>OY720245.1:14850000-16050000 GCA_963082625.1 Pasiphila rectangulata | reverse complement strand
CAACATAAGTAAATAAGTTAAATGATACATAAATATTTTATCATTATTTAATTTTCATTTTTATCTACTAATGCTTTCAACTTCAAATTTAAAACTGTGTTAGATAAGACTTATGTACTAATACTGCATTGAAAAAATTATAAAAATATGATCGCATTATCTTTCTAGCCTCTCCAAACCTTTCCTTATTCCATATTCCATTTGCTCGTTCCGTGTTATCTTTATCCTCCTAGTACAGTTTAATTTAATATGCCGTTACAAACTGGGTTACTGGAATACACCAAACTAAATAATGGCGCCGATCGCCCATTGAATCTCTTTAGGCACTTTACATACTTTACCCTTGATTAATACTATTATTCAGATAGGACTGGGATGTTTGAGTTTGAGAATATTTCGGGTTTTTGATGAAAACGTGGTGTCTCTTTTCCAAACTTTTAAGTAAGTTGTTTTAAAAATCATCAGGCATCAGGCATCATATGATGCCTCGCGGAAAGGCGAAACAAGTGTCGTCGTGTGGGTTTGGGGTATGCATGCTGCACTAACAACCTAGTTCTCCCTGCATGTGCATAATTGGCGAGCGGGAGGGCGGTGCTCCTGCATCTCAGCATTAGCGGAATTAAAACTAGATATTTTCATTGCATTTTATTGTCATGGATTTCCGCAAAGTAACGCCTGATTCCATTAATTATGTGAGTTGTTTTGCTGATTTATTATTTGTCAATTTTACACACCATCTTCACCTGAAGTAAGCAGAGCTCGTGCTATGGGTTAGTTTCTGTAATCTGTGCTATGGGTACCAGATGGCTGATAGAATGCTTGAATACTTTTTTCGCCAAAACGTACTTATCATAGGTTTAACTGAAAACTTTACCCAGCACCATATACCTAACTCAAAAATAAACATAGCTTGTGTTAAGCGAGAAAAGCAAATAAATCAAGAAAAAAACTAAATCCGTGAAAATTATTTGCAGTAAACTTGCAAACATTTGTCCCGCGGCGAGAATCGAACCCGAAACCTTTACTTACTTTAAGTTATTTGTACTCCCATCAACGAAATCAATTAAACATCGGTAAAGTCAGGGAACATTGTTATGAAACAAAGCATTCTATGCACTTAATACATAAGCATAAAAGCGAAATGCAAGAGTAATTAAGTAGAGTTGTTGGCAGTGTCAACAAAATTCAATTATATCCAGCAGACAGCCGTGTTTGCGTTTAGACCGTGTCGTGTGTTGATGCAAATTAATATGATGTGGTAGTAAGTAATTAATGCAGGAAATGAATCCAGTATTCTTCGCCGGTAAAAATAAAACTATAAACGACGACAGCATTAGCAAAAAGTACCCTGAGAGAAAGAGACATATTTGAAGATATTGTGCTTATAAAGTATACTTTATAGAAATGAAAGTAACATTAAAATTTTCGATTCTGACGGCATTTGATCTCGCACTAAGATCTTTTTTAGTCTCGGATAAATTGTCGCTCAAATAAGTTATACGGTTTACCAAACATACCGGAATACTTTGAACCGAAAATTTTATTAATTCCTATCAATTTTTTAAATATGTTTTGGTAAACGTACATCAACTTCTAACAACACGTCTACGGTTAACTACGGAACCCTACTTAGCGCGTGGTCCGACACGCACCTAGACTTATTTTTTAAGCAAGAGCTGCGGCATATTTGTCATAATATATGTATATGTAGTTGCCGTGGGGTGCCGGCAGTAGAATGTTACCCCTCCTCTCCTACCCGTGGATGCAGTAAGAGCCTGCTAAGGGACACCTCCGGAAGATGGGCAGCAGCGTCTATCCGTATATCAACATCCCGTACTGCGCTCGCCAACCCGCCTGCCAAGCGTGGTGAGTATGGCAACTACCCCTCATGGAGATCCATGATGGCCTTAGTTCAGTAGTGGACGTTTTACGGCTGAAATGATGATGATGATGATGATGTACATATATATTTAGGTATAGAAAAATCGCTTTCGTGCTTGGGTGTCGCCCAATGGCCTAGTCATTAATTTGGAGCTACTGTGTTTTCGATTTGTGAAACAACTTTAATCAAACTTTGAAGCAAGTTCTTAAACCATATCACAAAATAAAGTGGCCTTACCCTCCTTTTTCTACCTATACCATTCTCCCAGCTTAGTCGGCTTTCATAATTTTTTAATTGACAAATGCTATTAAGCTGTTAAATACTTTTTAAATGATTATAATTTGTAATAACCGGACGTTTTTAATAATTTATATTTTAATTTAAGTACAACTTATTTGTTAAATTGAAAGCATGTAATTATGTTGTTCTGTGTACCTAGGTAGAAATTAATATAATGTACGCCGAATTTTGTAGGATTCCACTCACAGCTATATCATCTTGCTATTATGCCAAAAGTCTTACGAATAAATCTTATTTCATTTCATTTAATCTTAGTATTTCATTTCATTTAGTCAAAGGCAAGACCAGATCAATAAGTCTTAGGACGTAAGGACGTATTTGAAACCGCTTTTGGGCATGGGTGTCGCAAAATAACTTAGTCATTTATAATGAACCAACCGTGTCTTTAATTAGTGAACACACTACAAATAAACTCGGAACAAACTCTGAAGCAAGTGCTTCGCTATAACCCAGTCTAAAGTTCCCCTGATCTTACCCCCTTTTATCGAAAATTTACTAACGGACAAGTTAAAGCCTTAGGTGCGAGCCTGCATGATCCCACAAAGCCCTAATGTCTGGCCGGCTATTAGGCACCAAGCCAGGTCTGCAGTTGGAGTAATCTCAGATGCTACAACTGGTGTTGAATACGCTAAGTTTACGATGAAGGTTAGGGTAATGAAGTGTTGAATTTGTGAAATATAAAAGACTAAACTAAACCGACTAAATCGCCGTGGGGTGCCGGC
Organism: Pasiphila rectangulata; assembly: GCA_963082625.1. NCBI lineage: Eukaryota > Metazoa > Arthropoda > Insecta > Lepidoptera > Geometridae > Pasiphila > Pasiphila rectangulata. The sequence goes on along the minus strand of OY720245.1, from coordinate 16,047,096 downwards.
AGTAGAATGATAACCCTCCTCTCATGCCCATGGATGCAGTAAGAGCCTGCTAAGGGATACCTCCGGAAGATGGGCAGCAGCGTCTATCCGTGTATCAACATCCCATACTGCGCTCACCAATCCGCCTGCCAAGCGTGGTGAGAATGGCAACTACCCCTCATGGAGATCCATGAGGGAGGCCTGTGTTCATCAGCGGACGTTTTATGGCTGAAATGATGAAAAGACTAAACCACAAACCAAATGTATCGTAGAGTTATGGTAATGAGTCTGTGAGTGATTTTCCCTTTTAAACCGACTTGAAAAATGTTAGAGATTCTCAGGTGGTCTGTATTTTTTAATCTTTGTTATCAGAGTGACTTACTGAAAAGTTATCATGACTCGGTATATATGTTGTAAATGGAGTACGTGATATGATAAGTCGTTTATAAACCAATTTGGACTGTTTTTTGGTTTGACTGGATACATTACCAGATTGGTTTCAAACTCAGTTATGGCCTTGGGATCCACGAGGAATCGAAGGTCCTCCTCAAATATTGTAAGTTTACAATATAGCGTTTTCAGTATTTTCAGCAACCAGATTTCAGAAAGTACATATGTTTTAGTAAACTGAAACTTGCCGCAGATGGGCATCGAAATCGAAACTCTTTTATCGTCGCACCTACCCACTCATCATCATCATCTCAGCCATAGGCCTGCCGTCCTCGTCCACTGTTAGACAAAGACCTCATGGACCTCCAAGATCATGCTGAGGGTGGTGCCATACTCGCAACGCTTTAGTTTCTGACCACTTCTGGGACCGAATAAAATGTTTATTTTCGTAATTTTTCTTTTTATTGTATAATTTGTAGTTAGGTAATTTTGATTTAAATTTTAGTTTTGTAAGGTTATGAGCAATATTGTTTCTAGTTTTTATATCGAGTGCTGTACACTCCTGTAAAGTTGCCTCACACGGGACCAGTACTATGTTAATTTACTTTGTGAATGTAATGTGAAGATGTCGTAGGAGTGTCTTAATAAATAAATAAATAAAATAAAACGCTTGGTAGGCAGTCGGCGAGCGCAGTACCTGAGGGATGTTGATGCACGGAGAGACACTGCTGCCCATCTTCCAGGGTATCCCTTGGCAGATTCTTACTGCATCCACGGGAAAGAGAGCAGAGGCACATTCTACTAACGCCACCCCACGGCATTAAACAAGCATTAAACTTAGCCCTAGGAATTATTCAAAATCAATATTGAAAACTTACTTTTCTCTGCCAACCTTCCAGCTTCAAACTGCTCTAGAAATTAATAACAAGAGCTATTCGAATAATTTTATTGGGTCGTCCAAATATGTGCAGAGTGCAGATCGCGGCGACTGCACTCTTTGTATGGTAATGGGTCGTGTTTTAATGTTAATGGGACTGTCCCATTTGCAGAAATGATGTGGGATAGAACCAAAATTATATTATACATGGTACATTTAACATGAAGTATAGGTGCAACTGAGCCGTGGGGTGCCGGCAGTAGAATGTTACCCCTCCTCTCATGCCCAGTAAGAGCCTGCTAAGGGATACCTTCGGAAGATGGGCAGCAGCGTCTTTTCGTGTATCAACATCTCGTATTGCGCTCGCCAACCCGCCTGCCAAGCGTGGTGAGTATGGCGACTACCCCTCATGGAGATCCATGAGGGAGGCCTGTTCAGTATTGGACTTTTTACGGCTGGAATGATGATGATGATGATGATAGGTGCGACACAGAGAATACGGCAGTAGAATGTTGCCTCATTCTATTCATTCTCCGGGCAGATTCTTCCTGCATCCGCGGGCAAGAGAGAATCTTGCCCGTGGATGCAGGAAGAATCTGCCAGGGGATACTGGAAAATGGGTAGCAGGGTTTTTTCGTGTAGGAACGTCCCGTAATGATGCGTTTTTCAACCCGTATTTTTAGCGAGTATGGCAACAACCCCCTTATGATCTTGGAGATCGATAAGGGAGGCCTAAGACCTGCAGGAGACGTGGACAGCAGCCCTACCGCTGAGATAATGGTAAGTTTTTTTTTTTATTTATTTATACTCAAAAACTTAAATACATAGTTATTAAAATCAGTGCCATAAAAACCGTACGAGGTTTGTCTTGGCACATACATACATTCGTCTTAATTTAACTTATTTACTATACATAGTAGATAGGCAGTACCTACACATTTTTTAAATAATGGCAAACATTTGGGTAGCACATTAATAATTTCCAAATAAAATTAAGTAATTACATTAAACAAGTACATCATGACGTTGAATGAAGATGAAAGTAAATAACTGCGCAGTAGGTTAGGTATAACAATAGTTACGAGTATTTCTAAGGTGTAATGTTGTACCTGGTTTATAATAAAAGTTTGCTCCGTCTCACCCAAGTGCGACATTGGAGTGAGTAAGTATGTAACAAAAAAGGTTTAATGTAAATCTTTCAACGCGTTTGGTTGTAATCGTCCCGTACACGGACAGACAGACGGACAGCGCTATGCATATTAGGGGTTTCGCGCCCAATAAGTCTCTTTCCACTTCTGCTAATTTGTATACAATATATTTTTAATTTTTCTTATTATTGAGCGTTATCGTAGTGATATACAGTTCATGGTTACAGGTTACGTTTATTAACACGCTAGAAAAACAAATCCTAGACATCAATATCTTTAATTCTAGATCACACAAACCACCCACGTACCCACCAAATCAAATTAATCATGTGGTCTGATAGTGTTATACGTGATTTAAAGGGTCATACTACGTGCATGGAATATATCGCAATTAGACTTTACATTCTACCAGTTCACGTAAGATCTATGGTAGGAACGGAAGATGTGCCTGATACATGGCCGACTTGGAGATTTGTGGGCTGAGGCTGAGAGCTAAGAGATTGCAAACTTTATGGCCTTGAGAATGCAATCTTAAATGCTATTGATATTAGGTAGGTATACTATGAAAGTTTATGACCGGTAAACGTCAAACTTAGTGAATAGGTGTCTTCTAGACCTTTGTGATCCATCATCGGCCACATCGTCGATTACAATCAGGTGAGACAGTGGTCAAATAAAGACCTATGTGCAAAAAAAACTGAAAAGATGAGTTCTAATCCGTTATTAGTAAAAAAGTATATGACATACTAATGAACCAAATAGCTAGCGCGCGGAGATAACGAGGTTAATATAATAATAGTCATGTCATCGTCAAATGTGTTTACTGAATGGAAAATACCACTAGCGCCATCTATTAGGCTGTAGGGAAACAATTTCTGACATTTCTTCTTTTTAATGAAAACTTTGACTAAGTGTTATAAATCTGACTAAATGCTAATGTTTTTAAGCGCTTCCAGCCGAGGTTTCAAAGTTATAATCTCAAAAGCGTATAAATAAAATTGTTCATGTACAGTTTACTAGGCTCCGTCTATGTAATTGTGTCCGTAAAATATTACTAAAGATTGCTAAGTAAATAAACCATGTAAAATCGGTAAGCGCTCATATTTGAGCATTTCTGAATCTGAATAAATAAAATTCGCTCTGCATTCAACGACTCAACGACAACATAAAATGTGCACCGCAATTCAATGCTCCACCAATTTAACGGCAGATTGATTCAATTGATTCCTGATATTTCCATCCTTCATAGAACCGGATAATACTTCAAACGGTTCCTCAATGCCACCACCAGGCTAAGAAGACACCCCCTGCTCCGAAACATTCCTATCAACTGTACGAAAGCCTGAAATAGCCTTGTTAATTTGCAAGGCTCCAGTTTAATTGGTCACTGTGATGTCTCCTGACATTTGAGGAAGCGAAAATCGCCCAAAGCGCTCCCCTTTTTAGGGCGTGAAATTGAATCTTGTTGCGGATGGAGGGTGCAGTGAAAACTTTAAATATTTAAGGGTACCCGGCAATTCGGAGGTGAGGTATTAATTTTACGAGGGCCATTGTACCCGGAGAGGTCGGACTATAGATATAGACTATTGGCAGGACAGAACGGAACATCAAGGCATAACTATTTATTGTAAAATAACAATAGTGAAGCGACCGTCGTCCAAAGAATAGCTGTACGTTTTTGCAGATTAGGTAAATGTTCGTATTGTGCAACGGAGAAATAGTTTTGCGCGATAGTCATATATTCAAATAATAATAATGCTGGACACTACAGACATCACTAGCTAGTTCAAAACTAAGCAAAGCTTGTACTTACTAAGCAAACCAGATTGATGGTGTTTAATGGTAAAAATATTATTATCACACATAGAATACACAGCACCCAGCCAGACCCGAGACAAATAGGTACCCGCAGAAAAGCAAAGAATGGTCCCCCGGCGGGGATCGCACCCGCAACCTCCTGCGTCTCAGCCGGCTATTAGACCAACTAAGGCACGGAGGTCATCAAATGGCCATATACTTCTGATGCCGTCGTTTTCACCAGAACTTTACCTACTCGTTTCAAGAGAGTTTTTCTGTTACCCAGCAGTGCACAGAAATTATACCATCATTTCAGATGTAGCACTGCTGTCCACATCCCCAGCTGGAAACAGGCCTCCCTCATAGTCATGAGGGAGTTAAAATCAGACCATTGATGACCATAGTAAGAGTATCTTTATTGTTTACTGTTGTACTAACATAGGTGTTGTGAAGGTATGGTGTACAAGTTTATACAGACTGTCCAAAACTAGAGAAACAATAGAACAATGTAAAAATATTAACTAAAAATAAAAAGGTTTACACAATAAAATTCGGTATCAAATTAAAAGCGTAAGCTTTTGTAGCTATTTTGTGTACTCACTATCCCTCTCGTAATATTCTTTGAGATTGTAAAATAATATAATGTAAATAAATAATTTATTGTAAAATCTGCATTATAAACGTAGATTCAACGTTATGATTAAATTATATTCATTTTCTATTAAGAACGCCAACTCTTGCATTTTTTCCATATAAATGTCATTAATTGAATTAAAACTTGAGCGCAACTTTCTGCAAATCTGATTCAACCATAAAGGGATATGTAGTCGTTAACTTGTAAGCTTACATCGGAGGCACGCAAAGAGACTGGTGTTTTGCAGTTTGTATTAATTAAAATTAGCGACTCATCTCCCTCATGAGGTAGTGTGGTTGCGCTCGTAAAAAGTTATACCAGATTTGGTTATTAGTTGAGAAAGTTTTGGCTCTTACCGAGGTTTATAGAGATCGTAAAGGTTTGATGTAGCGATGGCTAGAATAAGTGAAGCTTTGAGTTTAGTGTGACATATAAGGTTTGTGTCGCTAGTATGGCTATTATGTAGAAGTTATAAAGATCTACACGTATATCGTGGAATTTTATGTTATGTTATGCATACCTATATCGCGGTGTGTTATGAGGACGCGGGAATTTATCGCGTTATTTAACATAAGTATACATTCGCATTTATCGCCTAGTTATCATATTTTATAGGAATTGGGCGAAAGTTGTGGTTCTGAAACTTTTTCAGAGGATCTACTAAATAATATGTGACAGATAATGATAAAACTTTTGTTTATTTGAATAACATAGATATAATCTGTTTCATTTTCTTTAATGGCTTTTTATGTTTGGTTTTACACAATTCTCCCATTGTCAAATACGGTAATTTTAAGTAGATAACCTACTTTAGTTTCATTTTGATGAAGTACTTATAAGTATAGTATAGACACTTATCTATGAGATATACGACAAATATCTAATGCAGAAAGTCACGACCGCTAGATCGAATCATCTCGTCAATGATAATTGCTTTGTTTTTTAAGGGTTCCGGACCAAAATGGTAAAAAAGGAACCCTTATGGTATCATTTTGTCTGTCTGTCTGTCACAATTGGATATCTCGAGAACTACTGATGCTATCGACTTGAAATTTAAAATGGTTATAGATAAAAATTTTTTACTAATATAGCATATATAAAAATAAAAATGTTAAAAAATATTCATATTATGATTGCAGGGGGGCATAATAAACTGTTTTAATTTTTCCTTTAAGCCGTATCGTTTCCGAGTTATTTACAAAAATGTTGAAAAAACGACCGTTCCCCCCCTTATCTCCGATGTTTGCTAAGATAAATCCGTGAAACTTTTAAAGCCAATAAAAGTGTATGTAAAGTTAATAGGAAACTTATAGCGAACTCTCTAATTTGCATAGTTATTTAGTCAAGGGGGTGGAAGGAGGGTTTTAGAAATTTTGTAAAGTTATTAGGTCATGTGGGGTACCATATATGTAGTTTTGCTCTAAGTCGTATAGTTTTCGACTTATTTACAAAAACGTTTAAAAAATAGCATTCCCTGAAACTTTTATTGCTAACAGGAGTATATGTTAAAGTTACAGGAAAATTATAACGAAGCCTCTAATTTGCATAGTTTTTAAAAAATCATCGAAAGTGTAAAAAATCTACATAACATTCGCTGTCAGACAAGAGATGGCGCTGTCAAGGTTCTCCAACAAAAATAAACCGCCATTATCATAAATTATATTGTATGATGGCACGGAACCCTCGGTGCGCGAGTCCGACTCGCTCTTGCCTGGTTTTATTTAGTTCTGGTCTTGTCATTTTGCACAGTCATATTACGCTTATGTTATGTCAAATCATAATTGATCCAAAATATAGTTCAATATTGTTAAATAAAAAATCATCCCATGCGTTCTTGGAAGCTCACAGAAATGAAACACGCCAGTCCTCTGTCTGTGTTCTGTTACTACGTAACGTAATGTACCTTAAAGCTAGGGGTCCTACCCCCAGGGGAAGTCAATTTCATTAATACTGCGGTTCCAGAAACGTTTTTAAGGTGCGATCTTCAGACGACTGTCGCCCTTATTTGACAGAGCTATTATATGTAAGTGTGGTTAAACACTTTAAAAATAAAAATAAAAGCAAGGGAAATTTGAAAAAATCTAGTTACAACCGCCAAAAGGATATTGCCAACCTTTCAAACAATTTGTGATTACTAACAACACATTATGGCTTAGTGACAATCGGATCTTTCCACTGGAAAGAGATATCAGTTTTGTTTAACAAAATAACGAAATTTAATGACTTCGTTTATCTATTTTAGGGAGCGAAGCCCCCTAATATGCATACCGCTGTCTGTCTGACTGTGTATTGGACGATTACAACCGAACGCGTTGACCGATTTACATGAAAACTTTTTTTTTGGCACCGTCTTAATGATAGAAGGGTACTGATTGATTTTGGTGAACCTAGGGTTACAGGAACAGAGTTATTGTGTCCTCAAACGGTCACCATAAAAATAAGTCTTCAAATGGCCGAAAACGTCCAAAAACCCAAATATGCCTTACATATTGTTAAATAAATAAAATAAAATAAATAAAATGCCATTTTTGACCTTTGGTGACCTTTTAAGGCCTTCGCTCCCTTTTCTGGTACCCCCGTGCCAATGCTTGTCTGTTAAAACCAATGTGAGATGGTATGGGTTCTAGATGGTGTATAGTTATAAAATGAAGTTTGTAATATATACATTATGTCTTTACAAACGTCATTTTATTACTATACTATCATACAGAGAAACGCACCCAGACCCGAGACAATCATCATCATCATTATTTCAGCCGTAAAACGTCCACAACTGAACACAGGCCTCTCTCATGATCTCCAGGAGGGGTAGCTGCCATACTCGCGACGCTTAGCAGGCGGGTTGGCGAGCGCTGTACGGGATATTGTTACACGGAAAGACGCTGCTGTCCATCTTCCTGAAGTATCCCTTAGGAGGCTCTTATGACATCCACGGGCATGAGAGGTTACATTCTACTGTCGGCAACCCACGGCAACTCGAGACAATAATTAAATAACACTTAAATCATCATTTCAGCCATAAAACGTCCACTGATGAACACAGGCCTCCCGCATGGATCTCCATGGGGGGTAGTTGCCATACTCACCACGCTTGGCAGGCGGGTTGGTAAGCGCAGTATGGGATGTTGATACACGGATAGACGCTGCTGCCCATCTTCCGGAGGTATCCCTATGCAGGCTCTTACTGCATCCATGGGCATGAGAGGAGGGGTATCATTCTACTGCCGGCACCCCACGGCGAAACACTTAAATAATGCTGGACAATTCACACAGCATCTTCTAGCCCCAAACTAAGCAGAGCTTGCGTTATGCGATGTGTATTAGATGACTGATATACTTACTACTTAGTATATTATTTTTATTCATATTATTATTATTTATAGAAAAACATAAAAACATTCAGAACACCCTGAACAAAATTATCTGCAGATCATACAGACATTTGTCGGGCGGGAATCAAACCCGCAACCTCTTACGTCGCAGGCGGACCTTTACTCACTGTTCCAGTATCTGCAGTTACTGCAAACATTTTAATTCCCGGCAGGAATCGAACCTGCAACCTTCTGCGTCTTAGCCGGCGATAAAGCAACTGTGCTGCGAAGGTTTCTCTATGATTATAACGTTGACTGTATTTCATAAGACCAGGACTTAACAGGGAGGTACTACATTTTTAAATGCATTAACCGTAATAGAATACCTTCTGTTTTTCCCACAGCGGATTGAGATTAAGATGTCCGGGTATGCAGTCGTACCGGTAATTTGTTTCTCTTTAGGGACCCCTATTTTTTGTGGTGCATATCGTGGCTTTCATATTACCGAGTATTTTGTTTTTACTCTTGATTTTAAATGCTTTTATTTTTTATTTATGCCTATAGCCGACGACTAAGCTGGGTGGATGGTTCAGTTAGTTTAGCCATTTTCAGGGCTTTATCTCCTCTGTAGTTATGTGTAACATTAGTCACCATTGACATTGGAATTATCGAAAAATTCATTATATTGAGTTGAATTTGTAAGTATGTACCAACTTGACCTAATTTGAATTCGATCTTTATATGTGACTTATTTACTTACCTAATTCTAGACATCTATTGACATGAACACAAATTAATTATACTACACTTTTTCCTTTTTCTAATAATTTTTCTTAATTAAATTGCATGAAAACATAAATCGAACTCAAATTTGCAGCGCCCTAACAGGGTTCATGTAATTACTTATAATATGTATTGCTTAGACCTAATACAAACCTGTATATGATGCAATAAATAAATACAAATACAAACTTCGGAGAGAACGGGAACGCAATTTTTTTCAACATTGTAAAATCTAAATTATGTAAAATCTATATTAGTAAATAATAATAGTAAGGCCTTTGCATCTATTGTAGATGATTTATACAGCGTCAGCAACTGTTAATCATGCTGTACGGGACGCTGCAGTGCCTGGGACATTGTTAGATGGGTTAGGCTTGCCCAGCACCTATACCATTCTCTCAGCTTAGTCAGCTATTATTCAGAGGAAAGAACAGGTCAATACGTCTGAAGCTGACTAAGCCGCGGGTTTCCTCACGATGTTACCTTCACCGTTAAAGCTCGTGTTACATACATTTTTCAAGAAAGAAAAATCCATTGGTGCACGGCCGGTATCGAACCCACGACCTTCGAATTGAAAGTCGGGTGTACATACCACTCGGCCAACACGGCTATATATTAGTAAATAAGTGTTATCTTTAACTATTCCAAATTTCAAGTCGATAGTATCAGTAGTTCTCGAGATATCCATTTGTGACAGACAGACAGATAAGGGTTCCTTTTTACCATCTTGGTGCGAAACCCTAAAAACGGAAGCCAAGTAAACTAACATGGTTAAAAATTCATAACTTCTTATATTTTAAATGGTATTTGAGTAATTGATAAAGTATAATTAAATATAACATATGTATCTTGAGTCAGTCGCACGTTTTATCGCTGATGCCATCTGAATAATTAGTTAAAGCGATTCAACAATAACATAATTAACATTTTAGCGAAGGTTTTCAAGAAACCAACATAACCAGCTACACATAGATATCATGTGTTGCTAAGGTGCAAATGTGCTATTTGGAGACTCCATGTTTCGTTTCGTACTTTTGGTATTACGAGTATAAAATATTATAGACATAAAAATACCAAACTATTTTCACTGTCAAGTAATTTTAAAATATCTTCTAAATAAACAAAGTTTATACACAAGATTTGATTGCGCAAAAAACCCGAATCCAAAACTTAATAAAAGTAACAAATCGCGAAAGTGAAAAATTGATATGCAAAATTAGTTATTTCTGTAATTTAATCGTAAATGTTACAGTGGTATAAGACCTGTGAGGCGATCTAGGAGATCTAGACCTTCATCGAAAAAGTGTTTAACGAAATTCCGTAAATACATTTAAATACATCAACTAGCGGCGGTGAGCCAGTTTTAAGTCTGCGTATATTTTAAGTTAAAACTCAAGGTAACTCAATGATGTACAGAATCAAAGTGTTTTAAATGTATTTCTTGTCAGAAAAGTTAAAAAGTTTCGGTATTTATTATTCTAGCGAGTAAGGCGAGCTCCTACCGCACAAAAAACACATTTTTTGCATAAAAAATATGAAGGCATAAAGAGTTTCAGTTTTAAAATCTTAGGATTACCTTGAAATACTTTTAAAAGGGGAGAAAAGCTTGGGGAAAAAATTAAAATTGTTTCTACAACAAAACTCGACTACTAAATCAGGACAGATTAATTCTGTAAAAGATTATTTATATCGCATTCTTATCATATCTAGTGATATCGAATGAACATATTACATTATATTGAAGCGTCACATTACACAGTTTGATCCGTGCGCGACTACCGATCGGACGCCATGGCTGCTAACTTCTTTATCGCTGCATTTTTGTGCCTTTTCCTCGGCCTCAACGTTGCTGCATTAGAAACCGTCAATGGAAGACTGAAGATTCAAATTCAAACCACCGCCGGCTGCAGTGATACGCACAGATTCATTACAAACGATCTCGCGCCAACATATGCTTTGTATAAGGAGTTTTTGGACGTGGAATTTGTGCCGTGGGGCCGCGCTTCAAGAGATGATGACGGTAATCTAGTTTGCCATTTCGGACCAAGAGACTGCTGGGCGAACCGTCTGCAGAGATGCGCGCTAGAACTGCTTAAAGATGACCAAGACGCTCAGGTCAGCTACATGATCTGTGAGAATACAACCCCGCTGCCATCTTTTCTTCTTCAGAGCTACCAGTGCGCGCAAGCTGAAAGAATCAATCTTGTCGATCTAGACTACTGTGTGGCCCACTCCGGTGAGGAGCTTGACGAAAGGGACGAGGTCATAGGCAGCCAGCACATTTCAGAGCTTGATTTTGTGCCTTCGGTTGTCATCAATGATATTTTCGACCAAGTTTTGCATAATGAAGCACTTACTCGCTTGCCCAGCCTAGTGTGCTTGGCGCTAGCCGCAGACGCTTCAACAGGAGTTACAGATTGTGCAATCTAAGTACAGCATTCCAAGAAATTCACATACAGTACATCTCTTAAAAGTTCCAAAAAGTGCATGTCATCGGACTTCGTGTAATCTTTGTCAGGTTCATCAATAAGACTTCCTGTTTGGGGTATAGTCGATTCCATCTTTTGCTCTGCTTAATCAGAATCATGGTTCTATGAGTCGTTTAAAAATCATAATTCAACGATTCCGTGTAGCACAACTGGCTTAAAACCTTTTACAATAGGTCTACTCAATACAAACTCAGGTCAGACAGCTATTTGGTTTCGAACTTTAATAGAATTACTGGGACTTAGACCTAAATATTTCTAAAGTATATTTGTTTGGGCAAGTCGACGTCAGTGACCATAATAAGTTTTGATCTCAATAGGTAATACGACTACATACTACCAAAAACCACGTGGTCTGCTCGCACAGATAGATCAATCGTACCTAAAATAAAATGCTTTAGTGTTACAAATATTCATTTGCTAAAACTTTAATACTTACATAGCTTCCTAACCTAAGACTTTTAGCATCGAAGTTCGGGCCATGTTATAGCAGATGGCAATCTGAAACGGGTCCAGTGTGGTCGTTGATTCGAGAAGTTTTAATCTTGGCTGGAGCTGATGGTTTGAGCTTAGCTCTCGCCTTTTAATCGAGCAACTTCTGAAATAGTATTATCTTCGTGGAGATATGGATAATGACCCGGTAATTTCCAACGATAAGCTACATTTCTTTGATTACCTTCACTTACGGAATGATTTGTTTTTAAGATTGTTTAAATTGTAATGTGATTATCTGTTTGGTATTGAATAAAGTTCTAAGAGAAACCAGTGTTTTTACTATTTTTAATATTATTATAAATGTTTTGCCCTTATTTCACAAAGCGTAGGGTCGGCACAACATATGCTCCTCTTTCAACTAAGGTGTATTGTTATTATACTATATTATTTATATAGTAACAATATATCTATATTGTTTATTGATTTTTTATGTAAATGAACCCATAAAATTAAATCTTTAAGAAAAGTACGTTTGCTGTGGAGTGCCGGCAGTAGAATGTGGCCTGTCCTCTCTGGCTCGCAGATGCAGTAAAGATCTGCCAAGTGTGAAGATGATGGGCAGCAGCGTCTTTCCGTGTATCAATAACCCGTACTGCGCTGGCCAACCTGCCTGTCAAGGCGAGTATGGCAACAACCCTCCCATGACCTTGGAGGTCCACGAGGAAGGCCCATGTCCAGCTGTGGACGTGGACAGCAGTCCCACGGCTAAGATAGTGATGATGACGTTTGCAAAATGCATTATTTGATGGAAAGGCATTAAATAATAGAACCGTAGTAATATATATAGTAATAGCTTGTGCCCGCCGCTTCGCATGCGTTGTACTCGGATAAAAAAGTAGCCTATATGTTAATACTTACTGCGGTTACTATACAGTAGTAATAGTACGTTACCATGACATCTGTCAGATTTGTAACTGATGTTACCAAATTCTAAGCAAATGAAGCCCAAACTACATTCGCTGTAGTATAGTTTACTGCTTATTTTAGTACCAAACTATCCGCTAGAGGCGCTGCATAATGTTTCCATAGATTTTTTAAATTACAGTCGCTAGCTAGTAGCCGCACTAGTCAACATCGCATCAACGTACGCTAGTTTTTGCGTGAAGAGGTAACAAACCTCCATACAAACAAACTTTAGAGATTGTAATGTAAAGTTTACTCCTTACTTCCGTGGACTGTTTTTGTAGAGTATTCAGACCAGTCGGCCATTATGAGCCCCTTGCATCTATTTGTTGTCCGCATTATGTACCACGAGACATGTTGTACCAGGATATTGTGAGAGGGACCATAAACTTTAGATTTTTTTAGTAAAACAGCGGCTATTGTACAAGTTGTGGAGAACAAATGAAAAATTATGAACGGTCATCTGTCTTATACGACATGATAATTTATTAAAAACATCCTATTGGTTTTATATTTTAACTAGCCGCACCCCGCAGTTTCACCCGCGTAGTTCCTGTTCCCGTGGGAATTTCGAAACATCCTTTCTTAGAGCACCTCTAAGATACTCAAGGTATATGTGTGCCAAATTTCCAGTCTCTAGGTCCAGTGGTTTTGGCTGTGCGTTGTCTGTCAGTCACTCAGTCAGTCAGTAACGGAAGAGTTTTATATAATAAATTGATTATTATTTCATGATATAACTGTAAGCATTTTTTTATCGTTTTACTGAGTAAATCCATTTTTCTTAAATTATTCTTATCAATCTCAGACGTAGGACTGCTGTCCACATCCACTATTGGCAATAGGCCTTGCTCATGGACATTCAAGATCATGTGCAGTTGTTGCTACAACGCAGTATAGGTTGTTATAGACGCGGACAGACGCTGCTGCCCATCTTTCGGAGGTATACCTAAGCAGATTCTTACTGCATCCTTAGCTGTGCTACGAATACCTACTGAATTGTACATTCTATTTACGCTGTCTAACGAGTATCCCGCGTCTTAAACAAATCACGGATACCCTGAGGCATTATTCCATTACGACCGGGCTCATGAGCCAATAATGTCAGTCCATTTAGCGATAGAAAAATGTCACAGGCCACTTTGCTTTGGTAGGGACGGTTGGGCCAAAGAGTATGCATTGCATAGGTGAAGATGAAACTCCCGTTGAACCTATAAAAACGCCTTTTACATCTGTTTTAGATGATTAATGCAGCGGCAGAAGGAGGAGCTAGCAGTAGAATGTTCTTTCTTATCGATACCTACGGAAGATGGGCAGCAGCGTCTTTCCGTGTATCAACATCCCGTACTGTGCTCGCCAATCCGCCTGTCAAGCGTGGTGATTATGGCAACAACTCCTAATGATCAGTACAAAGATCCATGAGGGACGCCTATGGGAGTCCTACGGCTGAAATGATGATGATGACTCAAATATAATAGGCGTACATATAGCGGTTCGGGAGTTTTCAGCAACAAGTCAAGGATTTTATCATTTGAAGTCGGTTTTTTTCAATAACAGTAGGTCTACCATGAGTTTTAACAAACTATACTAGCTAGCGGCTGTAGTTAAAATATATGGAAACATATGCAGCGCCTCAAGCGGATAGTTAGGTACTAAAATAAGCAGTAAACTATAGTACAGCGACTGTAGTTTGGGCTTCATTTGCGTAGAATTGGTAACATGAGTTACAAATCTGACAGATGTCATAGTAACGTATACTATTACTACTGTAGTAACGACAGGCGATCTAACTGTGAAACTCACGGTAGAGGCACTGAATTATTTTGATTTAAAATTCTAGTCCACTCTATGCCTTGCATACAATACTGAAGCCGTTGAATAACGATTTAAGCTTTAGGGGATATTTGTTCATTTTCTAAGCGAATTCCAATGTGCATGGCTGAGGATTAATATCCTCGCGGCCTTGGAGCGAGAGAATGTCACCGGATAGTGAAAATAGCTCAACGACAAGCTAACACATAGCTTTATTCAACTCAGTGTTTATAAGTAGTATGTTTCTCGCCAACCCGCCTACCAAACGTGGTGAGTATGGCAAGAACCCCTCATGATCAGTACTTAGTAATGAGGGAGGCCTTTGTCCAGCAGTAGACGTCCAATGGCTGGAAAATAAAACAACAAAAAAAATGTGAGCCGTCACGGGACGCCTGAGAGATGTGAAACATCGACATTATTTTGTAAAAGTAATATGCAGAAAAGGACAGATTACGATAGGAACTAAATATGACATAATGATAAAATAAAATATTACGATTTTTTTCCAGAAAATGATGACTGTTTATATAATAAACATTTATTTTCACTAAATACGAAAATTACAGTACAGTACAGTAAATGTCAGTACGGTACGGTACGGTACGGTACAGTCCAGTACAGCTCAGTATGATACCGTTCAGTACAGTACGATACAGTACTGTACAGTACAGAAAGGTACAGTACAGTACAGTACGGTACAGTACGGTAACACTACGGTACGGCTAAAAATAACTCAAAAAATGAAATGACGTCACTCTGAATCTAACGTGGCGAAACACCCATGATGGCGGACTAGTTATTTTTAATAGACTCCTACAATATGGGTATCAAATGAAAGGCCTTGCTGAGAGTTACCCGAGAAATTAAATGACATCACTCTAAATTCAACATGGCGGTATACTCAAGATGGCGGACTAGTTATTAATATTTAAGCAGGTACTCGTATTTACCTCTGGTTCCCCGTACATAAACAAATGGAAAATGTCCATGTTATTATTTTTAGTACGTTTAAATAAAAACTTGTTTGGTAAAAAGTTTTTGAAAGTTTTTTTACTCTTAATTTATTATCTTTAAGAGAGTAGAGGCAAAATTCTACTGCCGGTATCCCTCGGCAGTCACGATGTATTTCACCGGGAGTCAGAGTATAGTAATTGAATATATTTTTATAATCACCAATGCTTTGTTTCAAAAGAATGAATCGACATAAAGTAGTGCGTGAAATCTATTATTTTAACCTCATACAATGCAGCTAATTCAACTTTATTAACTCGTAAATAGAAAGCCTCTATGTACCCAATTGGCAGTAATGTAGAACATACTATTGTTTAACACAACGTTAGCACCTGGTATTAACATAACATTATGTAGATGCAGTATTGTACCTTATACATTGCCGCAAATGGTTCCTACAAGCGGAACTCGAATTGAAAAAGAAACGTGAAGTATGTTAAGTAATTTTCCTTTACTAAAATCTCAGATTGTAGCCCTTAGCTTGCCGGGTTGGCTGAGTGGTATGGACACCGACTTTCAATCCGGAATTTTAATACTAATGATTTTTTTTCTTTGAAAAATGATCCACACATAACTTCAGTAGAATGTTACCATCTTATACCCGTGGATGCAGTAAACCTCCTAAGAGGTACCCCCGGAAGATGGGCAGCAGCGTATTTCCGTGTATCTACATACCGCACTACGCTTGCCAACCCAGGCCAACTAGCCTGAGTATTCAGCGCGGGTATTCATGGTGTTGTTCAGTTGCTATACTCATCATAGTATGGCAACTACCTCTTATGGAGATCCATTAGAGATCCATTTACGGCTGAAAGGATGATGACGATGCATGATTATTTAACACGTGCTTCATCGGTAAACATTCATCAAGATGAAATCCGCGGCTTAGCTTCAGAAGTATATGTTGACATGTTCATTTTCTGAATATAGCCGGCTAAGCTGTTCGGAAACGTTGCTTAAACTAGAAGAAATAATAATAGTTAAAAACTAAAAACACGCCGAACTGTTGTATAGTGTAGTCTAGTGTATAGTATAGTATAGTCACTGGTCATTGATAAGTATGCAAATTAATTAATTATGATGACTTAAAGTGGGTTAAAACAACGTTCGAAGATTCCGTAACAGTTACATAGATCCAGATGAAGCTAATAAAAGTCCCTTAGCTCCTAAGTTCCGTTAGCAGGCTCTTACTGCATCCACGGGCAAGATAGAAGGCAAGGGCAAGATAAACATTATACTGCCGGAACTCCATGGCAATAATAAAAAATATAATATATATTATAATATTTTTGTAGAGGTAGAACTGACGGACTAAATATGATTTTGATTTTCATACACCTTCATCATGTCTATTGAAGCACATTAAGTAACCTGCAGCTTTTGCGTCTCCGCTGGCTATTGCCGTGGAGTGCCGGCAGTAGTCTGCCCTGCTCTCTCGTCCGAGGATGCAGTAACAATCTGCCAAGGGATATCCCGGAAGATGGGCAACAGCGTCTTTCCGTGTATAAGCCTATGATCAGATGACCGCGCGGCACCGCGCGGTTGACTCGGCCTGCGGTTTGAGATTGTAACAAATCAATGTTGTTGTTTACATGACCGCGCGGCACCGCGCGGCGACGCGCGGCTTAAGATCTACAATCCTGTATCGAACTGTTCAGATGACCCGCGCGGCACCGCGCGTTCATCTGAACATAGGCTTAACATCCCGTTCTGCACTCGCTAACCAACCTGCCAAGCGTGGCGAGTATGGCAACTACCCGCCTCAAGAACACTTCTAGAACCATAAAGGAATGCTTTATGTCCAGAAGTGGACGTCCTGTTATAGAGGTCGTCTAAAGTAGTACTTTAGCCAATAACACACTGGAAACCGCAAATGGAGTTGCTACTATTGGTCAATATATAAACTTTACCTGCTAAACTTAATATAAAAAGTTTTGTCAACAGGTGAAAATATTATTCTGGAATGTAGTAACTTTCCAGAATAATATAATATTTGTTATTCTGTTTATGTATTGACCAATAGTAGCAACTCCATATGCAGTATCCAGCGTGTTATTGGCTAAAGTAATACGTATACGGCATCGGTTCAGGGAGGATGTATCGTAATTATGCAGTGTTACGAGGTACGAGCTATAAGCTCTAAGATTAAAGCGTGTTTATAACAAAATCGGTCGGCTTGCCTACTTATATTGTAAAGGCAATGTTATA
This sequence comes from Pasiphila rectangulata, assembly GCA_963082625.1. Taxonomy (NCBI): domain Eukaryota; kingdom Metazoa; phylum Arthropoda; class Insecta; order Lepidoptera; family Geometridae; genus Pasiphila; species Pasiphila rectangulata. The sequence continues at coordinate 16,029,265 of OY720245.1, read as the reverse complement.
TTAAGTGACAGATAAGGTAAAGTAAAAATTAAAAAATGTTTTACTGGAATAAATAAGGTGTTACAATTATTAATGTATCCATAGGCTCCCGTACTAGTTAATAACTGCGTTTCAGGAGCCAGTAGCTTCTCCAACAATCTGCGGTATTAATAATTATATCTAACTTAAAAAAAAAACTTTACTTAAAAAAATTAAATTGCCAAAAAATAACACATTTTTGGACTAACTAAGAAAATAAATATTTAAAAAAAAATCAAAAACATGAACTATTATATTAAAAATGTTTGTTTTATTTATTTATTTTTTATTTATATTGGGACTAGATGGTCTGTGTAATGTGAAAAAGTTGCTACTACCGCTAACTTGTAAAAATTCATCATCATGATCTCAGTCGTAGGACGTCCACTGCTGGATATAGGCCATCCTCATGGATTGCCAAGGACTGATCATGGTGTTGCCATACTCACCACGCTTGGAAGGCAGTAATTAGACAAAAGTGCAGCAACATTCTACGGCCGCCACCCCACGGTCTTTGAATTTATACAAAGCGTAGTTTACGTCAAAATAATCTACCAGAAAAAAGGCGATCTGAATTTTGCAGTAACATTCGAAAACGTGACTTTTACAAACACATTTCAGTGGAAATCGCCTGTCAAGGGTGCATATCAGAATACTTCCTACAATAAAAATGGAAGGGTACTCTCAGGTGAGCCGGAGTTACAAACGGCCAAGCCCAGGATATAGAGCTCGGAGAAATGCTGTTACGTTAGTTATGGCATCAAATAATTTATAACAAAGTCAAAAGTCAAAGTCAATTAGTGTTTATTAAATAGAGCAAAAAGCCACATAGAACAGTCAATTTACAAAAGGAAAATAAGACACATTTAAATGTAATAAAGCACATAATTGAACTCGTTCGCTTCAGATAACGATTGAAGCCAGGCTCGTACATCCATATTCTAGTGGTATTTGACTATCGGGTATTTATCGCGTAATTACCTTTATGTTTATCTAGACGCCGAGGTTCCGACAAGATTACACCTATGTTAGTCATGTGCAGACTGACTGATAAAGTGTTCAGACTACGAAAGCTTAAAATATACTACCATATTCTAGATCCTGGCAGACCGCTTTTAAAAAGAATATATCGAATTCGTTAAGAAAAAATCAAGAGGTTTTAAAATAAATATAAACCTAATAGATACGTCAGACCACTGAGGTAACTCTATGAACTCTTATCATCCTCATTTCAGCCGTAAAACGTCCACTACTGAAAATAGGATGTCCATTAGGGGTAGTTGCCATACTCACCAACCTTGGCAGGCGGGTTGGCGAGCGCAGTACGGAATGTTGATATAAGGAAAGACGCTGCTGGCCATTTTACGAAGGTATTCCTTAGCAGGATATTACTTCATCCACGGTTATGAGCGGAGGGATAAGATTCTACTGCCGGTACCCTACGGAACTGTTTCAAAATGCTCCGTCCTCGATATAAAAATAGCGATGACACATCGTCAAACATATTGCACTTTAAAAGTTTTAGTATGATTTGTTCGGTAGTTTTAACATAAAGGTGCATCCATACAAAGGAAGTTTCGATGTATACACACATATTATAATAAATCCCCATTTCCCTTGGTCTCGCTTTAACTTGAGAGCGTTTTTACTGATTTTAATGATTTATTTTTGTGTTTGAACTGTTTAGTTACGAGATTCACAATTTAATCTGCAATAAGGATGCTGTGCATAATATTTTTGTAAATATGTTTTTTTACAATTAATTAATGTTTAATACGAATTAGTTCTAAAACTTCGGTCTTTCTAGTGCTAAAGACTTTCATGGAAGAGTCATTATTTTAGGCAAGTTATAATGATTAAAAACCCATTTTTGTTTCGTGCTAGAATTAAAACATTGACACGGATGAACTCTGTTTATTATTCTATGATCAAAGTAAGACTTACTTGATTACTTATGTATGTTATAGATGACTCAGCGTCAGCAACTGGTATTCATATTGTACAAAACGCTGCAGTGCCTGAACCGTTGTTAGATGGATAAGGGTTACCCAGCACCTATACCACCCTCCTGGCTGTCTGCTATTAGTATTTTTTAAACTTTCGCGATCACGACACATTATTAACACATATTTAACCGGGTATTTATCATTGCCCGGACGTTTCGACAGGATTGCACCCATCGAGGTCCCGGGAAGACCACGATGGGGCAATGATAAATACCCGGTTAAATATGTGTTAATAATGTGTAAATATGTGTCTGCTATTAGTCTGAGGAAACAACGAGTCAATACGTCTGAAGCTGACTAAACCGCGGGTTTCCTCGTGATGTTTTCATTCACCGCACTCGTTTTAAATGGTGAGATATATTTTTTATATAAGAATCAATAACATTCTCGGCTGGTATCGAACCCACCGCCTTCGGATCGCAAGTCGGGATAAACTGAATGATAAAAATACATTTATTTACAAAGTACAAAAGGTACACAGTCAAATGAAGAGTTATCTCACAAAATATTGTAGAAGTAAAAACAATACACATCAATATTGTAAACATATATAATATTTATATCTAACACACCACTCGGCCAACACGGCTGATCCGTGATCAAAGTATCGACAAAGTGATCCGTTCTAGCTTACACGAGATCTAGAACCTTCCGTAGAAGAGGTGAATAATTGATGAAGCCCGGTCCCCGACGTCAGACCGGTCGATATGGTCCAAACCTGATGTATAACAATAAACATCCGATGCACTTCCAAATAGAGCTTTTTACCGAATTAAAAAAGAAAGTTATACGTTCGATACGTAAGTTGTACGTATAATTTCAGCCGTAGGACGTCCACTGCTGGACATTGGCTATCCTCATGGACCCATGTACTGATAATGAGGTTATTGTCATACTCAGCACGCCGTCGCAGGCGGGTTGGCGAGCGCAGTACGGGATATTGATACTTAGGCTGCTGCCCATCTTCCGTAGGTCAAAAATTACAGAATTCTTATAAAATTACAGAAATTGTCAAAATTGGCAGAAGCTATCAAAAATAACAGGAGTTTTAATAAATTACATAAGTAGTCAAAAATTACAGAAGCTATCAAAAATTACAGGAGTTGTAAAAAATTACAGAACTTGTCAAAAATGACAGACAGAAGTTGACAAAATAACAGATTAGCTGGTGAAAATCTGGCGATCAACGCTGTCAAACTTAATTCTTTGTATAAGTTTACAGAGAGAAATTGGCGTCTGACAGCGATTTTGTAAATTTTAACGAATTCTGTAATATTGTGGCGCAGCAAGCGAAAGTTCGTCTGCGAAACGAGAGGATGCTGTTTCGATTCCCGCCTCAGGACAAATATTTGTACGCCTGTTGGAAATATCTGTCGCGAGATACGTTATCAGCCTGATGCACGTTCATCCGCGCTATATTACTACATACATACGGAAATAAATATATATATTTAACATTTAAGTAATAAGCTAAGGTATATAGTTATTAAATTGATCACAGTAATTTTATGTTTTCCGAGGAGGGCGATAATCTCTGCAACACAGTTTTAAAAAAAAACTACTGCAGGCATTATCTAATTCCTTTATGATTGTAATCACTCTGTACTATGTGACCAAATAAATCTATTAAATAAATCTATTAAATCTATATTGCATGCATTCTGTAATATCTTAGTAGCTTCCAAAGTAATTTGCATAATTATAAACGCTCGTAAGCCAGTTATCAAATTGCAAAATTATATTCACCTATTAAACCCCTCTAAGATAGAAAGGGCCTAATTAAATTTCCGCTCGTAGCCATAAAACTCACCATGTGGCATTTTATTGCCGAATTTTGGGACTTATTACAATTTATGGTGGACTGTGAATTATCCAAGGCGCTAAATTAAAAATCTTGTTGAATTGTTATGACTACTTTGGTTCTTGTCGGTATGGTGTATGTTGGTTTTGATTGGTTTTTGCATCTGCTAATGATGGTCACATCATCCCGTAGAACGTTTTGCATACAACCTCCTATAGAACCTCGATAGAAAATTGGCTTGTAAGGATTATTTATTTTATTAAGTAAATTAGAAATGAGGAGTTACGAAGTAGAACTCGAATCACCGACTTAGTCAAACGGATTAGCACGTTGAAATGGCAATGGGTAGGCCATGAAGCTCGTAGAACAGATGGCCGATGGGACCGAATAGTTTTCGAACGGAGGCCACGGACCGGCAAGCGCAGTGTAAGTCGTCCACGAATTAGATGGGTGGACGCCCTGGTACGGACTGCAGGCGGTGTATGCATGCCGCTTCCAGCCGCAATACTGGAAAGTCGATGAAGGAGGCGTATATCCAGCAGTGGAAGTCCTACGGCTTAAATGGTATGATCATATCATTTGATAAGCTTGCTTTCATAGGTCTAAGGCGACGATTTATTTATTTATGAGTACTTATACAAGTAACTAAAAGTTATGAAAACCATTCAAGATACGAACACTTGTGTTATTAAAAACACGGCAAGCCGAAGACAATGGCCGCTCCACTTTTAAGAGGCTATCAAACCTCCCTGAAATACTGCAACGCCTTATAATTCCGTACAAGCCCCGCCGCCTTAACTGCTTATAGTTTCCAATAACCCATATCTTCCAAATGAGAGCATGTGCCTTTACCTGCATATATACTTTGTGAGCGAACAATAGAAAGGTAAGTATTGAAGGTGAAATGGCCGTTTGTGACCGCTAAGGTTTCATTAGATTTTATTGATATGGAAGATGAAATATGTTGGACCTTTGCCCAATGAACTACTGGCGGTTGAGCTTACCGTAGCGTTACATAAGCACCCTTGTGTGGTTCGGAACAGACGGGTTACTATGTTCAGCGTAACTGGTCCGTCTATTTCAACCCTGGACCAACAATCAGTTATTATACAAAAAAGTTAGCTTAACCGTTAAAGTTTTCCTAGAAAATTCTTGATTCAAAATACGGGTGTATTTCTCTTATTGCTAGCAGTTTAGATTTTAGGAGCGACAGTAGAAAAAATATGTAAAACCTTTCGCAAACCCTCATTTAAATAAAACCGGGCAAGAGCGAGTAGGACTCGCGCACCGAGGGTTCCGTGCCATCATACAATATAATATATGATAAAGGCGGTTTTATATTTGTTGGAGAACCTTGACAGCGCCATCTCTTGTCTGATAGCGGAACTTATGTAGATTTTTTACACTTTCGATGATTTCTAAAAAAGTATGCTATGTAGAGAGATTGTAATAAATTTCCTCTAATCTTTACATACACTTCTAATAGCAATAAAAGTTTCAGAGGTTTATCTCCGCAAACTTCGGAGATAAGGGGGGGGAACGCTATTTTTTTCAACATTTTTGTAAATGACTCAAAAACTATAAGACTTAAAGAAAAACTAAAAACTGTTTATTAATGTGCAAATGAATATCTTTCATATGATATCCCACATCACCTAGTAACTTTCCAAAAATTTTGAAAACGCCCCTTCCCCCATTGTCTAAAAATCTATGCAAATTAGAGAGTTCGCTATAATTTTCCTATAAAGTTTACATATACTTCTATTAGCCATAAAAGTATCACGGGTTTATCTCTGCAAACTTCGGAGATAAGGGGGGGGGGGGGGAACGGTCGTTTTTTCGAAATTTTTGTAAATAACTCAAAAACAGTACGGCTTAAAGGAAAATTAAAAACTGTTTATTATTGTGCAAATAAATACCTTTTATATGATACCCCACATCACCTATTAACTTCACAAAATTTTTGAAAACCCCCCTTCCACCCCTCTTGTCTAAAAAACTATGCAATTTAGAGAGTTCGCTATAATTTTCCTATAAAGTTTACATACACTTCTAATAGCAATAAAAGTTTCAGAGGTTTATCTCCGCAATCTTCGGAGATAAGGGGGGGGGGGAACGGTCGTTTTTTCAACATTTTTGTAAATAACTCAAAAACGATTTGGCTTAAAGAATAAATAAAAACTGTTTATTAATGTGCAAATGAATACCTTTCATATGATAACCCACACGGCCTAGTAACTTTACTTAAAAATTTTGAGCCCCCCTATCCGCCCCCCTGCAATCAAAATAAGAATATTTTTTAACATTTTCATATATGCTATATTAGTAAAAAAGTGTTGTCTTTTACCATTTCAAATTTCAAGTCGATAGTATTATAAGTTCTCGAGATATCCATCTGTGACAGACAGACAGACAGACAGACAGAGTGATTCTATAAGGGTTCCTTTTTTACCATTTTGGTTCGGAACCCTAAAAACAGTCGTCGCAACCCCTTAATATTTTTAATATATAATACTTATCTAATTATACCTAACATTGGAAAATCAGGAATAAAAAAATAATTTGGCAAGTAAATGCATTTTACTTGCCAAATTTATATTGTACTCAGTATTTTTTCTAACGTTATGTCGGCTTTTTTATTGCATGCAATATTGCATCTTTCTAGGACTATTAGTATTTCCGTAATGCCGTAGCAAACATAAAAATCTAACAACCGCAGTTAGGTACATTATGGTTTATGTTTTCCTGTTCCACTCTCCCATCTCAGATAGTAATCTCACTCCTTTCTTTATCATATCCACATACACACAATCCATCCATCGCTCCTGTACAGTCCCTCCGACAGCTGGAAAAAGCAAAAAAACCAGGGTTCCTTGTTTTACAACGGAATCCTAAAAACATAAAAATCTTGAAAATGAAAAATAATCAAAAAGGTAATAAACTATGTTTCTGTATTCTGACATTGCAAAATGTTACTCCTCGATAATAGTTACGTTTGAGCTCTTTAGATGCATAGAACATTTCCATACAACTTTATTCATTCCTCCAACAGAAGGCAAAGTTATTTCATAAACTGTAACAGTTTGAAGCAAACAAAACTCCTTGTAAAGTATTGTTAAGATTTTCCATAGTTCTTGAGAACTTCCATCCCGTTCAAGTATTCATAGCGAGTCGAAGATTAGAGAAGTAACTTTAGAAATCAGGGAACCCACCGCACTACCTTGTTATTAAGGAAGTTAATACCTCTATATGCTACAATGGAGCCGTGTTGGCAGAGTGGTAAGTACCCCTGACTTACGATACGAAGGTCGTGGGCTCGATCATCATCTTATAGCCGTAGGACGTCCACTGTTGGACATAGGCCTCCCTCATTGATTTCCAAGTACTGCGGTTAGGGTTGAAAGCGGCCGCATCCACCGACCTGCAGTTAATACTAAGTCGTCTGCCCGACTTGGGCCATCTTTGTGCCCATCGTGGGTTCGACAGGTCATTAACTACAATAATGATGATTTATTGAATATACTTATGTCCGCATTTAAAACGCGCTATAATGTTGAAGGAAAGCATCGCTAGGAAACCTGCGGCGTAGTCAGCTTCAGACGTAGTGACCTGTGTGTCTCATGGTCACCATGAGTTATCACTGTTTCATCGCCTGCCGTTACTACAGTAGTAATAGTACGTTACTATGGCATCTGTCAGATTTGTAGCTCATGTACCAAATTATAAGCAAACGAAGCTCAAACTGAAGTCGCTGTAGGCTGTAACTATCCGTTAGAGGCGCTGTACAAGTTTTCATACATTTTGAAGTGATAAGGGAGGGTAAACCGCTTCGTTACGTAACGCGTTATGGCGCCAGTCTGTCTGGCTTCCCTTCCTCTCACGCATACGGCAGCGATAGCCAGGCTCCTCCTCTCTCACTCTAACCCGCAGCGCTAGCCGTATTTCGGACAGACGCTTTCTGTCAGTATTAAATTTCAATATATAAATAAATATACAAATAGTTCAACTTAGATTAGTTTAAGTTACCACTTCTGTCGTGCGTCCCGAGACGCACACGCTTTTTTATTTACTACAGTCGCTAGCGAGTACCTATAGATTGTGAAAATTCATGGTAGACCTACTGTTCTTTACTCTGACTAATAGCCGACTAAGCTTTGGCGCTGTTATGATGACAGGTGCGTCACGCGTGACCCGGCGCATCCCGCACTACACCTAGCACGCCCGGAATTAATTATTAAAATATTCTGAATCATTCATCATCATCATTTCAGCCGTAAAACGTCCTCTACTTATCACAGGCCTCCCTCATGGATCTCGTAGTCATGGAGGGGTAGTTGCCATACTCACCACGCTTGGCAGGCGGGTTGGCGAGCGCAGTGCGGGATGTTGATACACGGAAAGACTGCTGCCCATCTTCCAGAGGTATCCCTTAGCAGGCTCTTACTGCTTCCATGGGTATGAGAGGAGAGACATTCTACTACCGGCACCCCACGACACTGATTATTCTGAATACTTGTAGCTATACATTGGTGTCGATTCTGTTTTACACACTCTAAAGCTAATTATGCTGCATCCTAAAGATAATTATAATAGGACGTTTCTAAATTTAGACCTGACAACGTAAAATTAGGTCAAATTGATCCGATTTAAGAACGGCACTTCCGGAATAGCGTTATGTCATTTTAGTCTAGTTTTGCGCCATTTTTGTAGGTTTAAGTTAGGATGTGTGCCAACGGAATCGACACCACTGTATGACTGATAAACGACTAAAGTATAAAATGACTGAAAAAGAACAAAGTAATAAAATATTAAAACTGTCGCTGGAATAAAATTAATGAGTTTTTAAATATTTAACCGTTTGTTTTACTAGAGGCAGCTAATGGAACGAACGGGAATATATCCGTTTTCTGCTATCACCCGTTGGCTCAACATTTAATAGGTATACAGGGTGCACATATAGGTCGGTCTGTATGGGAAAGTCTGAAACTAAAAGACGAACGTAGATCACTTCTTAGGAACCTTGTCATCGATTTTAGTAACAAGAAAAACTGCATTCATAGAGGTACATTTAAAAAAAACTTGTACTCAGCTCGGAAATTCAACGTGGACGTTTTGAAAAACAGATTTGAGGTGATGTCAACTGGCCACTGAGATCGTGCGATTTGACCCCGTTAAGACGTTTTTTTGTGGGGTTTTCTTAAGTCTGAGGTCTAAGCGAATAATCCACAAACCACAGCGGCCCTCAAAGCTAACATTACCCATGCCATCGGTCAAATTCAGCCTGATTTATGCGCCAGAGTCATGGAAAATTGGACATTTCGGATGCGCTCCACCCCTAGAAGCCTTGGCGGACATTTGAATGATGTTATATTCCATACGGACAAACGGGACAAATGTCTGTACGATCTGCAGATATTTGTTCAGGGCGTTCTGGGTGTTTTTCTATATATAAAAAAAAATATCTATCTATGTAGTATAATGTATTAAGTATATCAGTCATCTAGTACCCATAACACAAGCTCTGCTTAGCTTGGGGCTAGATGATGCTGTGTGATTTGTCCAGCATTATTTATTTATTTATATTTATACATACATAATGGCATTGATAGGTCTTTCAAACGAATAAAAAATTTCGGTGCTATCTCACAAACACTTTGTTCAATTAAATTAAAAGATAGGAAGCGCTTAGTGAAATACCCTTTATTTGCAAAACAACAATTCTATCTGGTACCCATAAAACAAGGGCTGCTTACTTAGGAGCTAGATGATGCTGTACGAAATATCCAGAATTATTTTATTATTTTTGAGTCATCTTCACACACACATAGGTGTTGATTCTGTTGGCACACTTCCTAACTACAGTTAACTGAAATTGCGTAAAGTGGACTAAAATGACGTTTACTTATTCGGTTTTTGCTGTTCTAAAATAAAAACCGAACAATTTAAACTTATTTTACGTTGACAGCATCGTTGTTCATCGTTGTTTTAGTTTGCCTCATGTTTCATACAGAAATTATTAAGTATTAGAAATCAGACTAAAACTCTAAAAGCCTTTATTCAATGCGACCGTAAGGAAAATGCATAAAAGAATGCTTCCATTGCATTAACGTCTCAAAGAGAACAACCAGTTTCTCGTATCAGAACCACGACCCAATTTTCCTTCAATTTTCCATTCCAATAAGCCTTTCCACCTGTACATATTAACAATGTGTTCCGCCCGGCTGCGCCCGGGCTCCGCTAATTAGGGATGTAGAGCCGATCAAAAGAGGCCCTTTGATGTGGAGCTGCTAGGTGACTGAGTCAACGGAGCGAGCAGCCTCGGATTTCTTTGGGTAGGTAGGCATTATTTTGGCTATCGAGTTTTCTAGCGCCGTTATAGAATGTTTTTTTTTCAAATATAATATGGATTCATCATCGTCATCATCTCAGTCGAGGACTGCTGTTCAAGTCCACTGCTGGACATAGGCCTCCCGCATTAATCTCCAAGATCATGAGAGAAATGTTGCCTTGCTGGCTCATAAAGAGGTTTTTGTCATACTTGCCACGGTTGGCAGGCGTGTTGGCGAGCGCAGTATGCGATATCGATACACGAAAAGACGCTGCTGCCTGATCTGGAGGTACTTCTTGGCAGATTCTTACTGCCCTAACGGCAAGATATATGTATATATCCATTGATGTGTGTTTATTATAGTTAAATTTATTTTTGTTTAGGTATATACGTATGTCAATAATGTAATAATGATTTGCAAAATAACTACATATGTTTATTATTTTGCATTACTTATATATCAACATGTATTTATATCACAACTCATTTTGTATTGTACACGTATCCAGCTCACGTAATCAGCTTTTCTTGTCCTCAAAGGTTTGCTGGAAGAAAACTCTTATTAATATTAAGCTCGCCTTTGTACATGTCATTTATTTAAACTTGTGTCTGTGTATTTACAATGTGTACAATAAAGAATTAAGAAGTGAGGAGTTCTATCGGCATATGAGTATTGCTAATATCAAATTAAAATGCAGAATTATGATGACTTTAAGCAATATTTCATTATCATTTCATGACAATTAAAATTCCTTTATCATATTCGAGTACGTGTTGTTCGGTGTTATCTTTTTAATTTGTCGTAACCAAGTGATAACATACTATCAATCTCATTAGCAGGATAAGTAGGTAGGTACATAGTGTTATAAAAGTAAGGCCTAGGCATAGATGATTTGTACAGCGTCAGCAACTGGTATTCATGCTGTACGGGACGCTGCAGTGCCTGGGACATTATTAGATGGATTAGGCTTGCCCAGCACCTATACCATCCTCTCAGCTTAGTCAGCTGTTAGTCAGAGGAAAGATCAGGTCAATACGTCTGAAGCTAACTACGACGCGGGTTTCCTCACGACGTTTCATTCACAGTTAAAGTACGTGTTAAGTGTGCACATACATTTTTCAAGATAGAAAAATCCATTGGTGCATCTGTATCAAACCCACGACCTTCCGATTGAAAGTCGGGAGTACATACCACTCGGCCAACACCTCTTTTTTAGTGTTATAAACACTAAAAAAGAGGTGTTGTAATTGTATCTTTAACGAATGATTGCAGCATACATTTTAGGTTTTATAGACTAGACACACTCTGCGGTTTTACCCGGGTAGTTCCCGTTCCCGTGAAAATATGGGGTTGAAATATAGCGTATGTTATTTAATGATAATGTAGCATTCTAATGGTAAAAGAATTTTGGAAACGGGTCCAGTAGTTTTTGAGTTTATTCGATAAACTTATACGGCATTTATATCGTCCATCCATCCTGCCGTGGGGTGCCGGCAGTAGAATGTTACCCCTCCTCTCATATCCATGGATGCAGTAAGAGCCTGCTAAGGGATACCTCCGGAAGATGGGCAGCAGCGTCTATCCGTGTATCAACATCCCATACTGCGCTCACCAACCCGCCTGCCAAGTATTGAGTATGGCAACTACTCCTCATGGAGATCCATGAGGGAGGCCTGTGTTCATCAGTGGACGTTTTATGGCTGAAATGATGATCCATCCTGCAGTTAGGTTATTTATGTGTTAAAAATACTTTATCATGATCATCTCAGCCGTAGGACTAGAGTCTCATTATAATGTATGAGGTGACGGCATTAGAATGTTGCCTCTTCTCTCTTGCCCGTGGATGCAGTAAGAATCTGCTAAGGCTCTGCTCTGCAACGGAAGATGGGGAGCAGCGTCTATCCGTGTATCAACATCCCTCGTCACATTTTCGTCACTACATCTTCTTTCAGACCACAACGTTTCCTTATCTCACTATTTCTTATCCTGTCACTCAGTTTAACTCCTATCATACTTCTTAACGCTCTCATCTCAACTGCATTTATTCTGCTTTCATGTTTCTTCTGCCATGCCCAACTTTCACTTCCGTACATGAGTGTCGGAACCAACACTCCCTCATGCACAGCCAAACGAGCCTTGTTAGACACCTTCCGACTGTTCATAAAGGAGTGCAAAGCTCCATTAACCATGTTTCCTGCATTCACTCTTCTTTCAATATCACTCTCACACTTTCCATCTCTTGTAAACTTTGAACCCAGATACACAAACTCATTCACCTGTTCAATTTGTTCACCTCCAATCACGATATTGCAGTCTGTCACTGCCTCATCTCTTTCAAACACCATCATTTTCGTCTTCTTTACATTCATCTTCATTCCACATTTTTATTCTTTCATTGTTTTTTTTTGCTTATTATATCTATTGTAGTGCTATCTGAAACCAGCGCTGCTTCCAAAGAAGCAGCATTGTTGAGATAGCACCCACATTCGAATGCTAACTAAAATAGTTCCGCAGGGTTGTACGCTTGTCTAATGTTATTCTTTTATGTCCTTTTTACCTGTTTAACTGTTTGCCTTGTTTCTCATCCCTTGGAAGATTTTTACTGCATCCAAAAGAATGAGGGGAGGGGCAACATTACTACTAACGGCACCTCATGGCTTACTGTTAGCATACCTGTGACGAATATCTGCAAAAAAGCATTCCCAGTAGGTATCGAATTTGCAACCTTCTGCGTCTCTCAACAAAGCAACGCAGGTCAAGTACAAAAATAGTGGTATTTGTGAAAAATGCCTTTTTCACGTAAATACCGTTCACATAGCAATGCAAATAGAAAAACGTTTCTCACACACCTATGCAAACATTCCGTGAATCGAATGCATCTGGCTACGTGACGTCACTACGGGCGTGTGCAGTGAAAAATGTTTGACTCGAATCGAATCGATTTCAATATGCGATTTCTTCGGCATCGGCGCGCGTGGGCGGGGATGACCTGAGACTTTCTTAAAGTATTTATTGTGCACAAACTAGACTAGCAAGCAATATTTCTTAAATGATTTGCAATAAAAGTTTCAGAGGTTTATCTCCGCAAACTTCGGAGATAAGGGGGGGAACGCTATTTTTGTCAGCATTTTTGTAAATAACTCAAAAACTTGAAGGAAAACTAAAAACTGTTTATTAATGTGCAAAAGAATACCTTTCATATTATGATACCCCACATCACCTATTTACTTTACAAAATTTTTGAAAACCCCCCTTCTATCCCCCTTGTCTAAAAAACTATGCAAATTAGAGAGTTCGCTACAATTTTCCTATAAAGTTTACATACACTTCTCTTAGCTATAAAAGTATTACAGGTTTATCTCTGCAAACTTCGGATATAAGGGGGGGAACGGTCGTTTTTTCGACACTTTTGTAAATAAATCAAAAACGATACGGTTTAAAGGAAAGCTAAAAACTGTTTATTAATGTGCAAATGAATACCTTTCATATGATACCCAACACGGCCTAGTAACTTCACTTAAAATTTTTAAGATCCCCTATCCGCCCCCCTGCAATCAAAATATGAATATTTTTTAACATTTTATGTATGCTATATTAGTAAAAAAGTGTTGTCTTTTACCATTTTAAATTGGAAGTCGATAGCATACTGTCTCGATAGAACTACTGTCTCGAGATATCCATTTGTGACAGACAGACAGACAGACAGACAGAGTGATTCTATAAGGGTTCCTTTTTAACATTTTGGTCCGGAACCCTAAAAACGACGAATGAGGGAAGAAGGGAAAAAATACCTAATACACTTCATAGCAATAATCCGAAACTCCGTTATTTTTCTAATTATTTCACACACAAATAACAAAATACGACGCCCCAAGAAAAACATAAATCTTAAAACATAAACATAAACTTAAGCTTCATGTTTTTACTTTAAAATAATTTGCAATCCAGAAAAAAGCGAACCCCTCTGGAATGCATAAGTTAGAAAAATAATAGAGCCTTTGTAAGCAAATTACGAAGTTTACTAGACGGGGGATAGAGTGAATCGTAATTTATCGCAGAACACTGTGTAGGTGGGTTGTTTAGAGATACAAGTGTATTAAAAGGTTATAAAATAACAAAAAATAGGTAACCCCCCTTACCCCCGATCGCCGTGGGGCGCCGGCAGTAGAATATTCCCTCTCCTCTCATGCCCGTGGATGCAACTCGACTGCGCTCGCCAACCTGCCTGCCAAGCGTGGTGAGTATGCCAACAAACCGCTCTTGATCTTGGAGGTAAACAGGTTAGTTGGCAAGCGCGGTACGGGATCTTGATACACGGAAAGACGCTCCATCTTCCGGTGGTATCCATTGGCAGAATCTTACTGCATCCAAGGGCCAGAGAGGTGAGGCAACATTCTACTGCCAACAAGCCACGGCAAAAAAAATACGGTCTATTAACAATGCAATAATGTCCCAGGCACTGTAGCATCCCGCACAGTATGAACGACAGTTGCTGACGCTGTATAAATCATCTATGATACAAAGATTTAAATCGTTAAATACGCCCTTAACTTAATGAGACCCATTTTGTTTCGACACGAAATAAGATTACTCGCTTATCTGTAATCAGTGTATCTCTAAAAACATAGTGCTAGCCGAGCGTGATGTGTGAATATTTTTTTACGAAAGCTTGTGTAATATGATTGCACAAGTTTGTGTAATTCATTTGTAACAATACTATTTTGGTTTATTGGCAAAGCCGGTGTGAATGCGTCGGCATTTTTGATAACACTCATAAACAGACAAGCCACAGCTTTTAGAGTCCTCACTCTAAATACTGTGGCTTGTCTGATGTGACCTGGCACATCAAATGATTTAAATCTTTGCTATAATAGGTCTTACTTAAGTAAACCCCCTTAGGGTATACTTGCAATAGACCGTATACATCGTAATATTTATAAGGAAAGACATTGTAACAGAAATTCATATTTTACACTTTTGACACATGTGTCTCCCCTTAAAAGATTTATTGCAGGAGAAATATGAAGTAACGTGTTTCCTTGTTGGGGATTCCCGTTGTTTTCCTCAGAAAGATATTATTAAAATGGTTTTCTCGTGTTATGATAGTCGGAAAGTGTTGTTGGGTGTATAAATCAGAGCGGAATCCAGGAAGCGTTTTAATATGGAAGTAAATAAATTGTAAGTGAAATTTGACGGGATAAAATTATTTAAGATACTAGCCGCACTTCGCAGTTTCACTCGCGTGGTTTCCTGTCCCGTGGTAATACAGGGAAAAAATATAGCCTATGTTATAAAACTATACCTTCAGGGACTCTTCTAGTAAACACTATTACATTATTTAATTTCAGTTGAAAATGATAAAAACAGGCAAATGCATAACAATTCACTAAAACATATTTTTAACCTGTATTATTTGAGAATTATGTTTAAGGCCACGTCGAGGATATGAATAAGAAAGTTAACAGATTAAATCCATCACAACTTAGAACTTCGCTTTATATAACGCTGGCTTCGAACGGTCTAACTTTGCTCGTCCATGCATAGATTCTAGTGAAAAGTATTTATTATCCACGGAAATGGTCTTTCCTGCATATTTCAAAACTACATCGACCGTTCAAGATATGTATATCTTCTTTTTCTAGATCGGGAGACAAATGACGGAGTGAAACCTCGTGTCCAAAGAACCGAGTGATGGAAAAATACAAAAAACAGAGCTACTTGATAGTGGTTTAATATATAGACAACAAATGTATATGCATAACCAACTTTTTTGTTTTCATTGACAGAGAAAGAAGGCCAGGTCAGGACAGGCCAGAAGAAGGTCACCTTAGAAAAATGACATAAGTAGCTATAAGCAGTAACGGCTTACCTATCCTAAAAATATTTACTTTTGTTCTATGATCTTCTATTCTCGATCTCTATATATTATGATCTTGGAATAATTCCATTTACAACTCGCATCGAGGCTAAGAATCAAAAAGTTCACAGATTAAATCAAAATCTAAAACTTTTTTTTTATATGAGGCTGGCTTCGAACCATATAGTTTTAAGGTGAGTAAAGTTCTATGTCTATGCTTGACGGTCTAACTTTGCTCGTCCATGCATAGATTCGAGTGAAAAGTATTTATTATCTACGGAAAAGGTTCTGCATATTTCAAAACTCCATCGACCGTTCAACAACTATCTTCTAAGTTTTTCTAGAGCGGGAGATAAATGATGGAATTAAACATCATGTTCGAAGAACTTGGTGAAGGAATAAGACGAAAAACTCTGCCAAGTGCGAGTCGGACCCGCGCACGAAGGGTTCCGAACCATTAGTCTGTGAAAATTTAAAGCGTTTACTGTGTGCCGTTATTAAGATCGAGTAAAAAACGGCATTAAAATCACATTTGTTGTATGTAGGGCTCCATTAAATATATATGTAATTTTTCTATTATTTATTTTTAAAATGGATATTATATAACGCCGTGGGGTGCCGGCAGTAGAATGGTACCCCTCCTCTCATGCCCATGGATGCAGTAAGAGCCTGCTAAGGGATACCTCCGGGAGATGGGCAGCAGCGTCTATCCGTGTATCAACATCCCATACTGCGCTCACCAATCTGCCTGCCAAGCGTGGTGAGTATGGCAACTACCCCTCATGAAAATCCATGAGGGAGGTCTGTGTTCATCAGTGGACGTTTTATGGCTGAAATGATGATGATGATGATATAACTAAATAATAATAAATAATAATAAATAATAAATAATGCGGGACAAATCACACAGCATCATCTAGCCCCAAGCTAAGCAGAGCTTGTGTTATGGGTACTAGATGACTGATATACTTAATATATTATACTACATAGATAGATATTTTTATTATATATAGAAAAACATTTTAGGGGATATTTCTTCTCCAAGGCCGACGATGCCTCGTCTGGTAAGTAGCACTTGTCTAACCCCCTTCTCTCATGATAACACAACACACGCCCACGCCCCAAGTGCCCGGGAGCTCCAGTCGGTGTGGTGCTGATGACAGTAGGCTTACACACCCTGGGGCTAGGGGTGGTAAGAATCTCCGGGTGGGATCCTTCTGTCAAACGACCAAAGCTTACAAAACGGACTCCGAAAAACTAAGAATTTTAACTTTTAACGTAAAGACCTTAAGAACAGATGAAAGATTACTGGAACTTGAGAATGCCCTACAAACCATCAATTGGGATATAGTTGGTTTATCCGAAGTTAGGCGAGATGGAGAAAATACCTTAGAGAGAGACGAAACAATATTTTTTCATTATGGAGAAAAGAGCAGCTATGGAGTAGGATTTCTTGTAGCTAGAAAATGGAAAGACAACATCATAGAATTCAAAGCCTATTCAGAGAGGATCGCTGTCATGAAATTTCGCGTTGGTAATAACAAAATTCTCACAATTATACAAGTGTATGCACCAACATCTGCACATCCTAACGATGAAATTGAAGAATTCTATGATCTTCTCAACACAGTATGTGACGAATATAGAGGAACTTGGACTCTAGTTCTAGGAGACTTCAATGCCAAAGTCGGAATCAGACAAACAACAGACGACCCCAATATCCTTGGGCCACATGGCTTAGGGACAAGGAATGAACGTGGCTCCCGTCTCCTAGAATTTGCTTTTGGTCAAAACTTGTCACTAAGCAACAGCTTCTTTTTCAAAAAGCCACAACGTCGGTGGACTTGGTTTTCACCTGACAAAATTACTAAAAATGAAATCGATTTTTGTTTGACCTCCAATAAAACCATAATTAAAAATGTAGATGCTATTAGTAATATTAAATTCAGTTCTGACCACCGCCCGTTACGCATATCTGTTTGTTTTGACATGAAATTATACCGACATAAAATGATTAAAAATTCAATTAAAAGACTTGACAAAACTACCCTTTTCTTAAATAGCCAACAATTTAACTTAGAATTAAAAAACAGTTTTAGCTTATTAGATATAAAAACTTGCGATAATGTTGATGAACAATATACATATATAAAAAATAGCATTAGGGAGGCTAGTAGAAAAATTAAATCACCAAAACTAAAAGACAGAAAACTAACAAGCTATACAAAAAACCTAATTGAAAATAGACAAAAGCTTACATTATATTCAACTCAATACAGAGAAATAGATAAAAAAGTTAAAAGAAATATTCGGAAAGATTTAAGAAATTATAACACAAAGCTTATCGAAACAGCATTAGAGAAAAGTAAATCATTAAAGTCGGCCATGCAAGGAATTAGCAAAGGAAGATCCACAATCACGTGTTTAAGAGACGCTCACGGTATAAAACAAGGTGACAGAGAGAAGGTTCTTCGTATCTGCACTCAATATTATAAACAACTATACACAGATAACGAAAATCCTCATAATCCCATCCAACTACCATGCTCTTACAATATTCCCCACATAACTGGCCTCGAAGTGCATAACGCCATCAAGAGCATGAGGTACAATAGAAGCCCAGGTGATGACGGTATTACAACCGAAGCCCTCAAAATCGGAGAACAAATTTTGCTTCCTCACGTCACAAATCTATTTAATTCAATATTAAAAACAGGGACACTACCGAACCATTTCTGTCACTCAAACATCATATTACTACATAAAAAAGGTGACAAATCCGATATCGGAAACTATCGTCCCATAAGTCTTGTCTCGCACCTTTACAAGGCTTTTATAAAAATTGTCGAGAATCGCATATCTGGAGATCTGGATATGAAACAGCCACCCGAGCAAGCTGGTTTCCGACGGGGCTTGTCAACCACTGACCATCTCCAATCCCTCAACCAGATAATCGAGAAATATCAAGAGTACAAGCTACCACTTTATTTGGCCTTCGTAGATTACTCCAAAGCGTTTGACAGTCTCTCTCACTCTTCAATTTTTCAGTCCCTACAAAACCAAGATATAGAAATCGACTACATTAAACTACTCCAAAACATTTACCGCAACAGTACAGCATCCATTCGCATCCACACCAATGGGCCATCGTTCTACATCTTAAAAGGAGTAAAGCAGGGCGATCCGCTTTCGCCAAAGTTGTTTACCTCAACTCTAGAAGAGGTGTTCCAAAGCCTAGCTACCGAATGGGGAGAAAAAGGCATTATCGTTGGATCGAAAAGATTGTCCAATCTCCGATTTGCCGATGATATAGTTTTGTTTTCCTCGTCGGCCTCAGAGCTACAGCTCATGCTCGAACATCTGAGCACAGCAAGCCTCGAGGTGGGACTCAGGATGAATATGGCAAAGACAAAAGTGATGACCAACAGCACGCAGAGGATAATAAAAGTCGGGGGTGTGGAGATTGAACATGTCCATGAATACATCTATTTGGGCCAATTAGTCTCCTTCCAGGCGAGACAAGATCAGGAAATTACAAGACGCATTGAAAACGCCTGGAGGAGCTATTGGTCCATGAAGGAAATAATGAAAGGACCTCTTCCTCTATCCTTAAAAAGGAAGCTCATGGACATGTGCATTCTCCCTATCCTCACGTACGGTGCCCAGACTTGGTCACTCACAAATTGCCAAAAGTCTCGCCTCGGGGTATGCCAGCGAGCTATGGAGCGCAGTATCCTGGGCGTCAAACTAACGGACCATGTAAGGAATACGACACTGCGCTCGAAAACACAAATAGCCGACGTAGCTCACAAAGCAGGCCAGCTCAAGTGGGACTGGGCAGGACACGTTAGCCGTATGCCCCAACAACTATGGGCAAAAATCACCACCGATTGGGTTCCCCAACAAAGACGACCACGTGGTAGACCCAGGCGACGATGGCGAGATGAGCTTGACTCCTTTAGCATAGACTGGCTTCAACAAGCTCAAGACAGGGATAAGTGGAAGGAGGGAAGGGAGGCCTTTGCCCTGCAGTGGGAAACATCAGGCTTATAAATAAATAATAAAAAAAATAGAAAAACACCCAGAACACCCTGAACAAATATCTGCAGATCGTACAGACATTTGTCCCGAGGCGGGAATCGAACCCGCAACCCCTTGCGTCGCAGGCGGACCTTCGCCCGCTGCGCCACAGAGCTCGTCATGTATTATGTGAATATTTCATTATCGAGCAAAAAACGGCAACAAATCACGTTTGTTGTATGGGACAACACTACACAACACTACTCACGTGGGGAGGTAGTTTCGGGCGTTAGCTCTTTACTCAGAATCTTTTTTTTTCGCCCTTAGTAAAGACTAAGAGATCTTTGGGGTGGCCCATGTGGGCCGTGTGTCTGTGCCCGTGTGGTGTCGGGCTATGGACCGGTGTCCTTGTGGTCGCTTGGGTTGTCGTTTTCAAAGTCTATTTTTAGTATTTGTTGTTATAGCGGAAACATAAATACATCATCTGTGAAAATTTCAAAAGCCTAGCTATTACGGTTTATGAGATACGGCCTGGAGACAGACGGACAGATGGACAGCGGAGTCAGTAATAGGGTCCCCTTTACCCTTTGGGTACGGAACCCTAAAAAAGAGTTTTTTGATAATGGTTTAGGAATGAAACAACATTTTTTAATTTCATTGTGGTTTTGTACCAGATCGTCGATTGATAGAATACCTTACTACTTTTGTAATGTTAGTCGTTAATACATACTTATCAATCATATAATAAATTAAAAGCAAAAAAAACTTTTCAACTAACAAGCTTTTATTTAAAGGTACCTACTAAAAATAATAAAAAAAAGATTTTCCAGTAAAGTTTAATGTAATGTCAACTTAAAACGTCTTTATACAATTTATGTGATAAAAAAGCTTGTCGCGAGTTTATCCTGTGTACCTTTAACTTAATCTAATTAATTTAATTTTTTTTTCAAACAATGTTAATACGAGTACCTGCTTAAATCTCGCGATTCTTTCGCGAAGCTTTTTTATGACATAAATTGTGTAAAAACTTTTTGTTGACATTAAACTCTAATGGAAAATGTTTTTTTTTATAGGTACGTTTAAATAAAAGCTTGCTTGTTAAAAAGTTTTTTTTACTTTCAATTTCTTTTTTACTTTTCAGTTATCACTGTTCATTTGGTTTCTTGTCTGTTCATATCATGCCCGCCATGTTGGTTTTAGAGTGATGTCATATAATTTTTTGAGCAACTCTCAGCAATCCCTTTTAATTGATACCCATATTGTAAGATTGCATTAAGAATAACTAGTCTGCCATCATGGATGTTCCGCCATGTTAAATTCAGAGTATCGTCATTTCATTTTCGATTTATTCTCAGCAAGCCCTTTCATTTGATACCCATATTGTTAGGAGTCCATTAAAAATGACTAGTCCGCCATCTTGGGTGTTCCGCCATGCTGAATTCAGAGTGAAGTCATTTAATTTTTTGAGTTATTCTCAGGAAGCCCTTATATTTGATACTCATATTATAGGAGTACATTAAAAGTAAGTAGTCCGCCATCTAGGGTGTTCCGCCATGTTGGATTCAGAGTGACGTCATTTCATTTTTTGAGGCGTTATCAGTAAGCCCTTTAATTTGATACCCATATTAAAGGAGTACATTAAAAATAAGTAGTCCGCCATCTTGGGTGTTCAGCCATGTTGGATTCTGAGTGACGTCACAAAGTTGACCATGCATTGTCAATTTTATCCATCAAATTTTGTACCCAAAGAACAACATGTATACAAAATTTCAGCTCAAGTGGTTGAATAAATCTGCTTCAAAATTGAGTTGCAAGATTCCGCGAACAACATACTCGTACATAGATACAGGGCAAGCTGAATAAAAGCTTGTAAAAATACCCAGACCTGGGACAAAAATCCGCAGATAACTTGCAAACATCAAGTGCCGGCAGTATAATGTTGCCTCTCCTCTCTTACCGGTGGACGCAATAAGAATCTGCCAAGGGATATCTCCGGAAGATGGGCATCGGCGTCTTTCCGTGTATCAACATCCCATACTGCACTTGCCAACCCGCCTGCCAAGCGTGGTTAGTATGGCAACAACCCCTTATGATTCGCACTTGGATCTCCGAGCCCATATTGGAGGTCTTTGTCCAGCTGTGGATGTCCTATGGGTGTAATTATGATGATGATGAGAATCGTAAACGGAACCTTCTGCGTCTCCTCCTCCTTGCGTCGTATTCCTCAGTGATGAAGGTCGTAACCCCCTCCATGGATCACTTTTTTGTGGACGATGTTGCGCCAACGGGATCTGTTGCCGGCGATTCTTATTGCTTCATGGAGCGAGTGGTCGAGAGTGGTACGGATCTGGTCAGACCAACGTGTTGGGCTTCGCCCTCGCGGTCTCTTTCCATGGACTTTGCCAGTGATGACGAGCCTTTCTAAATTATCACTGCGTTTTTTGACGATGTGACCAAAATACTGAAGGTCTCGTTGGAGGCAGATAGAAGAAAGCCTAGTAGATATCTCGAGTTCCTTCAGTATTGACACGTTTGTTCTTCGGGCTGTCCATGGGATTCGCAGCTTACTTCTTCAACACCACATTTCGAACGCGTCTCCTCTTTTGCGGTCTGCGTCTCAGCCGGCTGCTAAACTAACTGAGCCTATATTACAGACCACCCAGGTAGTGGTTGAGAGGTCAGACATAATATTCTATTTTGTTTTTAATTATTTATAATACCAAATAGAACTTTATGCAAATAAGGTCTTTTTTAATTTTGTACCTACTAAAAGATTACACAAAGATAAATAAAACAGCGATAAACGTATTGATGACGCATTTGGGAGTAAGTGACAAATCAATTATTTTGGCGACAGAAAATTAACTTTTATAAGTTTTGGGCGGCTGGCTCCCTATCTAAACATTTTCCCTGGTGCCAAGCAAATTGCTTTGTTGTGATGCAAACTAGTGCCAGTAGCTTTATAGCGTTAAATAGTTTGAGGTTTTCTGAAGTTGTTACTGAAATAAACAACAAGGTTTGCTTACTCCTACCTCAACGTGTTTGCGGCATTGCCAGATACTTTTATACGTGAGATAGGTCCAGATTTAAATTGCTAAATACTATTTTTGGAATAGCAAAATGTATATTATGGTTACACTGCTGGCATTTTTAGAAGAGTGCTCGGATTTTGCATCTCCAAGGCTTCAACAGTGAAGGAAAACATTAATAAACAGCTTAGTCATTTAGTCGCGATTATGTGTAGCAAAAATCCATCATGATCAGTACATGCAGATCCATGTGAGAGGCCTGTGTCCAGCATTGGACGTGTTACGGCTGATATGATGATTTGTTTATTCTATTTTATGCCCGCTTCGCATGCGTTGTACCAGGATTAAATGTAGCCTACGTGTTAACCACTATATTATTACAACTAGCCTATGGATTGCCATAGGCTAGTTTTTGCGTGAAAGAGTAACAAACATCCATACATTCTCACCATCATTCGCGTTTATAATATTGTGCCGTGGGGTGCCGGCAGTAGAATGTTACCCCTCCTCTCATGCCCGTGGATGCAGTAAGAGCCTGCTAAGGGATACCTCCGGAAGATGGGCAGCAGTATCTTTCCGTGTATCAACATCCCACACTGCGCTCGCCAACCCGCTTGCCAAGCGTTGTGAGTATGGCAACTACCCCTCATGGAGACCCATGAGGGAGGCCTGTGTTCAGTAATGGACGTTAAATTGCTCAAATGATGATGATGATGAATATTAAGCCCTCCTACACAATACACATTTAACGCGGGCCAACTCTACTGACACACGTATAATCGGGTATTTAAGACCGAGTATTTAAGTTTGGCCTGGCGAGCTACGTCAGGGCTCATATAAGAAATAAAAATAAATACTTTGGAATTATTTCAGGTTCACCGTCATCGCAATCGATGAGAATGACTAAGTATCTACATATACATATATTAATTACAAACATTTTAGACTGCAACATTACGGCTTAGCGGATGGACTCTTTGCAAAAGGTTCTACTACTCTGGTTCTGAATCTAGATTTAACAGATATACGGTTCATTGTTATAATGTTGGTAAGGAGGCCGGGGAAGTTACGGGCACGTGAGTCCTTACAACTCTATATCTCAGGGTGACAGGCGCAATTCAGTGCAGTCACGTGCTTAATGAACGTGCTCACCGCGGTATTGCAGTTATTATAAATAAATAAATAATGCTGGACAAATCACACAGCATCATCTAGCCCCAAGCTAAGCAGAGCTTGTGTTATGGGTACTAGATGACTGATATACTTAATACATTATACTACATAGATAGATATTTTAATTATATGTATATAGAAAAACACCCAGAACACCCTGATTAAATATCTGCAGATCGTACAGACATTTGTCCCGAGGCGGGAATCGAACCCGCAACCCCTTGCGTCGCAGGCGGGCCTTCGCCCGCTGCGCCACAGAGCTCGTCATTATAGGTAGAGGTTATCGCTTAACATCAGGTGGGCCTTGGTCTTGTCTCGTTATTTAGTCGCATAAAAAAAACTGTTTTGAGTATATTAAATGACTAGACAACTTTTAACTACGCCAACGTCATCATTAAGCTATTTAATAATAATAATACAATTATTAAGTATACTTGTTAGTTTACTCAGGTGTAGGTTATTTAGATGTAACGGTTAATAATAAACTTTGTAAGTTAAATAAGGTTTTAATTCCTTGTAACTAAATACCATATGGTGTCGTGGGGTGCCGGCAGTAGAATGTTAACCCTCCTTTCATGCCCGTGGATGCAGTAAGAGCCTGCTAAGGGATACCTCCGGAAGATGGGCAGCAGCGTCTTTACGTGTATCAACATCCCGTACTGCGCTCGCCAACCCGCCTGCCAAGTAGTCAGTGGTGAGTATGGCAACTACCCATCATGGAGATCCATGAGGGCGAAGATCCGCCTGCGACGGAAGAGGTTGCGGGTTCGATTACCGCCTCGGGACGACCTGCAGTTAGTTGTTCAGGGTGTTCTGGATATTTTTCTATATAATAAAACATCTATTTAAAATAATTAATTAAGTATATATCTGTGTGAATTGTACACAATAAATCTTAAATTTATGATTTAAGGGATCGAAAGCCGGGAATACATAGCACTTGGCTAACACGGCTTAGCAAGGTTTTATTGATAACCTAGAAGACACTTAGTAGTGGATTAACCTTTATACCTAATAAAATACAATTATGTTTAATTCTATGTGTCAATATAATTTATTAGCATAAAGTCGTGCAGCTGAAGAAATGTTTCAAAAGACTACGCTTCTTTTGCTGCAATTTGGTTAACTATTATTTATGACGAGCTCTGTGGCGCAGCGGGCGAAGGTCCGCCTGCGTAAGAGGTTGCGGGTTCGATTCCCGCCTCGGAACAAATGTTTGTACGATCTGCAGATATTTGTTTAGGGTGTTCTGGATGTTTTTCTATATAGAATAAAATTATCTATCTATGTAGTCATCATCTAGCCCCGCTTAGCTTGGGGCTAGATGATGCTGTGTGAATCGTTAGCATTATTTATTATTAGTGTAAAATATACTATGCTATATATGCTATAATATACTATACAGTATATTATGTACTATGCGCTGCATATTTGCATTGCATGTATAAATGAGGACGCGGAACTCTTTTATAGACGAATGCAATGATTCGTTAGCAAGACTACATTTCTTAAGTATTATTTCCTAGCCTAGTAAGTTAGTGGAATTATCAAATATAAATTTGGCCTAGTGCATGTCAGGCCACGATACGTGTGCGGTTCCGTAATTACCCGTAAAGCTTTTGTTAGAAGTTGGAGTGTGTTTTTGTACGTTAACCAAAACATATTAACAGGTATTCATTGAGTTTTTGGTTTAAAGTCCCGGTATGTTTGGTAAACCGCGTAACTTATTTGAGCGAAAATTTGTCCGAAATTAAAAAAAGCTAGCTTAACCGTTATAGTTTTCCTAGAAAGTTTATGGTTGACACAAAATGCATGTAACTTGTTAAGCTTTCGCGATTTGTTAACATATTTTTTAGTTTTAAAATTACAGAATTTTATCGCGTACCTTTTTTATTATTTTCCCGACGTTTCGAACACATTTCAGCGTTCTTGGTCGCGGGAGGACTGATGTGCTGGGAGCTACCGCCGTGAATTGATGGCAGGATCCACGACTACCCTCAATTCGTCTTCAAAATGCTTGATTTAAACAACTTGCAGTTTTGATTTTAGAGGGGGCACACTCGAAAAAAGTTTCCAACTTTAATATTTGGCAAACCTCGAAGTATTGTCAATCTTGTAAATCGAAAAATTGTCTTCGCAAACCCTAAATGGTTCCTAATTTCAACAAAGCCTTACATCATCATCATCATCAGCCTTTATCGACCCACTGCTGGGCATAGGCCTCCCTTTGATTTTGCCATTCGCCTCTGTCATAAGCTATTCTTAGCCAGGTGCAACCCACGGTCTTCCGAACATGGTCAACCCACCCAAAGCCTTACACGATGGGAAAATCAAAAATAAAGTTTCTCCACATCCAACGGGACCCCAATTATTTTTTTTGTGTAGCGTTACCTCAACGTTATTATTTTATAATGTCCATGCGAAATTTCAGCTTTCTAGGGCTGATGGTCTCTTCGCAAAGCCGCAGACAGACAGACCAACAAAGTGAAACAAATAAATAACAAAATAAGGTTTCCTGGTTTTACTACGGAACCGTTAAAAAAACATGTTTTATGTAGTATTAATCCTCAAGGTAAAACTGCATATTTGCAACCAACTGTACCTACAAGAAACTTTACTGAAAGTTGAGATTTTCGTCCCAGACGTCTACCAAATCTAACAAGAAAACTTGCCCGTGCGTCAGTAATTTAAAGGGCATCATGAAATTAAATTTTTGTTGCGAACCGCATCGAGTTGCCGTTCAACTTTCCACCAATTCAGTTTTTGCAGACTCTCCCGATAGTTTCCCGTTTAATTTGTGAAAAAGGCTAATTTTCTCTTCGGGGAAATTCGTTTAAGTAGTTAAGAGGCTTTATTGAGTACTATTGAATTGAACCAATTAACTTTGTTTCTGGTTACTTACGTTGTAACTATTTCAGAAGTAGAATAAATTAATGGTTTTATTTATTTTATCTCCTCTTCTTTTTCGCCTTAAGCGTAATATTAGGCCAAGTAAAATGATTAGCTATTTTGTCGTTTGCCTGGAATTAGATTTCGAGATCCATTTGTTTGTATGATGCGTGATTCAATGTAATTTGTTTTTAATCTGTTATTCATGTGTCAAATGTACGGCACCACTGAAAACCTGTGCCTTGTTCTCTGTTTCTGTCTCTGTCTTGTGTTTTGGCGTCTGTAATATTTTCCATTGTGACGTAAATAAACTTCTTTTTTTAGGGTTCCGAATTCCAAGAGGAAAAACCAGAGCCCTTATATTCTCCCGTAGCTTATAACATTTGTATGTGTGACACGATTATAAGGATTGTAAAGAAAAGTGGAAACAAAGTTTTCCGAAGCGCACGAATTCAATTATGTGCTAAAATCAATTTAAATGTGTTTTGTTTTCATTTTGTAAACTTACTATTCTATCAAGGTATTTGCTCTTTTGAATAAACACCTATTGACTTTTAAAGTTAATCTGTTATTGAATGACAAAAAAGCTGGACCTTGAAAACTACTGCTTACCTTAAAAATGGTGTCTTCGTGTCATTGAAAAAGTTACTCTTTTCTTGGCTTTTCATATCTTTCAAAGATGAAATTTTGTAATTTTTGACATTTGCTGTCATTTTCTGTCACATTTGACAAGTGTCACTAAATATGGTATTTCTAAGTAGTTATGTAGTATTTTTTTAACTTAGAAAACTAGTAAACTTTATCCTTAACATTTTTATACCTTGTCACTATTATACTTGGTATTTTTTTCACGTGGACATTTCTCTACTATGTAATTTTTTCATTTGGACATTTTTATACTTTGTCATTCTTTCATGTTGGCAATTATTGTTTTGTGACTGTTGTCATTATTATAATTAGTAATTTTTCATTTAAGACCAAAGTCGTCAAACCCTTTATGATAGGTTTATGTAGGCGATTCCAAATATTAAGGAAAACTGTGCTGGCTGTTCGAATTCTTTAACAATATTGAATCTTTTCGTTTTTTGTCATAATGGAATTTGTATGAAGACATTTCGTTTTCTTTATTTTTAGACTCACTATTTTAGGTCGCGCGTTCGACAACGCCTTGCGGCAACAGCCATCCTTAGCCGACACATCTGACTCCCAGCGACGACACACTGAGTCTGACCGCAAAATCCTTTCAGGACAGGCCGTCCATGAGCGACGTACCTCCCGAAAGGACTCCACCTCTTCGGAGTCCTCGGCCTCCAGCCGCGGCGCTAGCAGTGACAGCGGGCGTTCGCGATCAAGGCATCGATCAACCCAAAAGGTGCATTAAAGCATACAGCAAGCAGACCTGCTAAGCCATCGCCATCGAAAATATCATCCCATGCGAAGCCCTCCCCTGGCCCTCCCCGCGTCGAACCAACTGACGCCGGCGGCCATTTTGAAAGATGCCAATGCCAGTATGAATTCGAATGATAAACCGTTGTAGCCTAAAGCGGCACACGACCAAAACCTTTTCTATATTGCCCGCCTCAGAGAGGCAAACGGAATTACGCCCGACCAAATGGCCGTTATTAAAAGCCACTTGCAAGAGCGGGAGAAATCGCTACGCGGAGCCCCCCGAGCCAGGAAGATAATGGTGGCCAACAAGCCATGCCAGAGGGGGACCTCAAGCGAGGCCTCCTGGCCACTGTATTAAATGCCGCTTTCACATCTAAAACACAACCCGGAATCCGCCGCAAGAGGGCGGACGTCAATTACCCGAGGAAAACAAGAAGAGGATCGCCGAACCCCAAGTATGAGCACATTTAGCGGATAACACCCCACAAGACCTGTTTCAACTCCAGAGGACGTAGACATCCTCACAGAAGAGCTACAAAAAGCGATTCAAAACGCCAAGAGACAAGCAGAATCAAGCCACATGCCGAGAACACGCACCCCTCCGGCTCTGGCCAGACTACTCGCAGAAAAGTGACGTCTCAGAAAGCTGTGGCAGCACACCAGAGACCCAGCACTGAAGACACGGCTCAACGCTATCTGCGAAGAAGTCAAGGCAGAAGTCCGGGAAGATAGCTCACACCGATGGGAGAAGAGGAATGAAGAGGCCTCCGACGACTGGCAGTCCCTTCACAAGCTTTGCCGCCAACTGAGAAACGCTTCTCCAGCAATACACCCTCTTACTCACAGTAACGGAACACCTCGCTATCGCACCGAAGATCGCGCAGAGACAGCAAGGGACTTCCTCGTCACCCCAACACCGAAGCCAGACGAGTCACCAGTACACTGGTCACCCAACATCACCAAGAAGGTAATAATGACAATAAAGCCACGGAAGACACCAGGAGCTGACGGTATCACCAACCGCTCAAGACAGTGGCAGCACTTACACGCCTATTCAATGGGATCATGAGGACCACACACTTTCCGACCCTGTGGAGAGCCAGCATAGTCATCATGCTGCCGAAGAATACCACACCCGCAGAGAGTTACCGTCCCATCACGCTCCTGTCAGCAAACTCGAAAGTATTGGACGTCCTACGGTTGAGACGATGATGATCACCACTTGAGCAAATATTTTTAAATAGCCTTCATGGTCCCAACTGTTTTAGGAAAATACCTCCCCCGTTTCCAATACTCCTTATCGTTGCGATTTCTTGCCAGCCCCTATGGAACAGATCCAGAGCATCGTAATTTATTTCATAAAGCACATAAAATAAGACTTAAGTCTCTAGCCACTCAGCGTTTGCTATGTTGCCTAGCACATTTATTGTATTTTACTTTCTAGGGGCGTACGGACCAGACCTCTTAATTATCCTTTTTCACTTAGGGGGATTTTCACAATATGGTATCTATTTTGGAAGACGCGGCTTTACAGGATTAGGATTGCAGTTGGGATGGTGTAAGTAGGTAAGGCCTTTACATCTTTTATTATAGATGATTTACACAGCGTCAGCTACTGTCACTACAACGTCCTTCCGATGTTTTAACTCGGTATTATCCTTTACAGTTAAAGCACGTGTTAAATGTCAACATATTTTATTTATTTTATTTACTATCTAAAACTCACAGTTACATTATTGTTTTTTATTACACTGTATATGTAATTTGTACTATTCATAAACCAAATCGAGTCTACAATACAATACAATACAAAATACTTTATTGCACACCTTAAGAAATTACAGAATCAAAAAAAAAGTCTACATTATATTAGAGGTAATAACTAACTAAATTAGGGTAGGTAGGTAAGCAATGATGCCACAAACAAACTAAAAATATTAACAAAATAATATAGGTAGGTACATGTAAACTAAACTACGAACGAAAATCGCATAGTGTAAGTAAATGTGTAGTGTAAGTGGGTAGTGTGGCTGTGAGATGCATGAATGTGTATAAACCATTGACTTACAACTTCTAAACACAATTTTCTAAGATAGGTATATCTCGATCGACAGCAACAAGCTGTAAGGGATGGTTTAAATGGCGGCAGTGTAAAAATAAAAAGTAATAATTTAAATAAAATATTTTCAAGGAACAAAAATTTGTTGATTCACGGCCGGTATCGAACCTCTCGGTGTACCACTCGGCCAACACGGCTTGAGATGGTGTGCTAAAAAACCTAAAGCAACTAAACTTAAACCTGGTATGCTATTTTATGAAGTGTTTTTCAACGTTAGAATACATTCTCATCTTATCTTTGTCAAAGGTGACAAAGGTGACCCATACGGATTTCCAAGTTATGATAATTAGGGGTTGTTGCCATACTCACCACGCATGAAGGCGGGTTGGCGAGCGCAGTATGGGATGATGATACACGGAAAGACGCTGCTGCCTACCTCTGGAGGTATCCCTTGGCATATTCTTACTGCATCCACGGGCGTGAGGGAAGAAGCACATCCCGGCACCCAAAGACACATTTTTCCACTTCATCAATTGTATTAATTTATAACGGGCCAAAAGTAGTTTGCCTAAAATAGAGGTATATTCTAATTCTAAGCTAAATGTATGTATTTTATCGCACAAGAACTCATTGAAATGTCCTCGGAAATAACATTTACCGTAATAAATTGGGCAGACTTTTTCCCGCCTATCTGTCTATATTCAGACACAAATTCCTTATAACTGTGGCAACAAATTGTCGTGTATAATTCATGAAGGTCCAGGTGACACGGGGTTGCCAATTCTACCCCAAAATATGTGCATATTGTATACCTACACGGGTCGTATAAATTCGTAAAGAATGCCTCCGATATACAGTTTGTTTTTCATTATTTTGAAAGCATTTTGCGGTCTCCGTAGACTTTTCAGACAGTTTTTATTTTATTATTTTAAGTCGGAGTGCTTTGAATATTTTACTTAAATTCAAAGAGTTTT
Source organism: Pasiphila rectangulata (assembly GCA_963082625.1). Lineage (NCBI taxonomy): Eukaryota > Metazoa > Arthropoda > Insecta > Lepidoptera > Geometridae > Pasiphila > Pasiphila rectangulata. The sequence goes on along the minus strand of OY720245.1, from coordinate 15,997,721 downwards.
TACTAATATCACGTTGCGTTGCAAATTTAATAAACATCACAGAAGTACGTTTGAATATTTCAAACTAAAATGTTAAATAAAATTACTAGTTATGGCGACGTATGTACGCGAAATAATATTTTAATAATTTTTTATCAATGATAAATTGTTCATCATCATCATTTCAGCCGTCGGACGTCCACTGCTGGACATAGGCCTCCCTCATGAATTTCCAGTTATTGCGGTTGGAAGCGATTTGCATTCACCGTCGACCTGCGGTCTTCACCAGGTCATCAGCCCATCTTGTTGGTGGACGTCCTACGCTGCGCTTGTCGGTCCGTGGCCTCCACTCGAGAACTTTTCGGCCTCATCGGCCATCTGTTCTGCGAGCTACATGGCCTGCCCATTGCCACTTCAACGTGCTAATCCGTTTGGCTATGTCGGTGACCCGAGTTCTTCTACGTATCTCCTCATTTCTGATTCGATCGCGTAGTGAAACCCCGAGCATAGCCCTCTTCTTAGCTCGTTGAGCGACTCTGAGCTTATTATTCATGAGGCTAATCGTGAATGACCACGTCTCGGTTCCATATGACATCACTGGTAACATACATTGATTGTAGACTTAAATTGTTATTTAAATGTTATTCCTTAAATTACAATATAAAACGCGGACTGTGGGGACCGCCTGCATACAAACTGTATGCACGCAAAAAGCTGGCTTGAAATGAAAATTTGTAGGCGCCAAAACAGTACTCGTTATTCTCGTTTAAATTAAAAACTTTTATTACTATTACTATAAACGCGAAAGTTTATGAGTATGTATGGATGTTTGTTACTCTTTCACGCAAAAACTAGTTTACGCATTTAGCTGAAATTTTTACACGTTTTAAACACATGTTAACCAGGATTAACACATAGGCTTAGATAGGCCATATTGTAATAAAAAAATTTGGGTGTTAATAAAATGAATGTAATAATTTAAGAATTTAAGAAAATGAAATGAAAGTAATGGTAATCCTTTGTACCAGGCTAAATTTAAACAATGCCTAGTGAAAACAAAGGTGGTACGCTGTCGTTAAATATAAAAAATAACAAATAATAAGTTCCGGGCGCCAGACAGCGTCCTAATACCGTGAATTAATCTAATAATTACCAGGATTCTCCTCAGGCGTGACACTGGACTTTTAATCTAAGTACGGGGGAACAAAAACACATTTTATCCGGGTACAACGCATGCGAAGCGGCGGGCAAAAGCTAGTGTACTGAAAATTTAGAGGCATAAATATATTTCGCTCACCTGTAAAGTGAAAATCTGTGTTCTTATAGAGCAGTTTAATTTTTTTTCTGTTGTTATAGGTGAACCAATCGCTTAAATCAATTACTAAACTAGCAATTTTGTGTAAAAAAACATGAGGAATCCAAAACATAAAATATCGATTCTGAATGTTTTGAAATTGCTGAAAAAGTGGAAATACCTGACACTAATCGTCAATCGTCTTAAAAATATTTTTTTAGCAATTCTTAGCCAACGCTTAGTTTTAAATATACTGAAAGTAGGTAACCAGAAAGCGTAATATTGTATTGGTTACATTTTCTTTTTACACACAAGGAACCCCTTGTCATTTTAAAAACTACGAGGGTCATCCGTATATTTTAATAAAATCTTCAAAACAAATACTTTTCCAAATAAAGTTTTTCTCCTTTATAAAGGGGACGTCAGCTGCCCCTGAATGATGAAAGCTTAAGGCGATTACAAGACTTCCTTCAACTTTAATATAAAAATAAAAAGATAACGCCGTTTTGAGTGTGTGTACTTTGTCGTTTTAGAACTTTCGTGCGTGATGGTATTTGATAGGGATGTGCAATGTAATTCTACGTCTCCATTTATTTGTTTAAGTGATTCTTAAGTAGGGTTAGTTCTTTTTATTATTTTAAATACTTAAAAACAGTTTTCATCATCATTTCAGTCGTAGGATGTCACTGCTGGACATAGGCCTCCCATCATAGACCTCCAATTATTGCGGCTAAAAGCAGCCAACATTTGCCGACCTGCAGAACTTTTTCCCAGGTCATCCGCCGATCTACTTAGACTGCGCTTGTCGGTCCGTGGCCTCTATTCGAGAACTTTTCTACCCCATAAACTGTAAAACATACATACATAACACAATTCTAGCCTTACTCCACTTTTTATTTGCGTAGAATTCACCATGATTGTCCAGTAATTTCATGAGTTAGGTGCTCATGCTCAGCAAAATATGTTGTTTATTCGTAATGTTAATAATGCGCAAATAATAAAGATACTTCGTTGAATGCAAATGAACTACTTTCATTTAAGAATTTATTGACAGAGCATTTAATTTATAGAACATAGATATAACATAATAACTTGTAATTTTTATTGTATAATCAAATCACTTAAAATATTAACTAATAATAAAAGGGTAGTTTTATATATCTCTTTGTTAAATCGAATAACCTATTTTCGCCAGCCGTAAAACGTCTACTAGAATAATAAACTAATATTAAGGTGTCATTTTGTATTCTTTTCCAGCCGTAGGTCATCTGGACGAAGGCCTCTCATTGATTACTAAGTATTGTGATCAATGAAGGGTTTTTTTATAGATAACAAATAAAAATGGTCTAATATACATATGTATCTTTATATGAGCAGCTTAGTCGTAAAAATACAGCCCATTTCGAGTATTTACCGATCATTTTTGGTATAAGACACCCCTAGCTGGTACAATGTAACAGTTGGCACTTGGCAGGGGGGTGCAACTTTCTAAGTGAATGTTAATATTTACTAAGTACTTTATATTCTAAGATCGTGAACGGCACGTGTCAAATGCATTCGTCTTTTGAGTCTTGGTGATGTATTGACTAGTTGTGACTCTAGCCTGCGGCTGCATTTGAATCCGACTTTTCTATACCTCCGTGGCTCTAAGCTATCTTAAAAGCTGGGCAGCAGTTTTTTATACGACTTAACGACAGAAATTCAGAAATTAATTTATTTAGTTCCATAGTTTGCAATTGCAAAACATAAACACGTCAACTTACAAACATAAAAACATATTTAATCTTACCAGTGTCTTTCGTGATTTACTAAAAATAGCCAAAGTCAGTCCTATCTACAAATCTAGCAGTAAATCAGACCCGAGCAATAATATACTCTTTCAAACCAGTTGTATCGAAAGTTTTTTTGAAAGAATATTGTACGACAGATTGAATGAGTATCTTACTGATAAAAACATGCTGATCGAGCAACAATATGGTTTTTTTCTCTAAATAAACCCCTCACCGCTGCCATAGGCTTAGTCACCAAAATCGAAACAAATATTGATCAGAAGTATTACGCGTTAGGAATGTTTATTGACCTTAGAAAAGCTTTTGATACAGTGAGCCACCACAAGTTATTGCAGAAACTAAACGATTTGGGTGTTTCAGGTAGGGCCCTGGAATTGTTCAAATCATATTTACATGGAAGACGCCAAGTTGTTGAAATAAATAATTACTCAAGTTCTGAAAAAAGTGTGAGCTATGGCATACCACAAGGATTGATTGTTGGGCCTTTGTTGTTGCTGCTATATATTAATAACATCGATAAGATAGGTTTGACTGGTCACCTTACGTTATATGCGTACGACACCTGCTTATTTTATTTTAAGAAATCGATACACGACGTAATACCTAAAGCACAGATCTCAACAAAGTTAATGAATGGTTGAAATATAACCTGACTACTGGTTGTCGGACAGTGGGCTAGAAATATCTCTAAGAATTGCAGCTAGATGTCGCCACTCGGTTTGAAACCGATAAAGGCAGTCAAGATTTTCGACCCGACGGTTAATTGCTCCGTGGCCGAAACGGTTAAGGCAGCCTGCGTTGAAGGTGTTCGTCTGAACGTTACGGGTTCGAGTTCCGTCGGAGACAAAATTTTGATTGCATTTTTCATTTCTATAATGATACCGTAGTGTGGGTTTACACTTTAAATAAAAAATCGCTTATAAAAAGTTTTTTTATATAAAATTAAATCAATAATTAATAGAAAATAATTTTTACACTGTATATCCCGAACACAGACTAAATTATGAATGATTGTACTGACAAGCTTCATTCAATCCCTTTCCACAGAGCATAAATACCACGATACGCTCCATTGTAAAAACCGAGCCAGTATCCACTTAGCGCCGACGCGGAGCGCCCGCCGTTTTTCGCGCCAAAATGCAAACCAAATGAGGTTCGAAAAATTATTTTCGCGAAACCAAATTAGCGGGTAGTAAGCTGATAGTCCTTAAAAATGTATATGTGATTGATAAAACATGGTAATTTTTAGTTTTTCAAGTGCAAGTGAATAAAGAGTAATTAAGTGTGATGTATAAAGTAGCTTTGTTTTATAGTCAAAAAAATTTATTATTAAAATTGAGCCACTCATATAAGTAACATGGTAAAACTAAATATTTAAAAAACCTTGTCCGTGGGACCGGCATCACAAATTATGTGAGTCAAACTGACGTCACAAATGACGTGTTAAAAGTCTTGGCCTTTCAACCTTTTTAACAAAATTTCTTTGACGAAGGTAATGCATGAAAAATGCATTATTATTATTTTTAGGGATCCTATTTGATTTAGCTGACGTTTATCCATTCCATTGTGCAATGGGTATCATTGAACTTAACCCCGAACTTTCCTCACCAAACAAAGCAAATGGTGCGTGACCGCCCATACACACCAGCCTTTCATAGCTAATAAAATTAACCCTCGGTTATTCAAAGACGTTTACTGTAAAAGGGGGGTATAAACGGAAAATAATATGCGTGATACACTCCGATGTAATCGCAGCGTCGTAATTTATGCTTTTCCGGAAGCTCACGGCTCGAATGCCTGGTTAATAACCCGAATTTGATGCTAACTTTTAATTGCAGCGCCGTTAAGGGTTAGCGGTTTATGGTTTACTGGATTTCGCTTTTAGTTTCCTTTGTGTGATGCAGAAGATATGTGAAAAGCTCTTAAGTTGTTAATGTTTAACATTTACCAGCCGTAAAATATTAAGGTCATTAAACATGTGAACTGAATCAGTTACATCAATGTTTGTTTTACCTAATTGTACCAGATTTTGATCCCAGAATGATTTCAATCAAACCACATCAATATTATTGCATACTTTATCTCTTTGAAGGAGAATGTTAATAATAACGTTATCAGTATAGTTCATTCAACCCGTGACTCCATAGGCTGCAATTTACTAACGTTTGTACTTACATTGATTACTTAATCATAAAAATTATTTTACTGAATACTCAATGCATTTTCTAAAAGTACGAGTGTGATTGCGTTTAAAGAGAATTCCCGTTTGTTTGCTCTACCTCAGTCTTATATAGCCGTGAGATGCCGACAGTAGAATGTCACCCCGCCTCTCATGCCCGTGGATGCATTAAGAGCCTGCTAAGGGATACCTCCGGAAGATGGGCAGCAGCGTCTTTCCATGTATCAACATACCGTACTGCGCTCGCCAACCCGCCAGCCAAGCGTGGTAAGTATGGCAACTACCCTTCATGGAGACCCATGAGAGAGGCCAGTGTCCAGTAGTGGACGTTTTACGGCTGAAATGATGATGATGATGCCTCACATAAGGTATTGACCAGTTTTTATTAAAAACTCCTAACCAAAAACGTTCCGTACCTGAACAATGCAGTTAATATGTTACAGTGAAAAACCTACAAAGCGAAGCCTTTCACCATTACCCCTGGATATATGCACGGATATAATACTATACAACCTATCTCTAGCATATTTATGTAAACAGGCGCCATCGTCGCCGAGTATCTACACCGCTTGCATACAAGCTGCTTATTTGGTACAAAACCGGTGCTTCGCGCGGTTGCATTCCGTAGTTTTCCATATCGCGGCATTATCGCAATCGCCCCCCGCCGCTCTCGATGATCCATCTTTGAGGGAGCTAGGGGTGCGCAAACGGGCGGTTTTACTACGATTTTGGTGTAAAACATCTTTTGCGGGGTAAAACCGAACAGACGAGAGATGACGCGTGACGCTTGGAGATGTGCGAGTTAGTACTAGGGCGACTGTTCTCTGTTCTAGTAACTAGTTGACTGTGGCGACTGTGGTGACTGTGGTGACTGGAGTGACTGTGGCGACGTGGACGATTGGGGCGACTGCGGTGACTATGGAAACTGGAGCTACTATAGCGACCGTGGTGACTATGGCAACTAGGGCTACTGTAGCGATTGTGGCGACTATGGCAACTGTGGAGTAAATGTTTTTCATCTGCTAGGCGCACAGAGATATCAAATGTTTTAAATAAATGTAATGAAATGAAAATGAAAATAGGTACATATCGGCCGGTTGTCTTCTCACCTGGGCGCGAAGCCCAGGTGGGGAGGCAGTTCCCCCTTCCTGCGGTAGTTGTGCGCCCTTAGTGACTACTAAGGGGTCGTTGGGTTTGACGTATAGTCTAGTGGGTGATTGCCCGCGTTCATACGGGCGTGGTGAGGCTAAGGAGCCTTTTAAGGTTTCCCAAGGTTTAGGTTTAAGGTTTTAAGGTTGCTATGCCGCTGAGGATCAGCGGGATCGGGTTCGTCCTCTGCCGTATCGCAAAAAGGATGTCGTGCAGGATCTGCAGTGCTGCGTCCAACACCTCCAGGTGGGCCTGGTCGTGCTGAAGGGTCATCGGTGTGGTGATGGTGGTGGCGGGGCGTAGTGGGTCCGTTGTGGGTTGCGGGGTCGTCGTGGTTGGTGGTTCTGCAGCGGGTTTCGCCTGGTCCGTTGCTGATGCCATGGTGCGGGGAGCTGCTTTGATGCGGGGGGACGTCTGTTTCTGTATCAGAAGGTAGAGTTGCCAATCTTACATTCTGTTTTCTGATTCTCGGTAGGCGGTTGGACTACGCTGTGGGGTCGTTGGCTGCGGCCATGAGTGAGCCACCGTGCTCCGTTTGTGAGGGTTGAGCCACAGTGTTGAGCTGTGGCTGTTGCGGTCTGGCTTGTGGCTTGTCACGGCCTTCTCGGGTTGTGGTGTAGGCGGTCGTTCCCGCTTTCGTTTTGCGGGCCTCCCACTTGAACGTAGGGCAGCTCGTCTTATTGGCCGTATGAGGGCCTTAGCAATTTATGCACGTCAGTGGATCATCTTTCTTCCTTGGGATCACCTGAGTGGTGCGATCCTCCGCATCGGACGCAAGAGAGAATGCGATGACAGAAAATATTTCCAAAAATATGGCACCTCCATATTAAGCTTAGAGATGTCTTATGCAACGGTGTAAAATATTTTTTTTGACAAACTGGGCACTTTAACTTTTTCTTTTCTGATTTTCTCAAAAATTTTATTATGTAACATTTTTTTTACTCTAATGTGTTTATTTAAATCCGAGCTATTGACCGATTAGTTACGGTTACCCTGTGCAAACCCTATATAACACATTCAATGTTGAAATTGCAAGGAGCAGTTCTTATATGTATATATTCTATATATAATAAAAATATCTATCTATGTAGTATAATGTATTAAGTATATCAGTCATCTAGTACCCATAACACAAGCTCTGCTTAGCTTGGGGCTAGATGATGCTGTGTGATTTGTCGAGCATTATTATTATTATTATTCCAATTACACGTATTGTGATGAAGGGAACCAATTAAAATTCATTTTAATGTTGTGAATTTTAAGTGTTACGTATCAAAGACTTGTCTTTACGTATCTTCTGAAACAATTACGTGACACTTGAAATTGAGATAACTTTTAACCATGCAACGAGTAGGTTCTTGAACCTATACTCTGTTCGCCGAAACAAGCTAATAGGGAAATCATAGACTGCAGGTTATTGGTCGCAGATAACGAACATAGGGCACGTGCACACTGTGCACGCTGTGTGGCCAAAAGTCAGTCTTATCTGTCTCTTGTGCGGTACGGACGTGTCGTTCGGTGCTCGTTACATGTGTTCTCAGTATACAAAAATGACAAAAATGTATAAAGCATGTAGTTGATGTAGAAGAGCCTGGTATGGATGTTATGGTAGAAAATATGGCAGAACGTTTTATCATAAACTTGGAGTATGATTCAGATTCAAGTGAATCAGTAAGTGAATAAATTTGTAAGAAAATTTCTGATGTTTTATTTTTTGTACACAACCCAAATTAAACAAAATATATATTTTTTAGGTTCTCAGTATCATAATACTTATTATGATACTGAGAACCTAAAAATATACAATTATCAGTTACAATTATAGTCTTTGATTTTTTTGCTCTAAATTTGTTTACTTGTTGTTTAATCATGACGATCTCTTTGGGTCTGTTTCTCTTATACCGCAGCCTTTATCACGAGCTTTGCAAAGTTATGGCGCTCTTCCAGCATTTATAATTTTTATTTACAATTTAACTTTTGTTAAGTAATGAATGCCTTACGTCTGAGATGTTTATGATTTATATATCCGTGCGCTTTTTCACTCGTCCTTGAACCGCCCGTCTGCACGTCCCATTGTCGCGCGCCAATGATCCATCTTGCGCCGCGACGCGTGATTCCAACAGGGCGAGGAGGGCGTTGTGAAATATTTATTTTTTCCCCTACGCGCGGCACGACCAAGTTGCCGGCGACAAATGGCGGCGATGTCCGGACAATGTGACGTGTTTGGCTAAAGGGATTAGTTTGTTTTGTTAAAGTTAAGAGTTTTTTCTGATAGGTATATAAAGGGTACTATGTGTATGTATGGGTATAAAATATGTGTACTAAGCCGAAAGAGGGTGATTCTGACCACCCACAACAACTTTAGTTATACGAATTAAGGTCAACAGCCGATTATACGATAATGATAACATGACGCTACCTGATTCTCGACAGGGTCATTAACCTTAGCAAAGAGTTGCCATACACAAATAAAAATACCTACAACCACTAAGGTTTGATTTTTTTAAATGTTCTACATAAGGGGCCGTTTCCACGAGCAAAGGAATCGCGGCGATGTTATCGTCGTGCCACGTATTTCTATAGCGCGGACTCGTCTCGATTCTCTCGCTCGTGGAGACGGCCTCTAAGAGAGTGTACAAAAATACGTGGCACGACGATAACATCGTCGCGATTCCCTCACTCGTATTATCGCTTAATACTATAAAAACTACTTCAAAAGTCGCTTCTCATACCGCTTTTATAAACTCTGTAGTTAATAACTTTAATTTCATTTTATTATTTAAGACTCTTTTATTTTATTTTTGTTTGCTTTTATTTGTACCAAAGCGTTTTTGTTAAAAAAAAATACTTTATTATTATAATATAAAATATATTATATATATATTATATTATATTATTTGTGAAATTCCTTTCTACTCGAGCTTTTGACTCGGTTTTACTGAGCATCCGCCTTGAGACCCTCAAGGAAAAGATTGCTCAGGTTCCCCCTGATGTTCGTTATTTCCCCCCCGATTGACAAAAACTGTATCCCCAAGAACTTTGCTTAGTATTGTGACTGTATGAATGGCTGCTTGTTTCTGAACTATGTTAATATTGATGTGCGAGTCTAGTTTGTCGCAATACCTGCTTAAACTTTTAGCTATTATACCTGTAGCTCCAACCACAATAGGTATGACTTCGGTTGGTGTTTTCCAAAGCCTTGTAATTTCTACTTTTAATGCGTGATATTTACTTAATTTTTCAATTTCCTTCGCTCCAATATTGTAGTCAGATGGTACAGTTATATCTATTAAATATGTTTTATTTTCTATTTTATTTACGTATATAATGTCAGGTCTATTGTGTATAATTGTAATATCTGTCTGTACCGGTATTTCCCGGTATTATATTATATATTATAAAATATATTATATATTATATATTTATTATTATACTTATTATTAAATACTTATTATATTATTATTATTATACATATTTATTAAATGACATCACTCTAAATCCAATATAGGCGGTATACTATAGTAATGTTATATGTTATATAGTAATGTTTGTTTAAAAGTTTTTTTTACTTATTTTTATTTACATTATTGAGAGTTGCTAATTGCTATTGTCACCAAAATGGTGAATGCAAAATTCTCCTCAATCCGATGCAAGATATGAAATATATAAGCTAACGTTATAATACTATTATCACCCCTAATTAACGGGTCTTAAGTCTAAAGAAGAACTTAAACGCAGTGAATATTCCGTAAACATTGTTTATTGTGTTCACAACAATAAAATAATTGTTTCAAAAGTTAAATGTTAGTTACAAAACATACCAACTGAAATTTATTTGGTCCAGGCGCCTTTGAACAAAAGAGTTTGCGATCTAAGTTTGAATTACGCGTTATCCGACTGCAAAAAGAATGATAGATATAATACTCGGATCCTATCAAAAACATAAATGTGAAAATTGGAGCCAAGTTCAATATTAGAGTGTCGTGGTCGACTTTGCCCACAAAAGAATTGAGATCTAATTTGCGCCAAGTTCTGTATATAATCCTCAAATCTGATTAATAGAATATTGCTGATAATTTTGGGTCAATCGAAGCTCACGATTTATTTGGCTAGCTTTTAACAACATATTTAAAATAGAAAGAAATCATAGATTCAAATATAAAGTTAGTTGTGAAAACTGATTTCAAGAACATTCCTTTGCTTACGTTCTAGAAATAGAAGTTACCTTTGAACCTTAGACCTGTCTTTTTAAAAGGTGTTTTCACAAACAACGGCCCTTATTGATATTTCGCTAATTTACCAGTTTGCGTAAGCGCACGGCGCAACAATCCCATTCAGAGTAATTTTTGTTTGGGGTCTATATTAAAATATTTGTATTTTTGCCAAATCATTACGTTGAATCAATCACTAAGCGTTTCCGCTTCCTTCAGGGATATTTAAGACACTATTACGATTCCCTCAAACTATACCATTCATCATATTTGTTATTTTGACATGTGTAACGAAGGCGAAAAACAGTTGGAACGGAGGGTGCGGCGGGGAGCGAGGCTCTTGTACACGACTGCGGTACGACGGCAATATGTTTTTTTTTTTGTTTACCTTATCGTCCCAGTAATGGGCAAAAGCCTCCCCTCCTCTGTCCTCTTCTTTTGCCACATCTTCTGTTTTTAATTTATAAAAAAAGGGTTTTTTTTGTTTTTGGACGTTTTTATACCTACGTAAGATCTTTGATTTCTTCGCAACAATCCGAATGTTATTTACAATTTAGTGTTAATTATTTAACATATTGAACTAGTATAGGCTTATTATAATGTAAACAAATTTAAGGTACTATTTACTGCGCTGCCAAGCGTGGCGAGTATGGCAATATCCCACTCATGATCTCGGAGAACTATGAGGAAGGCCTATTTCCAGCAGTAACTAAATAAATAAATGAATAATGCTGCACAATTCACACAGCATCACCTAGCCCCAAGCTAAGCAGAGCTTGTGTTATGCGTACTAGATGACTGATATACTTAATACATTATACTAGAGGTACATAAATAGATATTTGTATTATCCATAGAAAAACATCCAGAACACCCTGAGCAAATATTTGTATATCGTACAGACATTTGTCCCGAGAGGGGAATCGAACCCGCTCTTGCGTAGTAGGCGGACCTTCGCCCGCTGCACCACAGAGGTCGTCAAAGCAGTGCAAAGTGGACGTGGACAGCAGTCCTACAGCTATGATGATGACAATGATGTACCAATTATCAAGTTCACTTCGCCTCATGGCGTGGCGTCATGTCAAGTGCGTAGTGTGAAAACCCATAGGGTCGTAAGTGAGACGTCAGGGGCCGACGAAAATTGATTTTCCACCATCAGTCATAACTTTGTGTAGGTGCACACAATAGCCACCTATTGTCGGCTGGCGACTTTTCACCGCTATTTTAGACAATGGATTTTTGTTAAAATACTGCATGTTAGTAACGAAATCCATTCAATAGAACACTTCGCGTGGAATGGACGAAGATTGAATCAAAGTGCTTTTGTTTTTTGCAGTTTTTCGAGAATATGGTTCGCAATTCTAAAATCAGAAATGGGAATGTTTTAAATTCTGTTAGAGGAATATAGGTCGGCCAGATAACAATCCTTTTATGTGGGCAAAGTTCAAAGTTATTTTGTTTTCCTGTTTGTTTGATTGAAACTTTTTCATCTATACAAAAGCTTTTTAGGGTTCCTTACCTAAAGGGTAAAAACGGGACCCTATCACTAAGACTCCGCTGTCCGTCTATCTGTCTGTCTGTCACCAGGCTGTGTCTCATGAACCGTGATAGCTAGACAGTTGAAAGTTTTACAAATGATGTATTTCTGTTGCCGCTACAACAACAAATACTAACATAATAAAATAAATATTTAATTTAGGCAAAAAAATTAGGTGTGTTGTATGAAAGGAAGAAAGAAGAAAGAAAACACATTTATTGGCACACAAGACATACAGGTAAACAACAAAATCATCAATGGGGGCTCCCATACAACAAACCAGATTTTTTTTCCGTTTTTTGCTCGATATTTATAATGACAACAGGTAGACGCTTGAAATATTCATAAAGCAATTAGTTGTATATTCACTTTAAATATAAATAATCAAATTTAAATAAAACATTTATCTGAGGGGGGCTCCCATACAACAAACGTGATTTCAACAATATAGAAATGAAAAATGCAATCAAAATTTTTTGTCTCCGACGGGACTCGAACCCGTCATGTGTGACCCGTGGGGATTTCAACAAGTTGTTTTGTCAAATAACCGTACGGAATTACTTGCGCATGAAGCGCAAGTCCGACTCGCACTTGGCCGATTTTTTGACTATTGTTTTCGTATTAAGATTTATTTTTAAAAGTTTTTGCAAGTATAAAAACAAACAGAGTTTCAAATTCAGACTGCACGTGGTTGCGGTATGACTAAAGACTTAGTTCATTATTATAAACCTATGGCTCTGGCTATGATGCATATCTGGGTAGTTCTTAGACCTGCATATAGAAGTTATCAGGCTCATTATTCAATGAAAGTATAAATACATAGTTCATAGAATAATTACGTCATAACAAAATCTTAGAATAACAATTAAATAATGTTATTTGCAACAGATAGACACACAACCCCTTATTCGCCACCACAAAAGTAACATAACATATAAGACAGTGATAACGTTACAAGCGGCCTTAATAATAGTTAAGTAATAGTCTGCTTCTGTTGACACGCCAGTTAGCAAAAAGAGATAATAAATAATATAGTCTACACTTTTCCGATGCACAACACGAAACTGCAACCTAGTTAAAATCTAACAAGCCTCGATTTTACCGGCCTAAATGCTTCACATAAATTACCAGCTGAAACTCTGCAAAGACTGCCTTATATTCAAGTTACGTTCTCAAACATAGTTATCAACCCCTAGTTAGTCGTGAAGTATCAAAGTTAGGTCGAGCTCTATAGAACAGGGGTGCATTTAGCTGTATTTTGAGGGACATAGGATTAGTCTGGAGGTAAGACTTCGGTGGGGGTATAAAAAGGGAAGGATATGATGAATGACGTATAATGATTCTTGAATTTCTAATACGGCTCCACGTCATTACGTAGTTATAGATAGAAAAGCTTTTGTAGGTAGGGTAGTTAAGCTTTGCCACTTTGGAAAAGTGGAAGAAATATTTGCTACTTAGGTGACGTGGAAGACAAGAACAAAGATGACCAAAGATTAGTTATATGAACCAAGCTTAAAAGAAAGTTGTTGTCATGTGTCATACAAGGAAATCAAGGTGGCTGCTGAGAAAAAAGTAAATGGAAAGGGTTTGCATTAGTAAGACCGACTAGTCTTCTTATTTAAAAACAATTAAATCGCACTTAATGGTTCCTGAACTAAGCCTTAGACTGTTTCTCGGGAGATCGGCATCTACAAAAAATACTGTTTAAAATAGAAGAAGTAAATTACGTATCAATCGAGAGCAAACAGACATAAAAAAGTCCTCCCGCGACCAAGAACGCTGAAATGTGTTCGAAACGTCGGGAAAATAATAAAAAGGTACGCGATAAAATCCTGTAATTTTAAAACTAAAAATATGTTAACAAATCGCGAAAGTTTAACAAGTTAGACATAAAAAAGTGAAAGTGAGGAAAAGTACATGTTAAAATACTTCAAAGTGAGTTTGTTGTTTGTGTCACGATGTTTTGTTTAACAGTTCCCTGTACGCCTGTATATTAGGAACGACATTATCTGAACGCACCTTCTTTGCTAATAACTACAAGGAATAAATAATATCCTTATTTTAATAATGCACTGGATATAGGTAATTCAAAAAACGGAGAAACAAATTTGGGTAGTCTAAGGAAAAAATATTTTGCGTTTAAGTTTTCCTTAGCACAAACTTAGGGATGCCTATAAACCCAGCAATGGGTGAAGTCGGGCTGTAGATGATGATAAAGTCTTTGTCACAATAGATGCACAGTATCGCGGTATGTGCCCGCCGTGGGCTGCCGGCAGTAGAATGATACCCCTCCTCTCATGCCCATGGATGCAGTAAGAGCCTGCTAAGGGATACCTCCGGAAGATGGGCAGCAGCGTCTATCCGTGTATCAACATCCCATACTGCGCTCAGCAACCCGCCTGCCAAGCGTGGTGAGAATGGCAACTACCCTTCATGGAGATCCATGAGGGAGGCCTGTGTTCATCAGTGGAAGTTTTATGGCTGAAATGATGATGATCGGTATGTGACGGCATGCAGTGATGAATTACAATGGAACAAGACACTATCTATATATAAGTCTATTTAGTGGTTGCAGCAACATTAGACTCATATCAACATTGTGAACTTTATGTAAACCGCAAGGATCTATCCCCGGTCCAAAATCCTACCCGCTGCATCGATAGAAGCAAAGTTAATGGCTGAACACACAAAGTAATAGGCTACCCAATTGATTTATGATTTCAATGCGTGCTGCAAACTCATCGATTGGAACGATCCGCTTTGATTACGTCGAGTGTTCCGCTTTGCTTGTTCCACTCGAGCTTGTGATGTGTATCTGGCTGAGATAAAAGTTGGAACTTGATAATTTATTATGATTGTGTTTTGCCATCTTTATGTTTACCAAGTTTCCTGACTCATGAAGACAATTTGTTGGACAACCAAATTCCTGGTTCTTGGTTTCACTGCTTGGTCACCTAGTGGTTACAGCAGGATTGGACTCATATCAACATTGTGAACTTTATGAACACTGCAAGGATTTACCCCCGGTCCTAAATCCTCTACGGTGCATCGATAGAAGCAACGTTAATGGCTGAACACACAAAGTAATAGGCTATCCAATTGATTTATGATTTCAATGCGTGCTGCAAACTCGTCGATTGGAACGATCCGCTTTGATTACGTCGAGTGTTTCGCTGAGCTTGTTCCACTCGGGCTTTTTACGTGGGCCTGGTCGAGATAGAACCTAGAATTGTCTTACCAGTCTTGATAAGTTATAAGGATACTGTGTTTTTTCATGTATAAGCTTATTTCTTTTGAGCCGCGTTGGCAGAATGGTATATTTTCGATTTGAAGGTCGTTAGTTCGATACTGGCTAATATTTGCATTTTTGTGAAAAAATCTATGTACACATTTAACTTGCGCTGAACACTGCTTGCTCATTATCACGGGATATTAGATATTGTTTAGCCAGCCCTTGTAATATCAACTTTACGGACATTAAATAGAGTTAAATACCGCTTGTTGCACAATTTCCCTGAGTAGTGAGACTTTGCCATTTGAGCTACAAAATGATCTGTAGTCGAGTGTTTTACATTGAATTAACGTTGGTGCTGAATAAATATTTGTTTTCATTTCATTTTCAGGGTGCTCAACTACAGACGAATTAATATGAATGGATTCGTTTGTTTAAACTTGCATTATGATACTCACCAGAAAAGGGGAATCATGAAAAGAAGTAGTTTAAAAAAATCGGGCATCTGTATTATTTTGCTATTGAAGTTAAATATTATGCGGTCTTTTCTTGAAGGAAAATTACAGAATTCCGGAAAGTCGTAGCACTAAAATTGTTCCTTGATGTGGTAAAAACACCCCCTTTTAGGTCTGTACCCATATTACAATCCACCCTCTGGACGATTTTTTACAGCTCCAACAACTGACATTAATTCTGTACCGGACACAGTGCCTAGCACCTATGTCATCTTCCCAGCTAAGTCAGATATTAGTCAGAGGAAAGACCAGGTCAATGAGTCTAAAACTGATAAAGCCGCGGGTTCCCTATAGTTTGTTTTTCTAGTCTGCGTTGATTTAAGCCGTATTTTGTCTTCGTCCTCCTACTCGTACTATTAATCTTTCTTTATCGTCTCGTTTGTAAAACTTAAATTGTACTTACCGGCAATAGCGGCATTTCGAGGTAACAACTGTATGCAAAGCAAAAGCAGTCTAGTTGATTTACGAATGAATAGCGCATAGCTAGCCTGTATTATCTTTTAACCCACTACGGCAATGTCAAA
The DNA here is from genome assembly GCA_963082625.1 of Pasiphila rectangulata. Taxonomy (NCBI): domain Eukaryota; kingdom Metazoa; phylum Arthropoda; class Insecta; order Lepidoptera; family Geometridae; genus Pasiphila; species Pasiphila rectangulata. Next base: position 15,981,311 of record OY720245.1, on the reverse strand, counting down.
GGAAGGGTTATGAGTTAAACAGTACTCATAACCCTTCCTTTGACAGACACGATAACTTACAATGATTGATATAATTCTTAATTACCTGAAATTATGGTGACGAACACAATGCAATGCAGCGTTGGTCTCGTGTTGGCTTAGTAAACGTGACCAGCAGTACTGCAGTTTTATTTATTTATAAAATGTATATGTACTCCCTTTTTACAGGCGTAGGTAGCACAAATAAATAAAGTACCAATAGTTTTCATTTAATATTACAAAAATGTTTTAATAAAAACTTTAGAACTTGTCTATTACTCACTAAATAGAACATAAATTAATAAATCTCACCCATTATTTAAATAATACATACTCGTATAACAAACTATAGTATAGACTACACTCATGAAACAAAAAAAATGTTTACTGTCTCGGTCTAGCAGATAAAGCGTGTAAATACCGCGCCTCAGAGGTGCCGTTGTAATAGGTAGAGGTTACCGCCTAAGAAGAAGAAGAAGTTACATTTGAAATTGACGTGCGTCGTGGTCTTGGTGGAATAGAATGACGGATGGTGCGTTAGCGCGCAGGGGAGATGACCAGCCAGGGCGCCTACTCTAGAAAACTATAATGGTATTATCGTCAGAATGCCAATCTTTACGTAATGGCTATAAGTGTTAGTTTGACTTGATTACGATTTCGACTTTGATGACGATTTTCATTCAAGAGCATGCATGCAGCGCTCTCAGAGACCGATGTGAAGTTGGTGCTTTTGGCGCTAACACTTAGTTAGGTTTTGACATTTTATCAAGGCTAAAATGTCGTCACCACTACGGTCACCCTATAATCTAAGGAGCAGAGTTAGAGCCCAGAATTACCTCTCGTTTTTAAAAAGGTTGCAGTGTTGTCCAGTTCTTCGTTCGTTCTCAGAATAAGCATGCAGTATTAATAATTCCATAGTATGAATAATCCCAAGTCTAGTTACTATAGGCATATTACATTGGTCAATACTGTGCAATTAAATCTGTAAGGTACCGACGGAGGCTTTACTTACAACTTGCATTAAATCACACCCGAGCATAAAACTGTTATAAATCGATTCCACTAGCTAGGCATTTAATGGCCCCTGATATTTAATGGATTTCTCACTCTCGGGGTCAGTATGGTATAGTAAAAATTGAGAGATAAGTTACTTATTACCTACCTAGCAGAAAAAGAGCTGAGTTGGCCGAGTGGTGTGTACCCCCGACCTTTACTCCGAAAGTCGTGAGTTCGATATCGGCCGTGCACCAATGAATTTTTCTTTCTTGAAAAATTTATGTTCACACTTAATACGTGCATTTACGGTAAACATCGCGAGGAAACCCGCGGTTTAGTTACCTTTAGAAGTCTTTTTTAAACTTTCGCGATCACAACACATTATTAAAATATGGGCATTTATCATTAAAGATTTGGATTGCACCTGGTCGTGGTCGCGGGGAGACTCTCCCCGCGACCACGACCAGGTGCAATCCGGTCGAAACGTCGGGAATAAAATAAAGGTAATTACGCGATAAATACCCGATAATCCCATATTTTAATACCTTCAGAAGTATTGACCTGCTCTTTCCTCTGAATAATAACTGACTAAGCTGAGAGGTACCAGGTACTGCAGCGTCCCGTACAGCATGATTACCTGTATACATCATATACAAAAGATGCAAAGGCCTTACTTTTTAACAGAAAATTGAAACCCGTGTACCTAACAGGTTTGTAGGAGGGTGATAAAACAGTTATTTTGTCAAATAAAAGTTTTAAGTTACCCTCGACATTAAGAGCTAGAGAACCTGCTTTCTAATAAAAGTCAATATCTTGTAAGTGGTTTAACTGATTTCTATGTTACTTTCAGTTTCGCAATCTACACACCATTTCCTTTAATTAAATTTAAACTAAATTTAGTTATATTCAAAAACATGTGATTCTTCATCGCCGCTTTCCCACATCCCATTCCCGAGGTAAACAACAGGAGTGACGAAAGTTTAAAATAAAAACTTAGAACCCCTAGTACGCCACGCCGTCCCGCCCCTAATCACTAGATCTCTCATGCAATTTTTGCGAAAAAAGACCGCTTGCAGTGGTATCACAAAAAAATAGATTTCTCGATATTTTTTTATAAAACGTATACAAAACCAGCCTAAATATTGAATGAAGTTGAATTTTTCTAGAAGTTTTAGTATTTAGGAGTCTAATTTAGTGCATTATAAATATACTACAATCGTTCTAATTCACGAATCAATGCATTTTTCCGGTTTGTGAGATATACAAATAATTTTTATAAATAAGGACCTATTTTAAAGTAGGAGGTTAATTATTTAATATTTCTAACCTTAGTAAGCAAATAATATCACAAAATAAACAAATAGTTCAGTACAAAAAAAATACCCCCCTTATCTCCGAAGTTTGCAGTTTTTTTTAAAACATCGAAAGTGTTAGCGACGAAAACAAATATTCTATCCATTAGCTATCTATTTGTAAAGGATGAACATGGGGGTACCGAGGGGGCGCGGGGTAGGCTCGCGTCTTACAAATGGACAATGCACTTAGAGGTCAGTCGGTCACTGCAGCGCGCCTCAGGTGACCCGCATGTTTCTCTCGCTGCTAAATTGTACTTTTCTTACCGCGAATAAACCAGTGATTTAAACGTAAAAAGTTGTGTTTAAAAATAATATTCACCATTAGTTTTCTGCAACGTTATCATTGGTCTTCGAGCCAGGATCTAAATGTTTAATACGCCACCTCGTAGCAAGACAATGGTGAATACCCGCAGTACGGCGCGTGACGGTCAAGTGAAGGACAACAGTCAAACGCAGAACAAAACGGAAAAAAATGATGCCAATCTAAAAGTAATCGACATAATAAGACCGGGAACAAGTGCGGAAAGTGCTAAATTCGATAAGAAAATGCCAACCACCCAGTCACAAATATCGAAATCGATAAAAACTAGAAAGTCATCATCATCATCTGCAATTTTGGCACAAAAGAAAAAGCTTGAGTTGGAAGCAGCACAGGAAAAGGCTCGTATTCAAATGGAATTGATCGACAAAAAGTTAGCAGCTGACTTGGCAGCTGTTGATAAACAACAATACAGTCCACAAACATCGGAGACTGGCAGTCAAGGTGATGGCAAGGACATCGAGGAGTGGCTCGAGCGCAGCCAGTATGAATTGGGAAAACAGAAAGCTCATGGATCTTTGAAAGGCTCACTGTTACCGCCACCGCATGACGACGGCACAATTGGCCCGGTTCAGCAATTGGTCAGCGCACTGAGGGACCTGGTTGCATCCACTGCAGCCACCAGCCACAACTCCAACCTCCTTAGCCGCATCAGTACACCAAAAGAGCTTCCGTTATTTTTTGGTGACCCTATGGAATGGCTGTCATTCAAAACCGCATACGAGGAATCTACCAATATATGCAATTTTAGTCCAAGGGAAAACTTATGGAGGCTACGAAAGTGCCTACGTAGCTCCGCTAAAGAAGCGGTCTCAGCACTCTTGATTAGTAGCACTACGCCCGACATAGTCATGTCTACTCTCGAGCTACAATTTGGAAACCCGGATGTTATCATTTCAAGAATTTTTAGTGAAGTTAAAAAACTTAACCCGTTGCCAAATGAATATTATAAAGACATTGTGACTTTTTCAGTTAAAATAAAAAATTATGTGGCATCTGTGCGCGAGCTTAAACGTGAAGAGTACCTACAAGGTGTTGGTGTAGTGAACATTATACTGTCTAAGTTGCCTACAGTGTTACTTAGTAAATGGGCGGACTATAGTTATCCACTTATCAGTGAACGCAAGAAGGCTAGACTAGATATTCTATCGGACTTTTTAAGCGAGGAAGCTGTGAAGATATCTACATGCAGTGCTAACTTGATAACTGTAAGATGGGACAATAAACGTAAGAATAATGAAAATAACTACGCTAGTAACAATGGGACAGTTTTAGTGAATGCTAGTAACGATGAGACTGTGTTAGTGGAAGCTGAAAAGTGCACAAAACAAGGTGAACAAAAGTGCCGTTTTTGTCGCGACGCTGTACATAAGCTGACGGATTGCAGGAAGTTTAAACGGGCATTACGTAAGGATCGCTGGGCCTATGTGAAGCGAGCAGGTATTTGCTACAAGTGTTTAGTATCCCAACATGACCGGCAGACCTGCCCGGCCGCAGCCTGTGACGTCGACCAGTGCGCTGAGTCACATCACCGCCTCCTGCATTACGTGCCGACCTCGCGGCTTAACGATAGTGCCGTGTCAGGACAATCGCGACCGGCAACAGCGGAAACTGAAAGCCAGACTGAAAGTGTTAATTATCTTAAAAGTACATTATCAGTGTTTTTAAAAACAGTACCAATAATAATTCACGGACCTAACGGTAAATTTAATAGCTGTGCTTTACTGGACGACGGGTCCACCGTGTCTATGATTAGCTCGAAACTAGCCGCGCGCGCGGGTTTACGCGGCCGCAAAATGTCTATGCGATTACGCGGAGCTATGGACAACTCTGAATTATTGTGTGATACGGAACTAGTGGATTTGACTTTAATGAACAAACATGGTGATAAATATAACATCAGTGTACGCAGTGTTAACGAACTTAGTTTACCTAAACAAGACTTAAGGTTAGTGAAGTGTGAGGACTATAACTATTTACATGAACTTAAAGAAGAGTTGATTTCCGGTCTGTGTGAACCGGAAGTACTAATTGGACAGGACAATTATCATATAATGGTGCCGTTAGAAGTGATCACGGAGGGCGGCCACAAGCCGTGCGCCACCCGCACGCCGCTGGGCTGGTGCCTGCACGGCGCGGCCCCGCGCGCGCCTGCGCCAGCGCGCCGCAAGCACGCCGCGCTTCTCCTGACCACCGATGACGCTGCTGCAACAGGTGATGATGATGACGCCTGTAGCCTACGCGAACTTCATGACGAGGTACGTCCATACTTTTCTATGGAATCAATGGGAGTGTCTGCCGCCAATCCAAGGCAGAACTCAGAAGATCAACGTGCTTGGCAGCAAATGGAAAAAACCGCCAAACTCATCGACGGCAGGTGGCAAGTGGGATTACCCTGGAAGGACAATAATTGCGTAATGCCCAACTCACTACCTACGGCTGTTACCCGGCTTAGAGGAGTCGAAATTAAAATGAAAAGGAACCCAGAATATGCACAAAGATATCATGAACGAGTACAGCATTTGCTACATAAAAAATGGTTACGCAAAAGAATTAGCAAACACTGAAACCACACAAAGGACATGGTACTTACCCCATTTCGGAGTTGATAACCCAAATAAAAAGAAGCTACGATTAGTGTTTGACGCCGCAGCTACTACTTCGAAACTGTCTCTCAATGATTATCTGCTTAAGGGGCCCGACCTACTTATGTCGCTATTTGGAATAATGCTCCGCTTTAGAGAAAATAGAATAGCAGTAATGGGAGACATAAAAGACATGTTTTTAAGAGTGAAAATTCGACCTGAAGACAGAAACGCCTTGCGATTTATTTACAAAGGTAATCCCGCAACTGAATACAGCCCAGAAATGTTACAAGAAAACGAGAAAACATATGCGATGTCATCATTAATATTTAGCGCCAATTGTTCACCGTTTATTGCTCAATACGTTAAAAACAAAAACGCTCAACGCTTTGAGTCAACCATGCCTACGGCCGCCGCAGCTATACGTACCCAGCACTATATGGATGACTACATACAAAGCTTACCGGACGAAGAGACGACGATTCAGCTAATAAGAGAAATAACTTATATTCATGCACAAGGAGGCTTTGAAATACGCAACTGGATAAGTAACAGTGAAGCGGTGCTCGACAGCGTACCAAAAGAAACTCTCGGCATATCAGCTGTAAGGTTCAAATTGGGGCAGCAATATGATGAAGAACGAACACTCGGACTTTTGTGGCATACCAAGGACGACACCTTAAGGTTCGATGTATCATTTAAAAAGGTCCCTGAAAATATTATTAATGGACAAAAGGTACCTACTAAAAGAGAGATGCTTAAAGTCGTTATGTCGATTTTTGATGTTTATGGATTTTTATCACCATTTACAATCAATGGAAAAATAATTTTACAAGAAACTTGGCGCCTTGACATCAGCTGGGATGATCCTGTTAACAATGAAATCTATACGAAGTGGCTTAAATGGATACATTTATTGAAAACAATAAACGAAACAAAATTGCCGAGATATTATCCGGCAGCAGCAACGAGTGCGAGCGAGATGGACATAGACATTAGCCTGCCGCAACCGCAGGATGCTACGCTCGTAGCACACCATGCGAGCGCTACGACGTCTACGCATGCTACGCCGAATACACCTAACAACAAGATTATTTCTAGAACTGGTTATATGAACCTACAGATGCATATATTTTGCGATGCGTCTACAAAGGCATTTTGCGCCGTAGCTTACTGGCGCTGGATCGACAACCAATCTTTAACACGAGTAGCATTTATAGCGAGTATATATCGTGTAGCGGGAAATAAGCCGATAATAATACCACGAAAAAAGTGGAACAGAGAACAAAGACCCCTGCAAGTGGGTGATGTGTTCTATGTAGTGGACCCAAACGGCCCCAGGAATACGTGGCCGAAGGGAGTCATAGAGGAGGTGTGGCCAGGAAAGGACAAACGGGTCAGGACAGTTAAAATTAAAACCATGACTGGTGTGCTGACCCGATCAGCCGCACGCGTCGCTAGAATTCCTTTGACTGATGAGTGCTGCTAGCAGCACTGGGGTGGGGTGTGTTAGCGACGAAAACAAATATTCTATCCATTAGCTATCTATTTGTAAAGGATGAACATGGGGGTACCGAGGGGGCGCGGGGTAGGCTCGCGTCTTACAAATGGACAATGCACTTAGAGGTCAGTCGGTCACTGCAGCGCGCCTCAGGTAACCCGCATGTTCCTCTCGCTGCTAAATTGTACTTTTCTTACCGCGAATAAACCAGTGATTTAAACGTAAAAAGTTGTGTTTAAATAATAATCACCATTAGTTTTCTACAACGTTATCAGAAAGTGTAAAAAATCTATATATGTAAGTTCCGCTATCAGACAAGATATGGCGCTGTCAAGGTTCTCCAACAATATAAACCGCCTTTATCATAATATTAAATTGTATGATGGCACGGAACCCTCGGTGCGCGAGTCCGACTCGCTCTTGCCTAGTTTTATTCTTTTGTAAATTGACTATTCTATGTAGCGTTTTATCTCTATTGAATAAACACTTATTGACTTTGACTTTGAATATCTCGTCTAAGACTTGACGTAGTTCGTAAACACTTTGAGACCCCCTCTATACCTCCTTTTTAATCCTCAAAACATCCGTTTTGGTCCGGCACCGTAAAAACGATACTACGATAGACTTGCAAGTAAATCGTATTTCAATAATTGAATTTCGTAATAGTTGCATTTCGAGTAATCTGTTCCTTACTTTCCTCTGAGTAGCCGTCTTTGCTGAGAGGGTATTATAGGTGCTGAGCAATCCTTATCCATCTCGTGTACACGTGGCACTGCATATAGCATAAGTTAATGGGATGTGAAATGCCTTACTTTTTAGTACTGTACCTACATTATATTAGAATCATATATTTGAGGAAAGCCCGACCGCGCTTCCACCAGGAAAATATTCCACATGGCATAACATCTTTCATAATAATGTAAACAGCATGAAATTTAGAATAAGGTTTAAATTACCAAAACTAGCAGCTACTTTCATAAATAAATAAAGGAAAACATCTGAGTCGACCTTTGCGTTGTGCACTCAACCGACCTCCTGCCGAGATCCGTACGCCTGGTGGAACGACTACTGAAATGGCGAATGAAATGTTTTTAATATTCAAAACGCGGGAAATTTAAAAGAAGAAATTTATTCACTGAAATTCAAAAGCGAATGCTCTTTGTTGCGACCGTGAGAAATTCTAAGAATCTGGAACGGGTTTCATGCCTGGAGGAAAACTAAGCTTTTTGCAAGAATCTGTTGTACTTAAACTTTTTATAACTCGCTTTCACGAAGCCGAGGGTATTTGTAGGGTTCCGTATCTCAAAAGGAAAAAAACGGAACCTTTATAAGATCGCTTTGTTGTCCATCTGTCTGTATGTCTGTCTGTATGTCCATCTGCCGGTCTGTCTGTCACGACCCTTTATCTCGAAGACGTACAGAGGTATCGAGTTGAAATTAAAACATAAATTCAAATCTACAGCCTCTTTAAGCTATGATATTCTTAATTTAGAATATTGTTTTTTTAGTATATGGTTATAAACGCATGTTTTGACATGTCTGTCTGTCAAGACCCTTTATCTAGAGAATGTGTAGAGGTATCGAGCTGAAATTAAAACTATATACTCAAATCTACAGCCGTTTAAAGCTATGATATTAAGAAAGATTGGATAGGTGACCGAATCTTTTTGTGCATTTTTAAATTTTTTTTAGCTAATTTAAAATAATTATTTTGTTTCCAACATAACTACGGAACCCTCGGTGAGCGAGACCAGCTCGCACTTGTCCGGTTTTATTTCTAGATATGAACAAAATGCCACAGTTCATAGTTGGTTGTATTATACCTGTAGGGTGCCGGCAGTAGAATGTTGATTCTCCTCTCTTGCTCAAGGATGCAGTAGGAATATGCTAAGGGATACCCCAGGAGGCAAGGCAGCAGCGTCTTTCCGTATGTCAACATCCCGTTGAGCGCTCACCGCTCCTCGCCTACCAAGGGTGTTGAGTATGACAACATCCCCTCATAATCAATCAGTACTTGAAGATCCATGGATCTTACGGCTGTGGTGATAATGATGATGATGTTGATGCACAAGAAAACCTAGCTACAGAGAAACCTATTTCTTTAGATGCGTTACACAGCACAGTTTACATAATTATAAAATGCTGGATATTTTACACTGCACCATCCGGCCCCAAATTAAGCAGAGCTTGTTACCAGATGATATGATATGATATGACGTGATATGAGATGATGTCAATAATCATTTCAGCCATAAAACGTCCACTAATGAACACATGCCTCTCTCATGGATCTCCATGAGGGGTAGTTGCCATTCTCACCACGCTTAGCAGGCGGGAAGGTGAGCGCAGTATGGGATGTTGATACACGGATAGACGCTGCTGCCCATCTTCCGGAGGTATCCCTTAGCAGGCTCTTACTGCATCCATGGGCATGAGAGGAGGGGTATCATTCTACTGCCGGCACCCCACGGCGGTGAGATGATGTACCAAATGATTAAATAGATAAATAATGCTGGACACTACACAAAGCACCTAGTCCCAACCTGGTTTGCCATGGAAACCAGATAATAAATAAAATTCTTAATTCCGATTTTTATTTTAACATATACACTTATAAAAGATACAAAACACAAACCGGATGGTAATCGAACCCGCGTCCGACTGAGCCACATAGGTCGTCCTTAATCCGCGTTGTTTCCTAGATAGATGACATATGAAATTAAATAAATAGATAACACACAGCACCGTCTATCCCCAAAGTAAGTCAAGCTTGTTTTATAAGTACCGGATCCTTTAATAATCGCGTAACAAAATACAAAAAAAATCATACAGTCGAATGGAGAAACATTTGTTTTAAGTCGTTTATAAATATTATTACCATCTACTCAAACCAGAAGCCGTGGGCCGTGGGGTGCCGGCAGCGGCAGTAGAATGTTACTCCTCCTCTCATGCCCGTGGATGCAGTAAGAGCCTGTTAAGGGATACCTCCGGAAGATGGGCAGCAGCGTCTTTTCGTGTATCAACATCCCGCACTGCGCTTGCTAACCCGCCTACCAAGCGTAGTGAGTATGGCAACAACCCATCATGGAGATCCATGAGGGAGGCCTGTGTTGAATAGTGGACGTTTTACTGCTGAAATGATGATGACTCAAACTACAACCAAAACACAACACACACACAAGTCGCGTAAAATCCCAAAAGAATCAAGTTTGGTCCAGAACTAAAGTACCCAAAGATAACTACTTCACATCATAAACAAAAGCATCATTTCTCGGGACTAACGGCCAAGGTGAACATCGTGACTGTGGGACCATTCGTTTCGTACCACACACTGTTTTATGGGACAGCCTTCGGCGTCCATGCCCCCGCGCACGCCTTTACTCGTGGTCACCATTTTAGGATAGGTCCTGACACTGAACTTACTATAGGATATACAAGAGCAAGGTATTTGATACGCTTTCTGTGGTATGGTAGAAATGGAACGATTGTTATCGCGTTTATAATTCGAAAGAATGTAACGCAATTTCCCTCGTGTTAACGCAGTTAGATATTTTGGTTTACTATACTCGATGCCATTTAGCGTGGCAATACAGGTCATTCACCTACCTTCACTACGCTATCATAAAATGCAATGAAAGTGTCGCTAATACTGTCGCTTACCTTAGAAACCTATTAAAACGTGCTATGTGGTTCGAAACAACACTATAAAAAATTATTATCTTTTATCTATAACGAGGTCGCGGTCAATTATGGATTTCTGTAATCTCGTCGAACACATCCATATATTACACTAGCCGGACTCCGCGGTTTCAACCGCGTTGTTCCCGTTTCCGTGAAAATACGGACATAAAGTATAGCCTTTATTACTCAGGGATAATTAAGCTTTCAAATGGTAAAAGAATTTTGAAAATCGGTCCAGTGTTTTTTGAGTTTATTCGTTACAAACATACAAAATAGAACATACAAATCTTTCCTCTTTATAATTTTGAAAGTTAAGAGCAGAGATGAGAGATAGAAGATTTATACAGCGTCATCAAAAGTCAATTATTTATTTCATCTATTATGGCCTTTTGTGTTTGGTTTTACACAATTCTGCCAGTGTTAAGTATCAACCAGCAGGGTTAATTTGATCGTTTTTCTCCATCATCATGGGTTAGCCATATCCGTTTTGGTCAATCGCTAAGTTATTTTATTGTAAGTGTCCGCCCCTCACGTGGCATAGATGGTCCGCGCGGATGTAGGGTTATGCTTTGAGGACCAATTACCACTTCTATATCAAATACACTGATATAATACAATTGTATTTGTGCCTTGTAGACGTCATACAGCTGTATTCAAGTACTATATCTTGCAGTTTTGGACAATTGTCTCTTAAAAGTTCCTTTCTATGAAATGTTTTCTTATTAAGAAATATTATATTACAGCCCACTAACGAGCATATTAGTTGTAAATACTCGATACAGTTTACTACGCTTTATTGTCCGCTTTTTATGCTTTTATTCGTACTTTTAGTCTTACCTATTTAGTGACTACACTGAAAAAAATCCAGCCAATCAAGCATGACATTTTGCTTGATAGAAAAAAAAATGAATGAAACAATCAAAAACTTATAAAAATACATTAATCACTATTTATTGTCACAATAAAGGTGAAATGATCAACTTTTCTATAACATTCACTTCATAAAAGGAATTAAGATATCATGATTATGTTATTGTAAACATGGTTTTATTGTAAATGTAAACATACAAATATTTGATTCGAGTATCGAACAGAATCAAATTAATCAAGTTACCAATACACAGTAATCAGGTCCATTGATTGTAGAATCACAAAATAACACTCATAGATCCCTACCTCTCAGTGTTTACATTTAACAGAACTAGATGTCGCAACTAGAAAAATTAGAACGCGCTATCGAAGTGTTTCACCCATTTACTTAGGTCTCGGGTCTAACTTTTTGTAATTTGACTTTAAACTACCACTCGTCCAAAGAACACGTACCTAGCTTCATCCCATGTTTGAACTAGCGTATTGAAAGCTGAGACACACTCTGTAATGTGTAGTTAATTTTTTTTTTTATTAAATCATTTATTGTTTATACAGTTCAATTTCGTTAAGTTGAATAAATGTTCTTTCTTTATCCATCTTCACGCCCTCTCATTTGACGAAATCCCGCTCACACCCGCTATATAATATTATTATATAACTTTACCTTATAAAATTAAGCATTATACATTACTGAAAATACTTGATAACCATTACCACGTTCGTTGTAAATTCAATCAACATAAATCATTGGCATGTTAACCAAACTTGATTGTATTGACAATTACTTTGTTTTATATCATCAAGACAACTTGTCTGTTGCTTATTCAACCTAACTTTATTGCCATAATCGTATTACTTTATGTGCTCGTATATAAACAAGTTCCTTGATAGCTGCAAACATTTTTTTTATCAATGTTATCAAGTTTTTTTTTCAGTGTATCTACAATAGGTCCTTAGTATTAAACACTGACTGACACTGACAAAATACAATAGTAGCCATGTAGACTTGTCTAGTGGCTTAGAAGCCACTAGATAAGTCTACAATAGATTGTATTATGTAGTTGCCTTGTAGACTAGTCTAGTGGCTACTATTCTATTATGTGTTAGCCTTGTAGACTAGTCTAGTGGCTTCTTTTGTATTTTGTATTAGCCTTGTAGACTAGTCTAGTGGCTACTATTGTATTATGTATTAGCCTTGTTGACTTGTCTAGTGACTACTATTGTATTATGTAGTAGCCTTGAAGATTAGTCTAGTGGCTATTATTGTATTATGCCAGCCACTGTCACTGTAAATCACGTTTAGATAGACAACGATGAAATATGGAATACCACTTAAAACTATAACCAATTATATTCCGCTTTCGTATCGAGGCCAGTTTCATCTGTAATTACAGAAAACGCTCAAAATGGCTTCGAAATAACTGAGCGAGTCTAATTGTCGTTAAGTAGTATGTAAATCAGTTCTTGCTAATCAATAGTATCGATGGCATTTAACTCTGGCATATAGCCGTGTTGGTATGTACCTTCGACTTTCCATCCGAAGGTCGTGGGTTTGATACCGGCCTAGAACCAATGGATTTTTCTTTCTTGAAAAATGTAGGTTCACATTTAACACAATAAACTTAGAAAGGAAAGCATCGTGAGGAAACCCGTGGCTTAGTCAGCTTCAGACGTATTGACCTGTTCTTTCCTCTGAATTATTTCCTTTGTCGTCTGGGAGGATGGTATAGGTGCTGGGCAAGCCTAATCCATCTAACAATGTCCCAGGCACTGCAGCGTCCTGTAAAGCATTAGTAGGTTATAAGACGTTACTTCCTACTAATATTATAAACGCAAGAGTTTGTGAGTATGTATGTTTCACGCAAAAACTAGCCTACGGATTGAGTTGAAATTTTACACATGTAAATATATTGACCAGGATTAACACATAGCCAGGATAACACATTTTATCCGGGTACAACGTATGCGAAGCGGCGGGCATAAGCCAGTTCTTCATAAATTTAAATCGTTAGAGTCCCTACCGTAATGAGCGTTTACCGTTTTATTTCAGTATACCTATGTACAGTGTTAGCCGGGCGTATTGTATGTTATTTTTTTACAAACGTTCGTGCAAAATTATTGCACAATAAATGGTAACAATAAATATTGTTAATGATTAAACGGGGCTTGCACCCAAAATATAGACTATAAATGAAGGCAAGAAAATTTCTCGTGTTAGGAATGTCATCATTATCATCTCTGCCGTAGGAGCTTCCCTCATGAACCTTCAAGAATTGGTCATGGAAGGCTTTTGCCATACTCACCACGCTTGGCAGGCGGGTTGGCGAGCGCAGTGCGGGAGGTTGATACACGGAAAGACGCTGCTGTCCATCTTCCGGATGTATCCCTTGGCAGATTCTTACTGCATCCACGGGCAAGGGAGTTGAGGCAACATTATACTCCCGGCACCCCACAGCGTTTACGAATGTACTTATAAATAATACTCAGAGTAAATAAAATGAACATTAAATGTTCTTTTTATTTATTGGTGTCTCATAAAAAGTAAAGTACCAAAAGCAGGTTAAGTCAGTAGCTTATTTTAATCTCAAACTCTATCCCGATTGGAAGTAATCCACATCCAACCCTGTCATTTTAATTCCTGAGCGGTTCCCTTTAAATAATTCCTTCATTTATGTTTAAGTCAGGCTTACGACGGTAAAAAGAGACCGTCTTTGGATGAGCTGCGTTTGAATAATTTACACCTAAGGAGGCTGTAAATTCACAGGACAAAACATCCCAGGCACTTCTAACAAGTGACGCGTTTTTTTACCTCAGAGTAACATTGTCAGTATGAGTATTCGCAAAATTGAAAATGTTTTACATCTGCAAGGCGTGCTTTGACAGCTATTTTTTTACAATATAACAAAGGTACTTCATAAATCACAGCTCGTTTATTACTCACTAGTATTGACGCGCCGCTTCGCCTGCGTAAAGTTAATTTGAGATTATATTCCCAAGTCCAGATATGAAGACTGAAGGACCTTAGCAGACACTGCCCGTAACCAGACATTATTACGACTTATCCTCGAAACTGCCATGGGGTGCTGTCAGTAGAATGTTGCCCCTTCTCTCATGCCCGTGGATGCAGTAAGAGCCTGCTTAGGGATACCCCCAGGGAAGATGGGCAGCAGCGTCTTTCCGTGTATCAACTTCCCGTACTGCGCTCGCCAACCCGCCTGCCAAGCGTGGTGACTATGGCAACTACCCCTCATGGGGATCCATTAGGGCGGCCTGCGTTCAGAAGTGGAAGTTTTAAGGCTGAGACGATGATGCTGACGATAATTTGTATTTACTTGATAATTATAAACTAACTTTAGGCTGACATTTTGTATTATATATAGCTTCTACCTATTTATAAGTAAAAACATGTCAAATAAGTATACTACATAAGAATTACTACAGGTACTTACATACCTACTTATATTTTTAAAAAATGTCATCGTTATTCGCAATTTTTATAACAAAAATAAATGAAGACATTTTTGATCTTATATCCCAGTTATTAAACCAACAGCATCTATAATATAGTTAGTTGATAGTTGATGCTGTTGTTATATTATAATCATCATATTGTGCTAATATGAAGACTGTGTGTCCGTTCTACGCGTACCGCCACTACCATCTATGGCCTATGCTTAAGGCTCAAGCTTGACCTACAAATCCTGACTCTTATATCAATAGTCATAAGACCTTTTTTGTCTGTTTGCGTCTCGGATACGCTGTCACAGAGTATCCATGTCTCTTGTCAGTTTTTGTTTGTATCCTTTTGCAGTTCCGATAATGATCTTTTTATTCTGTCTTATTAACTTACGGGTGTTCTCAATGCAAGGAAAAGGTTGACAAGCGTAGGTGATGCATTTCAAGGTTATTAATAAGGTATTTAATTTGATACGACTTGAAATCAATTAAGCTTAATGCAATTATGCAGAGTCAAAATATGTTGTTTTTTGCACGAATGTTTTTGTTGATGAGCAAAAATTATAATATTTCCTGTTATGATTTTGTAAAGTTGGTTTTTCATCATCATTATTTTAGGTATCAAGTACTGCTGGGTAAAATGCTCGCATCCAAGAATGCCCTGCGATTTTGATGATGATGATTCACGGATATTTCACCTCTACGACCTAGATTTCTATGACCTAGTTGCGGCCACCAAGTTAAGGTCTTTCTTCACCAGCTTTCATCTCGTCTGGTCGAGTGTCCTGCTCAAATACATTTATTTTCATCTAATGCCCTATCAGCTACATTACTAGACCTTGGTTTATTCGTTTGCCTCCGCATTTTTGCACATGTCGACGAGTTCTGTGGCGCAGCGGGCGAAGGTCCGCCTGCCACGCAAGGGGTTGCGGGTTCGATTCCCGCCTCGGGACAAATGTCTGCACGATCTGCAGATATTTGTTCAGGGTGTTCTGGTTGTTTTTCTATATGTAATAAATATATCTTTGTAAGTTAATACTTAAGATATATTTATTACATATAGAAAAACAAATAATGTATTAAGTATATCAGTCATCTAGTACCAATAACACAAGCTCTGCTTAGCTTGGGGCTAGATGATGCTGTGTGATTTGACAGCATTATTTATTTTATTTATGTTTCCACATTATTATGATTTGTTGTCTTTAAAATGATAATTCAACCGTGTTAAGCCAATACACTACGTCTAAAGTTACCATAGAAACCGATTCATAGAATACTTAAATACATTTATAATCATTATCATCATCTCAGCCGTAGGACATCCACTGCTGGGCATAGGGCTCCCTCATGGATTATCACTCACCACGCTTGGGCAGGTGGGCTGTCAAGTGCAGTACGGGTTGTTGATACACGGAACGACGCTGCTGCCCATCTTACAGGGGTGTTCCTTGGCAGATTCTTACTTCATCCACGAGCAAGAGAGGAGCAACATTCTACTGCCGGCAACCTATAGCAGATACATTATTTTTTGTAAATGCATACTTATGATGCATAGAATACGCCAGAGATTTGTCTCGATATCCACAGAAAAGAAAACATTTGCCACCCGGCGGGAATCGAACCGAACAACCCAGTAGCATCCTGCATGTCAGACGCCACTAAGCCCAGAGGACGACAAAATGAGCATCATCATCATCATCATTTCAGCCATATAACATCCACTACTGAATATAGGCCTCTCTCATGGATTTCCATGAGGGGTAGTTGCCATACTCACCACGCTTGGCAGGCGGATTGGCGAGCGCAGTACGGGATGTTGATACACGGAAAGACGCTGCTGCCCATCTTCCGGAGGTATCCCTTAGCAGGCTCTTACTGCATCCGCGGGCAAGAGAGAGGAGGGGTAACATTCTACTACCGGCACCCCACGGCGTGATGAGCACGGCAAAATGAGCATAGTTTTTACTAAATTCCCAGCCTAACCTCCATTTACTAACTAAAATTCCTACTTCGCACCGCAAGCAGATAATTACCGAAGCTGAGGCCGATGCGGGCGTAAAAATTCATTACTGTCAACCAATGGCGGATACACATGGTTTTTATCCGTAGCCTTGGACGCTTTGCAAATTTGGTTTATTGTTTTCAGAAAGAAATAAATGAAAAATGCTGGACATCACAAACAGTACCAAAAAAAGCAGAGTATGTGTTATGGATTTGAATTCATTTTTCGTAAATACCGTTTGACTACCGTTGGCAACACTGGCGCAAACAGCTTCTAAAGTTTTCTCTTGTAAATAATTTTACTTTTTACTTTTATATGTTTACATTCAGTGTAAACTGAGTTATCATAGCTTAATAACAATCTTGTGCATGTGTGTAATCATTTTTATTAACTACTAGCTGACCCGGTGCCCACTTCTTTGGGCGGTATTTTATAGCCTATATAACTCAAAAATACTGTGGCTTTCTCTTAGTAAAAGAATTTTGAAAATCGGTACAGTAGATCCAGAGATTACCTTCTACAACCTCACAAACTCACAAACTTTACCTCTTTATAATAATTATTAGTTAACTATTATTGAAAATTTTTTGTGTTGTCCAACGTTAACTTTGACGCGTTCATTGTTTACAAAGTGGTAACCAAAAAGTTACAAACCAATTATTTTGAGTGTTAATAGGCATTAGAGCTAATTATTGCGTACTTATTGTATCAGTGTATAAACATTATTGTTATTCATTCTGATGGTTATTTTTATCTGATCTCAGAAGTTACGTTTGCGTAAAAAGTTTTGCAACTTATTGTTGCTTAATCTGTGACGAAGACACGGCATATGCACGGCGCGGCGGTGGCATGCGCCAGGATATTGGAGATACGTAGTGAAAATTAATTTAATAAGTACCTACCAAGAGCACAACTCAGTGGTATTATTGCGCACCTAACTTCCTACTTACTTACGACTTTTTGACTGCTTGGGAGTTTGTCTATACTATGGCTCTAACTTTATTTTGGTGATGGATATTGTGTATACTGGATTGAACTAATATTTAATATTAACGTAGGTAACGTTCTAAATCTGTAACGTGTTGGTTATTGTCTTAATTTGCTAAACGCTAGTAGGTTTCTAACCTATATTTAGTGTTTTTTTTTCTGCATGTGCCATTTAAACAGCTGAAATTATGGCACCTTACAGCATGAACACAAAGGTCACTTGTGTTATATGCCGTCAAATTGTCCCAGGCAGAGACTACTTGAGATGCAGCGTTTGTAAAACATCTATGACATCGACTGTGCGAACATAAGTGATAAAGTGTATCAATCAATGACCAGATATTCACTAGTATTTTCTAAATAATGCAAATACCCACATTCCTGATGTTAATGATATAGTCTTAATTGGCGATTACAATTTACCCTTTATTTCTTGGAGTCCATCTGATATTTTTCCCTACACTTCCACCGTTCCATCTAACTACAATAATGCATTAGGGTATTCACTTATCGATTTTATGTCTCTTAATAATCTTCACCAATTTAGTAATGAACCCAACGTAGATTTTAATACTTTGGACTTAGTAATTAGTTCAATAAGCGATATAGAAGTTAGAAAACCACATTATCTTTTTAGTTAACTCAACGAAAAACACTCGAAACTTTTAATATCTGTTTTCAACAAAACACCTGATCATCTTTAACCAAAATGTCGAGCAGGCTACAACTTTTATAAGGCGAATTATGAAGGTGTAATGGAAAAATTAAGTGAATTTGACTGGAACGATATCTTCCTTTCCTATATGCCGAATCAAACGAGTCCTAACTCGATGGGGTATTTTTGAATGTGTCTTTTAACTACCAATTTCCTACAGCCACCTTCCGGTTCCATCAGATCAGCTCCATATCATAATTATTTTGCATTGTCATCCGATTTACACAAGCATGCAAAATTTCAGCTCAATCAGTAACCGGGAAGTGGATCAAATTTAACTTGCAAGATTTGATTCAGACATCGGAGCAGATGAAACTAATTAAAAGCTTGTAAAAATAACGTACTAAGATAGTTGACTTTATTTTACAGATGTTAGACGGTCTTAACTCTGGACACTATTCTGAACTTTCAAAGCGCCCGAAACATTAGCTTTAACATGAAACGAAAGTCAGCTTTAAACTTAATTTTTACTTCGAACGTACTAGATATAAACTGCGTCATGGATCTTTAAATAACTTAATATTTAATTAGATATATTACATATATATTTAAAGATCCATGAAAATAAATTGTCCAGATCCATGAACATAAATATATCAATTTAGATATATTTAATTTGTGTTCTGTATTGTGTTTTGACATTGTGATTATAGATTATTTAATTTTATTTTATTGTTAATTTATTAAGGTAATAACTATGGATTATGTTGTCTGAAAATAAATGATTTATATTAAATTTAAGTACCGATTACGAGGGGTTGTTGCAACTTCCAATACGCTACTGATTCAGCCTATTAAACACCGGTTGATCACAACCACGGCACTGAACCGTACCCACATCATCCCCACTATCAATCAATTTGGGATGACTGATGACTTGTTGAGGCCTGCCTGTTTGTTAAACATTGGTTATTTCGATTGTGATCTTAAAAGGGCTGAATGAGCCTATTATCTTAAAAGGTGTCCATTATATTACCACACACGGTGATGCTAAACGCTTTTGGGTGCCTCATTGGCGATTTGTGGATGGTTAGAAGGGTTAAGATCGATGTGTGTTTTTACAGACTCATAAAAAGGCCTCGATTTAGAGTATTGGTGATTTTACCCGTCCATCTCGGATAATTGTACCATAGGATATAAGTAAAAAAAATATTGCGACTGCCTTTGGAGCTTGGTTGGTAATAGCCGACTTATACGTAGGGTTCGCCACGGGACAAATACTTGTTATAGTTCTGCAGGTATTTGTCCATGGTCTGGGTTCTTTTTATGTATGATATGTATGTATTAACAAAAAGCCTTGCTTACTTTGGGACATGGTTAATGGTGCTGTGTAAAATGTCCAGCATTTTTTTATACTGCTATATATACATATGACGAGATAAGCTGGAGGCCCATAAGATGTTAGGCGGTAACCTCTACCTTACTACTGCAACCGCAGTAATCACGTTCACTAAGCACGTGACCAACGCTCCATTGCATCGCGCCCGGCACCAAGAGACATATAGAGTTGTTAGGTATCATTTTCCCGTAATTTATATTTATTAAATTAATATTATTTATCTTGTACAGTGCCAAAGTGTTTGTTAGAACGGGTGCATTTTACGGCGCGGAGTGGCGCTTAATTGACAGAGCTCAGAGGACAAAACGTTCGAGGAAACAAGCGCTGTGACTGGTCAATAAGGCCCCGCTAAGTTTTAATAAAAACGCACCCTTATATCGATCACGAGGTTCATTATACTTTCAAACAAATGTTTTGTCGAATCCGTGGTGTCTTTTAACTAATGTAGTCGAATCTTTAGGCCTGTGGTGCATTATTGTGACTTCTATTAAAATTACAATCACACTGAAAAAAATCCAGCCAATCAAGCATGACATTTTGCTTGATAGAAAAAAAAATGAATGAAACAATCAAAAACTTATAAAAATACATTAATCACTATTTATTGTCACAATAAAGGTGAAATGATCAACTTTTCTATAACATTCACTTCATAAAAGGAATTAAGATATCATGATTATGTTATTGTAAACATGGTTTTATTGTAAATGTAAACATACAAATATTTGATTCGAGTATCGAACAGAATCAAATTAATCAAGTTACCAATACACAGTAATCAGGTCCATTGATTGTAGAATCACAAAATAACACTCATAGATCCCTACCTCTCAGTGTTTACATTTAACAGAACTAGATGTCGCAACTAGAAAAATTAGAACGCACTATCGAAGTGTTTCACCCATTTACTTAGGTCTCGGGTCTAACTTTTTGTAATTTGACTTTAAACTACCACTCGTCCAAAGAACACGTACCTAGCTTCATCCCATGTTTGAACTAGCGTATTGAAAGCTCTCTGTAATGTGTAGTTAATTTTTTTTTTTATTAAATCATTTATTGTTTATACAGTTCAATTTCGTTAAGTTGAATAAATGTTCTTTCTTTATCCATCTTCACGCCCTCTCATTTGACGAAATCCCGCTCACACCCGCTATATAATATTATTATATAACTTTACCTTATAAAATTAAGCATTATACATTACTGAAACTACTAAAATACTTGATAACCATTACCACGTTCGTTGTAAATTCAATCAACATAAATCATTGGCATGTTAACCAAACTTGATTGTATTGACAATTACTTTGTTTTATATCATCAAGACAACTTGTCTGTTGCTTATTCAACCTAACTTTATTGCCATAATCGTATTACTTTATGTGCTCGTATATAAACAAGTTCCTTGATAGCTGCAAACATTTTTTTTATCAATGTTATCAAGTTTTTTTTTCAGTGCACCAACCCACCTCTTGAATCTCTATCAATTGGTGAGAACCGTATGAAAACTATATTTACCATAATGTAATTAAACCAGTCTAGAGTTTCTTAGAGTTTAGCCGTCTGTGTCAGTAACTATTAATTCGCACTTCATTTTCTCGTTTCATATACAGCGTCATAACCCGTGCCAAAGATGGTTTACACCATCATCATCATCATCATTTCAGCCGTAAGACGTCCACACAGGCCTCCCTCATGGATCTTCATGAGGGGTAGTTGCCATACTCACCATGCTTGGCAGGCGGGTTGGCAAGCGCAGTACGGGATGGTGATACACGGAAAGACGCTGCTGCCCATCTTCTGGAGGTATCCCTTAGCAGGCTCTTACTGCTTCCACGGGAATGAGAGGAGGGGTAACATTCTACTGCCGGTAGCCCACAGCTTACGGTTTACATCAATAAATCTATTTACAAGGCGGTCAGCATATCGGATCCTTATTTTATTAATGGCCGTAGGCTTAATAGTAGCTCACGGCCGCTTAGTGTGTGTAGGCAGCTAGCTACGTATAAAGATAAGATAAAGATACGTTTATTTTGTCACACAATTTACATTAATCCTTATACAATAATAAGGTTTAAAAAATAAAAACAAAATGTGACAAAAATGGTCATTACTGCTGAGTAATGACCATTTTTGTCACATTTTTATATGCTGTGGCAGAACGGGTCCGTACCACAGCGCTGGTCTTCCGTAGTGACCGAAGTTTGCGGATGATGGCTACCGCGATACAAAAATGCAATACGCTAAAATAAAATATAATAACAAAGTACCTTTATATATAAAAAAAAAACTAAACAATATATAACTTTTTGTGTATTAGATTACATTATTAATATCATTATTAATTTATGTAAATGAACTAACCAAAAATATATGAACTGAAACAATGAAAATAAAATAAAATAACAAGTAGAGAATTATTTACATTTATGTATTCAAAGCTTACTTACACTTAGGTGTGGTTTGTACGAGGCCCAGAACGACGGGTCATATTGACGATGTTATATTGAGACTATTATTGACTTCTTTAGATTTTTTTTAAATGAATGAACGGTTTCATCGTCTGAACTGTAATATCGTCTTGTTTACTAACTCATAGTAATAACACTTAGCTACAGTTTCACGTTCTGAACTCTAAAATACTCTAAATTATCTTAAAAGCCTGTTTTACATACAAATGGGCCGTTATGAGTTGGTTAGCCTCATATAATTGCCGGTGTGTTTAAGCTTATTTTGTTCGGGTTACAATGCAAATAATTGCGAGAGGTAATATACTACAGATCTGAAACTCCAGAGTATAAGGTAAATTGTCTCCTAGACTTTAGTGATCTTTAATCAGCCTCTTCTTCGCTTACCATTCGGGCAAACTGAGGTCAAAGAAAGGTCTATTTATTATAAAAACTTTTATTTGACCTTTATTTGTTTGACCGGTTTCAAAAAATGGAAGTTCTCAAGTCTCTTGTTTTTTTTATTTCGTTTGTGAACTGGTTTGGGAAATTATTGTTAGGTTCATTCGCTCATACTACAAAACTCAGTTATGATCATGGGATCCAAGAGGAATCGAGAGAACTCCTCAATAAATGTCATGGACAAACTAGCGATTTTGGCATATTCATTTACGAGAATTTGCATTTAAAAAGTATAATTTAATGAAGTGGAATTAATTAAGAAGATCACAGACGATACTCTTTATTATTAAAAATTTCACTGGTTGTGATATTGAACGATATCTAAGGTAATACACATAGTTAAACCTAGCCACGTATTGTCATACCTATCTACATTACCATCAGGGTCATTGAAGTTGGGTTTTTGTTAAGAAATTAAATATTCGAAGGCCTCTGTGGCGCAGCGGGCGAAGGTCCGCATGCTAAGCAAGAGGTTGCTGGTTCGATTCCCTCCCCGGAACAAATGTCTGTTCGATCTGCAGATATTTGTTCAGGGTGTTCTGGATGTTTTATTATATATCATAAAAAATATCGCCGTGTAGTGCCGGAATTAGAAAGATCCCATGCCCGTGGATGGAGTAAAAGCCTGCTAAGGGATACCTCAGATGGATGATAGATGTAAGATGGGCAGCAGCGTCAGTAGTGGACTCGTTGCGGCTGAAATGATGAAAATGATGATAAAAATATAGATATCTATGTAGTATATTGTATAAAGTATATTAGTAAATTCTTAAATACATTAATATATTTTAATATTTATTTATCTACAATACCATCGCAATTCATGTTCTAATCCCAATGTTTTATGCAAATAAAAATAATGCACAAAAATTGCCTAAAATAGAGTTTCATATCTAGTCAACTTAGTATGTTTTCTGAAAATGAGATAATTAACATAATAAAATTATATGTAGTTGTCAGTTAATTTTATTGGATTAACCGAAATTAGATATTTCTGATGATGATTTCAGCTAATTATAGGATGATTTCAGCTTATTTTATTATTAATTAGCATATTTTGCTAATAAATAATAAAATAAGCTTAATTGTTTATTGCAATGAGTTTACAATCCAATCAAATTGAGGGAACAACATTTTTAGGGTTTCGTAGTGAAACAAGAAACCCATAAGGCTAATTTACTTGTTTTTTGGACGGACAAAGCGAAACTATAAAGTTTCGCTTTGTCTGTCCAAAAAAAAGGACAAAATGCCGAAAAATTTATTAATTTAGGGCCTCCCATACACTTACACTGGTGGGGATGAGCTTTTTTTTTCTTTTAATCTATACTAATATATAAAGCTGAAGAGTTTGTTTGTTTACTTGAACGCGCTAATCTCAGGAACTACTGGTCCGATATGTAAAATTATTTCAGTGTTAGATAGCCCATCTATCGAGGAAGGCTATAGGCTATATAACATTATGTTACGACCTATGAGAGCGGAGCAGTAACCAAAGATGCGGGTGAAACTGCGGGTGACTTCTAGTCGTAATGGTAAAATGGTATTTTTAAACCATTTAGGGGTTGGAAAGTCAATTTTTCAATTTAAGGTTTCCCCCTCTAAAATCTAAACACTTATAAGTCTAAAAATAATCATGAATATAGTTTTAACCATGCACTTTCTTCTCTTACATAAGTGATGCAGTTTCTCAAACATACCGGAATACTTTAAACCTAGCTATCACGGTTCATGAGACAGACCGACAGACAGACAGCGGAATCTTAGTAATAGGGTCCCGTTTTTACCTTTTGGGTACGGAACCCTAAAAATATACACCAACTTCTAACAACAGGTCTACGGTAACTACGGAACCCTTCATAGCGCATGGCCCAACACGCACCTGGCAATCAATTATGTTTTTATTCAGTAAAATAAGGTAACTCTCAGACTATTAACATTAGGTGTACAGTCTTTGAGTTATCCAACTTGTCTTGTCGAAATTTAGTTTAGACGCTAAATTCGACATTTTGGTTCAATAGCTATAATATTAAAGTAGACGCTGTAAAGGTATCTCCTTCGACATTGTCAAATGCTTATTTGTGTTTCTAATTGCAGCGCGTTGCAATAGATTAGTGTTGTTTGTAGGCACTGCAAACGATTCAGCCGGAAAGTGATAACTAAACGTAAATTACCGCGTATATACATTATTATAAAGATAGAGTAGATACCACTTGAGGTGCCACCACTTAAGTTTGACAGCAAAAGCGATAACTAAGAACATTTACTTGATTTCAGCCGTAAAATGTCCACTACTGAACACGGGCCTCCCTCATGATCTTCCTGAGGGATAGTTGCCCTACTCACCACGCTTGGCAGGTGGGTTAGCGAGCCCATCTTCCGGAGGTATCCCTTAGCAGGCTCTTACTGCATTCACGGACATGAGGAGGGGTAACATTCTACTAGCACCTCACGCCACATAGACATTAACAAATTTATTTTTCTTAAGTTCTATGATAGGAGCGCTGCGTCAATCGGACTTCAGTGCTGGCGAGGACTATTTCGATAATTGAGATTTTAATGCCTCAGAATAACCAGTTATACACTGAAGAAGGAAAATGTTGTTTGAATGAGATTTATACAGGAATACAGCTGAGACACTGGATGTAGCGTGACTAAAGAAAATTCAGGGAATAAAGAGCTTTTATTTTAACTTACGTTATCCCGGCTGGGCCATAGTCTCCCCTTTATCTTTTTACGCATCACGGTTTGCCATTGCTACTGCTCATACAACTGAAACCTACATAAGGAAACTTTTATAAAAAATAGCAAGAAACACAGTACTTATCGGATACTTCTTATCAAAGCAATTTTTTTATTCTGTTTAAAAATTGTTAGTAAATACAAAGAGTATTTCTTAACACCGTATCATAATATTAGATACCAACTTCATAAAATAAAAAAAGTAAAATTTTTATTTTGTTTAAAACGTTGTTAAGAAATACCACTTATATGCCGTGCCGTGCGGTACCGGCATTAGAATGTCGCCTCTCCTCTCTTGCCTGTGGATGCAGTAAGATGCAGTAATCTGCTGAGGTTCTGCTCTGCTCCGGAAGATGAGCAGCAGCGTCTTTCCGTGTATCAATTCCCATACCCACGTGTCAAACGTGGCGAGTATGGCAACAATTTCCTCATGATCTTGCAGATGTGGATTGTGAGATGAGGGAGGCATATGTCAGCAGTGGACGTGGACTGCAGTCCTACGGATGTAATGATGATGAACCCTTTGTATTTCTAATTTCAGCGCATTGCAATAGATCACTGCAGTTGGTCGGTACTGCAAACGATTCGCCCGGAAAGTGATAACGGAACGTAATTTACTGCGTTCGTTAGGGTTCGCAGTCGGCTTTTCGGGTAAAATAAACATTTTAATGGAGACATAGCACTTGGCTTGGAAAGTAACTGGCTTTGTTGTTTTGGGCGTACGTTTAATGTATTTGCATAAGTATATTTGGTAAACAAGTAGGACATGTAATGTTAAAAAGCAATCTTTTTACGTTTTTAGTCGAACGTATTAATCGAGTTATGTGTTAATTTCAGAGAATAACGTTTAGCATCACACAAGGCAAGACATGTTAATAAATACATAGGGATCCAGTGAATAACGCACCTAAGGACTACTCAGTAGGAATCCAGTTACTGGATGTACATATTAAAATACTCTAACAGCCTTATCTCGAACAGTTTGTTTATTTTGCACTGTCTGTCAGTCTGTATTTGGTGTGATTTGGTTCTAGGTCTTTAAACATCTTAAGATTACATTTCTGGTTTTGTGACAAACTAAAAAAAAATTATGTGTAAACTTTATGTGGTGTTCAAATAAACCTACACTAGTAGAAGGTGCCTTTTGGCTATGCACTTCATATTGTAGTCATCAGGTTTGCCTTACATAATCATTTAAGCTTAGTTGACCATATTCAGACAAAACAGTTTTTGAAATGCACTTCAAACTGCAATTTATTTGCCCTGCATTCCAATGAATAGCCGAAATGCTTGCATTTTTCGAAAAAGTCTAATTTATGCGTCCGTAGCACTATTTTCAGTTGAAAAACAACTGCCTACGCTTTTAATATATTGCTCAGAAAGTTTACACACTTCAAATGGAAGTACTCTTCAATAAAGCAGCCAATACTTTGCTTCCTTTATTTTTTGAAATAGTTGATACTCGAGTGTGCTTGGAACTTATTCGGATAGTACCTACTTTTCAAATGACAAGTTAAAAACAACCGCAGATTTTTTGCAAACTGTGTTATTCTTAAATTTGCTTTTACAGTAAGCAGTTTGTTTCACTGTAATATTGCTAGATAAAATAGTAACTCTGCGCCTCCTAATCGAAACATCTACCAAGTTAATATTCATCATGGTTTTACGCTATAAGTAAAGGTCTTTGCATCTATTATAGATGAATTATACAGCGTCAGCAACTGGTAATCATGCTGTACGGGACACTGCAGTGCCTGGGACATTGTTAGATGGATTAGGCTTGCCCAACACTTATACCATCCTCTCAGCTTAGTCAGCTATTATTCAGAGGAAAGAACAGGTCAATACGTCTGAAGCTAACTAAGCCGCGGGTTTCCTCACGATGTTTCCTTCACCGTTAAAGCTCGTGTTAAGTGTGCACATACATTTTTCAAGAAAGAAAAATCCATCGGAAAGCATCGAACACACGACCTTCGGATTGAAAGTCGGGAGTACATACCACTAGGCCAACACGGCTTGTTTACGCTATACTGTTTAGCTTATCCGATAACTGCGCACACATACCTACTATGTGACAGACTGTGGTTATAAGATACCTCATTGCAGTACAGAGAAAGTTACTCTTTATGTTTAACAACAGTTTTTGTAACTCACTTTAAAATCAAATCAGCCTTTCAGCATTACAATGAATAGCAAACCGAGATTCCTGCATTTTTCTAAACAGTATTACTTGTGCGTCCGTAGCACTATTTTCAGTTGAAAACCAACTGCTCGCCTGCATTTTTGATATAATGCTTGGAAATTTACATTCGTTCACTTTAAATGTAACATCAATAAAGCGATCAATATGCCTTGCTTGCTTTTAATTTGTAAAATAATTAATACTCGAGTGTGTATGGAACATATAAAGATAGCTAAAGATTACCTATTTTTTAAAAGATGTTATTTTTTTTACAAACTGTTTGGTTCATAAGATTGCTCTGACATACCTATATGTTTAATTGTACCTAATGTTGCGAGATAAATTAGTAACTGTGCACCCCTTAATAGAAACATCTACCAAGTTAATATTTAACATGGTCTTAAGCTATATAGTTAGCTTATTCGACAATCGTGCACACATACTGTCTGAGAAACTGTCGTTATAGAATACCTCATTGCAGTACAGAGAAAGTTATTAATTCTGTTTGAAAACCGTTTCTAAAACTCACTTCAAACTCAAATCAGCCCGTCTCCCTGCATTCTAAGCATTCTAATGAATGGCAAACCGAAATGTCTGCATTTTTCGTAATAGTATCTCTTATGCGTCGGTAGCACTATTTTCAGTTGAAAAACAAGCGCACGCCTGCGCTTTTGATATAATTCTCTGAAGTTTTCATTCGTTCACTTCAAATAGAAGTACTCTTCAATGAAGCGGCCAATATGCCTTGCTTGCTTTTTAATTTGTGAAATAGTTGGTGTTCGAGTATGCACGTCTGTGCTCGGAATATCAGCACAGTAATAATATTCATGAAAACAATGTATTAGTTTCCTTTTACAGCACATTTTGTTATACGGTATGTGTGTTTGCGTGTAAGTTTAGGTCTTTGAGTTAATTTACAAGTTCTCATGTTTTTTTAAAACCTTCAGTGTGTCTCACTGTGGGCAAACACCTATGACAAACCTTAAAAGTCTCCTAAATCAAGAAAATCAATACAAACAATTTTATGTGATTTACGTTTGCGAATTCATTCGATTCTAAAAAGAAAAGGCCTTCGTCAAGTCTTCTCAATTAAGTATCTACTTAGTATTGATTTCATGTTATTCTTGTTTAATTAGTATGTAAGTACCTAAGTAACCTAGTAACCTACCAACTGTTGTTGCGTGAGCACAGCTTAAGTAACGGTTATATTAATGAATTCAATAAAAATAAACGAGCCGTATGGTGCCGGTAGTAGAATGTTATCCGTCCTCTCATGCCCGTCGATGGAGTAAGATCCTACTAAGGGATGCCTCCAGAAAAGATGGGCAGCAATGCTTAAATTCAAGCATAGCATAAGCTTTATTTGATGCAAAATTTGTTAAAAAAAAATCATTATTCTATTCACAAAACATGAAAAATACTTTTCTGTAAATGTTTCCCAAACTCTACTTACAAGTGTGAAGCTATCCAACCTTGCTCAGTCACGGTGCGTCCATCAATAACCCGTCCCTCATATTGGATGGAAAATTCAATAAAATTTTATCATCT
Source organism: Pasiphila rectangulata (assembly GCA_963082625.1). Lineage (NCBI taxonomy): Eukaryota > Metazoa > Arthropoda > Insecta > Lepidoptera > Geometridae > Pasiphila > Pasiphila rectangulata. The sequence goes on along the minus strand of OY720245.1, from coordinate 15,952,106 downwards.
GATTCATAGTTCGCTCTGCGTGATCGATTCATTCGGTCGGTTGCGCTAATTCTTTTGCTGTTCTCTGATTTTCTCATAGTTTTAATAAGTTATGTGTTGCCGTGGGGTGCTGGAGGTAGAATATTACCCATCCTCTGTTGCTTTATTTGCTTATTGCTGATATCTTTAAAAGATGGGCAGCGGTTGTCCACTGCTGGACATATGCTCCCTCGTGGATATCCATGAGGGGTTGCTTTGGAGCTAGATGGTGCTGTGTGAAGAATACTTCAAATTAAATAAAATATAAATACCGAATACGGTATTTATATCTATGCATTTGAGATTGTCCAATAACGTCCATTGCAATATACGTCATTTCTACACAATGTGAAGTCACCCAATGGCCCGTTAAATTTCCAAATGCATAAAATTAAATCGAGTGAACAAACCATAATTCAATAACGAAACCGGAACTCAGTTTAATCATAAAGAAATCTGCGAGTAAAAATTCAGGAACCCTTCAAAGGAATGCAGCGCAAGTCAAGGCGGGGCAGCTATGTTTTGAGCGAGCAAGTTGCCCGCGACTTTGCTTGTGAATTATTTGTAATGCAAGTTTTTTAGAAGACTTCAAAAAAAGCAGGGGGTTCTCAACTTGTCTGTATTTTTATCTTTGTTACCAGAGAACTCCTTCGTACATATATGAACAATATAATAGATACTCTTTCAAATTAGTCCCATTTTTCTAAAATCGATGCTGATGATGGGACCCAAAATGTAATAAGCATACGTAATAGCGGTTTGGTTATTTTCAACAAGATATTATCACAGAAGTAGATTTTTGATGCTGAAAAATTAAAGAATGATCTTATCAAGTCAACCAACACTGCAACCACTTTTATATATTAGTTCCTTCGCCTCAAGGGAGGCATCTTACAAATAAAGGGAGAACTCCTTATTGTATAGAACCTTCAAAACCAGACGTCCTAATCGACCCTTTTGAAATTCCAACTAACGGGAAACTCGGTATTTCCATAACAATAAAAATGTGATCCGAACATCTAGAAATGCCTGCGATATTCACGGATCATAAAATCGCATTCGCTCTTTTAAGCCTCGACTGATTCAATTCGACCCCTGAAGCCTCACGCATTCGCTTTACTCCCAGCTACTAGTGTGTGTACTCGGGTGTCAGAATTGCCTGGTTTTTGTGTTTCTCCCGTGTTTGGTAGATGCTGTTTTGTTGGTGTGTATGGATGTCTGAAGATAATGATGTTACTTCTGCTCGTTTAGTTTTATGACTGAAGGGTTTTTACACTCTGTTGCGGTTTGAATGTCAAAAGTTTTTTATGTGGTTCGTGTCAGCTGAAGTTGTATGCTAAGTGTTAAAGTTTAACTGTAGCTTCTGCTTGTAGCTCTAGTTATGATAAGGATATAAGTACCTTTTTACAAAGTAACGTGTACTGGATGTACGTAAAAGTAAGATGGGATAGGTATCTCCTTGGTCAACCGACTTTGATAGGACACCCACCCACTTCCTTCTCTAATAGAAATAACAAAATCTGGTAATTCTATATTCATTGAGCCGTCATGTTTGCGCAGTGGCATATGCCCCGACTTTCAATCTGAAAGAGTGTTCTATAATGGCATGCATCAGTGGATTTTTCTGTATGTTCACTTATAACACGTGCTTTTTCGGTGAATGAAACCCACGGCTAAATTAGTTTCAGGCGTATAGACCTGTTTTTACCTCTGACTAATAGACGAATAGGCAAGCCAAATGCACCTTAAAATGTCCCAGCTACTGCAGCGTCCCGTACAACATGATATGGTAAAGCCCTTACTCAGCTATAGAAACAGTTTGTTGATCAGTTATTTATATCCTATCAATAATCAAAAAACCAAGCAATTCGCTTACAAAATTAATTTGGTATGTACAGTCAAACTCAAAAACTTCCACCCAGGCTCAGTTTTAGTCTGGGGAGCCATCCACTATGACTATCAGAGCCCAAAAGCCCAATTAGTTTCCCAGTTACGAACTTTCCATCTGTCAGATTTACATGAGGGAATTTGTGTTGGAAATGTATTTTAATACACCCTTTACATGTGAGGGCATTAACCTTTGCTTTGTTCGGATTGTGTCTATTGTTGGAAAGGAACTTTGATCTTATTTATTGTGTAAAACGGGATCTTTGAGGAAAGTACGGATTGAGCCGAATTTGTATGTTCTCAAACAGGGTTGGATCTAATAAGTATTATTATTATTAATATAAGCCCATCTGCTCCCGTGAAAAAGCCGTGTTGGCCGAGTGGTATGTACCCCCGACTTTCAATCCGAAGGTCGTAGGTTCGATACCGGCAGTGCACCAATGGATTTTTCTTTCTTGAAAAATTTATGTCCACACTTAACACGTGCTTTAACGGTGAAGGAAACATCGTGAGGAAACCCACGGCTTAGTTAACTACAGACGTATTGACCTGGTCTTTCCTCTGAATAATAGCTGCCTAAGCTGAGAGGATGGTATAGGTGCTGGTCAAGCCTAATCCATCTAACAATGTCCCAGGCACTGCAGCGTCCCGAACAGCATGATTACCAGTGGCTGACGCTGTATAAATCATCAATAATAGATACAAAGTACTACTCTTACTACTACTACTACTATCTTACTACTACTATCTGCTCACACTGCTGGGCAAAGGCCTCCCCTGATTACCTCTATGCATCTCGATCCTGAGTCACTTCCCTCCAGTCGACCAGGTTTCGATCGAGTTAAAATTTAATCTATATACATATGTATATAAAATTCAAAGTCCTGACTGACTGACTGACTGAGATATCAACGCACAGCCTAAACCGCTGATCGCACAGACTTGAAATTTGGAGGGTATGTTTGTCTTGGTATGTAGGCGCTCACTAAGAAAGGAATTTTGAAAAATCGCACGCCAAGGGCTTCAAAATTGGGTTCAAAATTCAGAGTAAAATATGACATATCTACGTGACCGTTCACGATAGACATTTGAAAATTCGTATGTAGATTTCTGCAATGAAATAAGCAATGGCGTGTTTAAGTTTTTTTTTAATTTTCAAAATTAAAGGGTAGGTGGTCCATTGTTTATGGAAAAAACCTTTAAAGAGCTACATCTTTTGAATTGTAACCGGTAGCAGGTTGAAATTTACAGAGAAAATAATATATTAAAAAAATTAAAACAAAAGTCTTTATACATGAAGCGTTTTATAAACTGTTATTTTAGCTCTGTCGTACAAACGGTAAGGCCTTCCTATTTAAAACTTGGTATAAAAATGGTACTTACTTTAAAGATATACCAAACATAAACATTATATAAACTGGCCAAGTACTATACATGTTAAGTGTACACGTAAAAAACGTGTTTGTTTCTGTTTAAAATAAAAACTTTATATATGCTTAGGTACACTGCCTAACCATTCTTTAATAAACTTATCAAAGTAATTTACGCACTAACATCTACATAAGTCTTAAATTTAAACATAAAAAAGTATAATATCCAGCGTCGCGTTGCGGTCGCAGCAGCCGGGAGTATAAATAGGACCGGCTAAGCCCGCGCGTGCTCATCGCGTCCTATAAGAACAAGAGTCGCGTACGCATAAGGCTGCAGGCTGCTTTAGACACCCTAGGTGCCTGGTTCAGAAAGTGGCGCATAGAGGTGAACCCGACGAAAAGTGCAGCAGTGTACTTCTCTCGGAGTCCCGTCTTGCCCCAGCCTCTCCTCCTCTTCGACAAACCCATCCCTTGGGTTAGGTCAGCTCGCTACCTAGGAGTAATCCTAGATAGACGTCTCACCTTCTATCCCCACATAAGGTCTGTCACTAATCGCGCAAAGTTCGTGCTTAGCCGGTTAAACAGCCTTCTCAACTCGAAAAGTAAAATGTCCTTTAGAAATAAAGTGACACTTTACAAGACAGTTGTACGGCCAATAATGACATATTCCTCTGTCGTCTTTGGCCAGTCCCGTCATGTTAGATGCCTTCAGGTAGTCCAAAATAACTTCTTGCGCAGGGCCACGGGTTGCCCATGGTACATGCGCAATGTAGACCTCCACCGAGATCTCAAACTCGAGTCCATCGAACACTTTATTAAAACTGCTTCAAAGCGTTTTTATGAAGTGGCGGCGGAACACTCCATTCCCCTAATCTCGGGATTACCCTCCGACTACCCGATAGAGCCATTGCCCACGAGTTATTTCCTCCGTCGACCGAGACACGTTCTCGGCTTGCCCGTTGACGAGCTCACCGCCGCTAACCCGGAGGTGACGTCAACCCGTCCCACATTAGCTGCTAGGCACATTTTCAATAACCGGTCCCGCCGGCGGGGCCGAAGAATACATTCTTCCGTCTTAAGGTGCAGTTTTGCACCTAGACGCTAACCTTCAGAAGATTCAAAAATCTGGCAACAGTCCAAGCCGTGGTTCGAACCTAAGTGGTGCCCTTGAGCTTGTTGCCCCATCCTAACTTTTGCGGCTGGGCGCCTTCTGCGCTCGCCATAGTCCGGTAACGTTGTCATGGCCATCTGCGGTCAACAACATTTTTGTCATTTCAAAAAAAAAAAAATGCGCGTGCTCATTGATGATGCACTTTTGTCTTGATAACACGTTTGCTCAGTCAATACTTTCTTCAAATATTTTTGCACTTATTAGGTAGGTTTTTGAATTATAGAATTAGGTTTAATAATATTTTGCATTGATCTAAATAGTCATTATTATTAGTTTGATTTAGTAGTTAGGTAGTACATACTATAATTCTTAAGTAAATAGTAAGTTAAGTTAAATATACTTTAGTTAGTTGTATTTTAGTACATTTATATAGATTACTTTAGTATTATTACTTAGTTTAATATTATTAGATATTTAGTTAATTTAGTTAGTACTTAGTATTTCACTATAAGTTACTTAAGTATTATTAGTATTTTTGTTACGCTTTAGATCATTTGTAAAATTTACAAAATGACTAAAGAATTACTTAAGATTAATGAAAATTTGATTAGTCATACTGTTATTCCAATCGTAGGCGATGGGGCGTGTTTGTTCCGATCGCTTTCTTATTTGATGTACGGCACACAAGAAAAAGCAATGGAAGTACGTAAACAAATAGTTGGTTATGTAGTAAATAATTGGCAAGAATTTGCTATTATGTCTCATGACATGAACGGGGACAATTATTCATCAGAGGCGGAGTATTCTGCACATATGTTGAGAAACTCGACTTATGGTAGTTTGTGCGAAATAGCGGCGGCAGGACAGTTATATAGTTTTGTGTTTGAAGTCTATCGTAACGGAGATCTATATGTCAAGTTTGGTTCTAAAGGTCAACAAATCAAACGATTACGTTTCTCACAAGATTTGTCTAGCGGCCATTTTGACGTGTATCAGCTAGATAAAAATCAGTCTATATCTGATATGAACTTATATACAGCAGCTAGCCGTGCACCTGTTGCTAAAAAAATTACTAAGCGACGTTCCCACGTAGAAACTGCTGTTGATTCATCATTAATTTTTAATTTCGGTATTGAAACTTGTGAAGACTCATCTACTTTCACAATGCAGAAATCTGAGCCATCTACTTCTTCCCTGCCCATTCTTTTAAATACAAGAGTTAGTGAAGCCTCACCTACTTTCACCATGCAGAAATCTGAGTCAACTCCTTCAGCCCTGCCCATTCCTTTAAATACAAAAGTTAGTGGAGTCTCACCCAGTTTCACCATTCAGCAGTCTGAGAATGAATTAACCTTTGTTTCTTTAAATTCAAAAGAGATTTCTACGCCGAATATTTTGGAAGTAACTCTCCCATTAAAAAAAAAAAGCGGAGGGCTAGATTTAATGGCGTAGCTAGAAAACAGCAGCTAAAAAGCGCATTGAAGAAATATAAACAAAACAAACCTTCAGCACAACGTAAATCTTCGGCTAAATATCAGAGTACACACCCTGAAGTACATAGGCAAGCTGCATATCAGTACCAACAGACTCACCCTGAAGTACATAGAAAAGCTGCATCTCAGTACCAACAGACTTATCCTGAAGTACATAGACAAGCTGCATCTCAGTACCAACAGACTCATCCTGAAGTACATAGAAAAGCAGTTGAAAATTATCAGCACGTGAACAGCACCGATTAACACAATCTCAATATGAACAGGCAAATAAAGGGCAGCGAGTAGCTAGGCGTGCACGACTATGGACCACCAAACTAAAATCGGGTATGAAATATGACCTCAACATTGCTTATGAAGATGACAGAACTATTGCTTTAGGAACTATGATACACAAGTGTAAGTGGTGCACAGCTTTATAGTGGAAGGAAGAAACACCTGGCATGTGTTGTGATGCAGGAAAAGTCCAACTTGAGCCCTATGAACGTCTACCTGATTTATTGTACAGCTTAGTGATGGATCTTCACCCTAATCATGGTCATTTTATGAATCGTATTCGTAAATATAACAGTTCATTTCAAATGACGTCTTTTGGTGGGAAACAAACGACATTCACAGGATTTATGCCAACTTTTACCGTACAAGGACAGGTATACCATTTGATTGGAAGTTTACTGCCGTCATCATCTGAAGAACCAAAATTTTTGCAAATTTATTTCGTGGGTGAAGATGATAGAGAAGTCAATTTGAGATGCTCCAATTTTCCAGACGTTTAGCCGGGCTTAATTAAACAACTTCAAAAAATGCTACATGAAGTTAATCCTTACATAAAAGATTTAAAAACAACCTTGGATAGAGTACCTGCTTCTTGTGATCCGTTTAAAGTTGTGATCCACGCAGAAAAAAAACCACCACAGCAACACAGACGCCGTTTCAACGCCCCCTCAACGAATGAAATTGCTTTAGTGATGGCAGGTCAACAATTTGAACACCGTGACATAATACTTGAAAGTCACGGCCAAAGTCTACGGCGAATCAGTGAGACTCACCGATCTTTTGATGCCTTACAATATCCTTTGATATTTTGTCGCGGCGAGGATGGATATTCAATTTGCTTACCACAACATGATCCCATAAAAAAACGCCTCTTAAAAAAACTGTCTCTGCTGCCTTTTTTTACACTTATCGTATTATGATTAGAGAAGGGGAGGACAATAATCTAATACTTTTCCGATCTCTTTTTAGCCAATATCTGGTAGACATGTACGCTAAAATAGAGACGGAAAGGCTGAACTTTATAAAACATAACCAATCAAAGCTGCGCGCGGAAAACTACATACATCTAAAAGATGCTGCTTGCAGACAGGACGCTGAAGCTGAACAGATTGGTAAAATGGTGGCCAAGATACATGCATGAGCGTACTCAGGATGCTATGACATACGTACGCTATCATGGTCGTCCCGATCTTTTTATAACGTTTACCTGTAACCCTCGGTGGCAAGACATAGCAGATGCATTGTTGCCTGGTCAAAAGCCTTATGATCGCCACGACATTATAGCCAGAGTCTTTCATCTTAAGGTTAAAAAGATAATGGCGCTTTTGACCAAAGGTCAAATATTTGGAGAGGTACGTTGCTTTATGTATTCTACAGAATGGCAAAAACGTGGGTTGCCTCACATTCACATATTATTGTGGATGGTTAACCACATTTCGCCTGATATGGTGGATGACGTTATAAGTGCAGAAATACCAAATCCAAACGAAGACCCTATTTTATATGAAATAATTAAAAACAATATGTTACACGGTCCATGTGGAAGCCTGAATAATAAATCTCCCTGCATGAAAGACAATAAATGTACCAAAAAATATCCCCGGCAATTTTTGAAAGAGACTCAGACAGGTGATGATGGATATCCACAATACAGAAGACGATCTCCGGCTGACAGTGGTTTTACACTGAAAATAAAAGACATTGAAGTGGATAAGAGGTCTTATGATATTGTGTGCATCTTATTTGCAAGCCCGTGCTAGACCTGAGTGGCAGAGTAGCGATCCTGAATGCTTGTGGATTACCATTTCTTCTCAAGCACTGGGCTCTGAACACGATTTACATATCGGCCTTGCGTACATACCCCCAAATTCACTGCTACCAGCGCGAACCCAGAAGTTTGTTGACTCATTATCAGAGATACATGGTTCTCACCCGAATGATCACTTTATGATAACTGGTGACTTCAATCTTCCATGTATTGATTGGCAACCAAGCGAACCAATAGTTATGCGAAGGGGTTTGATAGAAGCGCAAAACGCAGCTTCGAGTCTTATAACGCAGACGTCATTTCTTGGGCTCAGTCAATTTAACAGGCTTCTTAATAAAAGCAATAATACCTTAGATCTTGTTTTTTCAGATTCTCCAGTAGGTATTTCAAAATCAACAACGCCTCTTGTAAAAGAAGATCTTTCACATCCGCCCTTTTCTATCAAAGCTAGTGATATTTTGGTTTCATCATTTAAAACTCAGTCCCGAAAGAAGTATAATTTTAGACGTGCAAACTTTGATGTTATTAATGAATTTCTAGGAAAATATGACTGGTCGTTTGTCACTACTGTAAGTAACATTGAGGATGTTTTAGGTCAACTTTATTCAGTTTTTTATGAATTCATACATATCCATGTTCCGCAAGTTCATTGTTCAAGCTCTTACAGTTACCCTGTTTGGTACAGTAGTGCATTAATTAACCTAATTAAAGAAAAATCCAAGACACACAAAAACTGGAAGCGGTTTGGCAATCCAATTGATTATGCTCCCTTCTGTACATTGAGAAAAAGACAAAAATATATCCAGTCACAATGCTACGAATCCTACGTCAAATTATCACAAGAAAATATAAAGTCTAACCCGAAATTGTTTTGGTCTTATGTTAAGTCTAAGAGAAAAACAAATTCTAGTTACCCGCAAAGAATGACTTATGGTTCATCCTTAATTACCTCACAAGTGGATATATGCACCGCTTTCAATAGTTTCTTTGAAAATAATTTTAACAAACCAGCACAACAATATTCATTTGACCAATCAAACGATGACCTTAGCCTACACACTATTAATGATATTAACGTTACTGAACTTGAAGTTTACAAATTACTTAAAAGACTTGATATATCAAAGGGTGCTGATACTTTATCTGTTCCTATTGCGCGTCTCTTTGATAGATGCCTCAGTGAGTGTTACTTCCCGTCTATCTGGAAGAAAGCCCATATTGTGCCCATACATAAAAAAGGTACAAAGACGTCAATTGAGAATTATCGCCCAATCTCTATCTTGAATGTTTTGAGTAAACTATTTGAAAGAGTAGTCCACAGTCACATCTATCCCGTTATAGCTACATCAATCCCTGCTGAACAGCATGGATTCATTAAAGGTCGATCAACTGCAACAAACTTAGGCGTATTCATTGATGAAATTTCGAACGACATGGATGGTGGCTCGCAGGTTGATGTGATCTACACGGACTTTGAGAAAGCATTTGACCGTGTGGATCACATCATACTGTTACGTAAGCTCTATGAACTCGGGATTCGTGGTAATCTGCTCAGATGGATGGATTCTTACTTGCGCAATCGCTCACAAGCGGTAGTTGTAGGCGGTTTCTGTTCTAACTTTATAGATATTCCATCAGGGGTCCCACAAGGTTCCATTCTGTGCCCGCTTTTATATGCATCTTATTTGTATGACGTAGGGAAATGTTTTAGGCACGCGCGATACCTCATGTATGCAGACGATACTAAAGTTTATATGAAAATTAGAAATGAAAAGGACTGTAAAAAACTTCAAGCAGATTTGGAACGTTTAGGGCATTATTACGCTGCCAATCGCATCGGTATAAATATAAGCAAATGCTCAACTGTATCTTTCACTAGAAAGCCGAGTCCTACTAGATTTGATTATCTAATTAACAATGTAAAAATTAACAAATTAAATGCAGTTAGAGACTTAGGTGTATACATAGATTCTAAATTATTATTCTCAGAACATATTGACATAACAATTAACAAAGCATACAAAAGTCTGGGTTTTATTCTACGTGTAAGTCGTTCCTTTTCTGACCTTGCTTGTTTAAAGGTTTTATATTACTGTTACGTTAGAAGTATACTTGAGTACTGCTGCGTTATTTGGACACCTCACTACATTACTTATATTCAAAGTCTTGAAAGTATTCAAAGCAAATTTGTGAAGCATCTTAATTATCGATGTTATCGTGGCTTTTCGGACTATCAAGAAGCTTGTCAGTACCACCATCTAATGACACTAGAAAACAGACGTTGTCTTACTGACATGACCTTCTTGCATGGTTTGTGTAACGGAAATATAGATTGTTTAGATTTGTCTATTAAAATCCTAAGCTTTTGTGCACCGTCCATACGCACTAGACGCACTCAATTATTTGCTGTCAAAAATAGTAAAACTAATTACGCACGAAATTCTCTGGTAAAACGCTTGCATAATTGCTACAACAAGAAATTCAGGAGAACGGATATTTTCTTTTGTAGCAAGAATCAGTTTAAGTGCGAAATACAGCGAATGCTTGAGTCACATGATTCCTAAAATAATCTACTGTATGTGCCTACATATATTACATAAATACAATTTATTATTATTAATATTATTTTTTTAATTTATTATAGGTACTATACATATCATATACATTACACATTTAGCATGCCATTAGTGTAGAACAATAAGTAGGTATCATTTGTATTATTATTATTTTATTCAAAAGTACTTTAGGTATACGTAATATATATATTTATATGTGTATTTATATATCATACTCCCCCTTCCCCTCAAATACACACACACCTACATATATTGGTGCGCCTCTGTTACCCAGATTAATTTGAGACTGGAATAACGGAGGCGCATACAATACTTGCACACAAACCTCTCTCCTCACATTCATTCCTTACACACACGAACATGGTTCACCTGCTACCCAGTCTCTTTAGAAACTGGAGTTAGCATGTGAGCCTACAGACACTTACACACACACACACACACAGGTTTCACACTATATAGTATAATAAAATTCAGCATAATTTATGTTATATACATTTATTACTTATGTATTTCATCAGCGACGGTCGGAATACATATGATCTAATTGTAAAAATTAAATCCATTATTGGCTTTATGTTATGTATATAAGTTTAATTAGGTAGTTTTTAAGAGCTGTGTGATTTTGTTTCATAATAAATAAATAAATAAATAAATAGGTGGGTGGTCCCGTATAATCGGGTACTTTCACGCACTTTCAATGCTCATACTAATGTTGAGTTTTGTAATTCTGTAAAATCTATTAAGTATATTTGCAAATATGTAAATAAAGGCAGCGATCAAGCGGCTTTCACCCTTGAAAATAAAAAAGACGAAGTGACATTGTATGAGAGTGGGCGCTACTTGAGTAGTTCTGAGGCAGTATGGAGAATATTGGGATTTTCAATACATGAAAGGTTTCCGCCAGTTATACATTTAGCTGTTCATCTTGAAAATGGCCAACGCGTATATTTTAACTCTGACAACCTTTCTGAGAGAGTTAATAACCCACCACTAACAACGCTGTTATCATTTTTTGAACTCTGTAAAACAGATGATTTTGCCAAAACTCTTTTATATTCCGAAGTCCCTTCGTATTTTGTATATCAAAAAAATAAATTTGTTAGAAGGAAAAGGGGAAAACCTGTTGATGGCCGGCCGGAAATTAGGAAAGAACACGCTGTAGGTAGAGTGTATACGGTTCACCCGAATAACACCGAGTGTTACCATCTTCGCTTACTTCTGCACGAGGTTAGAGGTCCATCATCCTACAACGACTTGAAGACCGTGAACGGCGTCCTCCATCCAACTTTTCAAGCAACTTGCATGGCACTTGGTTTGCTGGAGGACGACAAACATTGGGATTCTACCCTAGAGGAAGCAGCTTTATGTGAATCCCCGTTTAAGATGCGCGAACTTTTTACTATAATGCTGGCATTCTGTCAAATTTCCAACCCATTTAGTCTTTGGGAAAAATAGAAAGATGATATCAGAAGATTACAAAAAGCAAGTGGAGAGACTTTCCGGCAACGTAGTTCAACTAGCAGATGAAATCTATAACAAGTGTCTGGTCGCAATAGAAGAGGCTGTATTAACATTAGGAGGACACAACCTACTACAATATGGGTTGCCTCAGCCTCAAAGGTCTGAAGGTTTACACAACCGGGACTACCTGAGAGAAACAAGTTATAATATTGATGCTATAGCAGAAGTGGTATCAAGTAGTGAAGGCTCTCTTACCTACGAACAAATTGATGTGTACAAGAAAATTCTTTCCAGTATTGAGACAGGGCTAGGTGAGATCTTTTTCTTGGATGCTCCTGGTGGAACAGGTAAGACTTTTCTTATTAACTTACTGCTTGCCAAAGTGAGAAGCTATCGTGGCATCGCCTTAGCAGTCGCGTCTTCTGGAATTGCTGCCACGCTGCTGGAAGGAGGAAGAACACTCTATGTACACTCTACGTTTAAGCTCCCTCTCAATTTAATACAAACTGAAAACCCACTCTGCAATATTCCCAAACAAAGCAATATGGCCGCCGTACTTCGTAAGACTAAACTAATTGTTTGGGATGAGAGCACTATGGCGCATAAGGCGGGTTTTGAAGCCTTAAATATATCTCTTCAAGACATAAGGAATAATAATAGTCAAATGGGGGGAGCCTTGTTAGGTGATTTCCGGCAGACATTACCAGTAGTGCCCAGGGGAACGCGAGCGGATGAAGTCAACAAGTCCCTGCTAAGGGATACCTCCGGAAGGTGGGCAGCAGCGTCTATCCGTGTATCAACATCCTGTACTGCGCTCACCAACCCGCCTGCCAAGTGTGGTGAGAATGGCAACTACCCCTCATGGAGATCCATGAGGGAGGCCTGTGTTCATCAGTGGACGTTTTATGGCTGAAATGATGATGATGATATCTATAAAGTAAGTACTATTTTCACACCAAGTTTGAAATAGGAAGGCCTTACCGTTTGTACGACAGAGTTCAAATAACAGTTTATAAAACGCTTCATGTATAAAGACCCTCCTTTTGTTTTAATTTTTTGAATATTTTATTTTCTCTGTAAATTTCAACCTGCTACCGGTTACAGTTCAAAAGATGTAGCTCTTTAAAGGTTTTTTCCATAAACAATGGACCTACTACCCTTTAATTTTGAAAATTCAAAAAAAAAAATTAAACATGCCATTGCTTATTTCATTGCAGAAATCTACATACGAATTTTCAAATGTCTATCGTGAACGGTCACGTAGATATGTCATATTTTACTCTGAATTTTGAACCCAATTTTGAAGCCCTTGGCGTGCGATTTTTCAAAATTCCTTTCTTAGTGAGCGCCTACATACCGAGACAAACATACCCTCCAAATTTCAAGTCTGTGCGATCAGCGGTTTAGGCTGTGCGTTGATATCTCAGTCAGTCAGTCAGGACTTTGAATTTTATATGTATAGATAATGTAACTTATTTCCCAGTAGGTAGTACCGGTTGTGTAAACTTTCAGAACTTTGAGGCTGAGGCAACCCTTAGCGTAGGTAGTAGGTTTTGTCCTTCTAATGTTAAGTTAATACAGACTCTTCTATAGTGACCAGACACATATTATAGATTTCATCTACTTAGTACCTTATCCACTTTGCATATGAGTCCCAAAAAAAATGCTGATTTACATCCTATAAAAACGCGGGCGAAGCCGCGGGCAGCAGCTAGTTTTTATATAAATAAATAATATTACAATTTTAAATGTTGTTTCCTATGGATCTTGAACTAGTCTACAGTTGATATATATACCTAGGAGATGAAATGACTGGTTGAAATGTAACGATTCTATTTACACTTTATACATCAAAACTACGGTAACCATAAATAAACCTTCATACATAGACTGCTACAATCATGATCCTTCCCAATTAACGTTGTCTTAATGCGCGTGAAGCCGCGCGGGTCACTTAGTTTTTATATAAATAAAAAAAAAATCATATTTAAATGTTGATTCCTAAGGATCTTGGACTACTAACCTACGCTGTGTTTCGAGATACAGACAGAATCTGCTGGTTTTGTCTCTGGTCTCCGTGCTTTCTATAGTTTGTAAGTATACATTTAAAAAAGCCGTGTTGGCCGAGTGGTATGTACCCCCGACTTTCAATCCGAAGGTCGTGGGCTCGATACCGGCCGTGCACCAATGGATTTTTCTTTCTTGAAAAAGGTATGTGCACACTAAACACGAGCTTTAACGGTGAAGGAAACATCGTGAGGAAACCCGCGGCTTAGGTAGCTTCAGACGTATTGACCTGTTCTTTCCTCTGAATAATAGCTTACTAAGCTGAGACGATGGTATAGGTGCTGGGCAAGCCTAATCCATCTTACAATGTCCCAGGCACTGCAGCGTCCCGTACAGCATGATTACCAGTTGCTGACGCTGTATAAATCATCTATAATAGATGCAAAGGCCTTACATACATTAAAAAAAAGCAAAAACATTACTATTCTATCAACCCCACACAACCCTCTGGTACCCATAACACAAGCTCTGGTTACATATGGGCAAGATAGTGCTGCGTGAAATGTCCAACATTATTTATTTGCAAAGAAGCGAAGAATACTAACTATAATTACGTCTGTCATCATGCTCATACTCTTTTAAAGTCTCATGCTTTTTATAAAACTAGACATTAAGCTGCTAGGCACGATAAGATTTTCCGGAAGCCCCAAAGTTCTAATTTTCTCGATGTAGTTTTTCACAAGAGCCATGCATATTCTGGACACAAAGTGATTTCTGTTTTATTGTTTTGTTAATTTTATTACTTATTTTATTTTTAAATGTAAACCCACACTAAATTATACTTTGAGCGTGTTCGTCTGAAGGAGCGGGTCGTATTTCATCATAATAAAAAAAAATGATGGCATTTTACATTTCTACGAGGCATATAACACATTTCTGTTAGGTTATGAGAAATAATGGGAACACGGGATAATTAGAGCATAAAATGAAATGAAATGAAAACGTGCCGGCGAGTAATAGCTGTATTGTATTCACTATTCATACGGATATGACATGTGTTTTGTCGTACCAGCATTATAAGGCATATACCACAATCTTCTACACTTATCAAGTATAAGATTATTAAGTGTTATTATGTCAGTCGTCATGCTAATAGTCTTAAAGACTGCTTTGTACATATAAAAGTAGACAATAAGCTGCTAAGCAATGAAGAAACTAAAAAGAAAACTTGGCGGCGAGTTATAGCGGAAGGCATTCATACGGATATGAAATATGTTTTTACCAGCAATATAAGGCCATAATCCTCTACTTTAATTACATATAATATATATATAACACTCTCCATTTTTCTACTGCCGGTACCGCACAGCAATTTTCCAATTTAATTTCACTTAAATAACCACCGATAATTTAGGTAAAATTATATAAATTGGAAAGTTACCGTAGGGTGCTGGCAGTAGAAAGTTACCCCTCCTCTCATGCCCTTGGATGCAGTAAGAGCCTGCTAAGGGATACCTCCGGAAGATGGGCAGCAGCGTCTTTCTGTGTATCAACATCCAGTACTGCGCTCGCCAACCCGCTTACCAAGCGTGGTAAGTATGGCAACTTCCCCTCATGGAGATTCATGAGGGAGGAATGTTTTCAGTAGTGGACGTTTTACGGCTGAAATGATGATGACGATGTCAGAAATAAGCAGACTAGTGCGAATGAGACTCACGCCCTAAGGGTTTCGAAATTATGCTAGGTAGTAGGACGTTCAGCCATTATACGTCATTTGCTGGTATATACCTATTCTGTGGACTCAGCAATACTTATCAAAAATAACCTTTTAATTACTTCGTATTTTTACGCTAGATTGCGCAACCAGTTATTATCACAAAATAAATTAAGAGTGAAATAAAAATTTTAACAAACAAGCTTTTATTTAACCGATACTTAATATTATTAATCTACACCGCATTAAAAATAAGTAGTCCGCCATCTTTGGTGTTCCGCCATGTCGGATTCAAAGTGACGTAACATAGCTGACCATGCACTGTCATCCAAAGAAAACATGTATACACAATTTCAGATCAAATTGGTTGGAGATATCTGCTTCAAAATTGAGTTGCAAGATTCCGCGAACAAACATAGTTACATACATACCATACAGGGCATGATAAATAAAAGCTTGTATAAACATATATTTTTAAAAAGCAAAACAGTTCAAGTATTCACATTTTCATCTCGGGCGAAAAGAATGGATCTCCATGAGGGGTTGTTGCCATACTTGCCACGCTTGGCAGGCGGGCTGGCGAACGCAGTATACGGTGTTTAAGGCGCGGAAGACGATGTTCCGGAGGTATCCCTTGGCAGATCCTTACTGTATCCACGGGCAAGTGAGGAGGGGCAGCATTCTACTTCTGGCACCCACGGCATTATTCTATACTCGGACTTAAATTTGTAGTTCCTGAGACTAGCTGTAACAGACACATGGAGTCACACCACAAGGGTTCTTTTACCACTTTGGTTTGGAACTCTAACATTGTATTCTGTCCAGAAGACAAACAGTTCCAGTATTCACATACACAGAGTCCAGGTCTTGGAAGTCAGGCTGTGTCTGGCAGAGCGCCAAGGCGAGTACCTACTCTTTTTGTATTTAGAGCTTAAGTTTGAAGTAGTGAACCAATTTATAAGGTTTCCGAGATTGAAACTATTTATTTCACTAAGAGGCTCACGGTTATTTGAAATTGAAAATAATATTTATCGAGTTTGGAAAACTTTGCGATAACGATAACTTAGAGTGACGCACTGATAAACAGTTCATGATCATCATAGCTGAAGGACATCCACTGCTGGACATAAGCCTCCGTCATGGACATGTTGATCAAAGTACTGATTGAAAAAAAAAAATTAAAAGATATTTATTTAGCAATGATCTTATGATTACACAGAAATAGTTATTTAAGTTAAAAACAAAAAAAAATTGTTGAGTTATACAACAGTTTTGAAATGTCCAACAATTCTTACAGAAAGGAAAGCCTGTATTGTGAGGTTCATAAAAAGGGTTAGACAAATTAGGATTAGTACACTTCGTTCAACTGTAATTAATATACATATTTACTTAAATTACCCATCACCTTGAAATAAATGTGGAAAAGAAACCAAATAAATTTAGAAAAATTGGTAATTAAAATGAATTATAAATATGTAAGTTAAGTTCTATGTTAACGTATGTTAACGCTAGGTCTTGTAGGTGGGTATGGGATGAGACGTCGCTTCGCCAGAACATGTTCGCCGCTAGGCGGGTAATGAAGGTGTCCAGAGTCTCTATCTTGAGATCACGCTGTATGGTGGCGTTCCGGACGAAGTGAGGCGCGTCCACTATTGCCCGTAGGCACAAGTTCTCCTGTGCTCTCAGCTGCCGTCTTTGGCGTTCGCTGGTAAAGGAATACCACGCTGGGGCGGCGTACGTCAGTCGCGAGCGGATGTATGTCCGGTACAGGGCAAGTCTCATCCGTAGAGGAATCTGTGTTTGCCATTGTCAAGCCTTTATCTATTGTTAATCAATCGTGTCAAACCAACAACCGATTTAACGAAATAAAAAACAATAAAATAAAAATGTAAAATATTAATTCGGAATGTTTTGTATTTGCTGAAAAAGTTGACATCCCTAACGTCAAAATTGCTAACGCGTTACGTATAATATTAAGATTGAAAATTTGTCCTAGAACTTCTTTTTCATTTACGAAGAAGACGACAGATTGTCATCGAATATGCTCAATGATATAAAAAACATGGCTGGGATATATGTATAGGTACAGCACTGACGTCCCGTGTTCGGGTGTATCATGCATTGACACAAGGAAGCCATCCCTACTTATAAGACACACATAAGACCTTAAAACTCTGTCTCAGGGTAACGGGCGCAATGCAATGCTACGTTGACGTGCCAAGCGATCGTGATTACCGGGGAATCGCAGTTGCAATAGGTATAGGTTACCGCTTAACATCAGATGGGCCTTCGTGTCTCGTCATTTAGTCGTAAAACTCTTTAAGTACCGGAAAAGGCCTCTGGCAGTATTCCATAAGCAATCCTGCAAGAGCTGCAGATGTGGTGGAAAAGCCATAACTCGATGTTGTTGCCTGTAATGTTGTCAGTTGATATTTTTTGTGCCAAATTGTGGTCTGGTTAAATTTTGTACCGGGTTTTTAATATGGGTTGCAAATATTACTGTCCTACTTTTTAATGTGCACAGTACAACGTTATCATCTAAATTACTTTCAACAAAGCACAGCGAAGTCAAATAACCGCAACTTAAAATTCCACACAAAAAGGTTCTAATTTGCATCTCTTTACACTTTTCTTTGAGCAGTGCTACAACGGCGAATTTTTAATTATATATGGCGAATGTGATTCAAAGGCAAACTGGTGAAATGGCATTATTTCGGCACTCTTTGCCAGGCGTGGAGTCAAGGGAAGGAGTTCAACTGTTTTTATCGACTACAACATAGTTGGGATAAGATTTCAGCAGTCTATGTTCATAATGTTTTAACTACACATACTATGTTATCATAATTGTGCTAACGTTGGGTACGTTAGCACAATTATGATAACGAGTACTCACTTAATACTCATCACTACTAAGTGATCACTCTTAATACTAAGCAATAGAAGAAAAAACATATTTGAATAAGCCATAAACTGACAAACCAATAAGTTACACCTAAATTAATATTTTATATTATCTATGTATCAAAGTACTCTTTGAGATTATAATAAACCTTGTGTACAAGCCAATTTCGTAACTGACACTTGAAAGTTTTACCATTCAACTTATACTTAATATATACACACACATATATGTATATATATATATATATCCTACGTAAGTCCTTATGTACGTACATCCTATTGTTAGCGACTTCGATAATATTCTGAGTTATTTAAATTTATAAAGATCTTTGTTGAAATGTCATTGTCTAGTTGATCTGGTAAACATGTCAAACCAATGTGGAAATTGTAAAGAAATAGGAATTCGGAGTGAGGGTAGTGAGACGGATTGTTAAGAAAGAGTAGATCGGGAGATGTTGAGTAAAATAGCGAAGAAACAGAAAATTACCAAATGATATGCGATTAATCAGTACTAAATGAAAACGAGATATTGTAAGTATATTAGTTAGTACTTTTATGAGGCTTGAAGTAATAAAGGAGCTATTTTAATGTGAATACCTGACTTATCATTGAATAAGCCATCGGAAAAGGAAATTCTAATATTCGGACTTGGTATAAAACATAATTATACGAAGTAGAAATTTCAAATCCGACTCAAAAGTACAATTATTTTACATATTTTTAGTTAATAATATACATATGTACGTCGGATTTTTTTTTAAACAAACACTTATAACTACGTCAAGCCCCTTCAGGATCCCTTAGTCTGTTCACACGTCCAAGTTTTTATTATGCCCACGTCGTTTGTCACTACGAGACAGAGGGAAGCGTTAATTTGACAAGGGATCTGCACAGTGACCCACTTGCCTGGATTACGATATTCGCTACCTTGTCGCATTTATACTTTAGTTAAATAGAGCTGAAGTGGCGTACTGCTGTAAGGCTTGGAGTTTAAATTCTTTGATAATTATATTATCATCATTCTAGTCGTGTAGCCATTTTTTTTAAATCGATTTATCTCGGGACTGCCTGCGTTATTTAAAGCGCGAAAATGTACTATGCAGATCAAGGAATCGAATGGCATACTTGGTTTGAATTGGTAAAATTTTGGACTTTCAGCATTATTGCAGTGGACCCTTCATATAGGTATATTAAGTGGTTTATTCTGTCTTTATTTTGAAGATGCTTTCAAGAACTAACATGTACAGCACAGAAAAATAGAAAACATTGAACCCATTTATCGAAGAGTGAAGATATTTTCGGCTTATTTCCCTCACTTTTAAAGTTTTCTAAAGCGAAAGAATTCAATTATGTGCTTTATTTAAATTAAATGTATTTTGTTTTTCATTTGACGAGCTCTGTGGTGCAGCGGGCGAAGGTCCGCCTGCGACGCAAGGGGTTGCGGGTTCGATTCCCGCCTCGGGACAAATGTCTGTACGATCTGCAGATATTTGTTCAGGGTGTTCTGGGTGTTTTTCTATATATAATAAAATATCTATCTATGTAGTATAATGTAATAAGTATATCAGTCATCTAGTACCCATAACACAAGCTCTGCTTAGCTTGGGGCTAGATGATGCTGTGTGATTTGTCCAGCATTATTTATTATTATTATTTATTATTATTTTTTGTAAATTGGCTTTTCTATGAGGTTTTTTACTGCAATGAATAAACAAAAAAATAGAAAATGACTTTGAGTTTAAAGTAATACAAGAAGATTGGGAGCGTGATTTTCACTTTAAAAATATTGCTTATTTTATTTATAATAAAAAGAAATGTGAGCGAACAAGAGTAAGTTATCTGCATGACTGATTCAGCGACACTGACGCAGATTTTGACGATATGGTTGTGCAAGTGCATCTCTAAGATAATAAAATCATGTTAATAATTAAAATGTAGCTCGTGTTTGATTTTCTGATCCATTTTCTATCCTTCGATATTGAACTGAGTTAAAAAATATTGGCATCGATTATAGTAGCAATTAACGATAATTGGAATCTCAGTACGGTCTCGGTACGGAATCTCAGAAGTGTGATGCGGGTGAAAGTTTCACCGCATCACACTTCTGAGATTCCGTTCACCGTTTCACCGTGAAACTATAAATTAGGAATTGTTGTTTATTTCTTTTTGTATTACAATTTGGTTTCTTTCGTTTTTATTTTAGATATTTATGATTTTAAATGCAATACACAAGCTAGTATAAAAGGTACGCGTGGGCAGCAAGAAGTTTCTCTATAATTTTAATTAAGGGCGAACAAAATATCGCAGGAAGGGGCTCACGCCCAGAACTTGCTCCCCACCTGAGCGAAGCCCACGTGAGAAGACAACCCGCCGGAAGAAATTTCTTGTGTTCCCACTTTGTTTACTACATAATGTCTTACAGTGAAGGCCTTTTATTAGCTTTATGTTTCAATTTGTAGTTGGTATTTTTTTTTTTATATAGCTGATGGCTTTCCGAAATAAAATAAATAAAGAAATAATCTTTACAATGTGACCGCAGACCACCTTTCTTAGACGAGGCTTTGTAAACCTAAATTAAGCTCTCTCATTTTTATAGTCTATAATATTTTTAAGAAATCGCAATTCCGAACGCACAACTTTTCATGAACTCCAAAACACAATCAACCAATGCTGAGTATGAAAATTACAGCTTTCACAACAATTCGCTAACTCCACAAAATTTCATTGCTAGCATTACACAAAAAGACGAATAAGTGATTTCATCTGGAGGAATCGCGAGCTCGGGAAACGCGCAACAAAAAATAATGTCTCTCCAAATTGAATCATTTGTAATATTCATTCGTTTTACTCTTTCCGAGGACGATTTTTATAAAGTTCAGGGTTGGGGACTCTGGGTTGAAGCTGAGTTTTTACTTAATACTACACGGTTTCGTGTTCATGAAAACATTTACATTATTTTTACATGCAAATCGATAAATTTGTAGTAATTGTTTGTAATGTCAAAATAATAGCTTTTTACCCAAATGAATAACAAAGTATATAGCAACAATTAGATTTTTTATTTCTGTATGTTTCTTCAGGCTTATCTCCAACACGGCTTGATCGACTTTCAATTCAATTCAATATAATTTATTTCACAATAGACAATTTGATTGCACTTCGGAACGATATGTTCCATTATTTTTGAAATTTTTGACAGAACCTTACTGGTAAAAAGCTGATTTTATACTTGGGGTACATAATAATATAAAAAAACAGATAAAGACGCATACAGCAGCTAGTACACAATATAGTGAGTGGCACTTGAAATGCCCATATAAGCTGTTTGCTTCCGTTGAGTGCGTTGCGTAAACGGTTAATTTTCTCTGACCGTCTCTCTGTTATGTGACGCAGATCAAGCTGCGTGGACCAGCCAGTTTTTAATAATTCCCATCCTGTACCACTGGCACAAGATATTAGTAGTACAAGATGGGAACCCTTCGTCTAATAAAATAAAAGCTACGTCGTTGGTGTCCTGTAATATATTTAGTTACTTTTACGGTAGTGACATGGTTATTTCTTCCAGAGAACATCGGAGGGGCTTCGCTTGACCCCGTTACGCTATAAAATTACTGTTTTATTCCTCCAAGACGAGACGAGAGCAAGAAAACTGATTTCTCGGAACCATATTTAGGTTGCCTTCGGGCTAGATTGCTAAAGATAATCTTTGAAGAGCCATGTAAAAGCAATGCGAAAGTTACTGGCTTCAAGCAAAACAACAAATATTTTTCACCAACAATATCCTATGGTGGATTGGGACTGGGTTATGTACAGCTGTGGACAAAGCGGTCATGATGATAAAATAATCATCAGCTGAGCCGAAGGACTGTCCACGTTCACTGCTGGATATAGGCCTCCCACTTGGATAATATGATCATCATTTTTTAATCATTTCAGCCGTAAATCGTCCACTACTGAACTAAGGCCTCCCTCGTGGATCTTCATGAGGGGCAGTTGCCATACTCACTACGCTTGGCAGGCGGTTTGGTGAGTGCAGTACGGGATGTTGATATACGGAAAGACGCTGCTGCCCATCTTCCGGAGGTGTCCCTTAGCAGGCTCTTACTGCATCCACGGGTAGGAGAAGAGAGGTAACATTCTACTGCCGGCACCCCACGGCTAAGGATAATATGATATTCTTATATTATTACTTTATTTAATCAATTTGTCGTGATTTATTTATTTGTTAATATTTTTATTATTAATTTAAGTTTTATTGGCGACTTTTATGTTATCAATAAATAAATTTTAACTTGAACTAGCACGTAACCATGCGCAGTGGGTAGGTAAAGTAAATCTATGCAATATTTGACAAAACTATCCTATCTTTTAAACTGTTTAACAGGACTTTATCGCGATTACCTTATTTTATTATTTCTGCATTTATATATTTGCTGCATTTGTGGTTACGGGTAGGTAAGGTAATTACGCGATAAAGTACCGTTAATCAGTTTAAATTATGTCTACGGATCGCGAAAGTTTTCAAAGTACTATTGGTACTATCCTATCTTCTGAAAGTTGGCGGCGTACGATCACAGGTTTAGGCCTATCGCTGCATTTAATTGGAATACTAACTAGACATGTGCCAACACCGAGGTTTTCACACCCTAGTATCGAGTAGCTGTCGGACATGGTACAATGTTTGACGACCTTCGTGATGCAGTGGTGTAACCGAGCAGGAAGTTGCGAGATCGATTCCCGTTGCGGCTAAAAAAATATGTATTTCAGCAGTTATTTCTTAAAAGTTTTTCTTTGTATTATGTTTGTGTATGTATAATTATATGTATATGTCCGATAGCAATGTGCAAGTGAACACTTAAAACACTTAAAGCTTTTTATTATACTGGCAATTATTATATTTGATTATTTTAGGATTGTTCAATTATAATAATATAATTGTATTATTGTTTTTAACATTTGTTTATTTGCTTTCTAATTGTTTGTATTTTAATCGTTTTCAAATTGTTTAATGTAATGTTATTTTTTCTTTATTTTATGTAATGTTGTTTCATGTAATTGTAAGAAAATGTGTATCAACATTTTTGTAAAAATTGTATGTGTGTGCTGAAGTAGCAAATAAAGAATTTATCTATCTATCTATAAAAAAAATGTTGTTACTAGTGAAAAGTGTCTTAAAAGCTATTCGAACTCTTATCACAATGACCAGAATTTTGGGCAGTCGTAAAAAATCACGTGAAAGAAGTGTTTCATGGAAAAATACCAAGTTCCCACTATGCCAAAAGGGCTCTGCAACGGGTGGAATGCGGGCCTCACTGACCCCACTTGGGGAGGTTTCCTTGAACGACAAGCGTGACTCGGAGCCGTACAAATCACGCGAGCTGAACACGCTACACCGTACAACGAACCTCTGTCAACAATTAAACCCTGAACTTATGTCTACAACAATATACATCGCTGCATTGGAGTCAGCCACTGGTTTTTACTTGAAGTTAAAACAGCAATGGATCATGGCTGTCGGTGGGTCGTTGTTGGAAATTGTAAAAGAAAGCTCGAAATGTCAATAAGTCTGTTTATTTTCTAGCGAACGCCTTTGTTACTAATAAAAAATACCATTGAAATAACTCGCCGCAAACGGAACAAGGCACGCTACATTCCTCATACCGCGGAAATATGCGTATACTTTTTTAAACAACACTTTGCATTCTTATTGCGACCGCACATGGTTTAAATTACAGTGTTGTATTTATTAATAACTGTAAAGGTTTTTTGATAACCTACATAGCAATGTAGGTAGTTCTTTATAATGCTCACAATTTAGTGAACCTGGGGAACAAACATAGAAAGTGCGACTAAACTTTTGATGTTCGATCAAAATTTAATTAGAAATTCAAAATTTGGAGACCTTGGCCTAGCAGTGGAAGGACAGAGGTTAAAAAAACTCAAAATTTAAAGAGCGTTTATTCATTGGACCCGCAAAAAAAATAATTTGAAATATGTTATTTTAAATGAAATGAAATAACGTTTATTTGACACAGACACTTAGTGTGTGTGTCTGTGTCAAATAAACGTTATTAGGGTTCCGGACCAAAATGGTAAAAAGGAACCCTTATAGAATAACTCTGTCTTTCTGTCTGTCACAAATGGATATCTCGAGAACTACTGATGCTATCGACTTGATTTCATTTCAGTTCTTACTGCATCCACGGACAAGAGGGAAGGGCAACATTCTTATTTCGGCACCCTACGGCGTATATAAAAGGAATAAATAGTTATAAATATTTGGTGACCACACTTTGAGGCATGTTAGCCGGTCATAGCCAGTTTGAAATTACTCTTCGCTCATTTCTTTAGGTTTTACCAACGTTTTCACAATACTTTGTAGTTGTTGGAATTTTAAGTATTTTTACGATAACTTTTTTTGGGGTCATGAAGTGAATGACATTTTAAGGTGAGCGGTAGGGTGAATGACGCCTGTTTTGGATGAAAAGTAAACATTGCGTAGGGTTCTGGCAATAGAATGTTGCCCCTCTTTTTTTCCTGTGAACTTTTACGGTGTATTAGTAATATTCTGCTGTAACTAACTTTAATAAACATTTTTTAAGCCAGGGGTTCCCAAACTACCGCTGTTTGCCCTTCCTGCTGTTCCCCTAATATGTAAAGCGCTGTCCGCATGGACCGATTTACATGAAACCTTTTTTATTAACACCGTCTTAATGAGAGAAGGGTACTGATTGATTATGGTGACCCTTGGGTCACAGAGACCGGAGTTATTGTGACCTCAAAAGATCACCAGAAAAATAAAAGTCTTCAAATGGCCGAAAACATCCAAAAACCCAAAAATGCCATTTTTGATCTTTGGTGACCATTTGAGGCCTTCGCGTCTTTTTCTGGTACCCCAGTTACAATGCTCGTTTGAAAGTTTGTAGGCCTTAACGATGCAATTTCTAAATTCAACCATCTTCTACTCAACTTTTTAATCATTAAAAGGTAGATAACTTTAATATTTTATTTTTATAAACTAACTTATCAGCTTTTTAATGCGACGGATGAGCTTGCATTATCCTTAAAGAGGGTTTTAGTTCTTTACTTAATACTCGTACAAGACAGAGCGAATAGTGTTACTTTGACGACCTCTGTGGCGCAGCGGGCGAAGGTCCGCCTGCTACGCAAGTGGTTGCGGGTTCGAATCCCGCCTCGGAACAAATGTCTGTACGACCTGCAGATATTTGTTCAGGGTGTTCTGGATGTTTTTCTATATATAATAAAAAATATCTATCTATGTAGTGTCTATTAAGTATATGTGTCTATTAAGTATATCAGTCATCTAGTACCATAACACAAGCTTTGCTTAGCTTGGGGCTAGATGATGCTGTGTGAATTGTCCAGCATTATTATTATTATTTATTTATGTCGTTCCAATCGAGAAGGTCGCATAGCTCCCTTCTCGTCATCGTCGTGCCTTTCTTCTTCTACAACATCTGCATATCCTTGGGAATGCTCATGGGATGCTGCCGGCAGCCCAGAGTCCTCCGGTACTTTAAGGAGTTGGGCTGGCTAGGGTTGGGCTAGCATCACGATGGACAATGTACAATACACCCCAATGCGGGACGTCAGTGCAGATCTGGTTACTACCACAAGAAGAAGAATAGTATTATTCTAAACACACCCGTAAGTACTTAATATAAACATCGTTGTATTTAGGTTTCTAGTGCTGGCCAAAAGCAAAGAATTTTAAAAGTAACAAGTAACATTATAAAGGGAAACAGATTAACCCAACTGCAACCCAACACATACTTGGCCGATTTAAAGCCAAAATACGACCATTTAAATGCATTGATTACAAAGTTATAAGAATGTTTGAATTGAAATGGTTGTAATCTGATTAAATTTAAATACATGACATATGTATTATGTACATTTTGTGACCTCCTTAATTAAAAAAAAACAATTTGAACTACTTAAAATTTGGTACTAAAAATCCACTTTGGTTTTATTTGAAATAACTTATCTAAGGACACTTGGGTTTTTGAGACAAAATATGAATTGTCGAAATCGATCCAGCCGTTTGGAAGATACGTGGGAATAAATAAATTTACAAACATACATACATACATAAACATAGATATGCGCGAAGAAGAATACCCTTCCTTAGCCGTCGGGTAAAAATGACAATGATCAATTAGTGCGGGAGTGCGAATGTGTCAGTGATAAGAGATAGAAGATTGCGCGAGCTAAACGGAGAGCATGTGCGCGGGCGCGAACGACTCATGCACCCCGCAAAATTACCCTCCCCCCAGGCGTGCCCTTGTTAGGCAATCCTGTATACCCTAGGGATTTGCTTCAAGTGCCACAGTACTTCCTCGGTTATTGTAAAAAGCTAGGGCATTTTTTAATTCGCCTTACGTAATCCACCCTATGTCACATCATGGGCGGGCGGCGATCTAAAACAATAAGCTAACGTTCCTACCAATGCTTTATGCTTTCCGAACACGCAAACCTATTACGTAGCCTTTCTTGCAAATAGTTCAGGAGCTTGTTGTGTAACCTTTTGATCTCCGGTTTGTTAGGTAGTCACTGGACTGCTCTGGTGGACATATCACAGGTTAAAATGATTGATACATTATATGTTATAGTCGTCCTTATTGATTTCGATGTCGGTGACATTTGACTCTCTGTTAGGAGCTCTCAGAAGAAAGAAAGTCGATAACAGAACGACTCATGATTACCGGTAAAATTGAAGGAAAAACAAAAGGCCGTAGTCCGATGCGTTGGAGCTACCAGGGCACCTACTCTAGAAAACGATTACGATGATTGAAAATTGCCATTCTGAAGATATCGTCATGGCAACTTTTACGTAATGGCCATAAGAGTTTGTTTGACTTGATAACGATTTCGATATGCATTCAAGAGTAGGTCCCCAGTTCCGCTTCACATTCGACACAAGACACGAGGCTCTTCACATCGCCGGGGACTGTTCCAGGTGGCGCTCCATCGTAAAGAGTCCTAAAGAGTTTTTAAAGTCCTACAGCAAGTGACAGTAGAACTGACCGGCGTCATTGAAAGTATATTGTATGGGTTGGTATATAGACTGTGAAGGCGATTGTCTTTAAGATATTTTACTGGATTATAAGTACTGGTTCGCCAAGATGACCCCTGTTACGCAGGCTCATACCAACATTCCGGGTCTTTTGAACACCTTTACATCTATAATGGATGTTTTTGTGTGTGTATTTTTTACAAGACAAAATTTACTGAAGTTGTTTTATTTATCAGCTGGTAACACAAGTTCTGCTTACTTTCAGGCTAAATGGCGCTAACTGAAATATCCGGCCATATTTTGATTAGAAGGGCTTAGGAACATGGGCAGCAGCGTCTTTCCGTGTATCAACATCCCGTACTGCCCTCGTCAACCTGTCTGCCAAGCGTGGTAAGTATGGCAACAATCCCCTCGTGATCAGTAGTCGGAGACCCATGAGGGAGGCATATGTCCAGCACGTTCTACGACAGTGATTAAAGAGCGGGAGGCAAACACGGATCTTATTCCAAAGTAACTATTGAACCCGGTATAGATCGTATCAATCAAAGCAAGGATCAATCAACGCGAATGATGTAAGAAACACAACAACGCTCCTCGCTCTTTATTATCGCGTAGTTTCTTACAAAGCCTGAACGAGCTTGAAAACGTGCTTATAACGGTTCGCAAAGTAATGAGAATAAGTGCTAGTTTTTATTTAGAATGCTATGAAATGGGCTTTTTAGGAGCAAACACAGGTTAGGTTGCGGTTTTAATTAACTATTTTCTTGTAATTTAAACTGTGTGGGAGAAATGGGGACTCTATATGTGGGTATTTAACCCGACATCAGCTACAGTCAACATATCTAAAAAAATAGTAGAGTTGGGATGTCAACATCACTGGCTATTTAGTCCTGTCACATGGCTTCCTCCAATCTGCGCCATTTCGTCCTGTCTTCAGCATGCCGCATCCAGCGTCTACCAGCGACCGTCCGCAACTCCATCTAGCTAGTGGGCGTCCTAAACTATGCTTATATTTTTTATATTAGTAAGACGCAATCAGATGCTTATAGTTTAGTGAGTTAGAAAATAATTCTTATTATGAGATGTCAACGACTGTCTTAAAATAATGTATATTATATAAAACAAGGTCGGGTTAGCTACACCATTTATAACTCGAGAACTGATCATTAGAGGGTTGTTCCTGATGATGGCCTCAGTCCAGCACGTGGACGTCTTACGGCTGGAGTGATCAAATCTCAATAAAATCAAGGATAAATAAGTGATCGAATCTGTTAGCAGATACATATACAGGGTGTAAAAGGACGACTACCGAAAACTTCGGGGGGTCAATGTACTCATCAATATGAACAACTTTTACTAAGGAACTTTCGCTGTAAATAAATGTGAAGAAACAGCTGTTCCATACAAAAGTACAATACAATATGAACAACTTTTACTACTACAACTTTTACTTTACTAAAATATATGGAACAGCTGTTCCTTTACCTTTTTTTTACAGCAAAAGTTCCTCAGTAAAATTTGTTCATATTGACGAGTACTTTAAGTTATCGGTAGTTGTCCTTTTACACCCTGTACAACAACTGAATGAAAAAACTCTGAAACAAACATCCATACAAACAAACTTTCAGATATGTTATATTAGTGAGACCCAATCAGATGAAGAACCCATATTTATAGTTTAGTTAGTTGGAAAATAATTTTTATTACTGACTAGGTTCACTTAACAGTCATTTGGTATTCCAAAAGTTTTATTAAGTTTGGATGCCCTACAAAGTTCTCAGTACCTAATGGGAGTACATATTCAAACTTTTATGACTTCATCGTAAACGCAGCTATCACCGTCCCTAAAGTTTCCAACCTTTGGAAGATTAAAGCCATTAAATTTTTATGAAGACCCCTGTCAGAGGGACTTACGATAAGAACTAGCGACATCTAGTCTAAATTATCTGGAATCTCTAGAATCGTTATGTTAGAATAAAATGACTTTTACTACATTGTGATAAGAGTGTTCTTTCCGTCTCACTGAAATTGCTGATGCTTAACAATGTATGGACGTTAAAAGATGTCCATTTAAAGATTTATGGGGGTTCTTAAAATAAATCTAAGGTTAAGATTGCGACACGATATGTTCCGTTCGAAACATACGCTGGACCGTTTATTACACAATTCATCTC
Source organism: Pasiphila rectangulata (assembly GCA_963082625.1). Classification (NCBI taxonomy): domain Eukaryota; kingdom Metazoa; phylum Arthropoda; class Insecta; order Lepidoptera; family Geometridae; genus Pasiphila; species Pasiphila rectangulata. Next base: position 15,922,313 of record OY720245.1, on the reverse strand, counting down.
AGGCGTAAGACATCTTGCTGGACATAGGCCTCCCCCATGCATCTGCAAGTGCTGATCATAAGGGGTTATTGCCATACTCACCACGCTTGGCAGGCGGACTGGCGAGCGCAGTACGGGATGTTGATACACGGAAAGACGCTGCTGCCCATCTTCCAGAGGCATCCCTTAGCAAGTTCTTACTGCATCCACGGGCATGTAAGGAGGTGTTACATTCTACTGCCAGCACCCCTCGGTAATATAATTATGTATTAATACTTAATTAATTGTTATATAAATAACGTTTAACATTATCGTGAGTAACAGTAGTAACAGTAGAATGTTACCCCTTTCATACCAGTGGATGCAGTAAGAGCCTGCTAAGGGATACCTACTTCCGGCAGATGAGCAGCAGCGTCTTTCCGTGTATCAACGTCCCGTACTGCGCTCGCCAACCCGCGTGCCAAGCATGGTGAGTATGGCAACTACCCCTCATGGAGATCCATGAGGGAGGCCTGTGTTGGACGGCTGTGACGAAGATTATAATGACTATTATCGTTAAGTTTGTTTTGGTATTCTGACCTCACAAGTTTTTTTTGATAAAAACGATAGGTGCGAGTGATCTCCAACAAACAATATATATAAAAATCTTCCGTTACTGACTGAGTGACTGACTGACAAACAACGCACAGCCTAAACGGACCTAGAGACTTGAAATTTGTCACACATAGGTACATATACCCTGAGTATCCTAGAGGTGCACTAAGGAGGGATTTTTCGAAATTCCCACGGGAACCGGAACTACGCGGGCGAAACTGCGGCGTGCGGCTAGTATCTTTATAAAACTACAAACTCACAAGATAACAAAACGAAACTCGGGCTATCCTCAGAAGTGCAAAACGTCTCAAATCTCGTCCCCAAGGCGCCTCACAAAGGAGTCTGTGAGAGCTAGATACAATGGTCGGTTCCATTTCTTCTATTTTGGCGGAATCTCATTGTGGATGATTATGCGGGTGCAGCAGGTTGCAGTGTGAAGTTCTTTGTGAGATTTGAAGGTATTGTCAAGAAATCTTCGCCATTAATACGTTATTTATTTATACAGGCGCGACTTTACGGAAATCCATCAATATAATTATATAAAACTCTTCCGTTACTGACTGACTGACTGAGTGACTGACAGACAACGCACAGCATAAACCACTGGACCTAGAGACTTGAAATTTGGCACACATATACCTTGAGATTGAATTGAATAAAGGAGGGATTTTTCGAAATTCCCACGGGAACGGGAACAACACGGGTAAAACTGCGGGGTGCGGCTAGTTATATTATACATATATATGAACAACAAATATATTGCAACAAATCCGAAAAAGCGCTCATTCGATATATAGAATAAGCGCTTGAAAAACATTCAAAAGAAAAGATTCAGGGAACATATGGCAGCATATAGATGGATATAGGTTAGCGGATTTTAACTATATATTTTTTGTTATTTATATATAATCATCATAATCATCATTTCAGCCGTAAAACGTCCACTACTGAACACAAGCTTTTGGATCTCCATGAGGGGTGTCATATTCACCACGCTTGGCAGGCGGATTGGCGAACGCAGTTCTGGATGTTGATACACGGAAAGACGCTGCTGCCCATCTTCCGGGGGTATCCTTTAGCAGGCTCTTACTGGAGATCTTTGAGGGAAACTTGTGTTCAGAGTAGTGGACGTTTTACGACTGAAATGATGAACTCACGATAGTTATAACAAAAATGACAAAGTTTACTGATTTCACTATCGACATCGACACGTTTGATAACCAGCACCCATCAGATTAACAAATTGTGGGCCTTTGCATCTATTAAAGATGATTTATACAGCGTCAGCAGTTGGTAATCATGCTGTACGGGACGCTGCAGTACCTGGGACATTGTTAGATTTATTAGGCTTGCCCAGCACCTATACCATCCTCTCAGCATAGTCAACTATTAGTCAGAGGAAAGAACAGGTCGATACGTCTGAAGCTAACTAAGCCGCGGGTTTCCTCACGATGTTTTCTTCACCGTTAAAGCACGCGTTAAGTGGGCACACACACTTTTCAAGAACGAAAAATCCATTGGTGTACGTTCGGTGTCGAACCCACGGACACACCACTTGGCCAACACAGCCTGTATTACCGTAAAATATGGGACACGCATCCAAATAAAGTTTAGTTAGAATACATGAAAGCTTTGAAAACGATTTCATCAATGTAATTGAACCAAATCAATGTGCGGGTAGAACGAATATCGCATACCAACTCTGACCGAAAGCAATTCAGTGATTGAAACCAACGACCCAGTTGCCGAATAGTTTACTTTGCTGTGCTTTGCCAATAAATATAACGGATTCTGCCGTGGGTGCCGGCAGGAGAATGTTGCCCCGCCTCTCTTGCCTGTGAATGCAGTAAGACATAGTGGACACAGGCCTCCATCGTAGATCTCCAAGGTTTTTGTTATCCATCATCATCATTATCATCTCTGCTGTAAGACGTCCATTCTCTAGTTATTGTTTTCTACCGTTTTTTTTAGATTTCAAGAATTGTTATTCACTCATGTTGTCAAGATTATTACAAAGAGAACCACAGTGCTTAGACAAACCTTAAATAGGCCTAAAAACACTACTAACGATGTTTGTTAAAATAATAAATAAATAAATAAACATAAAAACACTGCTGCACTAGGCCTGCCTCGTACTGATCACGAAGGAGTTCTTGCCATACTCACCACGGGTTTGGCAAGCGCAGTACGGGATGTTGATACACGGAAAAACGCTGCTGGCCATCTTCCGGAGGTATCCCTAAGCAGATTCTTACTGCATCGACGAGCAAGAGAGGAGAGGCAATATTCTACTGCCTCTTGTTTAGCACCCCACGGCACGAAGGTTGACGTGAGTGACTCCCTTCGCCTGTAAGATACTATTAAGCTAATATAATATTTTTAAGTGTACACAGTACATGCCCTTCGCAGATTCTTATAGCAGACTAGGGCAAGAGAGGAAAGAAAACATTTTACTGCCGGCACCCCACGGTATGGTCTTCAGATTATCATTTTCCAATTTTTATTTGGCCTGTTCTATTTTTTGATATTTACAAAGTAAACATACATAAATTCATCTAGCCATTAAAATTGTAATCTTCACACAGCTTATCTCAGCCATTGATTAAGGCAGGAATACATCACTGCATCGGTTTCTTTGCGTATATTCTGAGCGCTATCTAGCACAGTATATGAAATATCACAACTGGTAGTGCTGCTCTTAGTCCTCATTTCAGCTGCAGAACTCCACTACTGGACAAAGGCCGCCCTTTTTGATATCCAAGTACTGTTATATAATAACAAAAACTCGGGAATTTATTGCAATTTAACGATCGTGGACACCAGTCTCGATCGAGTCAACCCGGGACCACGATTGTTGAAACACAGTCGAAACGTCGGGAATAATCAAAGGTATTAAGCGGTAAATTGCCGTGTTTTTGTTATTATATTAAAATTAATTATTATTGTGATCGCAAAAGTTTACGAAAAAACAATCCAAGTACCTACTGATCATGAGAGGTTGCTGCCATACTCACCACGCTTGGCAGGCGGGTTGGCGAGCGCAGTACGGGATGTTGATACACGGAAAGTAGCTGCTGCCCATCTTCCGGGGATATCCCTTGGCAGAGTCTTACTGCATCCATGGGTACGAAAGAAGGGGAAACGCTCTACTGCCGGCATCTCAGGGCATCTCTCATTTTCAGTAAATTCAGTAAATTGGCTTACCACATTTGTTATCAGATGATTTATACAGTGTCAGCAACAGTTATTTATGCTGTACGGCAAGCTGCAGTGGGATATCTTTAGTTCGATTAGGCTTGCCCAGCACCTATACCATCATTATTATTAGGATTAGTATGCAATAAGGTTTGTATAGTACGTGTTTCTCTAGTAGTCTTGCTGACCAACATAAATCTTTTATCATGCGGAATTAGTGTCTGGATATTTTACTATGTATGCTAAGTATGTAACTACAAAATAAAAATAAGTATTCTATCAACCATCTGGATTCCATGTTACAAGGTTTTGCTTTGTTTGGGACTAGGTAGTGCTGTGTGTAGTGTCCAGCATTATTTTTTTTATTTCATTGCTGTAGTAATTGAGCTTGTATATGTTACTGAATATTTAAATATGAAAAAATATACCTAGATACCTGTTGTTAGAAATAATTAGTGTGTTTTTCACGATTACCAAAATATATTAACAGGTATTCATTGAGTTTCGGTTTAAAGTGTTCCAGTATGTTTGGCATCACTTATCTCAGCAACAATTTCTCCGAAACTAAAAATGCTAGCTTATTTGTTATAGTTTTCCTAGTAAGTTCTCGGTTAGGTACCAGTAGTTTACGCTCTAAAGTATTTTGCAAACGGAATTCTAAATCAAAAAATAAGAGGTTCTAGCATTTTCGAATTGGTTCTAAAATACCTATTTAACGATAACTCACACAACGAGAAAATCAAGAAAAAAAATTCATCCCCACCTTGTGAGGTACTCAAATTTTGTAACGTTAACTTGGCTTCATTGTTTTATGTGCCAAAATTTAAGCTTTCTAGGACTTATAGTCTTTTCGCAAAGCCGCAGACAGACGGACAGACAGAAAGACAGACATAGACTTGACATTTTTAAATAGAATTATTATAATTATAAACCCTAATACTAACACATTTAATTTGATTTTATTATGTTACTAACAAATGGATTATAAAGTCTGAATAAATATATTTTCAATTTCAATTCAATTTCAATTTCAATAGCGAAACTATAAAGGTTCCTTTTCAAAGAAATGAAATGAATTCTTTGAAAATGTTCTAAGTGTGGTTAAACACTATAAAAAAAAACAAAAACTAGGTATAAGGGTTCCTGATTAACCACGGAACCTTTAAAGAGCGGAGCGGGTCGTACGCAGCGTTGGTATTCCGTGGTGATTTTCACAAAAAAAAATCTTTTTTTCAGGTACTAATTACAAGCCATAATACTAGGAATAACCTGCATAACCCATATTACAATATTAAAAAAATAAATACAAGAATTGACAAAAACAATAGATTAAAAAATCATTACAGGTTAAACACTATTTCCGGTTTCCGTTATTCTGGGATAAATTATATGAAAATTAAAAAAAAAGAAAAATTGGAATCTTTATGTATTGTTGTTAAAAACTGCGTCCGTCGTAGTGACAGCGCTTCCAAAACATTGATGGATTATTTATGTTCTGATAGAAGTTGACTTTGCAAATTTTTTTACAAATGAAGAATTATAATGAAAATATGTTAAACTAAATACAATTAAACTAATTAAAATCTACTCTAGCTAACCTTATTCTTATTCGTATATTTAGATGTTTGTATTCCAAAAATAGCATTTCTGCCTGCAAATTGTACTGATACTGTGCGCTAAAGTTATAGATAACAGCGATAAAGTCGATTTACGCTGATGAGACTCATGGCCTTGCATATTAAGAGGCTGTACAGAACAGTAGGTGCAATATTTTGATCGCCGATTGGAGGTTTGAATATTTATTGATTTTCACGCTCTTGCATAACCGATAGTAAAATTACCATAGAAAATAAGCGATAGCTATAATAGTTTTTTTATTGCCATAATGACTGATTCGAATAAATAAAAATATGCCAAGTGCAAGTCATACTCGCGCACGAAGGGTTCCGTACCATTACAATTACAATTACAATTAGCCATAGGTGTCCCACTGCTGGGCAAAGGCCTCCCCTCCAACTTTTTATGCATCCCGGTCCGTACCATTATTTCAATTTAATTATTTATTTTTAAAATGCCTGACAAATGATAAGAAACCTGTTGCCGTTATTAATATCGAGCATAGAAATCATGTTTGTTGTATGTGAGCCCCCCTCAGGTATTTATTTTATTTCAATTTAATTATTTATTTTTTAAAGTGAAATGTATTATATGTACAACTACTGTACAACAATATTCTGTAAATATTTCAAGCGTCTAACTGTTGCCGTTATTAATATCGAGCATAAAACGGCACAAAAATCACGTTGGTTTTTCCCATGCAACCAACCCCCTTAAAAATATATTTTTTTTATTTCTAAGTATTTGTTGTTATAGCGGCAACAGAAATACATCATCTGTAAAAATTTAAACTGTCTAGCTATCACGGTTCATGAGATACAGCCTGGTCAGACAGACAGGCCGACAGACAGACAGGCAGACGGACAGACAGACGGACAGCGGAGTCTTAGTAATAGGGTCCCTTATTACCCTTTGGGTACGGAACCCTAAATATGTCCACATGAAAAATGACAAAATAGAAAAATGTCAACGTTAAAGTTTGCTAAGGTTAAAAAATTACAAATAAACAAAATTTATTTGATTTTATGGTTTTAGCTACGTCCGGCGTAAAATATTTCGAACTTAAAATGTTTTCTTCATTAATTGTCACTGTTACTCTTACAAGTGAAGCCTTTCTCGTCTAATATAGATGACTAGCTTCTGCCCGCCGCTTCGCACGCGTCGTACCCGGATACAAAGTAGCCTATGTGTTAGTCCAGACCTACATCTACATGTGTGCGAAATTTTAGCTCAATCCGTGGGGTAGCTTTTGCGTGAAGAGGTAAAAAACCTCCATACAAACAAACTTTCGGCTTCATAATAAAAGTGGGATTTCAACTAGTGCTCATGTTGTACGGGACATCGCAGTACCTGGGACATTGATAAATTGATTAGCCATGCCCAGCACCTAAACAATTCCCCCAACTACATAAGAGATAATATTCCAGCAGTGCCTCTATCTTTAACTCTTTCATCAGCAAAATTATGTTGTTATATTTTCAGTTCCATGCAGGTCCATTGTCTTAACCTGTCCTTCACAACAAGATTAAAAGGCGCCAAGAATCCGGTCTCTAAAATAAAATATGCCGTATTCGTTGACGCGCGACAATGTCTGCGATAAAGCCAAAGTTATAGCCTTCTATAGACGATTTAAAAAGATCTCAAAAGATAGCAGTGACTAACGAGAAGGCAGAGGTACAATTTTAATGATATTGGAAGAATTACTTTGATAGGGGACTTAGACACAAAGGGAGTAAGTCATTTGGAACGGCAAAGGTTACTTTCAAAATCACATTCCTACATAGGTAACAAGATATTTCATGAGTGTGTTATAGATTTATACTAATAAAAAAATAAGAATATTTATTCATTATAATCATTTATTATACTTTCTTCTATTACCTAATCCATAATTTACACACTAAGAGATTAGCATCATACAGTCCAACAAACTGAATAAATAACAACCCGAAAATAACATCGTCATCATCGTCTTTATTATTACGTTACAATTACATTGCATAACAATATCATCAGATATAACAACCTAGCAGAAATAACAATAAGAAACAATGTACTTAACTTGCTTGTCGCCACGTGATCGGAACAGAACTGGCTGAGCAAGCCACTTGCAGCCGCTTTTATAATAAAACGTTATTTACAACTCATAAAACAGCCGACGATAGCCGCCAGTACAACGTGGACCAATCACAGCCCTTTCTGGTCGAATAACAATACATTTTATATACAACTCATTATTTTATAAGCTAACTATATACGTAATTAACTTAATATTATAGTTATGATTATTCATGATTATCACATTAGTAAAGAACAAAGTAAACCACAAAGAACATTAATAAATAAGACGTCACAGCCGTCCTTCTTTGACAAACATTTAACAATTTCAACAATAAAATAGTAATGTTATGTTTTTAAATATGTATCAAATATAACTGTAAGAATTACTAATAAAAGTTCAATTATTACATACTTCCAAAATCCAAGTATTGCAATTGGTTGTTTCATAATCGTAAAGTGACGTCGCTGTAGCGGCAAGCTCAAATACCTAACTAGTTTTAAAACAATATCGAATTGTGAGCGTGTTTTACAGTGATTTAAGTTTATTTAAATCTTAATTTCCCGTCAAGTGCATTGATCATAAAAGGGATATTGGCAACTATCTGCAAACTGAAATTTTTGTCGTCATCCGAACGTCATTGTGTGAAATGTACTGGAGAAATCTAGATGAAGATAAGCCTAACCAAAAGAGATTGTCTTACGGTTTTTATCTTACGGCTTCCGCTATTTACGGCTTTTTGGCTATTTTTAATATTAGCTTAATCTAGACGATAACTTGACATAGTCTTAGTTAATAAAAAAGCAACAGGAATCCCCTTAGGGTTACACAAACAGACTCTCTTATGTTTGGGTAAGCTTATCTACGAGCTAATTGACATTTCATACAACTGAACGTGCTATCCACTAGCAAGTGGTAGCTTCATATTGCTAGCATAAAAAAACATTCATCCGACCTGCTGACTTTACACAAAATTAAACAGTTTCGCTCCAATACCAAGTAGCGGTACAATTTAATTACGCTCCATTACCACTTGATCTGATCATGATCAAACAAGTTTTTTGAAATTATCAATTAAGCCTGATTCCTCTCTTACGCCGATCGAGAGTGAATGCCCAATAATCGCTCCTTTAATTAAAACATCGATAATGAATGTTGAACGAAGATGGCCGATATGCCTTTATTTAGTGTCGGTTTGTTGCTCGTCCAGTTTTTAAATGCAGGTGCATGGGAATATTTTGAAGTGTAAAATAATTGACTGTGTTGCATAGTTTATTTTTTTTAACTGATTAATAGGCTGGCATGGTACGGTCAGGTGATGAGAAGGCATGAATCGAATATAGAGAGAATAATGTGGATGGATGTGGTGCAAGTGGCAAGTCAGAGAAGCGATAGATGGATTGTTTAAAAGAAGATATGAGAAAGAAAGGAGTGAGTGATGATGATGAGGAGAGTGGAAGATGAAAATAGGCTGTGCCGATCCCAACATAGAGTGGAATAAGGACAGAATGAGATGATGTTGATGTTATTAAGCGACTGCAGGGTGCATAAATGTGGTCCTTCAAAGCTGGATTTCTTTATTAATGTCAAAGAGGTAATCTCGTTTGAAAGTTTTAAACCAATAAAAATAAATCTTTGCATCACTGAGCCTTTTTCTTAGAGGAGTTGTCAAGACAACAAAATTGTGAAAATAAGATTTTACTCGCACATCTCCCTCACTTGTTCTTAAAGTTCTTAAGGTTTTACAAAAGTAATAGGCTTTACGATTAGGTACCTAAAGTGTTTAACTAGACATCGCAAAGCGTTCGAGTTATCCTGTGCAAAACACTAAAAATCACAAAGATAAGGAGAAAAATTAGAGTGTCAGTAAAATTTGTGATCCCGTGAAATTGGCAAGGACATAATTGAACCAGTAAGGAAAGTTGTAGCGCCTTTAATTAAGGACATCGTACCCCGAGAGCAGCTGGCGTGGGCAGACTGTTCTAGAAACTATTGTACCGCCCTGACTCCTTCCGGTCTAACGATTTTGAAATTTAATATCAGACTGCACCTATGTTTTCGAATTCTTCTTCTTGTCATAAAGAGGCGTATTAACCAACAGTGGATGAATGCAATAGAACGTTATTTGCATAACTGGCATGTCTAAAAGTAATGTCATAAAAACAGCTAAGTATAGGTGCTTTTAAAGTAAAGTGTTGGGGACCACTTAAAATTTTAATTATTTACACTGGTTAACAAACTTTCACGTCACTGTTAAAAAATAAAAATTATATTTCCAGAGTAAAATTAAATTGCCTTTCGTTATTAACGTTATGCTTTTTTGTGAAATGTAAGCATTCAAGTTTTGTTTAAAAAGTATCGAACGTTATACCTAACTAAGTTAAGTATTTTAATAAAACACTTTTTACTTCAGACCGTTTCTTTTAGTTGTCTTCTTTAAGTTGTATTAAAACATTATGTTATTCTTATATTTTTAGAAAAAAAGCGATTGTGCAAACAAGTATTTTTAATTTAATTTACTAAGCGTGTTTGAAGTCTGGCTTGTAGTAAAGAAATAAATAGCGCTTTGTAAAATTGATTTGGTTCATCATTTCAGCCATAAACGTCCACTGATGAATACAGACCTCCCTCATGGATCTCCATGAGTAGTTGTAGTAGTTGCCATACTCACCACGCTTGGCAGGCGGCTTAGTGAGTGTAGTATGGGATGTTGACATCTTCTGGTGGTATCATTTAGCAGGCTCTTACTGCATCCATGGGCTTGAGAGGAGGGGTAACATTCTACTGCGGTGCCCACTGCAGTTTAGTCGCGGTAATTTAGTTGCCGAATTACTATTTAATTATTGTAAATTAGTAATTCGTTCCATGACTAAATAAACTACCCGGTTTAATTTAAAAAAAATGGAATCTTGATTTATATTTCGTGCAATGCAACTTTGAAAGAAAGAAAGAAAGAAAATAATATTTATTTATGTCTCATTTAAAATTACACAAACAAGACTTTTGAAATTAATTAGCCAGTAGGTAAATCGGGTTCGATAATCGGTCTGTTTTATCAACGAGATCGATATTGCAAGGAAATAAACCTTATGATAACAAAAACACGGGAATTTATCGCAAGTCCAGTCCGGTCCAGTCTACACGAGACCACGACTGTTGAAACACAATCGAAACGTCAGGAATAATGAAAGGTATTACGCGACAGTGGGGTGCCGGCAGTAGAATATACCCCTCCTCTCCTACCCGGGAATGCAGTAAGAGCCTGCTAAGGGATACGCCCGGGAGATAAGCAGCAGCGTCTTTCCGTGTATCAACATCCCGTATTGCGCTCGCCAACCCGCGGCGACGTCCCCGACGTCTGGTAGAGATGAATGGAAGAAGAGAACATGTTATGCCGACCCCACGTAATATGGGATAAGGGCAGGGAAATGATGATGATAACTAGAATAAGACAAATAATTAGAATTCTAACTGAACACTGTACAGAAAGACCAAAGCGAATTTGTCAAACAAAGTTAGCAAGACACATACTCGACAAGCTTATAAATGAGGGCTGTACATGAAACACTTCTACTCTCCGAGCCTTGTACGCAATTTTTCATCTAAATAGAATTAATGACAAAACGTGACGGACATGAAAAAATAATTACAACGGCATGCAAAGGGCTGGTTCGGGAGTCAGTGATGTATGTGTGTGCAGATGAGTCACTCGCCTGCCGTTCTTGCCTACATCATCATCATTTCAGCCGCAATACATCAACTACTGAACACGCCTCCCTCATGGATCTCCATGAGGGGTAGTTGCCATACGCACCACGCTTGGCAGGCGGGTTGGCGAGCGCAGTACTGGATGTTGGTACATGGAAACACGCTGCTGCTCATCTTCCGGAGGTATCCCTTAGAAGGTTCTTACTGCATCCATGGGCATGAGAGGAGGGGTAACATTCTACTGCCGGCACCCCGAGGCAATTTCTTGCTTCCATATTTTGATGTAAAACATCTTTTACGGGGGTAAAATCGACCGGTCGAGGTGACGCGTGACGCTTAGAGATGTGCGAGTTAGTACTAGGGCGACTGTCCTTCGTCCATCGTGCTCATCGTGTGACTGTGGCGACTGGGGCGGGCTACTGAGGCGACAGTTGCGACTATGATTACTATGGCAACTGGGTCTACTCTAGCGACTGTGGCGACTGTGGCGACTGTGGCGACTATGGCGACTGCGGTGAAAATGATTTACATCTGCCAGGCGTCCCGTGACAGCTCAGGATATTTTCTATTTTTTTTTTTTTCTACTACAATACCGCAGTGGTTGTTATAGGCAGAGGTTACCGCTTAACATCAGGTGGGCCTTCAGCTTGTCTCGTCATTCAGTAGCAAAAAAAGGCTAACTGAGCTACGGAGACAGTAAGTTTTACCTTAAAGCTTTTTCATACTCAGTATCCTGTAAACCGCAGGCCGTGAGTTACTGGCAGTAGAATGTTGCCCCTCCTATCATGCCCGTTAAAGGAAGTAAGAATCTTCCAAGGGATACCTCCAGAAGATGGACGTCTTTCCGTATATCAACATCCCGTACAGCTCTCGCCAACCCGCTTGCCAAGCGTGGTGAGTATAGCAACAACCCCTCTTGATCAATACTTGGATCACCAAGTCTATGTTTATGTCCAGCAGTGGATGTCATATGACTAATGATGATCCTATAGACATAAACTTAAAAGGTCAGACTCTCCTGCCTCATCTTTGCATAAATCATCATTGTTACAGATACGTAAAGGCTGGCACAGACAGTATAAATTGCGATGCAGGGCGTGGCATCCCGTCATTCAATGTCCTTGTGCCGTCTTTAATTAACTTTTTGCAATCTTGTGCACACAGCTTACAACATTGTCAGCTTTGTTGAAATTGTAAGCAGATAGTGTAGCGTTTTGATTTGAAGATTTGAAACGAATTTTTATATACTCCTGTTATTTTTCTAAACGAAAAGAAAACAGACTTTTAATTAACTAGATGGTGATTTATTTATTTTTTAAGAAAGGCAATGCCAACATTACACATAGTTAATAATGAATTAGAACAAATTAAAATATTAAAGATAGATAGATAGAAGATAGAAAATGCTTTATTAAAGACTAATTGTCCTTTCTTCTGACTAAGCTAAGCATTCTTGATTAAGCTGAGAGTTTGGTGTAGGTGCTAGTCAAGCCTAAGCCATCTAACAATATCCCAGGCACTGCAGCGTCCCGTACAGCATGATTACCAGTTGCTGACGCTGCATAAATCATCTATAATAGATGCAAAGGCCTTACTTTATTCTAATTGTATGGTCATTGAGACAGAGACTCCTTCAGGTGTAAGGAATATTGAACACTTCCTTAATTGGCTTCCTAGGTTTGAAAGGGACGGTGAGATATATTCGGTTGATAGATTGGCAGCAGCGTCGGCTCGTGTATCAACATCCTGTACTGCGCTCGCCAACCCGCCTGCCAAGTGTGGCAATTGGCAACAAACCCTCATGATCAGAGTTTGGAGATTGATGAGGCCTCTGTCTAGCCCTCTACAAAACGACTGTATACCCTTTTCCGTCTAAAATTTTGTGTAGGAAAACTATATCATTTATAGTGTGACGATTCTTTCATCATTTCAGCCGTAAAACGTCCACTACTAAACACATGTCTCCCTCATGTATCTCCATGAGAGGTAGTTGCCATACTCGCGGTATAGGCGGATTGGCGAGCGCAGTACGGGATGTTGATAAACGGAAAGACACTGCTGCCCATCTTCCGGAGGTATCCCTTCATCATCATCATTTCAGCCATACAACGTCCACTGATGAATACAGGCCTCCCTCATGGATATCCATGAGGGGTAGTTGCCATACTCACCACGCTTGGCAGGCGGGTTGGTGAGCGCAGTATGGGATGTTGATGTGTATCAACATCCCATACATGATGGGCAGCAGCGTCTATCCGTGTGGATAGACGATCTTCCGGAGGTATCCCTTAGCAGGCTCTTACTGCATCCATGGGCATGAAGGAGGGGTAACATTCTACAACCGGCACCTCAGTTTTTAGTGAGGTAATTTATAATAGCCTAGACGTTGACAAAATGGAGCTCTGAGAAATATCCCTGCTTATATGCAATATGCCTGGAGAAATTGCCATGCAGGTTTTCGACTCTTTGAAAATGCAGAGCATAAAATGGATTCCACATAATACTAGCAAACTTGAGGTAAATACGTACGAGCGCGTAAAAGAGAACAACTTTAGTGCGGATATGTGTGAAACCTTTCGAGTTGCGTTTGATGAAATGCATGGTGGCATGATGAAATGCATGATGGCAGACTTTTTGACAATAGGATCAAAATGGGCATTAAAACAAAAACTATGCGTTGAAACTAAAACTACCCCTCATGGAGAACCATGAGGGTGGCCTGTGTTCAGTAGTGGAAGTTTGACGGCTGATGATGATGATGATGATGATGAATCTATTGCCAAGAAGAGTATACGTTGTGAAATCAGTAGCTGGAGAAATTAATATGGTTACATTTGTTAACACAGAGCTGCATATAATTTTCAAAACACCAACTCTGCAATACATTTAAATGACTTTGCAAAAAGTTTACATTATCAAGCGGCTTTAGAATTTTGTAAATCTTTAGGTCATCAAAATAACAATAAACTTATGATGATATGAGTAGGTATGTGAGACGATGGTATGATTAAGTGTTTTATCTTTCATCATCATCATCATTTCAGCCATAAAACGTCCACTAATGAACAAAGGCCTCCCTCATGGATCTCCATGAGAGGTAGTTGCCATACTCACCACGCTTGGCAGGCGGGTTGGCGAGCGCAGTATGGGATCTTGATTTATGGAAAGACGCTGCTGCCCATCTTTCGGAAGTATCCCTTAGGAGGCTCTTACTGCATCCACGGGCATGAGAGGAGGGGCAATATTCTACTGCCGGCGCCCCACGGCTTGTTTCTTTTTCTTAATCATTAAAAAACCTTTATTAAGAGTCCCAACATAACAGAATGTGGTGCACCAGTCTTGATCGTGGGAACACTGGTAAAGCTTTCGTCGAGAAGCGATGACATTAATTTCTGTGCCGGCAGCAGAAGCCTTTACTCTCTTGCCCGTGGAGCTAGTTGTAATCTGCTGAGAGATATCTCCAAAAGAGAACAGCAGCGTCTTTACATGTATCAACATAATCTTCTGTGCTCGCCAACCCTGATCTTAGAGAGACATGAAGAAGGCTGGAAGAAGCAGTGGACGTGAACAACAGTCCTACAGTGAAGATGTTGTTTGCAAAAAACACTAATAGTTATCAGAAAAACCGAATTGTAAATATAAGGTAACGTAGACAACAGTCCTACGGCTGAAATGTTTATGTTAAAATGCAAAAAAAGAGTTGTCTTAGTCATAAAAACCGAATTAGAATATGGAGTTACCTGACTTTTATCTATATGAGCTGCACTGATGTTGTGACGTGTTGGATGTAAATCATGCCATCGGATCGCAAGCCAGCTCGAAGTTTCACGTTGATTTAAATTAGATCATACTCGTGCAACCACATTTTATAATAACTCTGTAGCTTTTATTTATTTTTGATCAAGATATATAATGCACCTTCGTTAGGTTCCAATAGCTCATGCATATTTTTAATTTTGACTATATAAATAGATTGAATGGGGAAGCAGTAGATTTAACACTATTAACACTATTGGCTGATCTGTATCAATCTTTTTATCTCTAATATTACAAAGTCGAGTTGGTATTTCGGTGATTTCAATGATCTTAGATTTTTGGATTTGTCTGCTCCTGGATAAACATATACTTAGGCTATTTAAACATCGTAAAAGTTCACACAAAACCGGCTGTTTTTATTTTGGCGTGTTTATGCTATAATATGTAGTAGAGTAGGAGTAGAGGAGTGATGGGAGTAGTAAGTAGAAGTTCGCCGGGACACCTAGTTTATATATAGCGGGTTCGATTCCCGCCTCGGGACAAATGTCTGTACGATCTGCAGATATTTGTTCAGGGTGTTCTGGGTGTTTTCCTATATATAATAAAAATATCTATCTATGTAGTATAATGTATTAAGTATATCAGTCATCTAGTACCCATAACACAAGCTCTGCTTACCTTGGGGCTAGATGATGCTGTGTGATTTGTCCAGCATTATTTATTATTTATTTATAAAGCAAAGTGAGGTTACTAACACTGAAATGTTCTCATGTGGAGGCCACGGGTCGGCAAGCGCAGCAGACGAACGACTTGGTAAGGTGCAGGTCAACAGTGGATGCAGGCCGCTTCCAGCTGCAATACCTAACTGTCCACGAGGTCCAATGTCCAACAGCGGCAGGTCAACAGGCGTATATCTAGCGATCATCGCTGTCAAACGTATTTTTTTTGCTTTTACTACAGAATTGACCATTGACGAGATATACGCCTGTTGCAAACCTGTCGCGAGATACGTAAATAGCCTGCCGACGTCTTATGGCTTAAATAACGATGTACCTCTATGTAACTCTGTTTAAAATCCTTACTGTCTTTTCTTGAAAAAGCCTCGCCAAACTTCAGCTAAACCTACGGTGCGTTTTACGGAAACTTTATCCACAAGTCCTGCAAACTTTATTAAATAATTCACAACATCGGAATTGGAGTCTATGAACGACTGTATGTAGTAGTCTGAAAACTTACATTGCTCCTGTCGCAGCTGCGATGGACGATGAAACAGTAGCTATACTTAGAATAGAATAGAATAATGTTTATATTGTGTCACAATATTTGACACAAGAACATATAATACGACCCTTACAAGTATACCCCTACTGTGTTGGCCGAGTGGTATGTGCGCCTGACTTTTAATACCCGGTCCGGTTTTTGGTATGAACGGTCTCGTCATGAGCGTAGACCGACCCTGTGTTTAATATTTTTTTATTGTATCTTTAAATAGTTTAGGCATCTTAAAGAGTATTTATTGTACTTACCTCTTTTGCTTATATAGCTCAACATAATAAAGTGTTTGTTAGTTGTATACTTTTATTGTGTTGACACCACCAAAGGTCCATAGTAATATATAGGGCAACATTACGCTTAGCGAGAACATTTTGATTCACAAATTAGAAGAAATATTGTGTTGTTATTATAATAATGTTATTTTGATTATGTATGTTTTATGGTGGATCTATAAATATATTTTCTTTCTTTCAATCCGAAGTTTCAATACTGGCCGTGCACCAATCGATTTTCAACTAACTATAAAATGTCTTACAATATCGGCGGTAACGGAGTGGTTGCCGATGGAAAAGAGACTTTCTTCTTCTTTTTGACTCAAACTAGTGAATTTCGGAGTTAGTCGGTCGCGGATATGAAGATGAATCCTGTAGTGCGACTCAGAAACTCAGGAAACTCGTTCATTTATTTCCATAGTTTGCAATTACAAAACATAGACACGACAGCTTTTAATAATAAAAACATATTTAATCTTATGTTAACAGGAAATATGGCACATGATTGGATTTTTAATAGTTAGTTGTTTTGTGTGGGAGAAAATTTTATTCAAGGCATTTTTGTCTTCTAGATAATCAGATAGACTACTGTTGGCTCCGCATCTGTGCGTCACGCTCAGCAGGGGATCCAGAAAGTTTGCCCAGCCAATGGAGCCAATTTCCTGTATTTGTGACATAGATATGCACCCTCGGGACTTTCTTACTAATACCCGATACAATGTTTTTGACAGACTGTTACTTTTCTAAGTACTTTTGAGTAACAAACTGTAGTTTTGGGGTGCGCTCAAAAGTTTCAAGGGATGTTTCGTCTGTTGTAACTTTTTTGTTTACCGCTGTATTTTATACAGATCATATAATCATAAACTTGTTTTTTTTTAATCAGTCCACATGATCAGTACTCAGAGATGACATGACTTAAGGGACGTCTACGGCTGAGATGATGATGATGAACCTAAAGAAAACAATGCATAAAATAATGAATAACACAGCAACTGTTTATGTATTTATTTCAAATAAAAGGATACGTTTCATTAATTAAATCGTAGGATACTTTTCATAAATTGTTGGTAATTATTACCAATAAAAAGAAAAAAACGATACACTTTTTAACAGTCAAAAACGTGCTTCCCACCAAAGCTACCGGTGTTCACTCCATATCAACAATTTCGATAGTAAAATATTGAATAACCAAGCAATGATTGAACCGATAACTTTCATTTGAACTCAAATCACACAATATAATCCGTATAACTAATAGCTTTGGAATATTAACTACCCAAAACAGATAAGGTAAAGCTGGTCGTAAAACAGCCGCAAAGGTGGAACAAAAATTACTTACGAGCTAAGGACGCTATATACTAAAGTTGCTTAGCATCGTCATCATTTAAGCCGCAGGACGTCCACTGCTGGAGGATGTATGGATCTCTAAGTACTATATCTCGAATGAAAGCGCAGCGTAGGACGTCCACCTACAAGATGAGCAGACGACTTGGTAAGAACCGTAGGTCGGCGCAGATCAATGAGGGAGGCCTTTGTCCAGCAGTCCTACGGCTGATATGATGATGATGATGATGAATCATGAAGAGGTTGTTGCCATACTCATCACACTTGGCTGGCAGGTTGGCGAGCGCAGTACGGTTTTTGATATACGGAAAGACGCTTGGCAGGCGTAAAACATTTTCACCACAGTCGCCATAGTTGCCACAGTTGCCACAGTCACCTCAGTCGCCACATTCAACACGATAGCACGATGGACTGCCGGCAGTAGAAAGTTGCCTCCCCACTCTTGCCCACGGGAAATTCTTAAGGATACCCCCGGAAGACGGGCAGCAGCGTCTTTCCGTGTATCAACAGCCCGTACTGCGCTCACCAACCCGCCTGCCAAGCGTGGTGAGTATGGCAACTACCCCTCATGGAGATCCATGAGGGAGGCCTGTGTTCAGTACCACTACTGACGTTAAACGGCTGAAATGAAAATGATGATGATGACATAAAATTATTAGCACTAACTTAATATATGTATTAATTCTAACACAAGTAAAATTTGTGGACCAAAAGGTCCTACCTCAGCATAATGTTAATGTTGCTAATGCAATGACAACTGTCTCTCGCCTGTCGCTCGACAGTACAGCGCCAACAGCCGACGTGTGTCCTTTTCCCTACAATTATGAAATGTTTTTGGCGGAATTGTTGTTTAGATAAAATAAATTACATTTCTTCTCTATTGAGTATGTACTCGATGGCTTTAAATCACATAAACACTACAATCTAGAAGAAATTTACAAAAAATCCTTCAAGATCGATAGTGATGACCACGGATGTTGAAACACAGTCGAAACGTCAGGAATAATCAAAGGTTTATATAGGTATTACGCGATATAATCCCGTGTTTTAGATATTTTAAAATTTAATTTACAAAAACTGGTGACGTGTGTGTATTTGTTGTGTTGGCCGACTGGTATGTACCCCCGACTTTCAATCCGAAGGTCGTGGGTTCGATACCGAAGGTGCAACAATGGATTTTTATTTCTTGAAAAATGTATATGCACACTTAACACGTGCTTTAACGGCGAAGGAAACATCGTGAGGAAACCCGCGGCTTAGTTAGTTTCAGACCTATTGATTTTTTCTTTCCTCTGACTGATAGTTAACTAAGCTGAGAGGATGGTACCTATACTACCTATACCATCCTCTCAGCTTAGTCAAGGCTGGGCAAGCCTAATCCATCTAACAATGTCCCAGGCACTGCAACGTCCCATACAGCATGATTACAAGGTGCTGACACTGTATAAATTATCTATAATAGATGCAAAAGCCTTACTTTTTTTGTTGCTTTGGTAAGCGTTTTGCTTTAAATAAAGTTTATCACAGTCATAAATTATGGACATTAAATCTATCAGTGGGTCATTGGGCTTGATGGACTATTTTTCACTTTACCTGTTCATCCTTCTAAAAAACTTTTGTACTAGGACCGCAGAATGCGAGGGTAGTGGTGTAAATACCGATTATAATGGAAGGAATGAGAATCACATTTTCTAAAGACACATTAGGTGTTTGTACAAACATTCTCTAGTCTAGGAGTAAAGGTTTTTACAGTTTGCTATTCTGGACGTAAAACAATGGTTCATCATCATCATCAAAGCCGTAGGACATCCACTACTCGACAAAGGCCTCCCTCATGGACTTGGAGATCGAAATAGTTATCAAAGGATTGTTGACATACTCACCACGCTTGGCAGGCGGGTTGGCGAGCGCAGTATGCGATTCCGGAGGTATCGCTTGGCAGATTCTTACTGCATCTACGAGCAAAAGAAGAGCAACATTTATTGCCGGCACCCCACGGCTAAGAACAATGGTTAAAATACACATACCCGTAAATCTATTCCTATTAATAAAATACTAACAAAAGAAACATTCTTAGGTTTTTCAGGTTTAGTACTAGTAGAACTATTTCTGAAGAACTTTTCTATTTCCTATTTCTGCCGCCAAGCAGTAATGTCTGTGTTGCTGTGTTCTGGGGGCCGGTTAAATTCGGGCACGTCAGACCTTACAAGCGTTGATAACGTTCTTAGTGAACGTGATGTTGTTATAGGGAGAGGTTACCGCTTAACAGGTGGGTGCATATCATATTTCGTCATTTATGTTTATATTTTATTTAAAAAATTAGCTAATATTTGGTATTTGGTATTTTACGAATTCGCTGTTCCTATCAAAAAAACATCCAGATATTTTTATTTTTTTTTGATAGGAACACATTAATATTATAATTTACCAAACGAATTTTATAAGCCATTTTCCCAGACGATTTTTCAGACAAGCTCATCAAGGGAACAAAGGCTACTTTGCCGTAACAATGGCCTTAACAATAACAACAATGATTTAAAAAGAATATTTTAGCAAAATTACCAACCATCAAATGACTAAATTATCACCGTCGTGGCTACACTTGGAGTAAATTAGTTACAGAGTTGGAAAGATGCTGAATGTAAATCATTCTTATGTACCTATTAGTATAATAACGTGTAGTAAGGTATTGTGAAAAGTGTGCATATAAGTACGTGGTTAATAAAAGTTCGGAAGTATGTATTTGACGACCTCTGTGGCGCAGCGGGCGAAGGTCCGCCTGCGACGCATGAGGTTGCGGGTTCGATTCCCGCCTCAGAACAAATGTATGTATGATCTGCAGATATTTGTTCAGGGTGTTCTGGATGTTTTTCTACCATATAAGTATAATAAAAAATATCTATAATAAAAAATATAAATAATGTATTAAGTATATCAGTCATCTAGTACCCATGACACAAGCTCTGCTTAGCTTGGGGCTAGATGATGCTGTGTGAATTGTCCAGCATTATTTTATTTTAATTTTAATTGTTAGTTCTTATCCCTGAGCGCTGAAATTATAAAACTCGTTACATTCCTTATAGTAAAATGCTTAATTGTATTATTTAAGGTAAGATGGTAGGAATCTGCGAAGTATGGAGATGGTTGGAGGAATTTGGGGAAGGCCCAGCAGTGGGACAACATGGGGTATAAAAATGTATAATACGATAGGAAATAAACTCTTTAGCATATTATTAAGTTAGGTTAGAGAGTTTATTAGAGAGTTAGTTCCCTATAAAAATACATTCCTTCTAGTTTTATAATTTTAGCGCTCGGGGATAGAGTAACAACAGTCTTATGTTAATTTAAATGTAATTTCCTACCCTATTCATCATCATCATTTCAGCCGTAAAACGTCCACTACTGAACACAGGCCTCCTCATATCTCTATGAGGGGTACTTGCCATGCTCACCACGCTTGGCAGGTGAGTTGGCGAGCGCAGTACGAGATTTTTATACACGGAAAGACGCTGCTGCCCATCTTACGTAGATATCCCTTTGCAGGCTGCTCTTACTGCAACCATGAGCATGAGAGGAGGGGTAACATTCTACAGCCGGCACCCCACGACCTATCCTGTTATATCATTAGAATTTTTACTATTACTTGGCTGATATAAAAATATACATCAACTGTACCAGGCGCGAGAAGCCGCGAGCAAAACGTAGTAACACAAAGTCATAACATAATGAATAATGAATGAATAAGTCAGTTCTCCAAAACCGGACCCCTTAAATTTACGTTCCCGTGTTTCTTTTCTCATAAATTTAATTTGTTATCTCATTGATACCTCTGTGACTAATATTAAACAGAATGCACATAACTTGTATTGTGGTAACGATAAATCTCGTTTTAGTGCTCGGTTAATATCTATTTCTTAGTCACAATATTCTTAATTGCTTTTCTAGAAAACTGTTAATCAGCAAAATTTATTGAGGATAGACTTGAGTGAAATGAAATGTGATTCAGGTTTGTACTATTGGGGGTTTACTAGGGTTTAATTTTGAGTATTAATTGAATTTATTCACCTTAGTAATAGTAATGCGTTCCGTCGCGCAGTGGCTATAGTCCATGACAAACTGAGGAAGGTTCGAATCCTAATGGGGGACAGTATTTGGATGTTTTGTTAGTACACAAATTATCATATATATATGGCAAATATGTATATATATGTCGTAATATATATATAATATAATATTCAAATAAAACCAAGGAGATATCCTCATGCAAGCGTACAAGTAAAAAAAACTGTTAATTTTGGTTTACGTCAATTGACTTCTAAATGTCTGTTAATTAAAATTATTTATTTTTAAAAATTGGTAGCCTAAAGTTAAAAGGTAATTTGTACAAACTGCAGAGAAACAGTTTAATAACTAACTTTATAATTCGATTGTCACTTTATGTTTAGTGTTTCTCTTTTTTTTTGTTTATTTGTTTAGTTTAAGGTGTGCAATGAAGCATTTTCAATCTTCTATCTATTTATAATCACCTTCGCATGGACGTGGATTTATTTTATCATAGAGTTTATACGAGTAAGTACATAACATACGCTCTGATATATCAACAAAACACGAACCAAATAATTGCTTCACGAAAAGCGAAACACTCTCCCCCGTTATTACTGACTAACAGTGCCAGAAACGATTTACCATCGTATAATAATCGATTTACTGACAATCGGACAATAATCGATTTCATTAACGCTTTCCGTTGCAGGGCTCGGTGCGGTCAGTTTCCACAAAAACTGGGAAAGTGTGCGAGGTACTGGATGTAAAGATGACTGGATGAGATAGATAAATTATTGTTAAGTTTGTTTTAAGTTTTAAGCTGTTGGGATCAATATGATTTGAAGATGATTTGCACTTAATTAAGTTTTTTGAAAGATTTTTGATATTTTTTTAAAAAGAGTCTTAAAGAGTCGTAAAAAAGTCTTCCTGCAAATGTTAAATTACACAATTCATTTCTAGATAAATATAAACACTTGCCTATTATAGTTAACTGTCGTACTCCAGTCGCTCATTGTCCGTTTATCCGAGTTTAATGAACATAGAGGCAAGTTTAGGGGCAATAATATGTACTTCCATACAAGAGTATGAAAGTACATATTATTGCCCCTTGGGTTAAAAAGATTTAACCTACTTCAAAAAAAGAAGAAGGTTCTCAAGTCGTTTGTGTCTGATTGTTAGCAGTTTGTGTCTAATACTACTACAGATATAGAAACACACTCATAATGATCACGAGGTTTTAAAAGTAACATTTCCTATCATAATTTTTGTCTGATCCAGTGTTCCTATGTCAGTTCCATCCCAGTGTCGTGTAATGAACGCGAGGCTCGGCCGGGGGTGATTGCGGCCGGTCACAGTTAGTGGTCGCGTGGCACGCTCGGCGCTGTTAACGTGTGAATCCGTTACTGACGTGTGTATCTACTGCTAGCAGTTTGTATCTATTACTACTGCAAATTTATTGACACTGTTACTCATAATGATAACGGGGTTTCAAAAGTAACATTTTCTATCATATTGTCTGATCCAGTATTCCTATGTCAGTTCCATCCCAGTGTCGTGTAATGAACGCGAGGCTCGGCCGGGGGTGATTGCGGTCGGTCGCAGTTAGTGGTCGCGGGGCACGCCCGGCGCTGTTTACGTGTGAATCCGTTACTGACGTTTGTATCTACTGCTAGTTTCTGCCCGTAGCTTTGTATAACCACCTACGTAGATAACAGAGTAGAGAAAGGATTTGGGATATTATGTCGAGTTGTTAACATGTATATTCTTATCATCTTATCCCTTATCCGTTGGGATGCTAGCAGTAAAATGTCGCCCCTCCACTCTTGCCCGCGGATGCAGTAAGTGTCTGCCAAGGTATAGCTCTGGATAATAGGCAGCAGCGTTTTACACTGTATTAACATCTCTGCGCTCTTAAACCCGCATACTAAGAGTGGCGAGTATGGCAACAACCCCTTCAAGATCTGAGATCCATGAGGGATGATGACGATAAAGCATTTGATCCCCTGAATTAAACCCGCAACATCTCGCGTCTCAGCTAGCTATAAGCCTAACTGTGCCGTGAAGGTCGTCAAAGTAACAAATAGCTAGAGTCTAGCAACGATAATAACACCAAATGTATTAACTGAATGAGCAATGATACGTGAGCAGCGGGTGTAAAGTAAATCATAACAGAGATTCGACTGTCTAGCTTATTTCTTCCACCCATAGCTTTCAATAGGGTTGTCGTGGACGCTTTACGGAACAAAGTTAGGAGACTTAATCTATTTCTATATAGAGGAAAGATTTGTATGTTGTATTTTGTATGTTTGTAACGAATAAATTCAAAAATTGCGTAACCGATTTTAAAATTCTATCACCATTAGAATTAATTAGAAATTCTACATAATCCCAGACTGGTTGATTGTCTTCTTAGGTGGACGAAGCCACGTAGTGAGACTAAGGGGCCTTTTCAGGTCCCCTCTAGTGCAGCTGCAGCTGCACGAGCATCCCTATGCCGCTGGGTTTTGGTAGGCGGTTCGACCGCGCAGTGGGGTCGTTGTCTGGGGCCATGAGGGAGCCACCGTGCTCCATCCGTGGGTGTATATCATAGTGTTGGGCTGTGGCTGCGGTGGTCTAGCTGGCGGCTTGTCATGGCCGACCCGGGATGTGGTGTAGGGGGTCGTTCACGCCTTCCTGTTGCGGCCACCCGCTTGAATATTGGGCAGCTGCTTTGGTTGGCCGTATAAGGCCATGGCAGTTCATGCATGTTGGTGGGTCTCTGCTTCTCGGACAATCTGTCTGTATCAATATCCCGTACTGCGCTCGCCAAGTGTGATGAGTGTGACACCAACCCTTCATGATCACATGGAGATCCATGAGGGAGGCCTGCGTCCAACGGAGATGATGATGATGATGATTTCATTGAAGCTTTCGCAAAAGCTTGAGCTTGGCATCCCTGGATTCTTTCTCACATCTGTAACCTCTAAGGGCGGACAACTCAATCATCCATTTCTTCTCGGAACGTTAAGGAAAATTGGAATTTTGTCACCCTTTATACTGACTGATCTTTCCCAGCATCGCACAATTTGCCAACCATCTTTGATTGGAGTGCGTAACCGGATATCCTGTCATTTTCCTCTTTCGCGGTAAACGAATTCCTTTCGGATGGTATTGGTTTGATTTATTTATGGAAAAATAGGCACTTATCCGCAAATTCATGGTACAGATTTACGATGGTCGAATAAGTCTGAGGTTTCCTTTAAATAATATAACAATTTGAAAAAGACAATCATAGTACTTATTGTACACAATTATCTCCTGTGTATGTAAATAAAAAATATATATATGTAGATAAGCGTAGTAATGATATCCATCATTATCATTATCGTCCTCAGTGTAATTTAATTTACTAATCATGAAGATTCCTTACGAGTATATACAACCAAAGATCTATAGATACGCCCTTATTGACTTTGACTTTGGGTTGCCGAGCACAGTACGAGATGTTAATACGGATAGACGCTGCTGACCATTGATCGGAAGCAGATTTTTAGTACATCCACGGGTAATAGAGGAGGGTCAACATTACGGCAATCCACAGTAACAAGTTTATAAAATAAAAAGTTTAAGTAACTCCGACACCTTACCTAGTCTCTGAAGTTACCTAGGTATTTTCTTATGTAATGTGTATCCGCAGTTTTCCAACGTACACATCATGCCCTTTCATTTGATCACCACATTTGGGTATATTTTGAAAACATTTGATGGTGTACCCCTACTTTCAACCCCCATATCTCATGAATGGCTCGACCGATTTCTATATAACTTTCAGTTTTGAATTCTTCACATAATTTACTTTCATTTGATACCAAATTCATTGTAGGTATATTTGGAAACATTCAATTATTCACCGGAAACTTTAATATTCTCGTTCACCCCCCACATCTTTAAACTTCTTAACCTATCTTGGTATAACATGTTTAAGAACCATAGCCGGAAAACCTGCTTTTTAATTATCAATTAAAAGCAGTTTTTTTGGATAAACTGCATACAAATCGGTCTACTCGTTTAAGAGCTAAAGTGGCTCAGACAGACACAGACGCACACGGCGGTCAAACCTATAACACCCCTCATTTTTGTCGGGTGTTAAATAGTAACCCTCTGATTACCTATAAATATATGAAACCAAAATGGTCATTTACCCCGTTAAATTAACAGTAAGTCAGAGCTGCAATGTTTATTTTCGCCGGTTTATTCTCCACTCGAAACGTTCACATCACATAATGAATTGCTCGGCGACGACATTCAATTTATTTAATTGCGACAAAGTTGCGGAGTCCTGATTTTATTATACCTACGCTGAGTGCAAAGTTCACTCTTTCAGTTTTGCCGCAGCGGCAGCGGAGTGATTGTTTTAGTGTTTAGTAGAGTGCACGAGGCAAGTGAAAATATCTGAAATAGGAAGGGAAAACTGAACACGTCTGATAAACTGCAAATGATGATGTATCCATACCCATAGAACGGCGCTGCCTTGGATCTCCAAGTATCTAATGATGAAGGGTTGTTGCCATACTCACTACGCTTGGCAAGCGGCTTGGCAAGCTCAGTACTGGATGCTATGATGATGATATGATGATACACCAAAAAACGCTGCTGCCCATCTTCTGGATGCCTTGACAGATACTCACTGCATCTAAGGGCAAGAGAGGAAGGGCAACAATCTACTGCCGGCACCCCAATATCCTTAAGGCCGCTCTACATTCTCACGAGAATCTCGCGAGAACGCGAGAAACATGCGAGAAACGTGAATGTGGAAGCGATTCGCGTATTCTTCTCATCGCTTCCACATTCACGTTTCTCGCATGTTTCTCGCGTTCTCGCGAGATTCTCGTGAGAATGTAGAGCGGCCTTTAAAGTGTCAGCAACTGGTATTCATGCTGCATGGGATGCTGCAGTTCCTGGGAAATTATTACATGGATTCTATTTATCTATGGATGGTAAACCTTCGGATATTGGGTATGAACATCTCGTATTACGCTCGCAAATCCACCTGCCAAGCGTGGTCGAGTATGGCAATACCCTCCTACGATCTTGGTGCTTTACAAGGAAGGCCTATGTCCAGAATTTCACGTCCTACAGCTGTGAAGATGACGCGCCTGCCAAGCGTGGTGAGTATGGCATAACCCTCTCATGATCAGTGCTTGGTGATTCCTTTGTCCAGCAGTGGACGTCCTACGGCTGAGACGATGATGATGATGGATGGTTTTAACCTCTTCTCTACCGAATTGATCAAGCTGAAACTTTGCACATAAATACAGACGTTTAGTGACTAACGTAACACATACTGAGGATTTTTTTAACGCGTACAAAGCGTGCGAAGCTACGGGCTTCGCACGCGGTGGACCCTCATCTCAGCCATAAGACTGCTGAGTTCACGTCCACTGCTGGATATAGGCCTCCCTTATGGATCTCCAAGATTATCAAGCGTTTAATGCCATACTCGCTTCGCTTAGCGGCGGGCGGGTTGGCGAATGAATTATGGGATAGTAGTACACGGAATGACGCTGCTGCCCATCTTCCGGAGGGATACATTCGCACATTCTTCCTGCATCCACGGGCTAGAGAGGAGCAGCAATATTCAAATGCCGACATCCCACGGCAAAGCTAGTAATATTATATTATTGAAAAAGCTTTTCTAACACCAATTGCTCTGTAATAAATAACTCGCTTTGTAGAAATCATGTTTATGACGACTCCTAAATTTCCACGCTCCAATACTTGTAATCCTCGCAATTTTTTGCAATATTTAAAGGGGTATGTAATTGTTTCCTCCCTTCACAAGTTTTTGTAACATTTGTTGGGGTGGTTCGCGTAAACGAAACTTTTTTATCTGTGTGTGTTTTAAATACCTACTGTAAAATGAACACTTACCTATTACTTTGTTAATACCAAAGAAATAAAATAAAAAATAAACAAAATATTTAAATTATGATTCCTTGATTTTTTAACAAACACAAGTTACTTTAATATCATAAAATGATCTTTAACTTGTTGTCTTAAATACCTAAACCACTTTAAGTACTACGCCTATTAAATTTTAATATTTCCCTTGATTTATCATCCCCCCCCCCCATCGTCAGATCTGGGTGTAAAGTCAAGCAAATTTTATGAAACAAGAAACCCAACCGCGAGTTTAAATTTCATACATACAACTTAAGGGGCTCCAGTGGACAGTTATTACAAACATTTAATCAGATCCCATCAAATTCGAGTTAAAAAGTGGGACTTAATTGATAGTGTAGGTACCTATTCGAACTAAAAATAAAAAATGCAATGAAAAAAAAAGAATTCAGTTCATAAACGACGGAGTTCTGAGTTCAGATTTTTTTGAAATCGTTAAGTAGTTACATTAGGCAGTTCGAGTGATTTTATAATATGTTGTCAGGTTGTATTGATTAATGGAATCAGGCGTTACTTTGCGGAAATCCATGACAATAAAATGCAATGACAATATCTAGTTTTAATTCCGCTAATGCTGAGATGATTTTGATTTCTACGAAGTGTTAACTAGTACCATAAGTACTAATGTATAAAAGTTTCGTCTCTTTAATAGGCCGTTATATTGTGCATTGTATGTTTTTGCAAAAGAAAATGCTAAAATGATAAGCACATCTACCATGATACGCCGTGGGGTGCCGGCAGTAGTCTGTTACTCCTCCTCTCATGCCCGTGGATGCTGTAAAAGCCTGCTAAGGGATACTTCCGGAGGATGGACAGCAGCGTCTTTCCGTGTTTCAATGTCCCGTACTGCGCTCGCCAACCTGCCTGCCAAGCGTGGTGAGTATGGGAACTACCTCTCATCGAGATCCATGAGAGAGGCCTGTGTTCAGTAGTGCACGTTTTACGGCTGAAATGACGATGAAGCAGATCGAATGATTCTATATGTTGTCAGATAAATCTATTGGTACCAGATCCTAAAGAAATGCTTTTTGTATCGAATCTACTAACATTTCCGGTAGTGCCGTATTCCTGTCACTGTGTGATACCGTCTGGTAGGCGGGGGTTCGGTTGGGGTGCGTCAAAGTTGACACATAAAGCTTTGATTGGCTATTTCAAAATGATAAGTAATATCCAGCTTAAAACGCCGTGAGCCGGCACGGCACTAAAATAAATAAATAATAAATAAATAATGCTGGACAAATCACACAGCATCATCTAGCCCCAAGCTAAGCAGAGCTTGTGTTTTGGGTACTAGATGACTGATATACTTAATACAATAAACTACATAGATAGATATTTTTGTTATATATAGAAATGTTTCTCTCTTTCTAGTAAATGCAGTAAGAATCTGCTAAGGAATGATTCCCTGCCTGCTACGAGTGGCGAGTATGGTGACAACCTCGTCATGATCTGTACTTGAATATTCGTGAGGGAGATCTTTGCCCAGTTATGGACGTGGACAGTAGTCCTAAGGCTGATATGATGAACCAGCTTAAAACATGGTAAAATTGGCTTTGAAATACATCAGATACGCATTCGTACAATAAAAATAAATTATCACAACGTAAACAATTTTATTTGTTATGCAATCGTCCTAAACATTGACCCCCTTAATTTTAAACAGTGATTAATAAATTAATTAGAAGCAATTTAGCAGTTTCTTTTTTAAATTTGCAAACTGTCAAAATGGTGGTAAAATTTAATCAAAGTTCCTAAGTAAGAAAGCAATAGTTTAATCGTTATAATTACGCAAAAGTTAGAATTTCTTGATGTTTTATATTATGATGTTCAAGTTTTATATACTTATTTTTCTGCGTATTTTTTTTTCATTATATGATTAAGTCATTATGACAGCCGTAGAACGTTCACTACTGGACATTAGGCATCCCTCATGAATATCCAAGAACTGATCATGACGGGGTTGTTGCCATACTCGCCACGCTGTGTAGGCGGGTTGGCAAGTGCATTACGGGATGTCGATACACGGAAAGCCGCTGCTGTCCACCTTGCGTAGGTATACCATCGCAGTTTCTTACTGCATCCACGGGCAAGATAGGAGGGGCAGCATTCCACTGCCGGCACCCCACTGCTAAATATAAATAAATAAGTTACGCAGAAAAATAAGTATATAAATCACACAGCATCATCTAGCCCCAAGCTAAGCAGAGCTTGTGTTATGGGTACTAGATGACTGATATACTTAATACATTATACTACATAGATATATATTTTTGTTATATATAGGAAAACACCCAGAACACCCTGAACAAATATCTGCAGATCGTACAGACATTTGTCCCGAGGCGGGAATCGAACCCGCAACCCCTTGCGTCGCAGGCGGACCTTCACCCGCTGCGCCACAGAGCTCGTCTCAAATATGACTAAGTGGTTGGTAAAAATGCACAATGAACCCCTATTTTACCCTAGCCAGGGTAATCACTTTGCCATTTTATATTTTTCCAATAAATTGGGCAGATTTTTGGCACGTGGAGCGGTTCTCGTTAAAAATAATGAGGTTGGCTTTGGTAATAAATAATAGGTTTTCGGTCGCCTTTGTCGCTTTTAGCTATTTTCAATAACGCTGTAGTGAGACTCGTTTACGCGAGGGTCGACTTTATTGTAATTGATGGTGTAGTGCTAATCTGATGTTGTTGCCGACACTGTTAGGGTTCCATAGTAGAACGGCGTAAGGCGGCAGACAGACAGACGGACAAAACGAAACTATTACGCAAGGAACCCTTATAAATAGTTTTTACTTTTTCGTGTCTGTCTACCTGCGGCTTTACGAATGAGAAAGTGAAACTAATGTGAGGAACCCCTATACTTTCGTATAACTACGTAGTACTACGATTTGTTTTAGATGTATTTACAAATCGTGAATGAAGTTTGCTCCTTGAAATTTCAGGTAAACTATATCAGTCAAGCTATCTTTCAAAGTTTCGGAGAAATTGACGCTCAATTATGTGGTAGCGTTAACTAGTCATACCGGAATACTTTAAACCGAGAACTCAATGAATACCCGATATTATATTTTGGTAAACGTAAAAATACATACACAAACTTCTAACAACAGGTGTACGGGTAACTACGGAATCCTGCGCTCAACCCGACACGCACCTGGCCTTTTTCCAAAGAGAATATGAGTTTGGATTTGACAAAGTGGGGTGAGTCAAAGTTGACGCATAAAGAATCCTACACAGCACTTATCCCGACACGCACTTTGCCTTTATCCAAAGAGAAAATAATTTGGATTTGACAAATTGGGGTGAGTCAAAGTTGACACATAAAGCTTTGATTGGCGGTTTCCAGGATTGTTGTCTCGTCACAAAGTAAATTCGTCTCCCTTTCGTCCATACATTGAAAGTGAATTCGTCACAAGTATTTAAATATTTATATACCTCCGGAAGATGGGCAGCAGCGTCTTTCCGTGTAACAACATCCCATACTGCGCTCGCCAACCCGCCTGCCAAGCGTGGTGAGTATGGCAACTACCCCTCATGGAAATCCATGAGGGAGGCCTGTGTTCATCAGTGGACGTTTTATGGCTGAAATGATGATGATGATGATTTAAATATTATATGTTATTTGGTCATAGGTAGGTAAGGGCAATTGTAAATTCGTAATGAAAATAATACATACATATCTTCTCATCACCGTTATCTAAGCCGTAGGGCATTTACTGCAGGACATAGGCCTTCATGACTCTCCAAGATCATGAGTATTGCCATACTCACCACGCCTAGCGGGCGGGTTGCCGAGCGCCGTACTGGATGTTGAGACATGGTATCCATTTTCCAGTCTGAGGTATCCCTTGGTAGATTTTTACTGCATCTACGAGGAAGAGAGCGGGGTCAACATCTACTGCCCTTACCCCACGGAAATAACTCCTAAGCTATTGAAAATAAAAAAAACAGCTGCACAGTAAAATAATATCTCCTACGGATCATATACACGCAATTCACTATGCAAAGACCCATATTACATAAACTTAAGCAGATTAGATCAAAACAATAAAAATATATCTCTAGTAGTCCTGTCCTGTCGGTATCCAATAAAATAAAAAGCCTACCAGTCGCATAAATCACGGGAAACACGCTTACCCTTCAAATAAACGGTATAGGTTCTCAAATAATTTGCCATAAGAACAATTTATGAGCACGCAAACGCAATTTCGATACTGTAAGTTAACGCGCATGTCGTTCTGCCCTTTAGGAAGCCAGAGGGAGGACTTACCCCTCATATAATATCTAAATAATGATAGGTAAATTGAGTAATGGTTATGTATGACCTTAGATCTTGTGTCGAGTAGCCTGTCTTATGTAGGCAGTCCACTTCAAGACTGGCGAGCTCATTCATCACTCGGAAACCTTATACTGCAGAATTTTGTTTAATAGGAATTTAAAGACGACCTCAATGACTCAGTTGGTCGTACTGCTGAGACGCAAGAGCAATACTTAGAAAACATCCAGATCTGCGACAAATATCTGCAGACTAGCAAACTTTTGTCTCCCAGCAGGGGTCAAACCCGTGTCTTAGCCGGCTATTAGGCCAACTGAGCCATGGAGGTTGTCAAAAGCAATTTCGATATTTTATGTTAACGGGCATGTCGTTTTGCCCTTTAGGAAGCCATAGAGAGGACTATCCTGTCATACAATGTCCATATAATGATAGATACATTAAGTAATTGTTATATTGACGCCTTAGATCTTAAGTCGAATGACCTGTCTTATGCGCGCAATCCTCAGTGAGATAAGCAAACTCATTAATTTCTGCCCTTTAGAAAGTCAGAGGGAGGACTTACCTCTCATTGAATATCTATGTAATGATAAATAAATTGAGTAATGGTTATGTAGACGATTTGGATCTTGTGTCGAGTGACCTGTGTTAAGCGGCCAGTCTACTGCTAGATAAGCGGGTGCATTAATTACTAGTGCTGTTGGGTGCTGGCAGTAGAATGTTACCTTTATTCTCTTACCCGTGGAGGCAGAAAAATCCGCCATAGGATACCTCCGGAAGAAGGGCAGCAGTCTTTCCGCGTATTAAAATCCTGTACTGCGCTCACCAACCCGCCTGCCAAGCGTGGTGAGTATGGGGCCGTCTCCACGAGCGAGGGAATCGCGGCGATGTTATTGTGGTTGCCACGTATTTCTATATACTCTCTTAGAAGCCGTATCCACGAGCGAGAGAATCGCGACGAGTCCGCTCTATAGAATCGCCGCAATTCCCTCGCTCGTGGAGACGGCCCCTATGGCAATATCCCCTCATGGCCTTTGTCCAGCAGTGGATGCCCTAAGGCTGGAAGACCTCCGACTACCCGATAGAGCCAATATCCTACGAGTTCTTTCCTATGTCCGTCGACCGAGACACGTTCTCGGCTTGCCCGTTGACGAGCTCACCGCCGCTAACCCGGAGGTGACGTCAACCCGTCCTACTCTAGCTGCTAGGCACACATTTTATAACCGGTCTCACCGGCGAGGCCGAAAAATACACTCTTCCGTCTTAAGGTGCAGTTTTGCACCTGGACATTATTTTAATGTGTAATGATTATCTATATAGAGGTATATAATGGGTTCATTACACATTAAAATCTGGCAACAGTCCAAGCCATGGTTCGAACCTAAGTGGTGCCTTTGAGCTTGTTGCCCCAACATCTGAGGTCAATATAATCATTTCAAAAAAAAAATTATAATAATTAATTTTTAAGGCTGGAAGAGGCTAGTATCAAACCTGATCTTGACCTTAATGTAGTATACATTGCACAAACAAGTGAGCACAGCATTCATACTACACCCTTGCTCGCCCTTTGAATAGCAGGGGAGACATAAACGGTCAAATACCAACGTTTTGTTGTATTTGACTGTGAATACGGACTACGTATTGGGGATTTTGATAGGTCATGGCGAAATGGCCATATCGTCATGAAACTTGCTTTGATTCTGATATTTTATTAAATTTTGTTGTTGAAATAGCTAGATTTGGAAGACTGAAGACTTTATTATTATCTTATTAGGAAGACTGAAGACTTTATTATTATTACGACGTCCACTGCCAGACATAAGCCGTGAATCTCTACGAGTTCTCATCTCGTAATTACAAAAACTTTACTTGATATACGATATATCTCACACTATTACTACTATCACTAATTATACAACCCTAAAGGTGTAGAAAGAAATACCATGCGAAAACGTTCCTTAGTTTTCTCATGTTTTGTTTCAAGCCTCTTCGATTATTGTATAACGAAAATCGTCGCAAAGTCAGACATTTATTTATACTGAGCCTTTCAACGCAATTTGTCTCACATTTCCTAATAGATATTCATCAATTATTTTCGTCTACAATTTCCTAATTTCCTGCGAAGTTTGTTGTTTACTTGAAACGGGTATACTCGTATATCGGAGGGTGGCTTTAATAAGCGACGATTATAAAGTGGGGGCAAATTCCGCATAGAAGTCCAGAGGACTCAAGGAGTTGGAAACACACGAACTTAGATTTTGGACGTGACATTAGAAGGTCCTTACACGAAATTCAAGTGGAACTCTTTGCCTAATTTATGTTTTGCTCAATTAATTTAAAACGGCTTTCACCACGTAACTACTTGGTTATCATCTTGCTGAGGTTTCGTTGAACATTTAGAGGCTCTACTTCATGAGCACCGTTCGTGGCCGCCTCCGAGGCCCGCGAGACGAGAACAAACTTGAGCGCGGCGCGGCTGGACATAGACACCTCCAACGGCGCAGTTTGAGGTGAGAAGGAGGATCCCCTCGCTAAATCATCGCCATTCCGCCTGAGTAGCGTGGTGAGTATGGCAATAACCCCCTAATACTTAGATATACATAAATAAACAAACAGACAGGAGACAATCATCTGCAGATAAAGTATTGCCGTGCAGTAAGAATCGCTGCTGCTCATCTAACGGAGGTATCTCTTGAGGTACCTTCGAAGATGAGCAGCAGCGTCTAACCATGCATTAACATCCCATACTGCACTCAGCAACCCGCCTGCCAAGCGGTGAGTAGGGCCACAACCCTCACATGATCAGTACTTGGAGATCCATGAGGGATGCCTATGTCTAGGAGTGGACGTCCTACGGCTCAGATCCTGATCATGCATATGATTTAGATAAGACTACCCGTCTTATCTGAGTCACAAAAGCGATCTTAAAATTCGTTGAAAACTATAAATTTTCCTACAACCTTAAAAAAGCTATTAATCGAGGCATTGTGCTATAAATTTCACAGAATAAATATCAAAATAGAGAATTTTAAGTGGCCTTCACCGTAAAAATGTCGTTAAATCTCTTTTGGACTATAGGTTCAACTGAGGGTCTAAGTTTTAATGATCTGATACCGACAGTTTCGATTGGCAAACCCCACGTAACAAAAACATGAGTCATGTTCTTCACCATCATCGTCTCAGCCGTCTACGGCTGAGACGATGATGGTAAGATTTCCAAGTACTGCACCGGGGGCCCGGTTCTTAGCTGTATCGTCACGAAGGGTTGTTGCGATACTCGCCACGCTTGACAGGCGGCTTAGCGAGCGCAGCACAGGGCATCAAGACACGGAAAGATGGTGCTGCCCCTCTACCTAATATATACTTGAAGAAAAAAAAATCTAAAGCAAACGAATTCAATTATATGCTTTGTCCAGTTTCAATGTATTTCGTTTAAATTTGTAAATTCACTATTCTAGTAATCTATGAAGCTTTTTGCTCTATTCAAAATCAGTATATTGACTAAGGTAGTTATCACACTGGCACGCATCACGCGGCATGTTGCGTGTCGACGCACGTACGCGCGTGCTTGTGAGAGTGCAGATCTGCATCATCGTGCGGGTTTTTCACGAACTCACGCGCGTAGTTGCGTTTTGTGGATTTACGGCGGGTCTGACTCATTTCATTCGAAGCTGTTCGCTAGACTGCGGGACTCGGTGTGCCATACCTTGCGTCTCGCCCCGCACCTACGCGCGTGGATGCATGTTTCTCCGCGCTTAAGCGCGTGATCTACATGAACGCGCGTAGATGCATTTTCAGTGTGTTTGATTGTGCGTATTTACTACACTTACAAGCAACGTTAGAAGACGCATTCACGCAACATGCAGCGTGGTGCGTGGCAGTGTGTGAGCCGCCTTAGACTTTGCCTATAGACCCTTAGCGAATTCTTATTGCATCCGCGTGTAGAGAGGAGAGGCAACATTACACTGCCGTTGGCTGAAATAAACCTAAAAGCCATTAATGACGACCGTCTCAATAACACGTCCGTATGTGGACTTAACTTTGGTTATACAGTTAGCAATATCTTTGTTTAAACTCGAGACAGGGCGCGGATTAGGTTAGATTAATTTTGATGGACTATAAGGAATTGTTTAGTTGACAGCAGGCTTTCGGGGCGAAATTATTTCGTAATTTTCAAGTCATAATTTTGAACTGTTTTAATTAAAGTTTCAAATTAATAATAGGGGTAAATGGAAATCGGTTGTCGAGGGATTCGTTGGAATTGATTTTGTTTCTGTTATGACGTTTGGAATGAGAATGTACGATAGTGAATAATAATTGAATTGTTTTTATCTGACAACGATAATCATCATCATCATCATCGTTACCGTAGGACGTCCACTGCTGCACATAGGCCTCTGTCATGGATCGTGCAGTACTGATCATAGGGTTGTTGCCATACTCACCACGCCTGGCAAGCGGATTGGCGAGCACAGTACGGGATGTTTATGCACGCCAAGACGCTGCTGCCCATTTTCTGGAGGTATCCCTTGGCAGATTCTAGCCGGCACCCCACAGCAAAAACGATGAATAACTTATTTAAATTGACGACCTCCAGCTCGGCTGGTGTTATAGCTAGGTCGCGGGATCGAGTCTCGCCTCGCCGCAGGACAATATTTATAGTTGTAAATATTTTGCAGATGCTCGTATTTGGCCTGGATCTGTTTTTGTAATCGTATTTGTGTATAAACCATCTGGTACTCATAGCACAAGCTCTGCTTACTTTAGGGATGGATGGTTTTCTGTAAAATGTCAGCTTTTCAATTACAACCATGTATTACCAACCAATATAATAATAATAAAGCCGTGGGGTGCCGGCAGTAGAATGTTACCCCTCCTTTCATGCTCCTTGGATGCAGTAAGAGCCTGCTAAGGGACACCTCCGGAAGATGAGCAGCAGCGTCTTTCAGTGTATCAACATCCTGTACTGCGCTTGCCAACCCGCCTGCCAAGCGTGATGAGTATGGCAACTACCCCTCATGGAGTTCCATGAAGGAGGCCTGTGTTCAGTAGTGGACGTTTTACGGCTGAAATGATGATAATGATATTTAAAAAAAACAATATTATGTATAAATGTGTCTAGAAGTAAAGATAAAGGGAGCTAGAAAAGAACAGTATATAAAATAACAAAATCCATCGCAAAAAGGAAACGCCATCTAGTGACGAGTGGCAGACCCAATTTGTTCAACTAATATGCAATAGATGGCGCTACACGCCTCACTTGCGCAGGAGTTGAAAGAGTTTTCACTTCGCATATTATTTATTATAAATGAATGATTAGAAAGAGTTCTTGAGCGAAAATAAGTTAATATTTATATAATTCAATTTAGATTATAGTGGAAACTAAGGTTAAGAAAGGAATAACTAGAATTGAGGACTAAAAGTTTATTTTAATTCGACTATTCTGTTTTTTTTCTGTTCTGAACCTTATTTGGTTTCATTCAACAAAACTAAATTATTGATATCTTCTCAGAATGTCACTCTATCATCCATCTTTAAATATTTTTTTAATAGTTACGAAACCGTCCAAGTGCCAACCAATTTTTAACCAATCAGTTTGAACCTCGTGTTTCATAATAATATCGGTTACAACAATTAACGCTTAGGCATAATTTAATAAGAAACCCAAAACAAGTGTCTTTCATTGCATTATTATTTGCACCTGTGTTCATACATCCGCTACAAATCACAATCACAAGAACGGATTCCGTTCCATACTTTAAACTCAATTTTATTGTCGTGTTTGTTTTTTTGTAATTCTCAGTTCCACCGTAATTGGATCCGAGCGGCTCCAAGCTCCGTGAAATCACTAATCCGACTAATTCTGACAGCCATATGTCACTCCGTAACGATTGCGTCGGCGTCGACTCTAATATGACTTATTTCTTAATTTTTCAAGACGCAATTTTCGCCCGAAACGTAGGTCTTACCGACAAAAAACTGAATCAATCTCAATCTTATTTCCACATCCTTAAATTTTATTTCAATTCTGAATCTTATTTTGATGCTGATAAAAGCATAACTATGTAGATGACTTGATTCCAAGACTGATGCCGCCTCCGCTTGAGTGACGTGACAGCCGTGAAATAAATAAACGCTGGTGCGTCTTTGATATGATTTTTTTCTGTCACGGAATAAGAAATATAACTGTTTGTTTTTTTCTGGAATTTATGACCAATAATGCCTCTAAATACTTGAAACTTACCAATAAAATGATAAATGATATTCAAGTTGGTAACATCACAAATGAGTTTTGTGAAATCGTATTGTAAAAGTTCTCCGACGAAAACACTCAAACTTAGAAATCCAAGTAGCCTTTGATTAAATTCAAACAGTTTGAAACTTTTGCAGAATTGCTTTTAACGAGCTTAGCAAAGTAAATAAGAGCCAGGCTCCTACTCTATGGTGATAACTCAAACTATAACTCGGACAAAAAGTGCAGAAAAAAATATGTCTCGGGTCGTCGCCTCGCATATTTCGACGGGGATTTGAACATGTGTCAAGGCGGTAGCATATTTCAAGTTGCAGGAAAGACGAGCATTTAGGATACACCTGCTAGTGAGGTGAAACTGCTGAAATGACATCACATTATTCTAGGTTCACTTGAGTTTGGAACTTTTACCGATCCAACAATCTCGACTAAGTCTGCACCCTGTTAACAATTTGATAAAAGAAGTGGAGAAAATTGCAGTTTTTTGCTTCCGTGAAGCTCTAAAATTTAACCGACTTCAAAAAGAAGGAGGTTTTCAATTCGAGTGAATTTTTTTTGTATAATTGTTACACGATTACTCTGCTAATTATGAATGGATTTTGATGATTCTTTTTTATAAGGTTATTCATTTTTTAAAAGTGGTCCCATAATTTTAAAACCCGATTCTGATAATTGAATCCATTAGGAATAAAATAATTGTAATATGAGGTACTGGAGTCCCTCAAGGTATAGTTAGCCTAAATTTAACCTAGCGGTTTTTTGTTTCACTTTATAAGATTTGCTTGTTTTTGCACCCAGTTCCGATGATAGGATCTATGATGAATGGAGGGAAATACTCAAATATAATACATACTAGCAATTTAGTTTAGAAGTGGTCCCATCATTTCAAAACTCGATTCTGATAATAGAATCCATTAGGAATAAAATAATTGTAATATGATATACTGGAGTCCCTCAAGGTATAGTTACTTGTTTCAATTTATAAGATTTGCTTGTTTTTGCACCCAGTTCTGATGATAGGATCCATTATAAATCGAGGGAAATACTCAAATATAACACATAATAGCAGTTTGGGTGTTTTCAACAAGCAACAATTCGAGGATTTTATCAATTGAAATCGGTTTTCTTTATTAAAAGTAATTATCTCTATTTTGTTTCTTATTTATGCAAGCAATTTGCATGGGTTTTATCGTTAAACAGTTAAGCATGATATGTTCTTAATTGTGCAGCATCTGTAGACAAGACCATGCCATCACTAGCTTCGCTTCGTGTGTTAGGATAGACATATGCCGCATTAGAGAGGATTATTTTAAATAGGACCACCTGTTTGGAGTCAAGCTTCGCAGGAAACATTCGTTTTAAAGTTCTGTTTCAGGTAATGCTTATTTATGTATTTAGGATGTGTGGCGCTTACATGCATTGCGATTATGTTGCTTGCGTTTGATTTGTCGTCACTAACTAGCTTAGGGATGTTACTTTTACTTGTATGACGACCTCTGGCGCAGCGGGTAAGGGTCCTTCTGCGACGCAATAGGTTGCGGGTTCGGTTCACGCCTCGGGACAAGTATCTGCAGATATTTTTTCCGGGTGTTCTGGATGTTTTCTATAAATATTCTATCTGTAGTTTAATGAATTAGGTATATCAGTCTTCTAGTACTCATAACACAAGCTTTGCTTAGCTTGGGTCTAGATGATGCTGTGAAAGTTAATCCAGCAGTATTTATTAGTTATTTATTTATAATTTATTTGTTTAAGGTCCAACTTTTAGCACAAGGGTTATTATAGGTAGAAAAA
This sequence comes from Pasiphila rectangulata, assembly GCA_963082625.1. Lineage (NCBI taxonomy): Eukaryota > Metazoa > Arthropoda > Insecta > Lepidoptera > Geometridae > Pasiphila > Pasiphila rectangulata. The sequence goes on along the minus strand of OY720245.1, from coordinate 15,882,211 downwards.
TTTGAGTGTAACCTTTTCAAAATAACATTTATTTCAACTTTTGAATAATTGAACTATGTCGGAACGTTATTTATTTTTGAGTTTTCTTTCTCCTTACATTATTTAGTTTCGTCCAAATTTGGGCTAAAATCAGTGTTAAATTCAAAAGTTTAGAAGTACTTGTATTTTTGAAATAAATACTTTTTTTACGGTTCGGGGTGTATACAAACTTAGGTTATGACGAGATAAATTGATATAACCCTAATGTTGGATGGTTATCGTCAAACAGTGGAGTAGTTACCCTTCCACATTTGTATGGAAAGATGAGCGACTCTTTCATCCTTAAAATGTAACCATGGGATTCAAAATGCTATTTCCTAATGAGGTTTATTATCATAAGTCTATCAAAATCGACTATGCTAGTCATCATCTCAGCCGTAAGACGTTCGCTCTTCTTGACATAAGCAACGGATTTGCCCATCTTCCGGAGGTATCCCTCAGCAGATTTATATCGCATCCACTGATAAGAGAGGAGATGCAAAATTCTAGCACTCCTCGGCTATGTTAGTTACTGTTAATAACTATCATTACAAAGCCAAATTTTCGAAAAAGCAGCCCCTCTATAGAGTTTGCTTTCAATTTCAAAAGTCAGTTAAATTATTAATGTGAGTCTTTTACACTGTACACAATACCATTTATCACAAACGAAAGTACATAAGTTTCATAAAACATTATTTGGAATTTAAATTCTTTATTTAAAGTTATGGCTAAAATTGTATGCTTAGATACTCCAAAACTAAAGTTAATGCGAAAACAGCAGCATGGGTGAGCACAAATTTTATCTTATCTCCCCTTGCTTCCTCCCTAGCCACTTAGCGGGAAAGTGCTATGTGTAAATGAGACTTAAATGATTATAGTCGATAGTGAAAAATAAAACTAGAGGATGTGTTTTAATATGATCACTTTTTCAGAAAACCGTTACGACCCATAACACTTTGAACATGTTTTAGTTTTTTTGTTAATAAAGGAGCTTTGTAACTAACAATCAGACAGTTTTAATAAATTAAATTATTAAAGCAGCCGCGCAAAAGTGATTTTTAACTACATAATTATCATTTCAGCCGTAATACCTTCACTACTGAACACAGGCCTACCTCATGAATCTCCATGAGTGGTAGTTGCCATACTCACCGCGCTTAGCACGGAAAGACGCTGCTGCCTATCTTCCGGAGGTATTCCGCTTATTGCTTCCACGGGTATGATAGGAGGGGTTACATCTACTGCCGGCCCCCCACGGCGCTTATAACTTGATCGTTGTGAATTAGGAAGATGAACGAGCAATTTTGCATTTTGTATGTAATAGGTGTATCTGGGTCAAATCTTGCATGCTGAATTCGCGTTCATAGTAAGGAATACCTTTTGTGACTGGCCAACTAATGTGACTGGCCGGCTTAGTGGTACCTACCCTGTACCATGAACGCGACTGTACATACATTTAGTTCCGGTGAGAATACAATATCCAATACTTTTAATAACTGTAGTCAAAAACTGGAAAAATGTAAACTAGTCATTTCAGAGGTGGGTGCTGACTCTGCAACACAATTTTCTTAACAATCTTGACGAGCTCTGTGGCGCAGCGGGCGAAGGACCGCCTGCGACGCCGGAGGTTGTGGGTTCGATTCCCGCCACGGGACAAAATTTGTCATTTAATGTCTGTACTATCTGCAGATATTTATTCAGGGTGTTCTGGATGTTTTTCTATATATAATAAAACATCTATCTATGTCGTATAATGCATTAAATTTATCAGTTGTCTAGTACCTTAACTATAACACAATAAAAATAATAATAAAAATATTTATTTTCAAAAAAGGTTTCACAGTTAGGGGTACCACTTACAAATATGCACTTATAAATGTTTTAATACTTAAGGACGTTTAAATGAGTACCTTATCTTTTGCTTAGCTAAGGGCTAGATGATGCGGTTTGGATTGTCCAGAATTATTTATTTATTTAATCTCAGTGGTTCACCGTTCTAAATAGTTTGTGTAACCAAGTGTGCATTATTCCAATGAAATATTTTTGTTTACGTCAAAAGTATCCTTGCCACAAGATCGCGGATAGTATGATTAACATAATGTTGTATATTGACCTGTTCTTTCCTTTTATTAATAGCTGACTTAGCGGAGAGGATGGTATTGGTGGTGGACAAGCCTAATCCATATGACAATGTCCTTGGCACTGCAGCGTCCCATACAGCTTGAATACCAATTGGTGACGCTGTATAAATCAACTATAATAGATGCTAAGGCCTATAAAGATATTTTCTAATAAAAATTAGGTACAGTCATATAATCCTTTGTTTTTTTTGTTACACCTAGTAGGTTAACATTGGTTGTGACACAATTTGCACCTAGGCCTCTCGTCGCCCTTCTGTTTGATTTCATGGTGGCCATATCAGCCATAATGAATCTTTCCATGATAAATAAAACCGGGCAAGAGCGAGTCGGACTCGCGCATCGAGGGTTCCGTGCCATCATACAATATAATTTATGACAAAGGCGGTTTTATATTTGTTGGAGAACCTTGACAGCGCCATCTCTTGTCTGATAGCAGAACTTATGTAGATTTTTTACACTTTCGATGATTTCTAAAAAAGTATGCTATGTAGAGAGATTGTAATAAATTTCCTCTAATCTTTACATACACTTCTAATAGTAATAAAAGTTTCAAAAGTTTATCTCCGAAAACTTCGGAGATAAGGGGGGGGAACGCTATTTTTTTCAACATTTTTGTAAATAACTCAAAAACTATACGACTTAAAGGAAAACTAAAAACTGTTTATTAATGTGCAAATAAATACCTTTCATATGATACCCCACATAACCTAGTAACTTTCCAAAAATTTTTAAAACACCCCTTCCACCCCCATTGTCTAAAAAACTATGCAAATTAGAGAGTTCGCTATAATTTTTCTATAAAGTTTACATACACTTCTATTAGCTAAAAAATTATCACGAGTTTATCTCTGAAAACTTCGGAGATAAGGGGGGGGGAACGGTCAATTTTTCAACATTTTTGTAAATAACTCAAAAACAATACGGCTTAAAGGTAAACTAAAACCTGTTTATTAATGTGCAAATGAATACCTTTCATATGATACCCCACATCACCTATTTACTTTACAAAATTTTTGACAACCCCCATTCAACCCCCCGTGTCTAAAAAACTATGCAAATTAGAGAGTATGCTACAATTTTCCTATTAAGTTTACATACACTTCTATGAGCTATAAAAGTATCACGGGTTTATCTCTGCAAACTTCGGAGATAAGGGGGGGGGAACGGTCGTTTTTTCAACATTTTTGTAAATAACTCAAAAACGATATGGTTTAAAGGAAAACTAAAAACTGTTAATAATGTACAAATGAATATCTTTCATATGATACCCCACACGGCCTAGTAACTTCACTTAAAATTTTTGAGATCCCCTATCCGCCCCCCTGCAATCAAAATAAGAATACTTTTTAACATTTTTATATATGCTATATTAGTAAAAAACTGTTGTCTTTTACCATTTTAAATTGCAAGTCGATAGCATCAGTAGTTCTCGAGATATCCATTTGTGACAGACAGACAGACAGACAGAGTGATTCTATAAGGGTTCCTTTTTACCATTTTGGTCCGGAACCCTAAAAATGACTTTAAACCTTTAAATTTAAAATGCTTATAACATAAGCATATTACTTTATTGGTCGATATCGTTAAAAAGGATGCTAAATTTAAAATGCAACCTAAACACAGAGCTCGTTTAGAAAGTGTCACCAACACGCGTAAAAAGACGCGTTGTTAATTTTCACACGCGTTTTATCCATCCCTCGAGGCAACAACCATGATTGAATACGACGCTTCGAATACCGGCGAAATAAAAAAAACTCCATTAACGTTTTTTGCATTTCTAAAGCAAAACATTTGAAAACACGTGACGTGTGAAATGTTAAAAAATGTTTTGATGATGCCGGTGACTTCATTAGTGTTATCTATAGATCCCAGAAAGCTGTGAAGCTACCGATCGGATCTGATATTTTTAAGAAGCGCATGATGGGTTTTAGAATTTTTTTTTGGGATAAATATTTTCATTAAAAAAATCGATCAACATGTACAAATTGATACAAATAATTACCATATTTAGAGTACATGATTTAGCATAAACAATGTTAAATTATAAGTTAGTAGATATAAAAACTGTGTATTGTACGGAAAGTACACAGGTCGGCTGTTCGCGCTGTACTGTCAAGGGCGAGAGACAGTTGTCATTGTATTAGTGCAAAGCACTAATGTGTGTGTGGCCGTGGGGTGCCGGCAGTAGAATGTTACCCCTCCTCTCATGCCCGTGGATGCAGTAAGAGCCTGCTAAGGGATACCTCTGGAAGATGGGCAGCAGCGTCTTGCCGTGTATCAACATCCCGTACTGCGCTCGCCAACCCGCCTGCCAAGCGTGGTGAGTATGGCAACTACCCCTCATGGAGCTCCATGAGGGAGGCCTGTGTTCAGAAGTGGACGTCTTACGGCTGAAATGATGATGATGATGATGAGATATAAAAACTGCATCAAATGAAAAATTTCTCATCTCTTTTGCGGTTAAAGTAGTAAGGAAAGGAGAAGGACGAGTTTGACATTTTTGGGTAAAGGTTGTTCTGAAATGATATTGAAACCATCTTTATGAGTAAAATTAGAGATATAATAAAATTATATCATTGAAAAAATAAAGCCTAAACAGTGGTAATATGAGGTTGTTTTGTTAAAATATGCTAGTTAGTACTGGCGCTATCCGGAACTCCATAACGTTTTTTCCTTAACTGGGGTGGCACAGTAAATAAACACATATTTACAGTATCAAAACAATACCTTGGTCGCAAAGTAAAATGATTAAAGACCTAATCATAGTAAAGTTGTAATCTGTAAATTAAAATATCGCAACAGATAAAGGTAATTAAAACTGTTGGAATAACCATTTCAGTCGGTTTCTACGTTAAATATTTTGTGATATTATTTTTTCGATACAAGTACGAGAATCTATGAAAGACTGTGTCTATGGTCAGACGTTGACAGTTAATGACATACCGTGGTATGACCAAGGAGTACTTTCACTTCCAAGTCGAAAGAGTTATTAAAACAACAATTTAATGAATTAAAATAGTCATATTTTTGAGTTCCTTGGCGAGATAAACAAAACATTAAACATTTAAGTAAATACATTTTTTTGAGTGTTAGTCTCTATTCTGTAAGCATCATGGCCATTGTCCTTTAAATCCTTACTTCCCTGAACCCTAATATCAATGGAAATCTTATTTATTTAGACATAATGTTCAATTTGTATTGTAATCTACGTGAGTTCTGCGTAAGGCATCTGGCAGTAACTAACTGGATAAGGACATCGTAAATTGGGCTCAATGGAGTTGGAGGCTTGTGTCCAACTGGAATGCTAAACTTCAATATTTATTACCGCTTTTTGTTTTATTTTTTAGTTAAAAGCATGTTTAATGCTTTTGGCTCATAAGAAGATTTGTAAATCTTATTAGTCTTTGGCTTCAGTCATCTTTTTATGTTAAGTAAAATGATTTTATATTTAAGTATTAATTTTACGAATGTTCTTTCCTATTATCAACGTGTTGTCATGCATTCTATTCATTCCAAGCTTGTAATTCATCACATCACAAGCATTATTGAAAGCCCTTTTTAAAACTTAATTGGTCCTTTCCATCACGTCTCAGCGAGTTTTTTTGCCGTGATCCGAGGATGTAACAAAAACGTTGCAGAGCGTCCTACTTAAAAGCAGCACTTGAAACCAATTATACTTTTAACTAAGCCGGCCACAGCCTGAAATAAATTTATCGTGAGCCAGCAAGCCCGGTACATATTAGGTGTATTTTTTTGGACTCTTGTGGACCCTTTTGTTGGGACCCTAAATTAATTGTAAACAAATTAGCGCGTTTTGTTTGTGCGAACATAAATGTTAGGAATTTTGGGACACTTTTGATGCTATACGACTTTATTTTTGTTTCTTTTTGTTAAATGAAGACAATTATATTTGATTCAAGTAAAGAAGCAACTTTATATATTATCTAAGTTTACATTATTCTTTGTAAAGTTTATTTCGCTATCTAAATATTTGTTATGTTAATAATCTCATGGATTAATGTTATGAAGTTGTAAATTAAAGCTTATTGGTTTACAAATAAATGCTTCTACTTTTATATAAGGTCTCATAAGTATGTTCTTTTCTTCCATGATTAACACATTTTATGCAAGCTATGCATTGTTTTTTCATCTCAATTTAAATTATCATCATCGCTTTCCCTGCCCTTTTCCCACATACATGTACATGTACGGATTCGGAGACATTACATGTTTAGACAAACGAATTCTCAATGACCAACAATTGTACTCTGCAAATAATGCTGCACGTTTGACCTCTTGTTTCTCCTAGACTCTAGTCAGACTCTAGTCTGTCTACAGTCTATGGGCTAAGCTGAGAGGATTGGTATAGATGAGGTGACGGGCGAAACCTAATCCATCTCATCATGTCACAGGCATCCCAGCGCCGCCTATGTTGTAAATTGTTTACAACGTATTAATAATTTTAACTAATAAATAAAACTAATAAAATAATAACTTCGTGATATTAAAAAAAATATTAAATTTAAGTGACACAGCAACTACTAGCGGCTCTAACTTCTTTTTTTTTAATATATAACCAGATTACATCGCAAAACTGTAATTAAAGTAATTGAGCTTAAAAAAAAGGGGAAAATAAGTTAAATACGTAATAAGATTTAGGATAAATTCTAGTGCATTCAAAATGTTTAAATTGGGTTACGGTAATTTTAGACATGCGATTTGTAATAACGAAAATGTTGTAATGACGTAGATGTCAAGGTCAGGAACATCAAGTGAGATATGATATCTTCGTAGTGTCACAAATATCAGATACTAAAATGGTTACGCCAATAATATAACTGTGAAATCACAGTACAGTGCCGCATAACTCAATCAACATCAATCCAACCTGGACGGGGATTTAACAAGTAACGTCAGTGTGCACACATTTGTTGCAGTACTTATTCTAGGTGATCTAGTAGCTAGCGTACTAGAAACCTTGGAAGTCTACATATGTATCAGCAAGACTTGTTAACGCAGCAGGTTATATATAATACATCTATAAGCAGTTACTTAAAGGATTTTACTGTGTATCTACTAGCCAGATTGGAGACAGCGGATCAAATCTAAGTTAACTTAATAAATGCTTTGTTTATGCTTGTAAATAGATTTAGATACCATGTCAAATCGAATAACACATGGAAGAAATTAGTTATGGATTGAAGTGTCTGGAAGAAATGGAAGCCTTTGCCCAGCAATGGGATGATATGAGCTAACAGTAACTGTACCTAACAGTTAGTACTTACACACTCTTGAATACAAAAAATGATTTGAATGGTTCATGAATTTGAAACTAGGATGATGGCGTTGCTTTTATCAAAGACATTTTATTATATGCTATTATTTAGATTTTATCTGTGTAGAATTTCGACTATGCATTGTTTATGTTTTTACTTTTCTCTGTTTTTCAGACGATGTGGTTAAGCCAGCCAGCGGTCTAGCAAAAACTAGAACATACAAACGCAGCTTGCAACCAGGCGTCCTGTCCAATGTTTGCGTATTCCCTATCCGCGTAACTTAATTCGGAAAGCGAGTTGTGTGCCACGGCCCTCGTCCGAACAAGCTTGTCACTACAATGAATGTGCCCCACAAATCACCGGTTCGGCTGCGCCATTTTTTGTCGTTTCGTTCATTTCGCAGTGAAATTGAGTTCCGACGAAAATTTGAGCTTTTCATCCTGTCTGGCGTAAAAAGAGTTGTAAACAAAATATCGGCTCGTGATATATCACCGACCGGATGTGATGAGATTCCGATTTCCACATCCGTCTTGTTCATGGCAAAGATAGACACATTTTTTTCCATCACACGATCATTTGTGAAATGTTTTTGCATCTGCATCAAAAGAGAGTATCTCAATGCAGATGCATAAACATAAATATTCATTGTGATTGACTGTCTGGTTTCCAGTTTCAACCAATTACAGAGAAATTTCTTTCGCATTGTGTTTTAAAATAGCAGACCAATTCCACAATTGACTTCAAGAATCGTTAAGGTTTTATGGGAAACCGAGATGGAACAATTTGGCTTCACCATGTTTTACGGTCCATCAATAAGCACATGTCAAAGTGGTACCAAATTACGTTTTTGACACTCGAAAACCTTCGAAAGGGTAGGTGAGCTTATAACGTTTAATTTATAGCTCAGGCCCAGTAATTTTACTCGCACGTTATTATATTTCAAAGTTAAATCGTAAATCAAGATGGATTTAATTTTTATGTGGCATGGTATGCATTCGGTCGTCTTATGGCATCCAAAGCTTTATTAGTTGTTCAAAAAGATTTGTAGGTTTATGGTTTTTGCAAGCTTTATTACATAAAATGCAAAGTTATAAAGAAAACTTTATTTTATGGGTATTTGTGATTCATGGCAAAAATGAATCTGCATATGTTAATGTCAGTTACCAGTATAACTTCCAATCAAAAACTAAATAATGTTATGCTGGGCTAAATAGATTATATAATGGAAACTGGTAGCACTAAATAACTTTTTACTCATTCCAAACTACCACCAAAACCAATTCTCCAAATATATAAATAAATTAAGCAACTCAAATTCAAATTTTGTAATAATAAATCACAACACGTGGAACTTCTAATTAAGCGAAAGCCAATTTAGATTAACTTCCCTAGTAAAGCTTAAAGGGTCAAAAATGATTAATGACTTTTTCAAAGAACAATATCGGATGGTCAGTTTCAAAGCCAAATAAGATGATAATGAATCTTCATTACGTAAAGGCTTGAGAATGGATGCAAAAGTCAAGATAAAAAAGTTGAGTGTGGGAGCATTATGGGAAGAAATTATGATCATTGATAATCTTGTATCTCAAAGACGACACACTGACGATATTTATTATCATCATCATTTCAGAGGTAGGACGTCCACTTCTGGACATACGTCTGCCTAATCGACTTCCAGGTATTTCGGTTGGAAGCCGATTGAACGCACCGTCGACCTGCGGTCTTCACCAAGTCGTCTGCCCATCTTGCAGGTGGACCTCCTTCACTGCGCTTACAGTGGAGATTTTTTTTGCCCCATCGGCCATCTGTCCTGCGAGCTGTAATAGCCTGCCCATTGCTACTTCAACGTGCTAATCCGTTTGGCTATGTCGGCGATATTGGCGTGAGGGATTCCAACTTCTATCAGAAATTACAAAAAAAATACAGACGATTTGAGAACCTCCTCCATTTTTTCTAAGTCGAAGAAATAGGTATTTTATGTTTTTTACCTAAAATTGGTTGTTGGTTTACAGGATTGGTAATCCAACTACCAATTTTTTTTTTCACTTTATAGGTGCACAAAACCGATTTCTGCCCCTAAATTTTCTATACATTGGTATAATTAATAACATACATATAATCGGAGAGGATGGTATAGGTTTTGGGCAAGCCTAATCCATCTATGTCCCAGGCACTGCAGCGTAAATTACCTTTATTATTTCCCGAGGTTTCGCTTGGATTGCACCAAGCGGTAAAGCAAAAGGCAAGCACAAGGTAATTCACGCGATAAATACCCGGTTATATGTATGTTATTAACGTGTTGTGATCGGGAAAGCTTAAAAAAGACACAAGTATAAGCCTATACATAAACCCTTTTCAAATGGCGGTTAGATTTTAAATGATCAACAAACGCTTATAAATATTTTCCGTAACATCTTAAGAATATGCACTCATGTTGTCACCATTATTGTTAGAGAAAACGACCTAACAGGATTAAAAACACTTATATTAGTTATTTTTTTATAATAAACACATTTCATCATTTCAGCCATAAAACGTCCACTGATGAACACAGGCCTCCCTCATGGATCTCCATAAGGGGTAGTTGCCATACTCACCACGCTTGGCAGGCGGGTTGGCGAACGCAGTAGAGGATGTTGATATACGGAAAGACGCTGCTGCCCATCTTCCCGAGGTATCCCTTAGCAGGCTTTTACTGCATCCATGGGCATGAGAGGAGGGGTAACATTCTACTGCCTGCACCCCTCGGCCAACACACACAATATAAAACATTAAATTACATTAAGCCGTAAGTATCCCACTGCTGGGCAAAGGCCTCCCCCTCATCTCTCCATGCATCATGATTATAAAACATCTAGTTATGTAATAATTTTGTGTTTACATTTTCATTCAAGCTGACAAATATTATAGTAAATTCACTTCGAATCTAATAACGATGATGGTCCCATAAACATCTACTGGTAAGAGATGATTCCATTGTATTTGCATAAAAAAAACTGAGAATGCAACTAGTCTAGAAGAAATTGCTTTAAGTGATTAGATCCATTGAGTATTTCTGTTGTTTTTTTTAGTTTCAGTAGGTAATTTAATTCGTTTTATACTATTTTTGTATGGTTTACACAATAAAGAGACTATCTATCTTTCTAGTCCAATTCCAACAAACAAGAAAACGAAATAAGGGCAGTATTTATTAAAATTTTAAAAAGTCATTCAAGAGTCTAATTATTAACAACTTAACTCATTTCACTTATTATAACAGTGCAATAGATAACTAATTCAAATTCATCGGACCACGAACCCATTGAGCAGTACGTCAAACAATATGTTTGCTAACAAATTAGCGAGCCCGCAAACTCGGCGAACATCTGAGTCAATTTAGCTTGTCCTTATTGAATTACCGACCGACACGTTACCGTATCTCCGACCTTCACTATCACACTCAAAACTAAACTTTATACCTCCTGCGTGTAACGCTATTATCATTTGGCAGAGCTGCTGGACGGAGGTAAAACTAACGTTGGAAATTAAATCTTAAGGGTTATGAGATAAAGATGTTTATTGCTGGACGATAGTGCAGGACACGTAAGGTGAGGGCCATGAGTGATGTGACGTATATGCCCTCTGACTTTGTCGCGCGATCGGGTAGTCCGCTTTTGTTCATTTTGACTGAATAACAGAACTTTTAAAAGGTTGCGAAGGTGAAAATGAACAGTGTGGTAATTGGAAACAGCCTAGACTCAACAAATTCACTTTATTTCTTATTTTACCGGGCTAAGGCTCGCGAGGAACCAGGGCCAATATGGCAGACACAAAGGAGAGCATAATGTTCACAAGCTGCGGTTTGTACCTAAGCGTTGTGTTGCTGTGTTTGTTTATAGCTACCTGTAAATACCACTTTAACATCTCAACTTACGATCTTTAAGAACAATTTTTGCTTACAATGTGTATATTCTGATAAACTACAAAGCCGACGCTCAGTGAAATATCAAATGTTCCTGCATAATAAAACCGGGCAAGAGCGAGTCGGACTCGCGCACCGAGGGTTCCGTGCCATCATACAATATAATATATGATAAAGGCGGTTTTATATTTGTTGGAGAACCTTGACAGCGCCATCTCTTGTCTGATAGCGGAATTTTTTACACTTTCGATGATTTCTAAAAAAGTATGCTATGTAGAGAGATTGTAATAAATTTCCTCTAATCTTTACATACACTTCTAATAGCAATAAAAGTTTCAGAGGTTTGTCTCCGCAAACTTCAGAGATAAGGGGGGGAACGCTATTTTTTTCAACATTTTTGTAAATAACTCAAAAACTATACGACTTAAAGAAAAACTAAAAACTGCAAAATGTGCAAAATAATACCTTTCATATGATACCCCACATCACCTAGTAACTTTCCAAAAATTTTGAAAACGCCCCTTCCACCCCCATTGTCTAAAAAACTATGCAAATTAGAGAGTTCGCTATAATTTTCCTATAAAGTTTACATATACATCTATTAGATATAAAAGTATCACGGGTTTATCTCCGCAAACTTCAGAGATAAGGGGGGGGGGGGGAACGGTCGTTTTTTCAACATTTTTGTAAATAACTCAAAAACAATACGGCTTAAAGGAAAACTAAAAACTGTTTATTAACGTGCAAATGAATACCTTTCATATGATACCCCACATCACCTATTAACTTCACAACATTTTTGAAAACCACCCTTCCACCCCCTTTGTCTAAAAAACTATGCAATTTAGAGAGTTCGCTATAATTTTCCTATAAAGTTTACATACACTTCTATTAGCTATAAAAGTATCACGGGTTTATCTCTGCAATCTTCGGAGATAAGGGGGGGGGGGGGGGGGGGAATGGTCGTTTTTTCTACATTTTTGTAAATAACTCAAAAACGATTCGGCTTAAAGAATAAATAAAAACTGTTTATTAATGTGCAAATGAATACCTTTCATATGATACCTCACACGGCCTAGTAACTTTACTTAAAAATTTTGAGATCCCCTATCCCCTGCAATCAAAATAAGAATATTTTTTAACATTTTCATATATACTATATTAGTAAAAAAGTGTTGTCTTTTACCATTTCAAATTTCAAGTCGATAGTATTAGTTGTTCTCGAGATATCCATCTGTGACAGACAGACAGACAGACAGAGTGATTCTATAAGGGTTACTTTTTTACCATTTTGGTCCAGAACCCTACAAATTTGAGAAATTTAGTTGACTCATCATTATTTACTTGGTAGATTAAATCTTAAATGCCCACGTATAAACGCTTGTAGAACAAATCACCTTTTTGCTTTATTTAACCATCAATTGAATTATGCATTCAATGCAATCGCACAATGATAGATTCTCTGATTGTGACATTTTTATTCAATCGAGAAATCATTTTAAAAAACAAGTTTTCCTGTTAGATTAATACTTAGTTCTATAATTAGCTATTATTTGTCTTTTGTTTGTTAGTTACAAATTATCGTGTGTAGCGGATATGATATTTTTATAAATTGTTTGATGTTAATGGTAGCTTAATTGGTTTATCTAATTACAGGTTTTTGATTATTTTTAAGTTTATCGTATATGTTTGTGCCTGAATAAACGAAAAATAAAATAAATTATGGTACTGGCCGTTCGTAGAGTATTAATAAAAAAAACCATCCAATCAGAGTTTAAGATCTATATTCAAGGCTATAAGAGGTACTTGTTTGGTAATTAAATAACCCTTAAAGCAACTACCTAGATAAAAGGTATATTAATGAAAGCTTTTGTGACGAAGTATTAAACGAAAACCCACGACAAAGCCTTCATTGAGTAAGGAACAATATCATTATCGTCTGATACCTTAATTTACATATTTCTTTCAACCCACCAAATTCTCAAAATACAGTCCATTGTTTTAGTATGTAAATTCTGTTTGGATCAGTTGACAATAGAATTGAATATTACACTTTCTGTATAGCAGTCATTATTAATGTTACTTGCTAAAAGTCAGAGAGTAGATAGTATTATTTCATACGATATGGTACCCAAGTTTAGCAGAACTTTCTCAGAGGATTAGAGGTCGTATAACGGCTACAACTTATGTCAAATTTAGGTATGCTATTATTATTTAAATATAAGGATCGTATATCACCTAGCCCCATCCATATAGTTACAGATTTAGTATATTATGGATATATAGAAAACTAGCTTCTACCCGCCGCTTCGCATGGGTTGCACCCGAAAAAAGTAATCAATGTGTTAATCCTGGTCAACATCAATACGTGCGCAAAGTTTCAGCTCAATCCGTAGCCTAGTTTTTGCCTGAAGAGGTAACAAACCTCCATCCAAACAAACTTTCGGCTTTATAATAATAGGGGTTAATGTATGAAATTGCCGTTTTATTGTAATAGGTACTTCGAATTGACATAGAACCTTCATGGATTGAGATTTTTGAGTAAAACTTTTTTCAAATGGACCTATGAAGTTCTTCTTTTAAAAAATATGCAACATTCGATTATCGACTTTCAGTTGTTTTTTTTTATTCAGTTTATACAAGGAAGATGGATACTTCGAAAATTCGAGTGATTTTTGAATACGAGTTCCGACGCGGAACCTACGCGGCAGAAACAGCTCGCAATGTTGCGTTGGAGAGGGGACTGCTAATGAACGCACCGTGCAATTTTGGTTAAAACGCTTTCGTGATGGTAACTTTGATTTGAAGAACGAACCACGTAGAAGACCGCCCACACAGGTGAATAACAATGAACTGAAAGAGATGGTGGAAGCCGATCCGAGCCAAACCACCCAGGAATTAGCGGCATGGCAACGTTACCTTACCAACAATATTGACTCATTTTCGACAAATCATTAAAACAAAAAAATATGAAAAATGGGTGCCTCATGATTTGACTGATCTGCAGAAAGAAACGCGTGTTAAAACTTGTGCTGTCTTTTTGAATCGATACAAAAATGAAGGAATATTGGATCGAATTGTGATATGTGATGAAAAGTGGATTCTTTACGATAACCGTATGCGAAAAATGCAATGGCTGACCCCCAGGTCAAACGCCGCAACAGTGTCCTAAAGAATGTTTGGTGGTCTCAACATGGTGTTATTCACTATAGCTTTCTCCGATCTGGTCAAGCAATAACGGCAGGTATCTACTGTGCCGAACTCCGAACAATGATAGCAAAACTAGCAGTGAAACAGCCCCGACTCATGAATCGATCATCACCATTATTGCTCCATGATAACGCAAGACCTCATACAGCACGAGAAACCGTTTTAACTCTACAGGAAATGCAATAAGAAACCATTCGTCACCCTCCGTATTCGCCAGACCTTGCTCCAACGGACTACCATTTTTTTCGGGATTTGGACAATTTTCTACATTATAAAAAGTTTTTTTCTCTAGAGGCAGTAAAAAATGCATTCACACAGTTTGTTGAATCTAGATAACCAGAGTTCTATCGCAAAGGCATAAATGACCTTCCTATTAGATGGCAGCAATTTATAGATAATAATGGTAATTATTTTGATTAAATAAATATGTTAAACTAAAAATAAAACTAATTTCAATTTTTCAGTACAAATCGGCAATTTCCTACCTTAACCCCCAATATTAGTGGTATTATTTATTACTCACCTTAAAACTAAATTTATTACAGAAACTCTGAAAACGAAGTGACTACTGTAAATTATTATTAATAATTAATTAATTATTATTAATTACTTTTTGTAACTGTTTTTTCTTAGTTTAATTTGTTATTTTGTTATTTTGTCTCTCCTGTTGTGTCTTTTATTTTTTATGTGTTTTGTTATGAGTGTTACAAATAAATGTTTTATCTATCTATCTATCTATCTATCTACTGCCGGTGTTATCGCTAAAGAACGTTCTCTACCAATTATTATTAGAGGGATGGATATCAGGCGAATGTTTCTTATTTATTTTATGCAATTGCATAAAAAACACCCTAATCTGCAAATATCACCACAAAAGTTGTTAATAATACAAAAAGCAAATATTACGTACGTAGGTGTAATAAGACTTCGTATTAGAATTAGTCTTTTGCGTAAATTTATTGGTTAACTATAATAGCTGGCATAACTGTTACGCAGACGCGTGCCAGCTTTATTTAACAGCATGGTATGCAAGATGCCGGCAGTAGAAAGTTACCCCTCCTCTCATGCCCCTGTATGCAGTAAGAGCCTTTTAAGGGATACCTCCGAAAGATAGGCAGCAGCGTCTTTACATGTATCAATATCCCGTACTGCGCTCGCCAACTCGCCTGCCAAGCGTGGTGAGTATGGCAACTACCCCTCATAATGAGGGAGGCTTGTGTTCAATGGTGGACGTTTTACGGCTGAAATGATGATGGAGGAATCATAATAGTAGAAATGAATAATACAATCTAAATTAGCGGGCTTCCTAAACCGTTTGGCTACAGAGTCACCAGTCGTTAGGCCGTAAATCTTGACTGCTTATCGGTTATAGCAATATTATATTATGGCAATATAAAGCAATAAAAAATAAATAAAATACGTGAAAATACCCTAAAAAATATGTATTAAAAATATCACTCGAATTAAATCCAACACCTTGCAATAAAGTTCGTGAATTTCACTCTATTATGACGTGGAATCTCGCATAACCCCGTGTTAGGTGCTAACCAAAGGTTAAGTGCTAAAGTGATTCTACCAACGGTCTTGCTCAACCAAATCATGATTAGATGCAATTTTGCCAGGTAATCTTCACGGAAATCGTTATAAAATAGTTTGCATGAATCTTCGTAAATGCTTTGTTTTAACCGACTTCAAAAAAGAGGAGTTTAAGGCCTTAAACATAACAGGCCTTACATAGCAGTGATGGTCTGAAACGATAGTGGTGTCACGGAATTAACCACATTATTATTTGCCGTAGGGTGCCAGCAGTAGAATGTTACCCCTCCTCTCATGCCCGTGGATGCAGTAAGAGCCTGCTAAGGGATTCAGAAGTCCGAAAGATGGGCAGCAGCGTCTTTCCGTGTATCAATATCGCAAACTGCGCTCGCCAACCCGCCTGCCAAGCGTAGTGAGTATGGCAACTACCCCTCAGGGAGATCCATGAGGGAGGCCTGTGTTCAGTAATGGACGTTTTACGGCTGGAATGATGATGATGATTATTTCCGTACTACAACACATATGAAAAAAGTAAAGTAAGACTTTTGCATCTTTTATAGATGATTTATACAGCGTCAACAACTGGATATCTTGTTGTGCGGGACCCCGCAGTGCCTGGGATATTGATGGATGGATTAAGCTTGCCCAGCACCTATACCATCCTCTCAGCTAAGTCAGCTACCAGGCAGAGGAAAGAACAGGTCAATATGTCTGAAGCTACTCGTAACTAAGCTGCGTGTTTCGTCACGATGTTTCCTTCACCGTTAATGCTCGTCAAGTTTGAACATACATTTTTTAAAAAAGAAAAATCCATTGGTTGAAAAGACCTTCGGATTAAAAGTTGGGGGTACATACCACTCGGCCTCACGGCTTTCATTTATGGATTTTTAATAAAATATACAGTAGGTACACATACAGCTTCCTACAAATGGCCACCTTGTAGATATTACCGTAACAAATAGGCGTAAGCTCCGATCGTTAAAGTAATGTACATACAAAATCCAGTTCTAAGCTATTCAAAATAAGTATCTTATTATTTTAACTGATGTGGTTTCATTTATTATTATTTTTTACGTTACTTTGACTATGAAACGTTATAAAACAACTGATTCATTTGGCTGGTTTTTCATTTGCCAATTAGTATTTTTTTCCGGTATTTCCCAGCAGGAGGTTTTTATTGAATTATTTATTAGATGTCATTTTGGAGTAGCTTAAAGAGATATTACCATTTTTATTAGGTTACAGCAACAGAAATAAAATAGGCCAGGCGCGTGTCGAGCCACGCGCTGTGTAGGGTTCCATTATTACCCGTAGACCTGTTGTTATAAGTGTGTTTTCATTGAGTTCTTTGTTTAAAAAAATCCGGTATGTTATTTATACCGGATATAAATATGTATTTTAGCGACGATTTCTCCGAAAGTAAAAAAGCTGGCTTAACCGTTATAGCATTTACAAAAAGTTCATTGTTTATTCATAATTTTTTGCAGGTTAGGCAGGTCAGGCAGTTTAGATTTTAGAGGGTGGAGGGGGGAAACGAAACCCTTAACCGAAAAATGGTTTTAACAACCCCTTTATGGTTCTTAAATACATATTAAACGATAGACGATGGGTAAAAAAAGTTAATCCCAACCTTACGTGAATCGGAGGAATTACGTGAAGCGTCGTTTCAGAGTTTTGCAGCGTTGTCTTGGCTTGTATGTCAATGCAAAGTTACAGCTTTCCAGGACTAATAAATAGTCTCTTCGCAAAGCCGCAGATAGACGAATAGACAGACAGAGAAAGCGAAACTATAATGGTTCCTTATTGTACTAAGGAACCCTAAAAAACGGAAGACATTTATTTATTTTGTAATAGACTACCGTGATTTTGCACGTGTGTAATACAAAGATAAAATTAGGTATTTAAATGTTATGTTTTATTTTTAGTAGGCATTATCATCCTTAGCAACGGGTATAGCAAGTCTCTAAGCTTTTAACATTCACTACAATCCTTTATTAAATAATTACTCTTGCTAATTATCTTGCCGTGGGGTGCCGGCAGTAGAATGTTTCCTCTCCTCTTCTGCCCATCAGAATTTGTTAAGAGATAACTCCGTGAGATAGGGCGCAGCGTCTTTTCGTGTATCAACAGTTACTTAGTTAAAATTTCGTAATTATTTCCGAGTAGATAAGCTACCTGAATTAAAAAAAAGCCTAGCAATGAAGCAGTCTACATAACGTAGGAGTAAAATCTACAAGAGATTAGCATACATTATAATTTATTACTACTTATACGGATCGTTACTACAAATAGACAGTTAAATGATTGAATTTATTGGGTTTTTGTACCATATTCCACCGATACTGGTTCTCAAATTAGTGGTGTAACATTTGTTAGTGTCGAGTGTGACGGGTTGAATTAATGTCTATATCTCTCTAACGCCATAGATAAAATATTTGTAGACAGATGCATCACTCCATACAACAGAGTTTGGGTTACTCTTCGGGTTACGTGGCTTAACGAACCTAAAGGATCGAGAATATGTCATTGAAAACTCAATGCAGGTAATAATTATTATTATATATTATTATATTATAATAATTATATTATAACCTGACAGCTACCTAACCAGCGCGAAAGTAGGTTATAATAATTTTAAGGTTTGCTAAGCTAAGCAAATATTTTATCCATAGTGTACAATAGGCACCACTAAAAATAGGCGTCAAAACAGTTTTTTTGTTACAAATTTTGATTATTTGTAATGAAATAATTTATTCCATGTGCAATAATAATTATCGAAAGTAAATCAGGCAAACAAAACAACGGCAGGTGGAGGGAGACCTTGCCTTTGCCCAAAACTGGGATTCAGGCTGAAGTAAATTGGCCTTTCACATCTTTTATTAGATGATTTGCCAAGGGGTGCCGGCAGTAGAATCTTACCCCTCCTCTCCTACCCGTGGATGAAGTGAGAGCCTGCTAAGGGATACCTCCGAAAGATGGGTAGCAGCGTCTTTCCGTATATCAACATCCCGTACTGCGCTCACCAACCCGCCTGCCAAGCGTGGTGAGTATGGCAACTACCCCTCATTAAGGAGGCCTTAGTGGACGTTTTACGGATGAAATGATGATGAAAAATGATGATTTATACATCGTCAGCAACTGGTATTTATGCTGTATGAGAGGTTGCAGTGCCTAGGAAATTGTTGATGGATTAGACTTCCCAAGCACCTTACCTTATCGCTCTCTCAGCAAAGTCGGCTATATCCAGAAGGAAGAACATGTCAATGCGTTTGAAGCAGAATAAGCATCAGGTCTTCTCACGATTTTTTCCTTCACTATTAAAGCAAGTGCTAAATTTGCACATAATTTTTCATGAAAGAATAATCCATAGGTGCATGATCGGTACCGAACCCACGACCTTCGAATTTGAAGTCGAGGGTACAAACCACTCGGCCGTCATTAATAGTAACATAATTCATCTTCCTCAGCTGTAGGGTACTGGTAGTAGAATGTTACTCCTCCTCTTATGCACGTGGATGCAGTAAGAGCCTGCTCAAGGAAACCGCAGGAAGATGCATAGCAGCGTCTATCCGTGTATCAATATCCCGTTCTACCAACCCGCCTGCTAACCGTGGTGAGTACAGCAACTACCCCTCATGGAGATCCATGAGAAAGGCCTGTGTTCATTTGTAGACGTTTTACGGTTTTACTCACCACGCTTGGCAGGCGGGTTGGCGAGCGCAGTACGGGATGTTGATACACAGAAAGACGCTGCTGCCAATCTTCACGAGGTATCCCTTAACAGGCTCCTACTGCATCTGCGGGCATGTGAGGAGGGGTAACATACTACTGCCGGGACACCACGTCTGAAATGATGCTGATAAATTCAGCATCTTCTCATAAATTCTCAAAAACAAAATCAAGTCTCCCATTCTTGTTTACAACTCCACCCATAACTAAGTCCCCCTAGTCGATATCCCTATAATCCAGTAATCCAATAGAGCCTCATCAGAACAAACGCGTCGAGTTGTGAATGCGCATTCCAAGTTGAGATAAAAAGATGGACACACGATACACGTGGCGGGCGCGTGGCAGGATTTAAAAATGTTTAGGGCCTTTATTTCTAACAAGCTTAATTGTAGAACTCTGATGGGGATTGTAAAATTATGCTTTACTGGTAAGGCATAAGGGCTGTTTTCAGTAACTTTTTTTTCCACTAAATGGCGAGACAAGCTAGTAGCCCACCTGATGTTAAGTGTTAACCTCTACCTATAACAACTGCAATACCGTTTTTATATGAATATAAACAATATATATGATAAATGTTAGAATAAATCCTTTGTAATATTAGGATATTAACACTACACCCCCATTCTTCCATTCAAATCATCTCCAACCAAAGGTTGTCAGGAAGAAATCGCTTTAAGCGATAAGACTGCCCATTGTGTATTTCTCTTGTTTATGTTGTTTAAGTTAATTTGAGTTATTTATGTTTCATTTTATTTTATTATATATTCATAATTAAATAATAATAGATCAGAAATAAATAAATTAACCAACAGAACCGGGAGCAATATAACAGATCGTGACCAAATAATCTAAATTGTTAAAAACTTTTACGCAGATCTGTATGCGTCTAAATTGTGTGAGCCAGAATCACCAGACATAGAAATCCAAGGGCTGAATCAGCGGAACACTTCGACGATGAGTTATTAGTATTTTTTTTATTTTCTGTATGATTTACACAATAAAGAGTTTATTTATATAATTATCTACTGCAGTTAGTGCAATTGTATAGCGCCCGTCACCCTGAGGTCTAAGGTCTCATGAGCCCGTGTGCAGCAGCGTCTTTTACATCGCTTACTGCCCTCGCCGCCTGCCAAGTGTAGTGAGTATGGCAACTACCCCTCATGGAGATCCATAGAGGCCGGTGTTCAGTAGTGGGCGTTTTATGGCTCAAATGATGAGATTATTTATGAAGAGTTTATCCGGGGAAGGACCAGCATACCTATTTCTGCCGCCAAGCAGCAATGTCTGCATTGCTGTGTTCCGGGTTAGGGTAAGGGGGCCGGTGAAGTTACGGGCACATGATACCTTTTAACTCTGTCTCGGGGTGACGGGCGCAATGCAATTGCACTAACTGGAGTAGATAGATATATAAATAAACTCATAATTGTGTAAATCATACAGAAAATAAAGCATAACATAAACACTGACGAGCTCTGTGGCGCAGCGGGCGAAAGTCCGCCTGCGACGCAAGGGGTTGCGGGTTCGATTCCCGCCTCGGGACAAATGTTTGTACGATTTGCAGATATTTGTTCAGGGTGTTCTGGGTGTTTTTCTATATATAATAAAAATATCTATCTATGTAGTATAATGTATTATGTATATCAGTCATCTAGTACCCATAACACAAGCTCTGCTTAGTTTGGGGCTAGATGATGATGTGCGATTTGTCCAGCATTATATTATATTATATATTATTAGATATTGTAACAATGAATGGAAGTGAAAAAGTAAGGCTTCTTGTTTGCTTTTTTCCCTCACTTAGAAAAAAAGTTATCTGAAGCGAACGAATTCAAATATGTGCTTTATTCAATTTAAATGTGTCTTGTTCTTGTTTTTTAAATTCTCTATTATATTGTACCGTTTTGCTCCTTTGAATTAACAGTTATTGACTTTGACTTTTAAGGGTCCTTATCGTTGCCAGTGAGAGTTCAAGCTCCATGCGTTCAACGTCAAGCTAGTTTTGAAAATAAATCCCATCATAAAGGCGAATGGTTGAAACAAAGGCATTTGTCTCGTATTTAATTAACTATTTAACAAAGTTTCAACTCCACAACTGTCATGTACAGTCGCATTTGTTAGTCGTTTGTCAGTCTCAGCACAGTCACTATCATCATCGACGTCTACTGTGGGACATCGCCTTCATGGATCAGCATCGACCGTCAACCTGCGGTCTTTACCCGGTCTTCCCTCGCTTCCGCTTTCACTCGATAACTTTGTGGCCCCACCGACAGTTAATCATCATAATCTCAGCTGTAGAACTTGTGTTTTCGGCCACTGCAGCTAGTCAGAGGCCTCCCTCATAGATCTGTGATAGATAAGTGGGTTGTTTCCATACTCACCACTCTTGGCACGCGGGTGAGCGAGCGCAGTACCCATCTTTCGGTGGTATCCCTCGGCAGATTCAGACTGCATCCTTATGACACCTCGCGGCAAGACGACAGATAATATAATTAAAGTAATATCATGGCCATAGAAACTCCTTGTAAACAGCATAAATAAGGCAGCCATTCATAACACAAGCACGTGTAAAAACTGACGAAAACAAAAAAATATAGCTACAGAAAAAATCATCGGTGCATGTTCTGGAATCGAACCGCATTCGCAATTTCGTAGGGTAGGGCACACGTGGCCGGCGCGTGCAGGGGACGATATAGGGGACACGCAAAAACATGTCCCTTAAATGTTCCGAATCGAGAACAGTTGCTCGTATTGATTTGTAGTTAAAAACTTATAAATGGATTCCAGGAGAAGCATGTGTGAGCGAATAATATGGACAGTTTTATGTACTTGGACATAATGACGAAATATTTTTTCGGGTAATAGACCTGATAATTGTTTGCAACTATAGAGTTGCAAACAATTATCAGGTCTATTACCCGAAAAAATATTCCGTACAATAAAGAGAAAAGCATTGACTTTTTTTGTAAGGCGACGCATTGGTAAATTATTTAGAACTCTGAATGTCCATTGTTGAAACTACAATGGTAGAATGGAAAATGACGCGAAAAACAAGCTTAAAACAAAAAGTCGTAAGCCCCACCTAGTTTTAAACTATAGTTTTCATTTAAAATAAGCACTATTTTAAATTTTGTTAAATTCAACTACTATATCGAAAACGTACAGAAAAAATTGAGGCATAAATTGCTTACGTGTAAAGTGAAAATCAATATTTTTATAGACCTGTTTTGGGGACTTTTTCTGTTGTAATAGTTATCCAACCGTGTAAATCAATTTTAAGAAAAAAAAACATTACATATCATTTGCAAATGTTTAGTTATAGTTAAAAAAAGTTGAAATATAAACTAATAATAGGTGTGCAAATAATGTATTATTTAACTTGTTTAATTTTAAATAATACCAGTACCGGAGTAACGACCTAAAAATTGCGCTATGCCAAAAAGAGCTGACATAATTTTATTTGTTTAGAATACAAAACATTGTCTAATGCTTTTTTATTACCCAAGTCTCTGTCATACCATTTGTAATTATACTTATCCTTTTATTGCCACTAAAGATAAGAATGCAGATTCTCCCAAAGATGGGGGTCACCAAAACTACTTCTGTAAACCAATAAAACCAAAAATAGACGCATTACTTCAAACGCGTGCCATCTTTCACGTAACTAAAAATAAACCCTCTTTCGAGGGTTAATGCGTTAGCAATGTTCGCTACGGAGACCCTACAAGCAACATAAGTGCAGCATGAACTGAGCTTTGGGATGGGATGTTTACTAATATAGAAATAGATGCTAAATTAGTCTGTCTATAGTTTGGGATGGCCAAATAATATATATAATACGTTATGCTTGTTAAAACCTTAGTGTTTTCAGAAGTGGCTTCTGAAAACACTAAGGCTTTGCCAAAATCAAAAGAAGTTATAAGAATAAGAAGTAGTTAGCATTACGTTACGCAAGAGGACGGCCCGCTTCAAGATTTTGTTAGAACCTTACCAACGTAGAAAATTAAATAGAATTTACAAACATTTTGAAGTTATTACTCAGCAGGAATTTACAAACATTTTGATGTAATTGCCGTGGGGTGCCGGCAGTAGAATGTTACCCCTCCTTTCCTACCCGTGGATGCAGTAAGAGCCTGCTAAGGGACACCTCCGGAAGATGGGCAGCAGCGTCTTTCCGTATATCAACATCCCATACTGCGCTCACCAACCCGCCTGCCAAGCGTGGTGAGTATGGCAACTACCCCTCATGGGAATCCATGAGGGAGGCCTTAGTTCATTAGTGGACGTTTTACGGCTGAAATGATGATGATGATGATGATGACTCAGCAGGCTTGCTTATAGATAAATCTGTTGGTATAAATAACAACAACATTACTAGGAAACCTAGTTCATCTAATTATGAGCCTAGTCTCTTTTCAACATCATCCTCATTGATGTTCTACCATGTGAATAACTCACAAATAATACTCAAAACGTTACATACCAATGGAAATAAAAACGTTTAGGGACAATTTACAAACATACAAAGAACCTAGTATTAAATTGTCGACCACAATTTCCTATTTGTAGCTTTGTTTGTTGCATTGTTGCAATTCCAATTGGTACTCTCAAATCGACGCAGTGGCCATGATATTGTCCTGGTATGCCGTAGGGCACTCGTATCTTTGCCCTTTTTGCAGAATACTACGAGCTCCCGCGATATTTAGGTATCCAGACAGAATTATATCATCATTTCAGCCATAAAACGTCCACTACTGAACACAAGCCTCCCTCATGGATCTCCATGAGGGGTAGTTGCCATACCCACCACGCTTGGCAGGCGGGTTGGCGAGCGCAATACGGGATGTTGATACACGGAAAGACGCTGCGCGATTCTGGTATTCAATTCAATTTATATATTTTGTTAGAATGTATGTACAATAGTTCTTACTTTCTAATATTATGTCCAAATACAATCTAAGATAGATCATTTCAGCCATAAAACGTCTACTACTGAACACAGGCCTCCCTCATAGATCTCCATGAGGAGCAGTTGCCATACTCACCACGCTAGGCAGGCGGGTTGTCGAACGCAGTACGGGATATTGATACACGGAATGTCGCTGCTGTCCATCTTCCGGAGGCATTTTTGCACACCTATCTACGTTATATAGGTGTGCAAAAATGTCAATCATTATAATTTATTAAAAAAAAAAAAATAATTTATTAAATCAAGGTTTATACGATGTTAAAACTTGATTCATTGAGGTATTGTTTCACCGCTGTCGCTTGCACTAGCTACACACTGTGGCTTCCATCCTCTGCGGTCTGTCTGGATTGCGGCCTGAAAAAGTTCGATACTTGAATACGACCGAATGAATTGGACGCAAAAGGGTATGCTGACCTACTCTCGACTTTTTTTGGAATGCGATGGTCGTTGAAAGAGTTATACAACTTTTAGGCTCACACACCGATGACAAAAGTTGATCGACATTGTCTGATGAATAGGCTCGAATGGGGGGATGATTAATGATTGAAATATGATATCATTCATCTTCACACCTCTTAAATTGAAGATATGAGTCGCATGGTTCAATAAATACATAATCTCATTCAACCCGTTCATAAAATATTTTCTTCAATTTAAAGACCCAGGCGGCAATGGCGAGATGAGCTTGACTCCTTTAGGACAGACTGACTTCAACAAATTCAAAACAGGGATAAGTGGAAGGAGGGAAGGGAGGCCTTTGCCCTGCAGTGGGAAACATCAGACTTCTAAATAAATAAATAATAATTTAAATGATTCTCTATTTTTTCTCCGAAATTTTATTTCCATAATATTTATTTTCATATTCATCGATTGCCCGAATCATCACAGTCTATAAGGATCGCTAATATAGTTTCCACTAATATCGGTATTCATAACGATTACAATCCCTAAACCCGAAAGTACTGGTGAAAGCTATATTTTCAGTTTCAACAAATTTATCGCGTATGACGAATGTCGAAATAAAAAACAACTGAAATACAATCTTCCCCGTTCAGTTATAAATAAAAAGTGAGAAGAGCTCCTCTTTCACAGATAGTTTCTCATTAAACATCGCATATCGTGTTTCAAAGGTTCAAAGCCAGCTCTTCGGCGTAAATTAGGAGACGGTAGCTTGGTATAATTCTTTTGATATGGAGGAGGCTTGTCACAATTCGTTTTGATATCCCGAATATAAGATTAAAAGGCATAAATAATTTCTGAAAGACTGCCACTTTAGAGCTTGTTCGTTTTGGCATGATGGCTTGTCAAAGTCAAAGTCAATAAGTGTTTATTCAATAGAGCAAAAAGCTACATAGAATAGTTAATTTACAAAAGAATATATACTATACCGCCGTGGGGTGCCGGCAGTAGAATGATACCCCTCCTCTCATGCCCATGGATGCAGTAAGAGCCTGCTAAGGGATACCTCCGGAAGATGGGCAGCAGCGTCTATCCGTGTATCAACATCCCATACTGCGCTCACCAACCCGCCTGCCAAGCGTGGTGAGAATGGCAACTACCCCTCATGGAGATCCATGAGAGAGGCCTGTGCTCATCAGTGGACGTTTTATGGCTGAAATGATGATATACTATAGAAATTTAATAAAAAAAATACACATTTACATTGAATAAAGCAAATCACTGAATTATTTCGTTTCAGAAAATTTTTTTCAAGTGAGGGAAAGAAACGAAGATAAAACCTCACTGTTTCACTTTTATCCATTGTTACAACTTTTATCTTAATATTATGCTTAAAGATATTGAATAGTTTGGATATTGCAAGATGACATAATTTCTTGGACCACATAGTTGAGTATATACCAAGCTGAGGCTAGCATGACTTATGAATTGATAATTATAATCTCAGCCGTGGGACTGCTGCCCACGCCCACAGCTGCACCTAAGCCTCCCTCATGGATCTCAAAGTACTGAGCATGAGAGTGAGAGAGAGTACAATATAATGTTGCCGCTCTTTTCTTGCCCGTGGATGCAGTAAAAGTCTGGGATACCTCCGAAAGATGCAGAAAGCACAGCAACGTCTTTCCGTTTATCAACATCATGTACTGGGTTCTCCAACCCGCCTGTCAAGCGTAGTGAGAAAGGCAACAGTCCCTTATGATGAGAAAAAATATTTTTCTCATAAAGTAAAAACTAGAAAAATATAAATATATCGCCGGAGAAAACTCTGAAGGGACATTTCCATCACCTTCGACGAAGGATGGCCGGTTAGGGCAAAGAATAGAGATTCCAAGAGTTTAGGTGAGACTTTTTCCTAGCAGTGGGGTGAAATGAGTTTGAAAAAAATATTAATCTACGTTTAGAGATGATCTCTAAGTATACATTAATATTATTTTACTGTAACTATATAGCTGTATATATAGCTGCATAGGTGGAATAGAGAAAATAATAGAGGTAAGAAGAGTTTAGGAGAGACTTTTCCCAGCTGTGGGGTGAAACATGTTGCTGGGAAAAATCTGCCCCAAACTCTATCTTATTCTAACCTCTATATCCGTATATTCTAACCTCTATCCTATGCTTTATATCTTCCTTCATCTTCCGTCCAAAGTGATGGAAATGGAGAGTCACTTAAAGTCGCTTTACTACTAAATGACGAGACAAACTGAATGCCCACCTGATGTTAAACGGTATCATCTACCTATTACAACTGCAATAGCGCGGTGATCACGTTAACTAAGCACATGACCAACGCTGCCTTACGCTACCCTGAGACGTAGAGTTGTAAGGTCTCATGTTCCCGTAATTTAATTCAACAATAATTTCCTGTACCGTGACATCTAAAAATTAGGCTCTTCTAGATAAGAATCACACATTTGTAACGAACTCAACAAATTCATTTAGATGTAATCATTGTTAGAGTTTTCTATTGTCTTCCCCCGAGTAATGGGTTAACTAATAGGGACCATAAAAGTAAGTAAATTGACCTTAATGATATAATGTCCCACATGTTGTGTTTACTTCGAGTGTGGTTTTAGGGCCGCAGAAATAGAATAGTAATTGCAATTTATTTAGTTAACCATAGGATCCTGAGAACACTTAGTTATGCCCAATCTAATATAAATTAAATAAGTTAGGTAGTTTGTAGGTTCACCTAACTTATTGGAAGTATTTCAGTAACTAATCTTTGCCATAGGATGCCGGCAGAAGAATGTTAGAATTTTGTTTTTCCTCTCATGCCCGTGGATGCAGTAAGAGACTGCTAAGGGTACCTCCGGAAGATGGGAAGCAGCGTCTTTCTGTGTGTCAACACCTCATACTGCGCTCCCCAACCCGCCTGCCAAGCATGGTGAGTATGGCATCTACCCCTTATGGAGTTCCATGAGGGAGTCCTGTGTTCAGTAGTGGACGTTTTACGGCTGAAATTATGACTAGGGTAATCATCGTACAGATACTGTATTTGTGAGAAACCAACATAAAATGCAATAAAAAAATATTTAGTTTTAATTCCGCTTAATCTGAGATGCAGGAGCACCGCTCCCCCGCCCGCTAATTATGCACATGCAGGGAAAACTAGTTTGTCAGTACAGCATGCATACCCAAACCTATACGACGACACGTGTTTCGAATCTCCGCGAGGCATCATCAGGTGAGACTGGCTGAGGTGTTGACTGGTCGGCCGCTGGAACGAAAGATTTTTATTGCATTTTATTGTCATGGATTTCCGCAAAGTAACGCCTGATTCCATTAATTAGAAACCAACATATTAAACAGGATGTAACATAAACGCTCTCACTTCAATTTGCGTTTGAAATTCAATAGAATGGTACTAGAGACCTTGCAATAGGCTATGCGAAAGGAACACTGGCCTTGTATTGTAGATAAGCCAATCTTCGTTGCTTTATGCCCCAGCAAGGAATTGATTCCCTTGCACACCCTAATGGATTGAATCTGTAGACTTCCTAATGCTCAAAAGGACATGAAAAGTCGTCGTGTAGCGCGTTATTCCAATAAAGCGTCACTCCTGATTGATTTTACGACTATTATGATTTTATATTATCTAAGAAGAAATAAAAGTGACCAGTGTGTGTGTGTGTTTGTGTGTGTGTGTGTGAGTGTATGTGTGTGTCTGTGGCTATTGCGCTGAAACGGATGAAGACGCTATTTAGCATGTTTTATCAAAATTAGTTTATGTTTACGAAAATTATTAAAAGGCTAAGTGTTGGAAGTGTCTACATTTTAAACTTAATTTTATTCTTATACAACGTTTAAACTGCGTGTATCACGAGTAGAAAACAAATTAGGAGTGGTTCTCGTCCGGGAACTTTATAGGTACATGAGTTTCTAATGTATGAAGGGTAGTGCAATAGTTTTCCCATCTTCCTGCATCATAGCTTAGGAGCCAGCGTAACCATCTCGTTAAGCCCAGTCTGAAATTCTACCAGGAAATTATTCTTTGTCTTATGTTGCTTATACTGCATTGCGGCCTCATTATGTTTGAAAGGTCAACTGCTCAGTATATTATTTTACTGGCAGCCGACTAACTATATGACCACCTAGGTCATGTTTAAAGAAAGTATTTGAGAAGAACAGTACCCTTTATGATATTGCCTGTATATTGGCAAAGTTTGATACTAAGGCGTAGTATAATGGAAATATCGAGTTTTCTCTGAGCACCCTTCACAGTTTGACTTTAGAGTTAATTTTGTATTTTTTTAATATCCTGATGTGTTTTTAACCAACAAACAGATTTTATTGTTCTACCATGTAGGATTGTTCGCCGTTGAAAGACAGTACTCGATTTTTATAAGGGCTGTTTCAGCAATCATTGTTTATACTTCATGTCATAACGCCTTTGATATTTATTTGTCGAAGAACGAAAGAAAGCAGAATAATGATCTACACAATCTTTTGTAGATTTAGTTTTATATATATTTTATATATTATATGTTATTATTATATATATTTATATATATTTTAGTTTTACCTTTAGTGAAGACTATTTTCAGCAAGTAGATAAACGTGGTTTTAGATGCTTTTAATAAGTCTTTGCCTCTTTTCATCACAGCGTAGGACTGCTGTCCACAAGAACTGCTTGACAAAAAAGACCTTCCTCATTGATCTCCAATATCTTGAGGGGGTTGTAGTCATACTTGCCACACCTGGCAGGCCGGTTGGCGAGCGCAGTACGGGATTTTAATACACGGAAATAAAATAAAATATGTTAATCCGTAAGAATTATAAGATTTATTGGTCTTAGATAAACAATTGTTAAAATTATTCCAGTTAGTAAAAAGTTCCATGTCATTTTATACAAAGCAGACGTGTTCGAGCATAACGAGCGAAAATTCCCCTACTGACTATTTTTGAAGATCCGTTACACTGCATTTGCATAGAATACGGACTGCCGTCATTATTAGAACACTTTATAAAGGCAAATCAGTAGTTTTTTTTTTTTACTTTAACAACAAGTACCTCATATGTTTTGCGTCGGAAACCAACGAATTTAACATCTTTAACAGGTTTATTTTTATTCATATTAGTCAATTTAATAATTAAAGCTAATAAGTAACTTAGTAAATAAGTATATAATGCTTCATATTTTGGCTATCTAGCCCTTTAGTAAGCAGAGCTTGTGTGGAGGGTTTATGATGATTGAAAGAAAAATAAATACTAAAATAAAAATTGGTACGCGGTCCATCGCCTTTGCCATCCTCCCAGCTTAGTCGTCTATTTGTCAGAGCGAAGGATAGCTCAATACATCTGAAGATGACTAAGGGTTTTCTAAAGATCTTTTTCTTAACCGTTAAAGAACCTGTTAAAAGTACACATACATTTTTCAAGAAAGAAATACGGCCAGTAGCATGTCCATTACCGGTATCGCTTCCGAACGAAGTACTAAGCCGGCTGTATAAATGCGTCCATCCCCCAAACAGAAATACAGAGTTTTATGTTCGCTCATAATCACATCCTTTCTTGTAAAATGTCTCAATTAGCTTCGGGAGGATGTGTGGACACGGGCGTTTTAACGAGCCGAATATTAGCTTTTGATGGGCGTATCTGATCGGTGACGGCGACTGGGTTATTGCTGACACCTTAATTCAAGGCACAGAATAGCAGCTGGTGATTAGTTGTAGTAGTGAATGAGATGAAGCCAAATTGTCAACAACATATACAAGAATCACCCAATAATCGCTGTCAAACGTCAGTTCCTTGCTTAAGAAAGTTGACCGTTTACAGCTTTGACCGCGAGATTTTACGCCTGTTGTAAACCTGTCGCGAGATACGAATCAGCCTGCGAGTATCTATTGCGTTTTTTACCTTTATTTTTAATCGAAATTTTGACAAGCCAGTATGACACTTAATGTGTTTATTATTAAGTTATCATCACGAATTTTGAGACTGGAAGAATCACCTACTAGTTATGTTATTTTGTTTTTATTAAGTTTTGATCGAATATATTTATTGTGAGTAGCTTATTTTATGTTACCTATGATATTGGGTCTAGATGGTTAACAGGTTTGCTTAATTGCTCTAAGCTTTTAGGGTGTCTTTCTTTTATAAGTATCTATACGTTAGCAATTTATTCTATTGTTCAATCCCTGTTCATCTTTACGGAAATAAAATATAGCCTATGTTATTCAGGGATGATGAAGATTTCTAATGGTGTAAGAATTTATAAATTGCTCCAGTAGTTTCAGAGATAAACGAATGTCTATGTACATATATATATCAGAGCAATCTTTCTTCTTTATTATTAGTGTAGATAAAGACAACATCAGCTTTTGCAAACTCTTACACAATATTACCTCCCCAAATTCTGTGACAATAGTTAATTTTGTTATTACAATGTTACATCGCCCCCACATTGATGGTATCTGTAATATCTATCTATTGACACCTACAGATGTATTGTGATTGTAATGAATGAACAATGAATCGGACAAACGTCCATAATTCAAATGGCTCGAAGATACGATTACCGATTTGTGATTCGGACCGGATATAAGAATGATTTCTTATGTCCGTAACGGGAGTAACAAAATTATAAATGAAAAAGAGAAATTTACAATGGGAATGATATGCTTATAAGCAATAAATGTGGTAAGAAAAAATATAGCATTAATTTTATGATTATTGATATTTTGTTATAGCCCGACGTTATATTGTGGCACTGGACATGTTCAGCAGATGTCAAGGAGAAAACTGACAATATTATGAATATTAAGAACGACAAGTACAAGTACAAGTGTTAATATCAAGATATCGAGATTACATTACTTACAAACAATCAAAAACTAACAGTGATCGCGAAACTTTCGGAAAGAAAATCATGCAAAACTAAATGCACAGAAAAATTGCAACAAGTCAACACTATCCCACATTTTTTCCATTTTAATAAATAATCCTACTTCCCCGTAAAGTGAAAACAAATCAAAAGGAAAAACCCCTGCCTTCCGCTCGAAGGAGCCCTGTAGTGCAGGGGGCTAAGCTTAACACGAGACCTGCAAGCTCTAGTGCGCCGGTGACTCATTACTGTGCCCGCTGAGGGGCTGCGAGGGACACAGGAGTCGTAACTTACCTAATACAGAAGTTCCACTAAATATTTGCTTATATAACCTTCTAATATTATTCATATACCTCTACATTGTAGTGCCCAGTTCCCAGTCTGTAGGTATTATATAATTAAATTAAGACCTTTGTTTACAACTGGAAGTAATAAACAACATATGTAAGTAGGTGTTGAACTAAGATTCAGTAAAATTTCTCGAGCCAGTGTCTTAGGATTCCATAGACACGTAGACGTAATGATTGTTAGTTCGTGCTGGTTCGATTCCCGCTGGAATTGAATATTTAAATGGTATAATTTATTATACAAGCTATTTTAATACTTCTAAGATCACCTTAAAATCTAGCTACATAGCTTGGATATATTGGATAATAATCTATTTGAAATTCTTATATGTATATGTTACATGGTTTAAAATTTTTCTGGGTAGTATTATTTTTAAGGGTATAATGATGCTTGGGAAATAAATGATAAAATAAAATAACACCACAACGTTTATTTAAAATCATAACAAATTAAAATAAATTAAAATTAAAAAAAAACTTTTTAACAAACAAGCTTTAATTTTAACGTATTAAAAATAATAATATAAACACATTAAGGTTTAATGTAAACTTAAAACGTATTTTTACACAATGTATGTGATAAAAAAGCTTGTCGCGAGATTAACCTGTGTACCTGTAACCTGATCTAATTGATTTAATTTTCTTTTTCAAACAATGTAGGTATTTACATTATTTGAAAAAAAAAAAATTAAATCGATTAACTGCTTAAATCTCGCTATAACATTTTTTATCACATAAATTGTGTAAAGTTTAAACTTTAATTGAAATTTTAATTTATTTTTTAAATTTTTAGTTATCACTGGACAGTTGGTTTCTTGTCTGTTCATCTCATGCCCGCCATGTTGGAGTTAGAATGATGTTATATATTTTTTTGAGTAACTTTCAGCAAGCCCTTTTATTTGATATCCATATTGTAAAAGTGCAATAATAAAATAACTAGTCCGCCATCTTGGGTATTCTGCCATATTGGATTTAGAGTGATGTTATTTCATTTTTCGAATAAGTCCACCATCTTGAGTATACCGCCATGTTGGTTTAGAGTGATGCCATTTAATTTTTCTCAGCAAGGCCTTTCATTTTATACCCATGCTAGGTGTCCCGGCGAACTTCGTATCGCACCTACTACAACCACTGCTTACAACTGTCTTACAACCCTATAGTATTCCTCGATAAATGGGCTATCTAACACTGAAATATTTTTTCAAATCGGACCAGTAGTTCCTGAGATTAGCGCGTTCAAGCAAACAAACAAACAAACTCTTCAGTTTTATAATATTAGTATAGATTATAGGAGTGAGTTAAGAACAAACATGCGAACAAACATAGTTACATACATACAGGGCAAGCTAAATAAAAGCTTGTAAAAAGCATTTACTTTTTGAACGCTAATAGCAGTTCACGAGAAATTCTGTAAGTACTCAACTGCGACATAAGACATTCTAGCTATACATACACCTAATTTGAGCGCAATAAAGTTCATTTTCCACTGGCAGCTCGTTCAAAGTGACAAACATAGCTCTAGCCCTCAGCGAAAGGGGTTCTTGAGCATTCAAGAGTCATCTTTGAGCACACGCACACATCAAGACAGCTTAGTGGATCTGTTTGCAAGGTTTATTTGTGTTCTTGTGTGTCATATGTGGCACGTAAGGGTTTTGTCCCATTTCTGCAATGCTTGAGAAAATATGACAGTTTTACATGAGAAGTTTTTGATATATGAGGATATATAATTCATTTTATTTGTTTCATGAACCTATTATATTTTCGCATGAATATTATCGAAGATTTTTATAAAAAGTTTCATGTGATAGACTGGGATTTTTTGCTTGATAACGATTTTATTATTTCATATATATTTAAGTTTGAAAGTATTTTGTATGTATTAATATCAAGATAATATTGTGAACCAATTGCTCATTTTATACATTATCATTTGAAAGGACACATACATGCCGGAAAAAAAACAGTACGGTCTTTTTTAATATGTATATATATAAAATTCAAAGTCCTGACTGACTCACTGACTGACTGACTGACTGATATATCAACGCACAGCCTAAACCACTGGACCTAGAGACTTGAAATTTGGCACACATATACCTTGAGTATCCAAGAGGTGCAATAAGAAGGGTTTTTTTGTAATTCCCACGGGATAGGGAATAAATGGAATTTATATTTTCGAATCAAAGTGGCTCTGCGTGAAAAAGGGGATTTACACGCGGACGAAGTCGCGGGCAAAACCTAGTTTTTTATGAAGTTTCTAAGTGCAAATACCTATATTGTACTTAATCATCATCATCATTACAGCCGTAGGACTGCTGTCCACGTCCACTGCTGGACATAGGCCTCATACATCTCCAAGATCATGAGTGAATGGTTGCCATACACTCCACACTTGGCAGGCGGGTTGGCCAGTGGAGTATGGGATGTTGATACACGGAAAGATCTGCCCATCTTCCAGAGCAGAACATATTTAATAATTATTAATATTAATTTACAAAAAAAAATTGTACTTGAAACTATGTAATTCCCACTTAAATATTTTCCCACGCCCTCGCAATCCTGCTACAGCACGTAAAATGTGTTACCTGAACACAGCATATATCAGCCTTTGCAGCCTCCGTTAATTTGAAATTGTCTTAATTTATTTCGTTGGAACGCAACATTAATTTGTTGCTAAACCTCTAGGGTATTCGTAGTTCTTGCAATGAACGACATACGAGTAACTTTAGTTGTCTAAGGCTGAGGGCGTTAACTGTTGGTACCTATCTAGGTATACTAGTATTATATGCAAAGAAAATTAGTATTTTTGAATGTTTGTAATAAATAACTTCAAAAATAGTCTCGCGGTCCTCGGAGGCCGCCACGAACGGTGCTCATGAATAAGAGCCTCTAAATGATCACGAAACGTCAGTAAGATGATAATAAGTTATGTGTATATTAGTTACGTGGTGTAAGCCGTATTATCTATACTAATATTATATAGAGGTAAAGTTTGTGAGTTTGTGAGGTTGTAGGGGGTAATCTCTGGATCTGCTGAACCGATTTTCAAAATTCTTTTACTAATAGAAAGCCACAGTATTTGTGAGTGTCATAGGCTATAAATAATCGCCCAACAAAGTGGCCACCGGGTCAGCTAGTATTTATTTATCTTCAAAAACGATTATCTGATTTAAAAAAATCTTTTACTTTTAAAATGCTGATAAATAGAATGGAATGCCCTCATCACGTAAATCAGGGATGAACATAGGCTCTTTTGGACCCAGTAGGTGGCACTGTAATACAGGTGCGTTGCGAAACGAAGTTCGCCGAGTCAGCAAGTGCTAAACAAAAATCATCATCATCATTTCAGCCATAAAACTGATGAACACAGGCCTCCCTCATGGCTCTCCATGAGGGGTAGTTGCCATACTCACCACGCTTGGCAGACGGGTTGGTGAGCGCAGTATGGGATGTTGATACGCGGATAGACGCTGCTGCCCATCTTCCGGAGGTATCCCTTAGCAGGCTTTTACTGCATCCATGGGCATGAGAGGAGAGGTATCATTCTACTACCAGCACCCCACGCGCATTAAACAAAAATATTTATTCTAAATTGTTGTAAGACATGGCCCTAAAATAGTTACAAAAACTTGCCTTACATATTTAATAAATCGGTTATATCGGTGTCGATAACTACCTACCTTTGGAGACAATGACAACGACAGTGCGATTTTGAATAATGTAATTCTTAAAAGTCATAGGTTTTTCTTCTTCTAAAATGTTTAAGAGACGAATATTATAATGCTAAAGAGGAACCTACAAAGGTGTTTTTAAACATCTGTTCCTACCGAACAAGGCGCGTTTCTGTAATAAGTATAAGTTATTGCAATCCATGAAGTGTCGGTAGTAAAATGATGCCCCTCCTCTCTTACCCGTGGATGCAGTAAGAATCTGCTAAGGGAAACCTCCGGAAGATGGCGGCAGCGTCTTTACATGTATACATGCAACCCATACTGAGCTCGCCAACCCACCTGCCAAGCGTGGCGAGTATGGAAACAACCCATCATAGTGATCCATGAGTGAGGCCTTTGTCCAGCAGTGGACGTCCTATGGGTGAGATGATGATGACTGCAATTCCTAACTTTATACCCGTGACATAGTTGACCACTAGGAAGTTCGCATCATGATTCTGCTAGTTTGCTAGCGAAGTCAGACGGTATACTAGTTCAGAGTTTATGGTTTGGTTCCATTAAAATTTATACATCTTGTTCAGTAACAGTGTTTATGCGCACGTTTTGTACAGCTAATAGTTAGTTAGCTTCAGACGTATTGACCTGTTCTTTCCTCTGAATATTAGCTGACTAAGCTGAGAGGTTGGTATAGGTCCTGGGCAAGCCTAATCCATCTAATAATGTCCCAGGCACTGCAGCGTCCCGTACATTGTACGATTGTCTTTTACACATTAAAATGTCATAGTAGAATAAGAAGTAAGTTTTTTTGTTTTTTAAAATACGTGTTTTAAAAACCAGTGCTGTATGTTCCGCATGCAGCTCACGCTGAATTTACTCCCTTTGTCTAAACCTTGTGACGGTGTTATTAGATTAAGCTTATTTAAACTTTTTTGATGAGACAATAAATGATTTTGTATTGTATTGTAACGAATATTTCACTCTCTAGTAAGCATCGTACATTTTACTTACGAAGGAAATCCTGATGAGACTTCATCTAAAACTTGACTAAGTATCATGTTTTTTGTAACAGTACCATTAGCAAATATTATGTTGTGTATGCGTTTGTTTTTAGTTTTTGACTAATATTATATAATGTAGCTATTTTATTTTAAATTTTGTTGTCGTTATAGCAGGACAAACAGTTAACTATTATTTTTTTATTTGGAAATATACACACATATTTTATATTAAGTTGATTTGTAATTCTGTAATCTTAAGTTTCACTTTTATTGTTTTATGTGTAATATTGAGTTTCTTTAAAATATATTGTCTACGTACTGTTTTGTTGCCAAATATCTATTTATCTATCTATATAACGGATCAGATTTCTGTTTCAGTACACAACATAACTTCTTCGTTTGTTGTGATGTTAGAGAGATAGTCTGCTTTTAAATAAAATATTACAAAGGGGTTGCTTTACTATTCTGGACATCACACGGCCACTAGCCAATCTATTTATCCCGCCACTTGTGATTTATTGAATTTCAATCTTTTATCCAGTGCATAAAGATATTTTTTGCTTGTAATACACCTTCATCAAAGAGGTTTCATTATTCGTGCCGAAAACTTAATCTACTATCAAAGGTAAGCCGGATGACAGGATTAAATGTTAACTTATTAGCGTGTGTTCAAACCTTTTGGCGGATATACGATCCACTGAACATTTTGCAAATCAAAGTTGAACCTACTGCTAAAAGTATAAAGCTCATTTTATATTTTTACCTTGCCATATATAAAGTGCACTTAAAAGATTGTGCTGTCACAGTGACCATATCTCAGAGGATTTACATGATTGTCCCGACTTTTGAATCATAAACGTTTATATATTTAAACTACTTTAAAAAGTCTCCATTTAACTTTTATTTTAGTATTACTTTGTATGTGAAGAACATAAAGTCGTTTTTTTTTTATGTAAAATATTTAATTTCTCAAAGTATGTACCATTGCTATCTATGCACTTTTGCCATCTCATAGGTAGTTCATTGATCCCTTTACTAAAAAACCATTCGGACGGGAATCAATAAAATCTTTGAAGGCGGTTTGAAATTTCCCATCGGAGTTGAATTTTTTACCTTGCAAGAAGTTATCCAAATTTCGAAAAACATGGTAATCTCTTGGAGCAGGGTCCGGAGAATACGATGGATGTCTTGAACATTCCTATTGAAGCTCCTCTAATTTGGTAGCCGTCTGCTGAGCAGTGTGTGGTCTAGCGTTGTCCTGAAGCAGCAGTGGCCTAGAGCGATTGACTAGCCTCGCTTGTTTAGTAGCTAGCTTTTCCATCATGGTTTGCAGTTGCTGACAATAGACACCTGCCGTAATCGTCTGGCCAGATTTAAGAAAGCTGTAGTGTACGACACCGGCACTGGTCCACCAAATGCTCACAAGTAACTTTTTTTGAGTCAGTTGTCGCTTGGGGCATGATTTGGCTGGTTCGCCAGGGTTCAGCCATTGCAATGAGCGCGTCCGATTATCGTACAGGATCTACTTTTCATCACAGGTAATGATTCGATTTAAAATCTCTTCATTATTGTGCCGGATGAGTAATGTAACGCAGCAGTCGACGCGCGTTTGTCGATTTGCTTCACTAAATTCATGAGGTACCCACCTTCCAAGCTTTTTCACCTCAATTTGCTTCAAGTGGATTAAAATAGTTTTATCACTAACACCACAGCCTGCAGCTACGAAAAATATAATACCAAAATATATGGAAGATCCGCTTCCACAATAGCCTTCAATTCTTGATTATCAACTTTGGTCTCCGGCCGTCCATGGGGCTTGTTCTGCAGGTCAAAATTTCCATAACGAAAACGTTGGAACCAAAAACGCACTGTGTTTTCTTTTGCGACACCGCTGCCATACACATCATTAATCCTTCGAGCCGTTTCTGCAGCACCGGTGCCACGTTGGAACTCGTACTCGTAAATAACGCAATATTTCAAGTTTGAGAGGAAAGAGGAAAAACAAATGAATTGTGATTTTCGAAACTCAAATGCATGAGTAAATAGCTGTATAAATTTGAATTTGGAATTCCCAACCAAATAGGAGTTATTTGAGATCAAAGTGGCCAGTACGACAAAACGCCAATTTCATTTTTAACGACCTAATATATTGTGAGGCATTCTCATACAAATTGTCACTTAAACTGCTACAGTTTAAATATTTGGAAGGTTTGTTTAGGAATTTGACGTAATGGAACCAATACATCGAACGGGACAACACGGGAAGTGTTTAAGTTGACGATCTATATCTTACGGTAATAACAATAGTTGTCTATAAACAAATGAAATAGTTGTCCAAATACAAATGAAACGGCCCGGTTTGTAACTTGATTGTTTTTATGACGCCGTGTATTTCAGTAGATACATAGTGTTGAATTTATTCTTCTCATTATAACAAAATTAAATTAAGAGTATAAAATAAATAAGATTGGTCTTGATTTTTTTTGTTTTCAAACAGTATTATGTTTATATTATTACTTTCACTGAGCAATTTTCATGTGAGACTTATAAAAGTCTACAATCACTATTTTGCTGTGATTAAATCTATCAGAGAGGTCCATAAGTTTTCTAAGCCTTACTAACCTCGTCACTCGGTCGTGGTACCTATCCCTTTAACATCTTTCGCCTTTTAATAAATATAATACGGCTTACACCACGTACCTAACTTATTATCATCTTGCTGACGTTTCGTAGACCGTTTAGAGGCCCTTCTTCATGAGCACCGTTCGTGGCCGACTCCGAGGGCCGCGAGACGAGAACATATGGCAGTTCTCGTCTCGCGGCCCTCGGAGTCGGCCACGAACGGTGCTCATGAAGAAGGGCCTCTAAACGGTCTACGAAACGTCAGCAAGATGATAATAAGTTAGGTACGTGGTGTAAGCCGTATTATATTTATTAAATGATGTCTAGCCACGATAATTTCAATTCAGTGATCTTTCGCCTTTTTCATGTACCCATTTCTTGTGGTACTCCTTTTTATTGCTCATTAGCTCAATCTTGATTATTTTCTATCTCATATACGTCCAGTTCGGGGAACATACCTCTTAAATCAGCTCACCAAGTGAACAATCCCTCACATTACCACCCTGCCTGCCGGCTAAACCTCAGACAAATCTACTTGGATCGAATGCGTCCATCACTCTTCATAATGAAGGATCATGATTTAGATTGATAAGCAACCCTAGTTTCGTGTGTAGATCTGGTCTGCGACAGACCTGACACTGCTAAGTGCAGAGCAAGTAAATTTATATTATTATAACTTTTGAAGTTATAGCAATCTTACATATACTTTGGTATCATAGACAGCCAGAATGCAATATTTAGGGTATATTAACCGTAATTTGATCGATATATCACGGATACACTGATCGG
The DNA here is from genome assembly GCA_963082625.1 of Pasiphila rectangulata. NCBI lineage: Eukaryota > Metazoa > Arthropoda > Insecta > Lepidoptera > Geometridae > Pasiphila > Pasiphila rectangulata. The sequence goes on along the minus strand of OY720245.1, from coordinate 15,841,725 downwards.
GTGTGTATAACCTACGCGTAATATCACGTAAAAATTGCTTATAGTGAATAATTTGTAAAAATATGAGATAACAATAGTTATAACATTACGCTTTGTTGTATAAATATGTCAATTAAATGAAAATATTAATTTACATAAGTTGGTTCAAGTAAGAAACTAAACGTAGGATAATGATAAATGTGTAATCTAAACCAAACAAAAAGAGGTTGGGAACGATATTTTGTCTACTAAATAAAAAAACAAGGAAGTATAATTTCAGTATTATATTAAATTACATTGTGTAATGCAGTGACCGTACTATTTGACAAAAACACATAAATAATCACTCTATCAGCCACTAGGTCCCACAAGCCTCGCTTAGCGTATACTTTGCTTAGACCACGGTATAAGATTTTCATTCCTACTCGTATTTAAGTTGTAACGGCTTGTTAACGTGACATAAAGTCCATGACACTACGTTCAAGAGATTCAAGAAGTTTGCGCTAGTTCTAATAACTACAAATTACAAATATATACTTTTGAGTAGTAAACACCTATTTTGTAACGTTCTACAATATTTTCGTTCTACAACTTTCAAAAAAGAAAAGGTTCCATCAGTTGCTTAAGTCAGATCTATTTTAACTTAACTCTACACTTGTACCTTCTCATTACTTAAAAGGCTTACAATTTTATCCCATCCGACGAGTCCCCACTATCAGCTGAGCTTGCAGTATCCCCCACTTTGAGCCTCTAATGATTGATGTGTTTAAAAGTGTAGTGTATTTTGCGTTGATTTTTCTAGATCTTCTTAATCAGTTTCACAATCCAGTAGTTTTTCTCTTCTTTTGTTTTTAACTATATCAATCAACAATTCTTTTGTTTTAGAGTGTTTTATTTTGGTTTTATAGTTTTTGCCGGCAGATTTGCACTCGCTCAGATAAACATCCAGTGTGCAAAGTTAGCTTGAAGAGGCAACAAAATTAATACAAACAACATTCAATTTCGGTTTTAACAATAATTTTGCAGTAAAGATTTTCTTCATTTTTTTGTTGAGTAGTGTGTTTCCCCTCTTTGTTCCCAACTGTGTTAATGAACAGTTCTTTTGTACTACCAACTTCAGAATGTGGAGATCTTAGGGCATCGTTAGATGGCACGTGTCTCTAAGAATTATATATTCGTTATCGGTAAGATAGGGCTTGTGCTTACCTACGTAACTATAACAAAAAACACTTGTGCTATTTTAAGGGTGAAGTTTGAAAAATACGTATTATTTTTTTTATAGTTGAAGATATTTTTAGGTTCCAATAACTCAAAAAGAAAAAAAACGGAACCCTTATAGGATCACTTTGTTTTATGTCTGTCTGTCTGTCCGTCTGTCGGTATGTCAAGACCATTTATCTCGAGAACGTGTAGAGGTATCGAGTTGAAATTAAAACCATACTCAAATCTACAGCCTCTTTAAGCTTTAAAAAATCAATATTCTCAGTTAACCTAAAAACAGGTACAGTCGTTTATACCGCAAAAAACGCATGTTTCGACATCCTCAAATGAATAAACATTCTAAGGGCACACCGTAGACCATTAACTATGAAATTTGGCAAGGTATAACGTCTTATACTGTAGATATAGATGATAATCTAAAAACTATACATTTGCAATGAAATATTAAAAAAAAAGTACGAAATCAATCATCGAGGCCTAATCTTTTTGTGCTTTTTTAAAACTTTAACTATATCAGATCTAATAGATAGCTAATTTATAAATAAGCATTGGTACAGGGGTACCAGAAAAGGGGCGAAGGCCTCAAAATGTCATCAAAGGTTAAAAAAATGGAATTTTTGAGTTTTTGTACGTTTCCGGCCATTTGAAGACTATTATTTTTTTGGTGAACTTTTGAGGCCACAATAACTCCGGTCCCTGTGACCCTAGGGTCACCAAAAATCAGTCACATTCTCTTATTAATACGGTGCTAACAAAAAAGGTTTCATGTCAATCGGTCAACGCGTTCGGTTGTAATCGTCAAATACCTCTACACAGACACACGGACAGACAGACAGACAGACAGACAGCGCTATGCATATTAGGGGGCTACACCCCCTAAATAATTGTTATGTACCTACGGAACTTTTGGTGGGTGACTTCACTTGTCCGGTTTCCTTTTAAAAATAATTACAATTCACTTGCAGAGAAAAACTTAAGATTAGGCGAACATAGTTTGCCATTACAGCTTTATGATAAAAAAGGTTTGAAATTTAAATTTAAATATTTAAATTGCCGTTTGTGGCGTCGTTATTTCAATGTTATATTGTAATAACGACGACATTCAAACACATTTTAATGATCATCAAAATTATAGCATAGTTTCAAAATGGAATGCCAATATAATACTAGGCTTTGGCCAAATTAATATTTTCGTACTAAACCCAGTGATAAACGTTTAACCATAATTTTCGAACGATCTAAAAGGTTGTTTGATAAAAACTGTGATCAAGTAAACGTTTCGAAACGATTAATTCGGGCGGAAACTGATTATTTTGATCGAGACAGGTAATGAGCAAGCTATCGACAAAAAAAGTTAGGGACAACATTTTGGAGGATGCCGAAGATAAATATCTTATGATTATGTATTTTAGATCGTTCAGGAACTAAACAAATGTTGTTTTGATAGCTTTCTATGTATATACATTTAAGAACTATTATATAAGAAACATCAGCTATGAGGGCTCATTAATCCATATCACAAGCTTTCTTTGGTGGAAGGCCTTGAACTTCGTAGTCTTTTGGAGCTCAGACATAATAACTTTACCATGTGTAGATATTTTAATGCATTTGCAGAGAAGGTTGACTTGTTCATCATTATTATTATTAGCTACCTGTAGGTTTTTTAAACTCCGTCATTAAGAGAACGGGTGAAACCCGGCTTAAGCTGCCCAAATCTGATCTCCGATTGTTTTATTAAGTTAAAATTGATTTTTTCGAGCTTATCTTAAAGTAAACCCAGCGTTTTTAGTTTCATCATCATCATCATCATTTCAGCCGTAAAACGTCCACTACTGAACTAAGGCCTCCCTCATGGATCTCCATGAGGGGTAGTTGCCATACTCACCACGCTTGGCAGGCGGGTTGGTGAGCGCAGTATGGGATGTTGATATACGGAAAGACGCTGCTGCCCATCTTCCGGAGGTGTCCCTTAGCAGGCTCTTACTGCATCCACGGGTAGGAGAGGAGGGGTAACTTTCTACTGCCGGCACCCCACGGCTAGTTTTTGGTTTTTAGTTTGCTAAAAGAAAAATATTTTAATATATTTACTGAAATTATTTTAACAAAATCCTGTCTATCTGCCTAAGTAGGTTTTAAAAAGTGATATCTACGAGGGTGGTTTTTTTTTAGAGAATTTATAAGACGGTGAATAAACATAAACTCCTGAGATGGAAATTAAAAAATGTTCTCATCAATTGGTTCCAAGAATGTTCTCTCAATAGCTTTTTGTTACTCTGTATAAACTGCTCATTTTCATACTCATTTCGATTTTTAGGACAAAATTCCATTAAGTCCAAGTATAAACACCATTATTATAAGATTGTGGGACCGGAGACGATGCATAAATTTATGTAAATTACATCTAATTATGCTGCGGAATAAGTACGATACGTTTTGGAGAGATTATTCATTGAGACTGTAAATAATATTATGGTTTTAAAATCGATGACGCAGATATTCTTTGTATTTTCAATCTCTCCCTTTGCTATAATTTGACTTTAGGTCTTCTAACTTTATCACAAAATTAATGAACTATAAATAAATAAATTATAGATTGACATAGGGTTAAAAGCCAATTTAGTGAATGAAATGAATGTGCAAAATAAATTAAAAACTATTGTTTTTTATTGCACCAAACGATTTTGTATGTAACTATCACTAGATCCAGACTGGATCGGTTGACTGGATCTACTGAGAGTGATACGTATTTTGTATTGTTTTAAAGCGGCAATGGGGAGGAAGAGTTGACCCGAGAACGAGTGAATGAATACAATTACTGGTTTTCATAGACAGTTTTGTGGTTAAAACTGGTACAATTTACACCATAAATAAAATAAAAAATAACCTACGTACACTTCTTAATGGCTCACATTTAAATAACTGTATGAAAGTTATGATTGCGCTTTCTGTATATAAAATTGTTTCGTGACTGACAGAAAATTTACAGCTGTGTAACCATTGAGTTAGTAGTAGTTTAGAAGAAGTGATAGCACGATGTTGTGTAACCAAATTTTTCTATGTATACGTGAGCTAGTTGTCACTACATTATAATATATTAGTATAAAACAAAGTCGCTTCCCGCTGTCTGTCTGTCTCTATATTTTCTTAAATCTTGAAAATTACGGAACGGATTTTGATGCGGTTTTTTTAAAACGAATTTTCAATAGATAGAATAATTCAAGAGAAAGGTTTTTATGTATAATACAGGCGTAATATAGTAGAGATACACTGATGATTCTTTAGGTTTCTAATGTGATGTCGTAAATAAACACATTTTTTTGCGCTTACATTGCAAACGCTAGCTGAACCCTACAAGATAGATCAAAATAGAGTAATACAGTATTGTACACCTTAAAAAGTCTACAAAAAAGTCTAAAATATAATATGTCTATCTCTTAGGGATAAACCACAATAACCATTTCTTTTCTTTTACTTTTTACGAGAAATAATGGCATAATTACGAAGCGATATTAAGCAATAACAGCATTAATCCATAAACAATAAAGTACACTAAACACACATCATCATCACAGCATCAGGGTTAATAGAATTAAATTTAATGGGTATGAAAAAAAATTTGTGCACTTAACTCCCTCAATGTGTGTTATGCTCTATATTTTTTATTTAACTTGCGGTTATGTTTTTTGTTTCACCTAATAAGGTTGGCTTGCTTTTAAACGCAGTTCTGATGATGGAAAATCAAGGGAAATATTCAAATGTACATATTAATCATACTAGTATGTAAACATACACATAGCTGTTTGGATATTTTCAGCAACATTTTAGACTTTATCTTTGTTTTATCATTGAGGTCGGTTATTTTTATTGAAAAATTGAAGAATTAATTTAAATAAGTTATGTGACCACCTGCTCGCTGCTATGATATTGTTAAGGCCAGTGGGGGAACAGTGGATCCGCCTGGGACAAGACCGCCAGGAGTGGCGTTTAGAGAAGAGGCTTTTACTCAGCAGTGGGTTTTACCTGCTGATAAGATAGATAGATAGATTTGATCCTGCTGTAACTGAGTTCATCCGACGTGAAATAGTCTATAGTTAATAATCATCATAATCACAGTCGTAGGAGATTCACTGCTGGACAAGATCCAAGTACTGATCATAAGGGGCTGTTACCATACTCACCACGCTTGGCAGGCAGGTTGGCGAGCAGTATGGGATGAGCTGACTATCTTTCAGAGGTATCCCTTGGCAGATTATTACTGCATCCACGGGCAAGAAAGGAGGGGCAACATTCTTCTGCCGGTTCCCCACGGCAATAATAAATACAATATAAATAATAAATGCAATTTGGCCTGCGTTCAAATTGCCTTAATCCCACTGCTTTGACCCAGTATCTCCATTGAGTGAATTGCCCACTTCCGACTCATGCGCAATACAAATAGACAAGTCTTTTGATTACTCACCTCTATTTTGTATTATCAATTTTGCAAAGTTTATTTGTATTATATTACAATATTTGCCCCGCGGTCGTGGATTAAACTGTGGGTTTTTCTGCCAATATCTCGGGTTGTAGGTATCTTTGTAATATTATAAAGATGAAAGATAAAGATACGTTTATTTTGTCACTCTTTCACACTTTATTCACTTCACATTTTATTACAATATTTGCCCCGCGGTCGTGGATTAAACTGTGGATTTTTCTGCAAATATCTCGGGTTGTAGGTATCTTTGTAATATTATAAAGATGAAAGATAAAGATATGTTTATTTTGTCACTCTTATAACAAGCAATCAAAATATATAAATTCGGTTCCAAAACTAGTGACAAAAAATATCAATGTATGTGTTGGCTGTGGCGGAACCGTTCTGTGCTGGTTTTCCGTAGTGACCAATTTGTATGATGCAATTAATAGTAGTAGTAACGGCAGTAGAATGTTGCCCTCCTCTCATGCCCATGGATGCAGTAAGAGCCTGCTAAGTGATACTCCGAAAGATGGGCAGCAGCGTCTTTCCATATATCAACATCCTATACTGCGCTCGCCAACCCGCCTGCCAAGCGTGGTGAGTATGGCAACTACCCCTAATGGAGACCCATGAGGGAGCCCTTGTTCATTAGTGCACGTTTTATGGCTGAAATGATTAATTAAGCGCAAAAGATAAACCAGAACAAAACTGTTTGATTACCGTTTCGAGGATTTCACCAAGCGGTATTTAACTAAGCCTAATATCGCTTCTATCCGCATAAAGGAAATTAAACAGGCAGCAAATATGTCAAAGAAAATTTACTGAAAGTTTTGCGGTGCCCGGGGCGGTACCCGGTAATAACTTTCCTGCCTTCTAAATATACAAAGCTACCGTTTACACAAGTAGTAGTAGAACTTTTCCTTTAATAAATACTTAATTTAATCGAGGTACATATGTCTTAGGTAATCGATTTTAAAAATAATGTATCGTATACAACATCAGTGGTTAATAGCAACTATTTATATTGCAATGACAGCATAACATTTTTTGTTATACTCTCATTGAGCCACGGAGACCATCAGAATTATTACGTCGCATTCTTCTCTTTGGAAGTGAGGAAGAAAAGAAAGAATGAAGGCCTTTGCCCTGCCCCGTGGGACAGTAAAGGCTCTTAATAATAGGAATTCTTCTCTTATAAACTTTTGAGAAAGAAGTCGTGGTCGTAATGTCGGTAGGGCCTGTGGCAAACTTAACAATTCTACGCCATTCGTCGCGTAACTTAACGTCGCAAGATTTCAGAAAACATAGATCAACAAAGTTTAATATCGTTGAGACAAACACAAAATCCCTAACTCAGCTTGCCCTCGCACATCGGCAGTTTCAGAGCTGCTAATTAGTGCTGTCGCATGCACCAAACCGTTAGTACTCGTAGTTCTCGATGGGAAACTTTTAGTTAGGCCAGGATCATCTGGAAACTGTTCTCTGGCGCATTTGTATGAGCTCTGGGGGGTTCGTGATACTAATTAACTACAGGCTTGATGAGAGTCCGACAGTTAAGCTAAGTTAATTAATTTTCATAAGCATTTATTTCATCATTTCAGCCGTAAAGCGTCCACTACTAAATACAAGCCTCCCTCATGGATCTCCATGGGGGGTAGTTGCCATACTCACCATGCTTGGCGGCGGGTTGGCGAGTGCAGTACGGGATGTAGATACACGGAAAGACGCTGCTGCCCATCTTCCGGGGGTATCCCTTAGCAGGCTCTTACTGCATCCACGGGCATGAGAGGAGGGGTAACATTTTACAGCCGACACCCCACGGCTAAAGCATTTATTTATATCTATGTATATAAAATAAATTTATGAAAGGTGTCTTTTTCAACTTTCGCGATCACAACACTTATTCAAACAGAGTATAAATATGTGTAATAAGCCAAAAAGGGGTGATTCTGATCATCCTAAGGAACAACTTTTGTCTACGACTTTTCTGGATTCAGTGATTTTTATTAAGACCGCGAAAGTTAACATTTTACAGCTGATTAAACGATAATGACATACCATCTTTATTATCACACCATCGTCACGAAGTGCATCTATTATTGTACTCACAAAACCATTCAGAGACTGTTCCTTCTTTTTTAAATTGCTATATTTTACTTTTGTATATATTTACATAAGCCTAAAACCAACGGATATCCTATAAGCCGTTAAGGAATACCACTTATCCTTCTCTGACTTTATCATGAAACCAGCTCAATATTATGTTTCTTTGTACAGTCCCAATAAAGTAAGCCCGTTGAATCCCTTGAGAACTTGCTCCTCGTTGAGAGCTTGATAGTATAATTAGAAGTTGATTACAAATACAGTTAGTTGCCCTTATGGTTCAAGGAATCCATTGCAAGTGCCCTCAAATCTTGGCAGCAATTGAACCAAATCCCATAGAAATACCAGAAGTAAACCTTGGCTGATTCTTACTGCATCCGCGGCTAAGAGAGAAGGGGCAACATTCTACTGCCGGCACCCCACGGCCATCTGAAACTTTAGCCTTACAAAAATAATTTTCCAAATCATCAATATTTTTTTTAATACCACCGTTTGCAGAACCTCCTTCTTTTGAAGTAAAGTACTGTATTTAAACAACAAAGTTGGTTAAGTGCACGATCAGTATGAATTACATTTGGCTCACTTACTTTGCGGAAGCCGAGATCATAAGCTAACTAACAATGAGCGAGATGATGACCTGCCCCACATTCGGTTAATTGTAGCGTGCGACTGCTATGCACTTGGATTAGAATATGAAAATAACCAGGAACTGAATTACGGGCACATGAGACCTTACATGTGCCGTAGGGTGCCGACAGTAGAATGTTGCCCCTCCTTTCTTGCCCGTGGATGCAGTAAGAGCCGGCTAAGGGATACCTCCGGAAGATGGGAAGCAGCGTCTTTCCGTGAATCAACACAACTGCACTCGCCAAACCGCCTACCACTAGTGGTGAGTATGGTAACTACCCTTCATGGAGATCCATGAGGGAGGCCTATGTTCAGTACTGGACGTTTTACGGCTGAAATAATGAAAACATGAATTAGGTACCTAAAATAATTACCCGAGAAGATTAAGAATCGAATCGAATCAGGACAAGTCTACTGTTTCGCTCTATACGACTACTCTAAATAAGAGTAGTAAGACATGCTTCAGTTGTTAAATGTGCCACAGCGTCTGTATATTTAATCTAATATTTATCATTAGATATACATTCATCTGATTCACCAATTAAAATCTACTTTGGAGCTTTTCTAAGTAACCGTGTGATTCGTTAATGAATAATTAATTTTAGTTGATTCGTAATAAAATACTTCTTGCGACACGGATTTAGTAAATGTTTATGTTGCATGGGAGGTTTTTGCGCAATGTTTTGAATGTTTGTATGAGTAGGTATATTTTAGCTTTGACTATGTTGCACTAAAAGTAAAGTTGTTTAATAAAATGCAATGAAAATATCTTGTTTTAATTCCGCTAATGCATTAGCGGTTAGATATTTTCATTGCATTTTATTGTCATGGATTTCCGCAAAGTAACGCCTGATTCTATTAATTATAAAATTGTATAACATAAGGAAAGTTTTACACCGAAGAAAAGTCGAAGCCTCTTTCACTATTTTATCCATCATTAAATTTTTCATTTATATTTCAAATTGACCTATGCTTTATATGTTTTTGTGGGCATTCAACTTCTAATAATTCTTTAAATTTTTAACAAAAAACCGACATTATTTACCCTGAATATGGTGATGACGATGGTAAGTAGGAAGGTGCAACCATAAACAACATTTTGCTTTCATCATCATAATTTCAGCCGTAAAACGTCCACTACTGAACACAGGCCTCCCTCATGGACCTCCACGAGGGGTAGTTGCCATACTCACCGGGTTGACGAGCGCAGTACGGGATGTTGATACACGGAAGACGCTGCTGTCCGTCTTCCGGAGGTATCCCTTAGCAGGCTCTTACTGCATCCGCGGGCATGAAAAGAGGGGTAACATTTTACTGCCGGCACTCCACGGTTTTTGTTTACATAATAGCTATCTTTCGTGATCGTTACCCGTGAATTTTAAACGACTTTTGATGAGTCTATGGTCTTCATCAGTTCCCATATCACTTGATGATTATATCTTTCACCAAATCATATTTTCTGAATGAAAATGCTAAATATGCATGAAACCTTAAGCTAAGTATGCTAAAATCGTTACATGTTTACGTACAATATTTAAGGAGTTCCCTCGATTCGATAAGGAACTCATCACAAGAACTAAGTTTTGTAAAAAATGGCAACTAATTCAAAGTGTATCTATACGAACCCAAAAATGCATTTCTAAATCGATTCACAAATAACGGAACTCTGAGATTACAAAGATTTGAGAACCACCTCCTTATTTTTAAGTCAAAAAGAATTTTCCAAATCCGTTCATAAACGACGCAGTTCTGAAGTAAAAAAGTAAAAATAAACAGACGACTTGAGAACCTCCTCTTTTTCATGAGGTCGGTTAGAAATTGTATGACCACGCAGAAGTAGCGGATCGGATAAATAAACGGTAAATGCTTAATTGCAATCGTGGAGACTATTGCAACTACCACTCGTGGAAATTCATGAGGGAGGCCTGTGTTCAGTAGTATTAAAGCTGAAATGTGGATTATTTTACCTATATTCGATTCATCCCTCCTCCTCATATGGCCATACCATGCCAACCTCTCCTTATCTTTGTTACCACTGACGCTTCTTTTATACGACAAAAGCTTTAACGTAAAATACTTCCTCATTCCAAGCTCAAGTTAGCATGAATCAAAGTAACCACAATCCTTTTGTTTTTGTCAGAAGTTTTCCACACAATGCTACACCAAAGCCGTCCAAATCCTTCAGCTCACCTCAAACCACACACGCTAATAAGTCGCGAGCATCCTGGACCATGAAACGCTTTGCAGACATTACAGTAACCTCTCTTAAAGTATTCTTGAAAACTACAAGCAATAACCAGTCTTAAATACTGTAAAATAAGGGTCCTTTTCGGTGGTAGCGGCGGTTGAAAGCGCTATGTCTCCGCACGTATGGTTTGTCAGCTGGAGGCGTGATTGACTGCACATTTCTCGGTAATTGGAAACACCAAGTTATTACCGAAGTGACTCGTTTGAAGTATGAAGAAGTGGAGATGGATGGACCGCGGTCAGGTTTGAAGCTTATTAAGGAGTTTTGAGGTAATCTGTCTACGGTAATAAACTTGGCGCGCTTTAGTTCGGAACTTTAGCGCTAAGGAGTTTTCGTAAATGTGCTTGTATGTGCCATGTATTTAATTTGCGTGATATAATCTGTATGAGTAAGGGTTCCTTTTCTGTACGATAAAACGGTATTTAGCAAAATTTCACATAAATAGGCCATAGATTTCAAACAGGGGTCAAATATTTTTATGGTTCCGTAGTAAAACAAGACACAATTTTTGTTTTGCTTTGTCTGTCTGTCCGTTTGTCTGCGGCTTTGCGAATTGACAATTAGTCCTAGAAGACTGTTATTTTGCATGAACGTATAAAATAATAACACTAAGATAACGCTACGAAAAAATGCTAAAAAAAATATTAAATTATAATAATTAATTGGGGTACCTCCCATACACGTAAGGTGGGGGATGAACTGTACAAAAAATGAAAAATTTTATTTGAACTTTATTCCTTAAATGAAATTGTTTAATTTAAATAAAAAAAATAACAAAATAAGATTGTGCTGTGTACGTAAATTTAACATTCTTTATGAGAAATATTATGTCATTAAACCAAAATAAAATGTAAGTTATCTTATTTCTTGTGTACACAACCCCTACACCTATGATCACCTCTATCTAGCCTCAAAGGTTTGCTGTAAGAGAACTCTTTTTAGGGTTAAGCTCGCCTTTGTACATGACCATTTCTAAGTATTTTTAAGTTATTTTTGTTTTGTGTGCAATAAAGAATAAAGATAAAATGATAAGCTTTCACAAAGGTTTAATTTATTTTTATCAAAATCCAATAGCCAAAGAATCGAGTTCGCAAATACTCCAATCAAGAACAGTCCTCGCCTGTTCGAAATGTTCGCTCCAAGTATGCTTCGGCATCTTTTGTCTAGACTTCAAAGCCAATCGTCTGGCTGTCCGCGAAGCACTGGAACGTTCTCAAACAGTTATTATCAAGTGCTCTATATCGTATTGCGCAAGTTTTAGTAAATGATTAGTGGCTTTTCGCTTATAAATAACTCTGGAAATCATGGTGACTAGGATTAAAATTATAGTGACATCAATTTATAAATATTTAACCACGTATATCCCTTTTTCATGAGCACCGTTCGTGGCCGCCTCCGAGGGCCGCGAGACGAGACCTCGCGAAGCAAGATGATTAATAAGTTATGGACGTGACTTGTAACTTAGTGCTTGGTGAATGCCGTAATTATATCTATTAAAATGTGACTAGGTTACAGCCGTAGGGTAGTAGAATGTTGCCTCTCCTATCTTGCCAGTGGATGCAGCAAGAATCTGCCAAGGTATACCTCTAGGTAGGCAGCAGCTTCTTTCCGTGTAACAACATTGCAGGATGTTCTGGAGGCCATGGAGGCCATTGAGGCCTAGTCGACGTCGACAGCAGTCCAAAACAATTAAACCAAAGATTTCAGAAAAAATAGTGTAGCTTGTATGCTTAAGATATTTTTGAAGGTTTTTTTAATTTTAATTTTATAGTACCTTTTAAAAAGTATTTTATTTAAAGATTTCCTTTCTAACCCCCTGCGACAGAAGTCTGTGTCACTGTAGCTCTTAAAAGGTGAATCGATTCGGATTCAGATGTATTTGTTTAAAAGCCAGTTTTTTAGCAATGGTACGTATTGCATTAATTTTATTAAAATCGGCCTTTGAAACCTTTGAAAAAAAAATAAAGCTATAAAATATTGAAAATGAAGTCATTAGTCTTAAGCGCAGGATGTCAGGTAAAACGTCGGTCACATAGCGATTTAGAGTACGCTTAATCCTATTTGTGTGCGCATCATAAACCATGAGGAGAATACCGTGCAAAATTAAATAATTCCTCAATATAATTCGTAACCAAGTCAAAGGTGTTAGATATATCACACAAGCAAACCCTTTGAACTGTGTGAATCAGCAAATATAGCAATAAATTGGCAAAGACGTCCCATACACTGATGTCACATAGAATAATAAATTTCTCAAACCATCTCATTACTGTATGACCATCTATAAACGGGCTTATTTGCAATTTTTACGACAACCTTTTGTTGGATGGTTATAACGCGAAATGGGTCCCTTTTGTGATAAAAGCCAATACTTCAATTTTATAGTGCATAGTTCATACACGATCGAGCGAAGGTCTAAGTTATTGAATGATTTACAGTGGTCATAATGCATGGATAATCGGTGCTTAGCACTCAAAGCTGCTTCTAAGCGATGTAAGAGCCTTAGTGGTAAGAGCTTGTCTGCAGTACCACAATTTCATTTGATATGCGGTTATTGGTTAGTTCTTCTATTTTTGCCACTAATTAAAAAAAAAATGGTGACTATAAGATTGAAACCCTGACTTTTCATCACGACATTAAAAAATACCAGTAATTATTTAGAGTGAATACAAGTCCAACTATAATTTACGACAAGGTATCTATTTAACCTTTTTTTTAATATATTTATGACCAAAGAAAGCTTTTCTTCGAGTTGGAGAAAAGCGAATGCGTTCGAGTGGTCCCGACCGACAGTATTGTAATAAAGACGCAAGGAGGGAGAATCTGAAGACTAGTGTAGTTTCCTAGTCTCCCAACTGTATCGTGATGAGGTTAATTTTGCCTACCTCCCATCCATTATGCCTTCTTTTTTGTCAGAGCTTTATTTTATACTCTACACAATATAATACATAATCGATATGTTAAATAACAGTTCTGTGAAGATCATGTATTTGGTGGAGGGCATTGGTACGCCATAACACAGGGAATCCTAGTTTGGGTACCAATGTTTTTCTACATTATTATAACTAAAAATAATGTAACTGTTACTATTTCATGTATGTTGTCAATAAATATTTTTTCATTTTCATTTAATTCATTTATTTTCAGACTTCTGTTTATAAACCACGGCCAAGGCGTCACTGCAACGCAACACCCGATACTTTGCTAATAAATATTGGGTGGAGCTTTGCCAAAGTCTACAAAATTTTGCAGCTGTGGGAAACTTTGGTGGCCTATTTCAAAGAATAAAGAAAGCGCTCGGTCCAGTTCCAAAAAAAACAGCACCACTCAAGGAGGCAGATGGTTCCACTATTACTGATGGAGATCGCCAACTGGGTCGATGGGTAGAACATTACACCGGCCTTTACTCTCAGCCGGTTGATATACATCCCCAAGCTGTGACCAAGATCCCCGTTCTACCAAGTTTCGACGAACTTGACATTGAACCCTCTGTCGCAGAGTTTCATAAAGCAGCTAAGCAGCTCAAGAACGGTAAAAGCCCCGGTAACGACAACATCCAAGCTGAACTGATAAAAGTAAAGTGTGTATTACCTTTACTCTATAATCTTATTGTCAAATGCTGGCAAGAAGGCTATGTCCCTCAGGATATGTGCGACGCGAATATTGTCACCTTGTATAAAGGTAAGGGAGATCGCGGCGATTGTAACTGCTACCGTGGTATCTCTCTGTTAAGCATAGTGGGTAAGCTCTTCGCTCGGATCATCTTGAGCAGACTCCAGAAACTAGCAGATCGCATCTATCCAGAGTCACAATGTGGATTTCGTGCCGGCCGTTCAACTACAGACATGATTTTTACCCTTCGTCAGCTACAGGAGAAAAGTAGAGAACAAAGAACACCCTTGTTCATGGCCTTTGTTGATCTCAATAAAGCCTTTGACACGGTCAGCAGAGAAGGTCTATTTATAGCCTTGGAGAGAATAGGATGCCCTGCCAAGTTACTAACGCTGATAAGATCATTCCATGAAGACATGAAAGGTACTGTAATTTTCAACGGCAAAACATCTGAGCCATTTGAAATGAGGCGAGGCGTACGTCAGGGTTGCGTCCTGGCACCTACCTTATTCGGAATTTTCTTTTCGTTGCTCCTCAAGGCTGCTTTCGGCAACGAGAATCAAGGCATTCATCTGCACACACGGTCTGATGGCAAATTGTATAACATCGCTTTATTAAAATCCCGACGACACCGAGAAGATTTATACGTTGACAGCCTTCTATTTGCTGATGATGCAGCATTTGTTGCGACTACACCTGAAGAGCTCCAAAGTATTATCAACAAGTTTGCTGAAGCTTGTTCATTATTTTCTATGTCTATAAATCACAAAAAGACAGTCATAATGATCCAAGGCACAACGGAAAGACCATCAATCTTGTTGGATAATACACCACTGGAAATTGTTGACAGTTTCTGTTACTTGGGCTCTTCTATCTCGAACAATCTTACCATCGATGTAGAGATCAACACACGTATCGGAAAGGCCTCTACGATGTTCGGGAAGCTTAGTGCAAGAGTATGGAACAATAAACACCTAACAATCAAGACAAAGATGATCGTGTACCAAACATGCATCTTATCTATACTCCTTTACGGAGCTGAGACCTGGACGTCGTATGCCAAACAAGAGCGAAAACTTAACAATTTTCACATGCGCTGTCTCCGAACTATTTTAGACATCTCTTGGAGAGACAAAGTCACAAACGAGGAGGTCCTCAAAACCGCACAGATGCCTAGCATCATCGCCCTGCTGAAACAAAGGCGTTTGCGATGGCTAGGGCATGTGCATCGTATGGAACCATCTCGATTGCCGCGAAAGGCTTTGCTTTCAGAACTAGTCGGCGCGAAAAGACCTGTCGGCCGTCCGATACTGCGGTACAAGGACTGCCTGAAACGAGACATGCTCGCGTTCAATATAGAACACACTAGCTGGGAAAGTCAGGCGGAAGACCGTGACCTGTGGAGGAAAACCATTGTTGACGGAGTAGTTTCCCACGATTCTTCCTGGTTCGAACTCCTAGCTAGCAAGAGAACTCTGCGACATGAACGTGCTGCAAACCCTACAACACCTACAGGGAATTTTAAATGTCGATGGTGTGACCGTAGCTGTCGCTCCAGAATAGGCCTGTATAGTCACGAACGCAGGTGCCTACATGCTCGTATTACGACTGGCATCACTTAAATCATCTTACTATAGATGGAAATAGGCCATTGATGATGATGTTTATAAACCGACGAAAAAAACGGAGAAGGACTTTTTACAGAGTAGTCCGATTTTTATATATTTTTTTCAATGGAAGGGCTTAATACCCCGAAGTTAGTCCCATATAAATTTGGAAAAAAAATCCAACCCTAACACATTGATTTTAATGTATGACCACGCATAACTTTACAAAAAAAAGTATACCGCAAAGTATTCCGATTTTCATATTTTTTTATCATTAGTAGTCGGTTTTATTGTGAAAATATTATAATTGTGTCTGCATATTTGAAGATAAATCTAATTTTTATTGTTATCTTTGATAAAAAAATAAATTAGAAACAGCGTAGTAAAGAGGGGGGCTATACCCGACAGTGGGCGAATGTAAGCTGATGGAAAGATGAAGATAAGTATTTTTGTTTTTATTATTTTTACAAATTATAATTCTCGTATTTTAGAAATACCTAGTCCATGGAATTGAATATTTTACATGCCTCGTAAAGGATAAAATTGTATGGGTTTGCCTGAAAATCGTAATGTCAGTTTTCATCTCTACAAACACTTTCAATATTTTCAAATCTGCCTGTATGTATGTATACAGTGATATCGTCCTCAAGCAAATCCTAAATAAAATTAAAGATTTATTTATATCTAATTCTAAAGTAAAAAAAAGGAAGTGACTCACTCACTTGGCATCTGAGATACGTTATAATATCAAAGTAAAATCAAAATAAGAATAACCACTAATATATACAAGTTCAGCTGCTACTTACCACAAGGCATCTATTTAACTTTTTCCGGTATTTATGACCAAGTTAAGCCTTTCATCGGGTATTGTACACATTTATAATTTAATATGGCCCGCAGAAATGACTTATATCTGTTTAATGGCGGTTCTCGTTGTGGTCAAAAGGATTTAAGGGCTAGTTAATCAAAATGTTTCTAGGCTGCAATATCTTTCAAAATATTCATTTTGTAAAAACGGGAAACTCACGTAGTGAGTAATTCCCGTTTTTACAAAATGAATAATATATCTCACGTTAATTTTGAAAGTGAAATCTTTCAAAATACATTACAAACGACTAGGTTAAACAAATTAAGAAAAATAAATCAACGAAATACTTCTGCACTCTATTGTTATACCCAGCAGTTACTGCTGGGTATAGTAGGAGTCAGGCTGTGGACGATAATGATGATGATGTTGATCATGATATAGTTTGAGAGTTACGGGTAATACAAGAAAGTATTTTAACTATAAGAAGATACATAACATACAAAAAATAACATAAAATTATGACACGTTATGAGAAAATTTCACCTTAAAAATATACAAATTGAACAACGTTTCAAAATGCCGTGCTTAAAATTGATCCGGCACAAAAACCACTATTCACGAATAACAAAATTAGTCATAGCTACAAGCGATCTCATTTCCAGTACCCTCATTATAATGTTGTTAGGAACATGTTGTATGAAACATAATTTTGTATTAGCATTTAATTTAACGGACGGGCGATCGACGTCAATGTTCCCAAACTCTCAAAAATTGCCTTTGTTCGGATGCTCGTGATTATTCTATTTGAACTTTTGAGAGGTCACTTCATGTAGATCGTAATCGATTTTTAGAAAATTAGTAGGTAGGTTAGTAATTGAGTCTTTAGCGGAAATGTTAGATTGGGAGCCTTGCAGATTCTTCTTGGTATGCACGTGAATCATCGCATCAACTATCTCATTAAATCATCAGCCAGTCAAATCAGAGCGTTCGTGTTCTAACCTTGTTGTCAACTGCCAAAAAGATTATTTCTGTCTGTTATTTGAAGTTTTAGCGATTGCGGTCGTTCAAAAGCGCAACAGTTCGACAACTTAATTGCAGTCGCAGACACATCTGAATGTTAAATGCACAATACAGAGGTAGTAAAAGATTCCGGGATGTGTAAAAGTTGAAGTTTATATTTTTCTCAGTCTTCCCGAAGCTAACAAGGCTATACGCCTATAATTTGCTTTATGGAAAAAACTTGACACAATAGGGAACCTGACTTAATTTTAATTTAATTCCGTTTTAGGTTAACTTATACTATTAGACACGTATTTTTTTTAAAGTTCGTAAATGACGGCGACACAGGGTGAGGCCACCAGGATCCCCTAACCCGATCCCCCAGGGGATCCCAGTGAACTCATCGATGCACCAGAATCCCCTTGACATAAAATTAAATTTCAAGGTGTTATCACACTCACATTATGTCAAAATGTGTGTGTGACGTCACGCGCGGATTGTTTCGATACAGTTTTTGACTACAATCTGACGTCACTCCAAAACTTCAACGCGCTTTGTCTGAGGTGTCAATAACCTGAAAAAGAAAAAAATACATGTCTAGGACTTTTGTATTACCCAACTGACGGACTAAATATATTTAAGATTTTTTATACCCTATCAAATAGCCTATTTTAATAATAGGGAGTATACAGTCCACTTTTAGCTGGTAAACAAGTCCTATCTCGACATTGCTCAGACACACATCACCGAAAATAGACCGTTGTTTGAATGCCGATCGCTAATGATATCTTCAGACACCTCAATTAAATTTCGCTTAGGCCAGATAATCCTTCTGTTCTAAGAATTGGTATCTGTGGCAACACTGTTGATTACATTTACTCCGTAGCAGTTTAAAGATTGTTAAACGCTTATTACGGATAATCGCGAGGGTGTAAGCAACCATGACCGGCCCATTATAAAAAGATACTTAATTTCTATAATAAAGAATTTAGATTCATAAAACGGTTGATGACATAATGGGAGAAGTAATTTAGGGTTGGTGCAATCCATCGCATGTGAAGATCGGCACTCATGAATAAATAATATGGAATCACAATTTGGGCTGCCATTAAGCAATTATTACCATTATGTATTTTGAAAATGCTTTTAATTTTTTATTAGATCAAATTATCGTGAAGCAGCCAAGGTGTCCGACCGATGCCAATATAAACGGTCAGCGTTTAAATATCAATCAAGTATGGGAAGTTTTTAGTGTTGCTCTTCTTTGGCATTTGCATTAATTCGTTTGTATCGTGTTTACAGAGTTCGTATAAATTATCATCAGTGTTATTAATAGAGAACACGGCACTGGCAGACCACCTGCTAGATAAGTGTATTATTATTTTTTATAAAACCTAAGTCTATTATTATAAATTTTCATAGAATTTTGGATTTTCAATGAGAACAGAGAGTACAGGCTCAACATAGTGTAAAACATAGAGTTAGTAGTAAAGTTAAAAAAATATAGCTCTATGGTGTAGAGTACTTATGCTTAATCATAAAAACATTAGGAATCTAGGAAAAGGTAATGAATATTGCACGTGCAAAATATACTCTTTTAAACAAAACACCAAAGAACCGCCACAAACCAACGATCAGACGAACATTCTAGAGCACTAAGCCTGCACTAATTAGAACATTTGTTGATATTTTTTATACAGAAGAGGTTTTTACCCAGCAGTGGATGTCAATGGGCTGATATGATGAATATGTTTACTATCGTAAAGATCGCTGACAAGACAACGATGATCCGATAAATGAACACCAGAAGGGAAGACACAAATTGGAGGTGGCCCCAAAGCAGTGAGATCAGCGAGAGCCGAAAATAATGGTGTAAAAGTACTTGTACTTGAAGATAAAAATATTGGAACTCTGTAAAAATTCCAAAATACAACAAAGGAAACCGACACAGACCAACGGTCAGACAGACATTCTATAGCATTCGGCGAATAAGGCTGCACTAATTAGTACATTCGGTTTCACCCAGGACACGACACGCCAGACAAAAGGGCGCAGTTTACGATTGCCACGCTATTAGTATAGGAAATCGAAGATGGCTTGTGAAATTTGGTACAGGAACTGTGGTTTTGAGCAAAAAAAAAAGAGATTAAGAATTTAAATCATTATCAGATCTAATTTTGATCAAGATCAAGGATCAAGGAGATAGCTCATAGCGATAAGGCTCTTTGTACTTTTAAACGTCCACTACAGTACTGAACACAGGCCTCCCTCATGGATTTTCATGAGGGGTACTTGCCATACTCACCACGCTTGGCAGGCGGGTTGGCGAGCGCAGTACGGAATGTTGAATACATGGAAAAACGTTTCCTCTCAATCTCTAACCAATCTCAATCTCCAATCCTCTAAACAGTTTGAATAATTAACTTAAATTGATGGTGATGATGAAATTTATATTGTGTATTAGGTCAATAATAGGAATAAGTCGTCTGCAAAAAAAATAATACTGTTTAAATATGAGATCAATTAACTAAGCAATCTGATTATGTTTGGTTAAAGATTAATCTAGAGAGAGAATCATCCTGTACCATAAAGTTATTTTAGTATTTAGTGACATATATATATTTTTATAGAAACATTTTTAACAGCATTTATTGTTGATACAAATCTGGGGTGATTGATCTTTGTACTGCTTTATGGGTGTCTTCAAGTCAAGTGTGAATAAGTGTCTTCTAGATGTTTGTGATCCATCATCGACCACATAATCGCTTACCATCAGGTGAGATTACGGTCAAACAAAGGTCTATCTGCAATAAAAAAATACCAGAAGTTTGCCAGGAAGGAGAACCATGAGGGGTAGTTGCCATAGAGTTGGCGAGCGCAGTACGGACTGTCAATACACGGAAAGAAGCTATCCCTTAGCACGCTCTGACTGTATCCACGGGCATGAGAGTAGGGATAACATTCTGCTGCCGGCACCCTACGATAGAGATAGATATCTGTTCTCATTTAGCTGTTCTTTTAACGAGCAATGCTTTGTGTTTAGTTGTTGGCTTCAGCGGAAAACTGTGGCTTTTTATAGTTGATAATTATTGGTGTTCCCGCAAGTTTCTTTAATTAGCGTGGTTTGTAATGGCGTCGCGGTACCTGATTGCAGTTCTTTCTAAGGCTGGAAATTCTTTGTTTTGTGTTTACTTTAGTTTTTACGTTGTTTTAAGTACGTTGTAGCTAACTTGACGACCTCTGTGGCGCAGCGGGCGAAGGTCCGCCTGCGACGCAAGAGGTTGCAGGTTCGATTCCCGCCTCGGGACAAATGTCTGTACGATCTGCAGATATTTGTTCAGGGTGTTCTGGGTGTTTTTCTATATACCTCTATAATAAAAATATCTATCTATGTAGTATAATGTATTAAGTATATCAGTCATCTAGTACCCATAACACAAGCTCTGCCTAGCTTGGGGCTAGATGATGCTGTGTGATTTGTCGAGCATTATTTATTATTTATTTATTTAACTACAACGTACTATGTCGTGTGCCTATATTTAGCATTACTATAAGTACTAGTAATTGCTATATAGATAGAACCCACACAACTAATTGTGTAGGTTCTATCCATATTATATAGTAATTACTATTACTTCTAAAATATAATGCTAAATATAGTCATTCGAAAGATATAAGCGAGAGAACAGCCAAAACCGCGTACTTGTTATGGATTGGCTCTGCGTCGTATTATGATTGTATCAATTATACGTTAATTACGACTGTGTCATTATCATCATTTCCCTTTCTCTAATCTCACATAACGTAGGTTGGCAAAACATGTCATTTTCCTCCATTCTTCTTAATCAGACGTCAAAACGACATACCACTTATCTAACTTCTATACCATTTGTATTTTGTAAGTTTGTAACGAATAAACTCAAAAACCACCGGACTGATTTCCAAAATTCTTCACCATTACAATACAACATTACCTCTGAGCTATAGCTATAGAGGCTATATTTTATTCAAGTATTCTTATGGGAAGCGGAACTACGCGGGTGGACTTCGGAGCGCTGCTAGTTTAAAAGTAAATTGACATCTGTGTTATTAGATGGTTTATACAGTTTGTAAGGTTGGTGCCGTAAACGCATATTTCATCGGCAGGGATTCCCTGATAGCATTTGCCTCGATCGTTTACAGCATCAGCAACTGGTATTTATGTTGTACGGGATCCTGCAGTGCCTGGAACATGTTAATTTTAGGTGGATTAGGCTTGCCCAGCTCCTATATCATCCTCTCAGCAAAGTCGGCTATATTAAGAGGAAAGAACATGTCAATACATCTGAAGCTGACTAAGCCGCAGGTTTTCTCACGATGTTTTCCTTCACCACTCCATTAGAAATAAATAAATGAAATAAAAAAAAAATATCTTTAACCTGTGTAACATAAGTTCTTAAATTATTATCTTGCATTATTATTTTTATAAATTTGTTCTCATAAATAACATAATATTTTATGGAAAAATTGGGTGTTAGGACCCCTCTCGGGTAAATGCTTTTTCCAGTTCTTTTCACCACTCTGATTTACCGCTCAGATATTATCATCTATAATACAATTCATCCAGCTTTTTTTTTACTTTTTGACTGTAGCCATAAGCAAATATCTAGTACAGAAATAACTGAATAAATAATTGCGATAGTGCGTTAAATTCACGATGCATTGATAACTCATACTCACATTACTCATAATTAATATCGTAATTAACGCAGTCGGAGTCGTTCCATTAAAGGTCCATGACTAATATAATTGACATTATTTACACTGTGTGTTTGGCACTCAATTGTAAAATCTGCTGTAATTTTTAACCTATACCCAGATAAAAGGTAGCCTTTATGTTAATCCTGGTCAACACCTACACGTGTGCAAAATTTCAGCTCAATCTAGACTAGTTTTTGCGTGAATAGGTGACAGACATCCATACATCTATATAAACTATACAAATAAATTTTCTGTTTTGTAATATTACTAATAAATGGTAGTGATATTTTAATATCTCTTTGACACAAATAAAGTGTTTTTATTTCCATAAAATTGTCAACATAGACCTTTGACACAGCGAGTAAAGCGTTACTAGCTCACTTCAAAACCATTTCCGAGCACCTATTTCCACAAATAATAATTAAAACCACATAATTTCACAGCTGTTACACCCGCTAGTTTCCTATGGGAGCTGCAGCGAAACAGTGTCGGGTGTCAGTTAATTAGTGCAAGCGTTGACGCGTACTGACAGACACGAGGTGGGGTCTTTGACAAACGAGGTTCCTATATGGGACATTCCTTGGAAGAATTTGACAACGGAAATGAGGTTGTGAAACAGCAAGAAACGTTTGCATAGAGCTTGTTTGAGTTTCGCGACTTGTTAACATACTACTCCTTAGAAGGTACGCCATTACTGCATATGCATGTTCCGCGTTATAATAAAGGGTTCTAGGTGAGTTTGGTGACATAAAGGCAAATATTGATGTTATTCACATTAGATTTTGAATTAAATTCCTAAATTCTGTATTAAATTGACAGACTGGAAAACTCATACTTACTAGACCTACAAATAATCCGTGATATCTTGAGCCATCAACGTAGTCTGTTTTAAAGGACTATTTTAATGTACTTTATTAGTGCAAGCGTTGACTGTACTGACAGACGGTTGGGTCTTTGACAAACGAGGATCCTATATGGAACATTCCTTAGAAGAAATTGACAATGAAAATTAGATTATGAAACAGCAAGAAACGTTTGCATAGAGCTTGTTTAATCATAAAAGTAAATAAATAGATAATGATAAAGTTAAGTGACTAGTTTTAAGTTTCGCGACTTGTTAACATACTACTACTTAAAATGAATTCTGCTCTTTAGAATCCTCAATCTTCCTCAAATATAGAAGGTACGCAATAAAATCCTTGAAGATAGGCCTCCCTCATGGATCTCCAAAATCTTGTTAGGGTTGTTTTCATACTCTTATAGAATAATAAGAACGTTTCCATAATAATATTCTACATTTAAACAAAGGATTCAAGTCGTGTGTGATGACATAGAGGCAAATATAGCAATTTCCTTTTCCTTCACGTTTGATTATGAATTGAATGCCTTTTCTATTTATATTGACTGACCTGAGTTAAATCCAGGTCAGTCAATAGACACCTACTAGCAAAACATAAGACTCATTCTACTTAGATCTACAAATCCACCACAGCCGCAGTTAACTATTAGCCGGCTGAGACTTGAAGGTTGCCAGTTTGGTTCCCGCCGGGGAAAAAAAATATTATCTTTATATATTTGTCTCGAGTCTGTATATTTTCTACTAGCTGTCCCGTGCAACTTTGTCTGCGTCACATAATCTTCAAAAATCTTTTTCGGATAGCCCAAGATAAAAAACAATTCAAGAGGATGAAGATTACCAACTCCTCCCTTGCGCGTGGATGCATTAAGAATATGCTAAGAGATACCTCCGAAACATGGGTAGCAGCGTCTTTCCGTGTATTTACATGCCAAACTGCGCGTGCCAACCGGCCTGCAAAGCGCAGTGAGGACGGTTACAACCCCCTCAAGTCTAGTACTCGGATATCCATGAGGCAGGATCCATCCTACGCCAAATCACCAAAGTTAGAAAAAATAATACATTTTACCTTATATTTTTTTTTCTTTTCACCAATCTTGTTATATCGTTAGATAGTGAGTCGGGTAACGAAGGTTAACGTGACGTTGGCTGCGGCAGGCTTCGTCCACTCGTACTTCTAGCTTGGTGCGCGGGTAGGCGAGCAAGTATGCCGTTTGCAACGATCTTTCCGTACTCTATGTTTTTATTTTTATTTATCAGATGTAATCATAATTAAATGGATCTAAATTAGATGAACCTATGTTAGGTCTTATAAGCTTGTTATGGTCAATTGTAAAAATGTGCGATAAACAAAGTGCACATATAATTTTATAATAATATAAGTTAAGTATTTAATTTGTTTGAAATGCCTGTATTATGAACTTCGGACTTAGAAGGTTGTTAAATTTATAAATAATAATTTTGTTAAAAAGCATTTATAGGCGCTATAGCCTGCTTAGTTATTTCCTTAGATTATGTTGTAATATACTGAACTAAGTTCAGTATATTTTTTGTATTGTATTGTATGGTAAATAAATAATTTTAAAAACAAAACAACAATACATTTTACCTTAAATTATACAATTTCTTTAACCAAAAACCGCAAGCCAACCTTTATAAAATCAAGTAATATATTTTTAAAATAACTATAAAACCCTTTTGAAAATAAATTTTATTAATTCACACGTGCATCCAAAATTAGCTATCTAATGATCACTATCATTATGAAAGCATCAACTAGGGTTAGCACAATAGATCCGCGAATCACTCGAAATGTCGCTAAAGCGTGGATAATGCTAACCCCGAACACATGTTTTGTTCACATCGAGTAATAATAGCACAGTCCTGACCCCATTACGTACAGGCAAGTTTGAAATTGTATATATGGATAGTAACAATGAAGGGAAGAACTTTTTTAAATAAGCAAACTTTTGAAACTATTATGGTTGTGATTAATGCAATATTTATGGGATTTTTACCATGAGATTTTAAGACCATTTGAGATGTTTGTCGAGCTCTGTGGCGCAGCGGGCGAAGGTCCGCCTGCGACGCCAGGGGTTGCGGGTTCGATTCCCGCCTCGGGACAAATGTCTGTATGATCTGCAGATATTTGTTCAGGGTGTTCTGGGTGTTTTTCTATATTGTAATAAAAATATATATCTATGTAGTATAATGTATTAAGTATATCAGTCATCTAGTACCTATAACACAAGCTCTGCTTAGCTTGGGGCTAGATGATGCTGTGTGATTTGTCCAGCATTATTTATTTATTTATTTGTGTTTCTCAATATTCTTGCGGAGTACTTACAAGTGACGCCATGATCACAAATATACCAAGAATATTCAGTATCTATAAACCATGCAATCAATAATATTAATAATTTGAAAAAATATGAAAAAAACTAGTTTGTACACTTTTTAAAAACTTTCAAGGCATTATTTCTTGACCAAGTTTTTGAGATATTATGAGTAGTATGTATTTACGGAACTATTCACTGTACGTTAAATGCGCAGTTCGTTGGTTTTAGCGTTCTGTGCAAGTAAAGCATTTGTTGGTAAAAGGTAGTGTGTAATAAAGAGAGTCACTCATTGAATTAGGGTAAAGGGGTCAACAGTGGCCCAGGATAAAGATGGGCTGCAACAAATTGTGTGCCCTCTCTCTATCCTTTTGTCAACGTCCCCTGTACTTAATTGTGCTTTTGTCCTTTAGGGTTTCTGTGATTGGTCATCTGACATTGATTTTGTCTTTGTTACAGAGGTAGAATAACAGACGTCTGAATATAATGGCAGTTTACCCTTTGTCCATATTGTATTTGAGATGTTTATCTGTTATACCGATGGAGCTATGGATAGTAGAAGGTTATTGCCGAAAATATTGATTTGTAAGTGAATGTGAAGTGTCGACCTTGTCTGATTTGTGATCTGATTAAGATTATGTTCAGATAGTAATAATATCAGAGCCATGCATGGACATAAAAATAAATATAATGCAATCGTTATAATTAAAATATATTAAGGTAGATTACGCTAATGTACTTACACGTGGAAGCATTCATCCTGTCATTATCACGTCATGATGGTCAGCAGCACGTGCAAAAATAACGCCTTCCGGACCCTCTTTGCATACGATTTCATATCGCGTTAATATCTCAATCAGAACAACCAAGGGTGGTTCAAAATGAACACCTTTGAGTGCTATCGGAGCGTATCATTCAGCACTTTGCAGAACATTGCGGCCGGCGGACAATCGCATTAGTGCACGCCTCAAAAGCACGCTTTCACCGCGAATCGCCATCCTAAATAAACAATAACAGGAGGGGACGCTGATTTTAAACGATCTCCAGCGACTCAGCTGACAGATTAGCCAGAGCTATTAACAATAACGAACTCATCACCACAATACTCTTTAACTTTATCAATGTAAAGTGCAAATTTCCTTGGCGGGACTAGATGTAAGTTTGAATGGAGATGGGTTCGTCTGATATGCTCATGGAGTTTTTAGGAAAGGGGGCAGATTCTACCACGTGCCAATGTGCCTTAAGGGCCTAGCTTTTATGGTAGTAATGGTTGCTTCGTACGTTCCGTTTAGTTTGCATTTGCATAATGACTTTGAAGGCAAAACAACTTTGTATGGTAAAATAGGAAAGCTGGATGATGAAGCTTATTTCTAAGGGTAAAAACACAAAGAGGTAGTTTACAAGATATAGGAAAAGGAATTATGACTTTACAAAATATAAATAGTAAAATACTACGGTATTCAACGCAGTGGGGTGCCGGCAGTAGAATGTTGCCCCTCCTCTCTTGCCCATGGATGCAGTAAGAGCCTTCTAAGAGCTACCTCTGGAAGATGGGCATCAGCGTCATTCCGTGTATCAGCATCCCATACTGCGCTCGCCAACCCGCCTGCCAAGCGTGGTGAGTATGGCAACTGCCCCTTATGGACATCCATGCCAAGGGAGGCCTGTGTTCAGTAGTGGACGTTTTACGGCTGATATGATGACGGTATTCAATTGGTTGAAAACCTAATGAATAGAGTTTGTGTCTGAAGTCGATGGTACTATTTTAAATTGTCCTAAGTACTTCGTAATACTACGTTTTAACACTTTAGTTATTTCGATTGGGACTTTAAAGCTTTGCCACCGCAAATGCCACTAGGGACAAAATTACACCCACTTCTAAAGTACAAAAGTATTTGCCCAAATCCATCAGTGGAAGGCGTTACCCGTTAACTCTGCAAGATCCTCGTGGGAGAAGGAGCATATGCGCCCGTTATAATTAGCGTACAATGTTTGGCTTTAGCAAATCCCTTTGGGGCGTAAATTAAGAGATTCTTGCAGGATTAGTTGGTCGGACGAGAACCGGCTTTTGAAACTATGTCCGGTTATTTTGAATTAAGTTTGGGAGTTATTACATTCTTTGCTATGCTTGTTCGATTTGATGTTATTTTGTATAAAGTTTGTTAATTATTAAATTATTTGCTATGCTTTTTCGATTCGATGTTCGTTTGTGCATTTCTTGGCTACCTCTTGGCCGGTCGAGTTTAAGAAAAAGTGATCTTGATCCTAGACTACATTCAGAAAAAACGAGGCAACAAAAGAAGTATCATTGATTCACAGTCACAAAGTATGCGTTAAAACATGTATTTATCTAAATACATGTTTTAACGCATACTTTGTGACATTATTGTAACTTATTTGAACAGTTTAATGCAAAACCTGCTATAAAAATACGATTTTGTCCTATATCATTCAGAAATTAATTTGTTTAATTCCATAGTTTGGGATTACAAAACATATACATTCCTAATCTTATGATCGCCAGACGTTCTTCCCTATTTCTTAACAGCACTGAATAACTTAAAAAGAACCAAACAAATAATGCGCCTATAATGTGCCAATGATAATCAGTGATAATTAGTAATACTCTTAAAAATGTGTTTAAATTTATGTTTATTTTTAATTTTACACAGTGAACCCTACGCATATCGATCGCACGGATGACGCAAAGGAAAGGAGACGAGCTGGACACACACCTGAGCACTTGACCAGACACAGTGTTAAGTTGCTAAGAGTTGATGAAGGGGACGGAGGCCTTTGCCCTGCAATGGGGTAGAATAAATATGATAAATGTACTTTTTGGTTTCATTACCCATAAAAAATACAGCGTCACCATATCTGGCCCAGGCGTAAGTTATGGACTTGTTTTGTGCTAAGTGACTAACGCAATAGACCGAAAAGTAAGCAAAGTGCCCTTTGGGAAAAGGGAGCTTTGCCCTGCAGGCTGATTAAATTAAAATAGACTTATGTTTTTATCAGACACTTGTCAATTTGATTTTGCATTGTTTCATCTCAGCCGTAGGATCGACTGCTATCTATAGGCCGCTGCTGAACATAAGCCTCCCTCATAGATTTCCAAGATCATGATGGGGTTGCACCCCACGGTGCCGGCAGTAGAATTTCACCCCTCTTCTCCTGCCTGTGGATGCAGTAAGAATCTGCTAAGGGATATCTGCGGAAGATGGGCAGCAGCGTCTTTCCGTGTAAGAACATCCCGAACTGCGCTCACCAACCCGCCTGCCAAGCGTGGTGAGAATGGCAACAACCCCTCATGCACTTGGATCTCTAAGTCAATGAGGGAGGCCTATGTCCAGCAGTGGATATCTTACGGCTGTAATGATGATGATGATGGGGTTGTTGCCATACTCTCCACGCTTGGCAGGCCGGTTGGCCAGCGCACTATGGGATGGTGATACACGAAAAGACGCTGCTGCCCATATTCCAGAGGTATCCCTTGGCAGATTATTTAGCTTCCACGGGCAAGAGGGGAGAGACAACATTATAGCCCACGGCATTTCATTGTTATCGGTAAGGTCCGGCCAACTTTTTACTTCATCTTTCACAGCACTATCTTTGGACAGATCTCGGATTCTCGGATACGTAGCATTAAAGCTTGCACTCATATCACCTATGTTTGTAGTTGTTCGTATTTGCTTGCCCTTGTTCCTAATCCCCATCTAATTTATGGAAGCTCTTGATGTTTTGAGTTTGTAAGAAGATATTTTATTAGATTGGCTAAGCTAAGTTCTGAGGTCGCGTGCGTTTATAGTTAAGCTTAAGGGATTGTAAACAAACGAATAACGCTTAGTCATGGAACAAATTGAAGCAGAAATAGAACTAAAACGAAATTAATGTTCGAAACAAGTGTCCATGATCTTCTTGTTCTCATATTTCCTTTATCAGCTTTAAAGCAGTCGTTTGAAGTAGGTATACAATAAATAAATAAGTAATAATAATAAGCCTCGCCGGTGAAATTCTCTGTGGCCCATAAAGATATTATTGTAAGGATTTTTTTTTCAATCCTCACAATAAATATCTTAACGGACCACAGAGAGTTTCACCGGCGAGACTTCAGTAACCCGTTGGGTATCATATTTGGCCATCATTGTTTTACAGGCGGGTGCTCGTGGGATCTGTTCCATCAATATTTAAATAGGCCTCATCGTTACCCAAACAAACGAAATGAAACGAAACACTCCACATGGCAATATCAACACCATTATACGAATTTTCATTCAAAAGCTATCTGTCGATACACGTGTTGATTTTGCGACGGGGCTCTGCAGTCGACAATGATAGAAATATGCAAATTTACGGACAGATAATGTTTATACAAGATTACCTATGTCAATTTTGGGTAACGTTATTTTGAGATTCATAAATCTATTGGTAAAGCGTTAATGTGTGATTTATTCAAAAGAAACGAGTGCTGGCAGTAGAATGTTGCCCCTCTTCTCTTGCCCGTGGATGCAGTAAGAATCTGCCCAGGGGTAAATCTGTAAGATGGGCAACAGCGTCTTTCCGTGCTTCAATATCCCGTACTGCGCTCGCCAACCCACCTGCCAAGCGTGGTGAGTATGGCAACAACCCCTCATGATAACGTGGAGATCCATGAGGGAGGCCTACGTCCAGCAGTGGATATCCTATGACTGAGATGATGATGATGATGATGAGGTTTAAATTTAGAGGTAATCCTACGTTGTATGGATATAAAAACGCTCTTGCTAGCCCCTCACTAAGGATAGCTTATATAAGTAGTATGGGTACAAGTAAGAGCCTGCTAAGTGATAACTCCGGAAGATAGGCAGCAGCGTAATTCCGTGTATCACATTCCCGTACTGTGCTCGCCAACCCGCCTGCCAAGCGTGGTGAGTATGGCAACTACACCTCATGGAGATCCATGTTTAGTAGTGGACGTTTTACGGCTGAAATGATGATGACAGGTACAAAATGCGTAAATGCATTTTAAAGCATTTTTGCTCTTAGATAGATAGGTAGAAAATGCTATATTGCACACCTTAAGTATTGCCGTGGGGTACCGGCAGTAGAATGTTGCATCTCCTATCTTGCCCTTGGATGCAGTAAGAATCTGTCAAGGGATTTCTCTAGAATATGAGCAGCGTCTGTCCATGTACCAGTATCGCGCTCGCCAACCCGCCTATCAAGCGTGGTGAGTATGGCAAAAAAACCCATATGATCCGTCCGTACTTACTTGCCGATTCATGAGGGATGCCTATGGCCAGCAGCAACTTCCTACGGCTGAGATGATGGAATATAAAGATAACAACAAAATAAAAAAAAATGAACACGAAGTAATAATTGACGGTCTTAACGCTAATGAGCTATCTCTACCAGACAACCTTGGGATGTATTGGATCATACCTATTATAAAGATAGAATTCAAAACCCACG
Source organism: Pasiphila rectangulata (assembly GCA_963082625.1). Lineage (NCBI taxonomy): Eukaryota > Metazoa > Arthropoda > Insecta > Lepidoptera > Geometridae > Pasiphila > Pasiphila rectangulata. The sequence continues at coordinate 15,810,679 of OY720245.1, read as the reverse complement.
TGTAGGATGGGCAATGGCCGAATCTTGTATAACCTAATAAAATTATAATGAACTAGGCAACTATTAATACCCTATGACCACAGACTACAGAACACTATGAATAAGTAACTATTGTTAATGGTTTATAGACATAAGTAACTAATAACCTTTGTCTTTTACAGAATATTCACCTCTAAACATAATACATGTAAGCTTAGGCGAGAGTTCTAGGTAAATTATAAATTTACTAAAATACAATATTAATTTCAACCCTCAGTAATTAAAAGTTGCGAACATTACGCGGTAACACGCGAAGTTTGCTGGAAACAGGCAGGTAAGTTATTGCTACAGTTAAGTTCATATTTAACCTACATTTTATTTATTACGTTTTACCGCAACGAAGTTTTGAGAAAAATGCTCGGGCTTATGCAGAACGGCTCACTAGTGCAAACAAACATGGATATAATGTAACTTTACGAGTAAGAATTTACACACCTACATTGTTAGATAACATTTGCTGCATGCTTAACATTTCACACACTTACCGTCCAGGCAAAACTTGGAAATCTGTTTGCAATACAAGTGTTTATTAAAAATGTTTATCAGTCATCTAGTACCCATAACAAAAGCTCTGCCTACATTAGGGCTAGATAATTCTCCTACTCTCAGCCCAAGGAGCGCCAGGTCAAGATCGCCATCCGAGGCATCTCAGCCGACACACCACCAGCAGAGATAGCGCTGGACTTCCTCTCCAAGAGCTTCGAGGTGGATCTCATCAAGCCAATCCAGGTGTTCAAGCCGACTCCCAACCTTCTGCCTGCTATCTATGAGGTAATGTAGGTACTGTTCTTGCCAGGAGTCAGGATCGAGAGCTGGAGGGGCAAGAGAGGCCCCGTCCAGTGTCACCGCTGCCAGGGGTTCAGGCACTCGAGCTACCACTGCCATCGCCCTCTCGCCTGCGTCCGATGCGGAGGATCGCACCACGCAGGCGAATGTTCAAGAAGCAAGGAGGACCCACCGATGTGCGTCAACTGCCACAGCCCTCACATGGTCAATAAGACGAGTTGCCCAACGTTCAAGCGGGAGGCCCGCCATAGGAAGACGGGCACGACTGCCTACACCACAACCCGGGAAGGCCGTGACAAGCCACCAGCCAGAACGTAACAGCTCAACACTGTGGCTCAACCCTTTTAGATGGAGCATGGAGGCCTCGTCATTGCCCCAGCAAACGACCTCACAGCGCGGTCAGAAGCCCTAACAAAACGGAAGAGGAAGGCAAGATTGGCAACCTTATCTTCAACAGACACAGACGTACCCCGCACCAAACCAGCCCCCCACAACACGTCACTAGAAGCGGATCAGCCAGCACCCGCAACAACCACGACGACCCAGCTACCCACACCGGATCTAACGTGCCCTACAACCACCACCACCACACAGATGAACTTCCAGCACGACTAGGCTCTGGAGGTGTTGGATGCAGCACTGCAGATCCTGCACGACGTCCTGCTAGCAATCCCGCAGGAGACGAGCCCGATCCCGCTGATCCTCAGCGATATAGCGATGCTCGTGCAGCTGCGTTAGAAATGACCTGAAAAGTCCCCCACCCGTATGTATGCGGGCTACCATCCACAAGACTACAAGTCAACCCCAACGACCCCTTAGTAGTGCCCCGTAAGGGCGTACAATTACCGCAGTAAGGGGCTCACGCCCGAAACTTCCAAACCCCCCAAACTTGGGCGAAGCCCACATGAGAAGACAGCCGGCCAAGTTAGGGCTAAATAATACTAATCCGCCGTGGGGTGCCGGCAGTAGAATGATACCCCTCCTCTCATGCCCATGGATGCAGAAAGAGCCTGCTAAGGGATACCTCCGGAGGATGGGCAGCAGCGTCTATCTGTGTATCAACATACCATACTGCGCTCACCAACCGCCTGCCAAGCGTGGTGAGAATGGCAACTACCCCTCATGGAGATCCATGAGGGAGGCCTGTGTTCATCAGTGGACGTTTTATGGCTGAAATGATGAATACTGTGTGAATTGTCCAGCATTATTTATTTAATGTTATTAACCCACTCTCTATCTTATGTGACGCAGACGAAGTTGCGCTGGACAGCTAGTTTATAAATTTAAAACATATCATCAAAAACAGGGACGCAAACCATCCAAGCGTGTCGGAAAGCACATCTTGAAATAGCACGGTGGTTCCAGCTGCATCTCTTCCAGCGACAACAATTAAAATATCTGGCTAATGGAGGTACAGGAATCTGAAGCACGTAAATGAACATATTGCCTTCTTGTTGGTTATTTGTTGGCATTAATCATTATTGGAGTCGATACGCTTATTGGGATCGCAGGAAGTGATTTTAATAATGTGGTGATTTTGGCAATGCGGAACGAGTTTTTAATGAAGGTTATGGGGTTTTAAGTGTAAATATTTGAGTCGAGGCTTTTCTTGTATCGTAAGAGGTACATAGCTCCGATATATACTCATAGTCGTTTTTTTTTGTTGAAAAAATTAAAGATTTATTATTGTAAATTTAAGCGTGCTAGATCAAAACACTTTTTGCGGCAACCATCTGCAAAAACGGCATCAATGCACATTTTAATCTCCCCGAATCAAATTACAAACACATTCACATGCTCGATATCAAACGCGAAAGCAATAATTCATATTTTATCAAATCAAACCTACCCTCAACAATTTCACAGCGTTTGTCTGCACCCCGGATTTGCGCATTTGTACCCCATATATCATTCAAATAATAATTCAATAGCCTAGTGATTTCTGACCCCGCTATAAAAGTATTATAAATATTGTAGTAATCCGAATAAGCATAAAATTATTCTTAAATGGGTCACACAGGGCGACTTATACCAAGCATAATTTATTCAAGAGATAAGGTTTGCGCTTAGAATCAAATAGAAAATTGAATTATGCGGTTCTGCTTATCGCTAATGTGGCGAGGCGCGTGTCTGGCAAATAACAAAACTTAAAATATTAGAAGTTAAATAGAGTTAGAATGATTTACGATTAATACAGCAGTTAAGATCTTAAATGTAATGCCTGATTAAATTATTGAGTACTTGATTTAAATTTATGTCTGAGTGCAAAACAAAAACAGATTTACGAGGAATATTGCGGTTTATTAATTAAATAAACTGGAAAATTTTAAACAGTTCTATCATAGTCCTGAATTAAGTAAATGTACAGGGGATTGCCATGGGGTGCCGGCAGTCCCTCATAGATCCCATCATCAGAATCGAGTTTTAAATGGTATCCAAATAAAAGTGTATCTATTCGAATTTAAAAAAGAATTTCCCAAATTCTTTCATAAACGACGGAGTTCTAAGGTAACAAAGATTATAAATAAATACTGACTGCTTGAGAACCTCCATCTTTATTTGGTGTCAGTTAAAATAGAAATGACGAGTTTATTCCCATTAACTGTTTTGTGTATTATTAGTCTTTTTTAAACTTTCGCGCTCACAACACATTATTACTATATTGGATTAACGAGTATTTATTCATTATTATTATCCCGACACGTTTCGACTAGAACGCACCTGGTCCTGGTAGCAGGAAGACTGATAATTTCGCGATAAATACCCTTTAATCCAATATAGTAATAACATTATAGTGTTCTTATGACTCAGCTGAGAGTAAAATAAATAAATAAAATAAAGTTTATTTCTTAAAAATAGTAACAATAACATGACAGTGATAGAGACCTTCCTTTAAGCATAAAAATACTTGTGTTAGAAGGTCTCGCTCTTCTATGATGATTTTATAATTTTTACAGTATTTATAGCTAAATAAGTTATAATATAAATCATGCATAACAATGATTAAAAGTAGAATAAGAGAGTGATGAGAGGCTGGTTTATATGCCGATAGTCGTTTATATAGTCGATTCAAATTATGTCAAAGGTACTGTCTCATCATCATCATCATGTCAGCCGAAAAACATCCACTACTGAACTCAAGCCTCCCTCATAGATCTCCATGAGGGGTTGTTGCCATACTCACCACGCTTGGCAGGCGGGTTGGCGAGCGCAGTATGAGATGTTGATACATGGAAAGACGCTGCTGCCCATCTTCCGAAGGTATCTCTTAGCAGGCTCATACTGCATCCACGAGCATGAGAGGAGGGGTAACATTCTTCTGCCGGCACCCCACGGCTAAAGGTACTGTGCAGCCTCAACGAATACCAGTTCACAACGTCATCATCTCAGACATAAGACTGCTGTCCACGTCTACTGCTGGACATAGGCCTCCCTCACGGATCTCCAAGATCAGAAGGGTGTTAATGCCATACTCGCTACGCTTGGTAGGCAGGCTAGCGAGCGCAGTACGAGATGTTGATATAAGGAAAGACGCTGCTGCCCATCTTCCAAAGGTATCTCTTGGCAATATATTATTGCATTCATGGGCAAGGAACACTCTACTGACGGTATCCTATGGCTATAATCAATTTATGAATAAATGTGAAACGAAAATATAGATAAAACTTCAGTACCCAGATATGGAAAACACACTAAAACGTCTTCTTCGTCACTGCACACTTTTAAAAATAAGGTTTATCATCATTACCTGCCATCCTAAATTGGTTGACAACCTAATTCTAGTTATCCATTTCTTTTTATTCCCGAATTTATTGATTTTAATTATGTATTAGTCTAATTATTTTATTTTATTTATTGAGATATGTATAATATTGTATGATGTTTTTTAACGGTGTTTATAGTATATTAATGTTATGTATTAGTTATAGTTATGTTAATAATGTATGCTTAGTTTAAGTAGTTGTTAACACTAAGTTAACTATTTTCCTGAAGGGATTTAAACCCACCGCCTTTTTCGCCCTATGCTCTCTTTAAATCAATTGGTTGCCTGGAAAAGATTGCCTACAGCGATAAGGTTACCCGTTGAATTGCCCAAAATTGTTTAATTATATATCTATTTGTTATTATACCTCGGTATATTTTTTTTGTTACATGTGGTGATAAATAAAGTGTTATCTTTCTATCTAAAACGAAATAAACATCGCAAAATCAAACAAACAAGCTGTATTTAGATGTACAACGAATTTCGTATTTGTGGACGAAAGGCAAACAGGGAACAAAGCATTATGAAGCTTCTGTGTCCAATATTCGGTTACTGTGCAAACACGTACCCCATCGACTCTGGTCTTAGGTTACGGTTAAGTGACTCGACCACCTCGTTATCACAGCAAAGTTTACTGTAACTGGGTAACTCTCAGTTTGGCTTAATCATTGTTAAAGTTGAAAGCTTTAAACATCATAATGTAAAAACAGTAACAAGGGATGTAAGTTTGACGGATCGAATCAGAAATAAGGAGATATGTACGTAGGAGAACTCGGGTCACCGACATAGCCGGACGGATTAGCACGTTGAAGTGGCAATGGACAGGCCATATAGCGCGCAGAACAGATAGCCGATGTAGCCGTAAAGTTCTCGAATGGAGGCCACGGACCGTCAAGCGCAGCGTAGGACGTCCACCTACAAGATGGGCAGACGACTTGGTAAGAACCGCAGGTCGGCGTTGGATGCAGGCCGCTTCCAACCGCAGTTCCTGGAGATCAATGAGGGATGCCTTTGTCCAACAGTGGACGTGCTACGGCTGATATGATGATGATGATGAGCAAATACTAACTGCCAAGGGACAACTCCAGGCAGCGTAGTAAGTATGGCAGCAACTTTTCATGATCAGTACTTGGTGATTCAAGAGGGAGGCCTTTGTCTAGCAGAGTTGTCGTTCTATGGCTGCCATGATGATGATTTTTTATACGACTTAAGCGGTAACCTCTATCTGTTACAACTGCAATACTGCGGTGATCACGGTCACGAAGCAAGTAACCAACGCTGGATTGCATTGCGCCCGTCATTACCCAGAGACAGAGTTGCAAGGTCACTGTGCCCGTATATTTATTGACGAAGCGAACAAATTGCCCCTGCAATATAGCCTCGACTCAATAGCCGAAAATGGGACAAGGAAGTGTCGGGCGACCGGCAGCGAGGTGGATCGACGACTAGGGCGAGTGAGGTGTCAATGGATGCGACTAGTACAGAACCGTGCTGGATGGCACAAACTAAAGGAGACTATACCCAGCAGTTAGCCGTGGGGTGCCGGCAGTAGAATGTTACCCCTCCTCTCCTACCCGTGGATGCAGTAAGAGCCTGCTAAGGGACACCTCCGGAAGATGGGCAGCAGCGTCTTTTCGTATATCAACATCCCGTACTGCGCTCACCAACCCGCCTGCCAAGCGTGGTGAGTATGGCAACTACCCCTCATGGAGATCCATGAGGGAGGCCTCAGTTCAGTAGTGGACGTTTTACGGCTGAAATGATGATGATACCCAGCAGTGGGTGAAGTAGGTGAAGCTAATGGATGATGATAAAGTGAACCAGCTACACCGAACGGATCTTGTATTCAGCTGTTAAAGCGTATTCCATGCAATTGTTGTTTTAGGCAAACTATCCATCTTGCACAATAAATAAATGGTCCTTAATGGCGGATAAAACAACACAGACAACATCAAAATAAATATAAAAGTAATTAACAAACTGTAAACTAAAAGCGTTCTGCCTACGAATTTCAAGTTAATGAAGAATGGAATAGCAAATAATCCTAAACAAAGAATAACATGCCAATACATATTTATTTACAGACAAAGTTTGTTACAAAGTTGAGCATAAAGCAATTATCGAGCGATCAGTTATAGACCGGCAGGGTGATTACGTATCTCGCGACAGGTTTTGCAACAGGCGATCGTGGCTGTAAAATGTAATTTCCTTGCTGTTCTCTAATACAAAACCTGTCGTGATCGCGAAAAACTAACTTTTTTGACCTCTGACCTTGACCCTGGCAAAGGGTCCAAAGTTTACTTTTTTTTGTAAATTTAGAAACTGGATCTACTGAGAGTGATCCATTGTATTGTATTGTGTCTAAAGGTGTATTCAAAATTTTATTTTGTTGTAAGTTATAAAGAAACTGATTGTAATTTTTCAACAAGAACGACCATTAATTATACATTTTGTACAAGAAAATTAAACAAAAGCCTATAAAAACAATAGACGATTTAGCGACGATGAAATTTTAAACATAAACTAGGAAAGATACAAAGCATTTGAAATTTCTCGTCGCACTGAAATAGGTTAACGATCGGGTTGGCTTTAATTGATGTCATTAAGAGGATACTGAAATGGCCCCATAGACAAGCACTTACCAACAAACGTTGAGGACAATCAATGATAAAATCTACTGTGTAAAGCTATATCTGCATTATTTAAAATCTTAATAATCAACTCCTCTCTGCGATATTCGTAAGAAGCTTAGACATGGGTTCCTTCCTTATTTCCCTAAGATTTTTCCTTCCTTATAATAATGATAAATCTTTATTGCAGATACTTGATCCATATTTTTCTTAAAATTAAACATAAAAACAGAATAAAACTAGCAAAATTATGACATGAAAAATCAAAACATTTAAATACAAAATTAAAACAACTATTATAAGCCGTCAGCGCATCAGCTTTGCATTTAGTGGTACAGATATCCATGGACGACGGTGACCACTTTATATCAGATGGCCAATCTGCTTATATCTTTGCTTAAATGGTATTCAAAATTATTAACATAACTTTACCACGCGTATTTAACTTGGAAATTTGAAACTTGGAAACTTGGAAATTTCCGTAAACACAAAGGTAAACTAAAAAACAATAGGTAAACAGGTAACTTGTTAATTAAAAAAAAAATGGGCAAAAACATAATATCGCAAAAAAATCTCATCATGATCATCATTTCAGCCGTAAAACGTCCACTACTGAACACAAGCCATGGATCGAAAAATCACCACGCTTAGCAGGCGGGTTAGTGAGCGCAGTATGGGATATTGATACACGGAATGACACTGCTGCCTATCTTCCGGAGGTAGCTCTTAGCAGGCTCTTACTGCATCCACGGGCAAGAAAGGAGGGGCAACATTCTACTGCCAGCACCCCACGTCATTATGTTGATAAAAAAATTATAGTCATGTTGAACTACAGCAAAAGTTAAATTAAGTACACTTTTGAAAAATCAAGCCCCTAAAAGCGTTTAGCACACCCATCTGAGGTGTTTGCAAGCGATGGACACTTGTTCAGCTTACTGTTTACACACAGGATATAAATAAACATGATGAGGTTATGAACACCATAAATTACTTCGACATAGATAAGAGTTACGACACTGTAAAAGTCATATCTTGTTAGATTATAATTCAAGTAAAATTATGAGTGTTAACAAGTGTATACAAAGGCCGTTGCCATTAATAATCTTTATAATATTTGAAAGAAGTGTGAGGAATTGAGGATGCATGTTTATTAATAACTAGCCGGACTCATCCGCGTAGTTCCTGTTCCCATGGGAATACAGGAAAAATATAGCATATGTTACTGAGGGATAATGTAGCATTCTAATGGTGATAGAATTTTTCAAATCGGTCCAGTTGTTTCGGAACCTATTCAATGCATACAATCAAACAAACAGTCGAATCTTTCTATTTATTATTAATGTAGATGGAAGAATTATCTTATTAAAGATAGAGGTAGTTACCTAAATAATTATAAAAGTTAATTAAAATAATTCTCATGTCAATTTTAAAAAAAACTGCTTCATACCATTAACAACAACCAACCCTTGACTGAATCAGAAGTAATTCAACAGTTGTTACGGAAAACTTAACACGGACAATATTCATTACAATCTGAAAAGGTTTGTCAACTAGTTAAAGCTAATTGTTGCAAACTGTCGGAAATGGACCGGAGTTGAATCTAGGGCACAGCTAGATTGCTGCATTGAACTAATCAACGGATTTGCAGACGCTCAGTTGCATTCGGAAGATATTGTTCTGTGAGTAAGATAATCTTATTCCTTTTTCTTTAGTCGTATTCCTCAGTTACTGAGTGTCCAATGATTGACATTTGACTCTTGACAATGGAGCGGCGTCTGAGACGGCCCTCGGTGATATGTAAAGGAGAGTCTAGTGTGGATCTGGTCACTCCATCGTATCGGATTAAGGTATTTTGTCCGCTTTTTTTTAGTTTATTTGTAATTGTTAGTCGTTCTAAATAAAAGGTTTGTCAATTAGCATAAGTTGACTGTTGCAAACTGACGGCAATAAATCTGGGAAACAGCTCGATTGCTGCATTGTACTAATCAACGCATCAGCGGACGCCAATCTATCCAAGGAAGAAAATTGATATAATACTTGTAGAATAATCTATTATTTTATTCATCATTTCAGCCATAAAACGTCCACTGATGAACACAGGCCTCCCTCATGGATCTCCATGAGGGATAATTGCCATTCTCACCACACTTGGCAGGTGGGTTGGTGAGCGCAGTATGGGATGTTGATACACGGATAGACGCTGCTGCCCATCTTCCGGAGGTATCCCTTAGCAGGCTCTTACTGCATCCATGGGCATGAGAAGAGGGGTATCATTCTACTGCCGGCACCCCACGGAATTATATTATTATTTTACATTAGTCGGCGGAAAAAGGTTGACAAACCTCCGTTTCGCTGACGACATAGTCCTATTTTCTTCATCGCCCTCAGAGCTACAAACAATGCTTCAAGAGCTAAGCATCGCAAGCTTGGAGATTGGACTTTCAATGAATAGAATTAAAACCAAAATCATGACCAACCGCGTCAAGGCTAATGTAACGGTGGATGAAGAACAACTCGCATACGTCCAAGAATACGTTTACCTGGGCCAAATAATCTCCTTCGAAGATAGGCAGAGCAAGGAAATCGCACGGCGAACCGACAATGCCTGGCGGAGTTTTTGGTCCATGGGAGACACTATGAATGGAGAACTCCCCTTGTCACTTAAGCGCAAATTAATGGACGTATGCATCCTCCCCGTTCTGACATATGGTGCGCAGACATGGTTACTAACCAACATCCAAAAGTTCAAGCTCCAAGTTTGCCAGCGTGCGATGGAGCGCAGCAGCAACACTGAACTGCGCTCCAGAACTCAGATCGCAGATGTAGCTCTAAAAGCCGCCAAACTGAAGTGGGACTGGGCTGGCCACGTCTGCCGTATGCCAGGTGAACTGTGGGCCAAGGCAATCACTGAATGGCGTCCTGACCCGGCGAGAAGGCGACGCGGCAGACCAAGACGAAGATGGCGGGACGAACTCGATCAATACCGAGTTGACTGGAGGGAAGTGGCTCAGGATCGAGATGCTTGGAGGGAATCGGGGGAGGCCTTTGCCCAGCAGTGGGATCAGATGGGCTTATAATAAATAATAAATAACATTAGTTACTTTTTTTTTGATGTATTTGCGTTTTTCTGCACTATAAAATGAGTTCGGTGAATGCTGTAGAGACATTATGGTGATATTAGTACAATCGATGCAAAAAACCGAAATGTCTGCAATGTTTTATGGTGGAGAAATAATTACGAAAAATAATTTATATAAATTAATATACGTTTAATAATTACGGGAAGTAATTATGAAACAAAAACTTTACATACATCATCCTCCATAGTAAAGACACATTGCATAAATTAAGCCCGATGTAACCACAATTGTATATCTTAAAGATCAATTAATTTTGAGGGCTAAAAAGTCGGAAAATATCCAATGTTTTTATACCCAAGCTAATTAAAATCTTGAGAATTTGTAATCAAAAATATACTTGTAAAAAAACCTGAAACGAATAAAATCTATCAACCTAAATAACATGTCTTGATCTTTATACAAAATAAAATAAATATTATCTTACAAAAAGTGATTTGACGATAATCATGGAAATGTTATAACATAACCTTTGCGGTCTGCGCTACTGCTTTTAAAGCTAACGCAGATACCATCGCAGGTACTTGAACACACATCCAATGTAACGTTCAAAACAGTAAAGAAATCCTTTTTCTTAATAATCGGCAGAATATAATTCTTACCAATTTTCGTCCGCGTTTCTTGATTAGCTCGGTGCTTAACGTCATCAAGACATCCATTATGTTCTCACACGGCTTAATATACCCAAACGGGTCAGATATTAAAACATTGCCTGGTAGCAATTTTTTAATATCTGACCCGTATTTGAATGTGGGTTCCGTATATTTTTTTAAACAACTTCTAAAAAAAGGAGGAGATTCTCAAGTCGTGTGTATTTTTTTTTATCTTAGTTATCTCAGAACTTAATCGTTTATGAATCGATTTGGAAAATTATTTTTGGGTTCAAATAGATACACAAAATTAGGAAAATAATGTTTGTGAGTTAATATAATAATGTTATGGTATTTATTATTTATTGCAAATGACATCATGCATTTTAATCATTATGGATACCGATATTAGTGGTAACTATATTAGTGATCCTTATCATTAGATCGTGATTATTCGGGCAAACTAAGATTATAAAAATACACTTAATGGATTATTATGGGATATAAAAATTTCGAAAACAAAATAGAGAACCCCTCAAACGTTGAAGGGAAACATTTTGGCATATTTAGTCTAAGCTCAAGCATTTGAATTCAGAAAGTATGATTTAGTAAAGTTGAACTGATGAATAAGAGCTCTTACACACGAACGGCATGTTGCCAACGGCATAGGTAACTGCAGTCGAACTATAGCGACGTATTGACTACTGCCGTCGACGCGTCAACGGCTGCCGTCGACGCGTCGACGGCAGCAGTCGAACTATAGCGACCTATGTTACCTATGCCGATGGTAACATGCCGCTCGTGTGTAAGAACTATAAGACAACATAATGGTTATCAAAACGCTTCAGTCTTACAAAATTCACGGGTGACGACGTCTAAATATACCTAAGATAATAGTCCCTATCCACTTATCATCATACTTATCTACGCATCACCATCATCAGCATCATTCAGGTCATTGTAATACAATTTTATGGAATTAAATAATGTATACTAGTGAACACTCAAAAACGACAAGCGACAAAAAGCACCGACTTTTTGTGTATACCACAAATCGCCATAAAAAAACTAAGCTGTTTTAAACATAACTCTAACACAGCTTATTTAATTTTCGAACATAAAGTTTTATTTTTTACCTGACGATGCCTGTTCTAGGAACAGAATAAGTATTTAGGAAGATGTATGTTCCCACATACATACTCGTATATACCATCTATTAATGTGAAATCTAAGCACGCCTATAAAAGCTTGCCACATTTGGAAGGGAAGCAGCATCTACAGCACAAGTTCCGACTTAGTGTAGATGCTGCAGACCAACTATGCATATGCATACATTGTACAAGTCATACACAAATAAAGTTAGGTTTAAATTAAATTAGGTATGATTGTTATGCTTTAAATATGTAATCCTTATTTTGAAATAAACAATTCATTACAACAAATAAACATTTAATAATAATAATATATTATAATTTTGTAAAAAATAAATTGTTTTTTCAAAAACAAGAAGAGTAAACAAAAACTGTTATTAAATAATTAAATGTATAGTTTTTTTTAATGGTTATTTTGTCGCTGTGCTGTATCACATCGCCATTTAAACGAATTTAAAATTTTAGATTTGTTTACAACTTTTATGATGTTATCATAAGGAACCCTAAATCATAATGTCGGCTACTCAGTACTTAAGGCCAAGGATGTAATCTTAGCTCATCTGCGGTGACTGGATCCCGATGCAAAATAAAGAGACATTTTTTCAATTATGCCTCGCCACCGAGAATGCAATCATATTTCTTGTAAGACGTATAATTTTTATATGATTGTTTATTTTCAAAGTAATATCTTGGTTGGAACTTATACGGAGTTTGTCGGATGGGTTTATTTAGTGTTTTGTTTTCCTTCATCGGTTTTCGTCAGTTATTAAGTACCTATGTTTTGAATTGGGCGTAAACTTTAAATGAAGTAATTTAAATTATTGCGTGTCCTATCACACATTTTTGTGTTTTTTGTCTTTGTTTTATAGTTTATTTATTTATTTATTACACTCACAAAACACATAACAATCAAAAAGAAACCAAGAAACTTAACAACTAAAGATTTAAGTCTAGATAGTAACGCAAAAACATGTAAGTACAGCCAAAAATTACGTTAAGTACTAGCAACAAGCAGCAAAAACCAATGAATGTTATACAAAAAATAACCTAAAATCACTACATTTTAAACACTTGAAATAAATATGTTACCTCTTTAAAATCAGGCCACGAGCAGAGTCGTTACCTGCATTGTTTGAATGGAGGATGTCTTTTAAAGATTTGGTGAATGTCTGAGATGTGAAGCAAATTATGTATTGACGAGCCATTCTAGTAAGAGGGTTATAATATGAAACATTATTCTTGTATGTTTGCATAACGAAAAGATAGATTTTTTTAGAATTTCGTGCTCGGAATTTAATATTGAATGATATAACCGACAACATCACATTTACGTTGTATTAGTGTTTCATTTGTATCCATGCTATTACTTGTTAGTTATCTCAGAAAGTGAACATTTTGTTATTCCTTTGAGATTAATAAAATCCTGAAACCTTATTATTTCTGTATAATTAGAGATTATCATCATTGTTACTATATTGGAACATCGGGTATTTATCGCGTAATTACCTTTATTTTAATCCCGACGTTTTGACTGGATTAAAATAATGGTAATTACGCGATAAATAGCCGATGATCCAATATAGTAACAATGTGTTGTGATCGCGAAAGTTTAAAAAGGACTACCATCATCATCATAAATTCGGCCATAGGACGTCCAGTGTTGGAAATAGACAGCATGGACCTCCAAGTTTTGCGGCCGGAATGGGCCTGCATCCACCGCCACCTGCATACATTACCAGGTCGTCCGCCCATCTTGATTGTTAATGGACGTCCTACGCTGCGCTTGCCGGTCCGTGGAATACACTCGAAAACTTTTCGGCCACTTTTCTACTACTAGTCTTCTAAATACTATATCTGCCTTGGCCGATTTCTACCACAGCGACTGATTTTTACTTACCAAGCATATATTAAACTCAGAACAATTACACCCTCATATAAATAAATAAATAATGCTGGACAAATCACACAGCATCATTTAGCCCCAAGCTAAGCAGAGCTTGTGTTATGGGTACTAGATGACTGATATACTTAATACATTATACTACATAGATAGATATTTTTATTATATATGTAAATGAAGCCCCTTTGCCTCTTCATTTAATTTAAATTTCCCGCGCATTAAAATAATGCAAACCATTATTTATGGTGGAAGTTGGTGAAGGTATGAGCGCACTTTAGTCTAACAACTACTACTTATGATAGGTACTAACAGTTGGTATGTGATAATCGTCATCATCATCATCATTTCAGACATAAAACGTCCACTGATGAACATAGGCCTCCCTCGTGGATCTCCATGAGGGGTAGTTGCCATTCTCACTATAGTATGTGATAATAAAATATTGTATTTACTATTTTCATCTCAAAATCCCAAATTTTCTCACCGTTTGCCTCACCTACCCTGGACTTCTTCAAAACTTAGCCAGCCGCTCTTTTGTAGGCTTACTAACAGCAATATATTTTTAAAAATATATAGAAGATTTTATACAATTATCATTTAATCCAAACGTTTAAAAGCTACACGTAATAAATAATTTTGCTGATTTAACAAAAGGAGTCTTAAATCAGTTAGCTGATACCTGTAATTATGTACAGCATAGAAGTACGATGGCATTCCGGATGATAAATCAGTTATGGGCGCGCTATGAGAAATGTCCTAGGAGCGTATTGATTGCGTGGAGTATGATCTATTAGAAATATATCTTATATTAAAAATGAGAAGAATAAGATTTATTTTGCAACAACAAGTACAGAAATCAAAAGGTAACAAACAAATACAATAAAGGTTGTAATAAAATAAGATAAACAACTCACCATATTCCTGGTCGATGCAACCAGCTTTGGTCTTCCGTTGGATCCTATAAACAATAAATTTAAAGATAAAGGAATGTTAAAACACAACATAGGTAAATCATCGTTTTAAAACTCTACCTTACGTCTTTATAATACAGTGTGTACTAGTCTTTTTTAAACTTTCACGACACATTATTAACACATATTTAAATGGGTATTTATCGCGCTATTTACCTTTATTATTGCCCGACGTTTCGACAGGATCGCACCCATCGTGGTCCCGGGAAGACTGACATGTTAGAGGTAACCGCAGCAAAGCGAAGGCGTCTTTTCAGACTACCCTCACTTGGTCTTCATAAATATAGTAACTTGAGATTAAGGCTGTTTCACACTGGGACAGCACACTACACTAACTGTATCAGCACACTTAGGTTGATTCACACGTCGAGTACACTTGGCTATCACTGGATTCCATGAGGCAGAGAGTCTGAAGCCGTCTTCACGATTGAAATTAGGATACTTCTTGATTTCAATTGCTTCCCGAACCATTCTCTTGTAATAGTGCCTCTCGTTGGCTATTACTTTGGGATTGTGGAGTTCAATCCAGTGATTGGGTCCTGAGTCCACTACATGCTCAGCTATAGCAGACCTGGTCACTTGTCGATTTTTCACCGCTGCTATGTGTTCCTGTGTGTACTAAGCCAAGAGGGGTTGATCCTAACCACCCGAGGGAACACCTTTAGTTTTACGACTTTTCAGAGTCCGATGATTTGCATTCGAGAAAAGACCACGAACGTTTTAACTTCAACAGCTGAATACACGATATTGACTTAACGCCAGCTGATTTGCGACAGGCTCACTGACCTCTGTAAAGAGTTGCCAGGTACAAATAAAAATACTTAAAACTACACCAAGCAATTTTATTTAAAATTAATAAAAATATTTACTACAGGATCATCAAATTACACCATTTAATATAAAAAAACCCGATCTTTTCCCTTCCTGTTTAGAATATGTTTTCATGGGCAGGAAAACTTTATTTGGAACATCAGTATTATTAAAACAACAATGATCTTCCGTCAAATACAAATCTGGTGTCACGCACGATATATACAGTAATTAACTACTTATACAAGAGTCTAATACCATAGTAAACACAATTTTTCGATTTGGGGTGCTATTGCAAATCGTTTAAATAAAGATACTTTGCTTACGAAACCACTAAGCAATGTCATTATGAGAAAAATATATCTCCAATTTATCTTTCTTTTGTATAAGTCTGTCCTTGTGATCAACTCTACTATGTTATCTGTGGCACATGTTTTATTACTCTGAATATTCACAATGTCACACCCGCTTGATTAATAGCGGGATTATCCAAGATTTCGTTTGAGGCTTTATTGGCTCGTGTTTGATTTAGATTTAGTTAGTTATAGTGAATATAAAATGAAATCAAATTAAGACATTAAAGGTATGTTGTCTTTGGCCTTTGCTTCGCAGTGGGAAATATCATCATCATAAATAAATATATGAAATATGTTGTCTTTATTTAGCGTCCCTGACGGAGGCGGTCTTTTATTAGTAAATGTAAAATAGGTATCTTAGCGAAATTAAAAAAAAAACATGGATGATAAATGTTTACTTTAATCGTAGTTTTGGTAATCATCAACATCTTATCGTCCTTAAGACTGCTATCCACGTCCACTGCGGCTGATCTCCAAGATGATGAGGATTTTGTTGCCATACTCGCCTCGCTTGGCAGGCGCGTTGGCAAGCGCAGTACTGGATGTAAACGCTGCTGCTTGTCTTACGGAGGTATCTCTTGGCAGATTTTTACTGCATTAACGGGCTAAAGAGGACATTCTACCGCCCAGCACCTTACGGCACGGTTTTAGAAATAAAAATATTTAATTAATTGGTATGATTAATATTGAGGGTTAATTAGGTTGGGAGTAAAAATCCCAACTCACAAAGAATTTTCAATGTTTATACGTACGTGACAATATCTGTCAACCTGTGCGTAGACGTCATCTACCTCTATTAATGCCTTACTCTCAAGAATAATAAGAAACACAGATTTAGCAAAAATAAGATAATTTAATACTGTTGCACTAGGTGACAAAATTATTGTTTTATTCTAAGACTAATCGATTCTAGGATACTGAACAGGTTAGGCGGACAGTGTACCTATATAACTTGATGGCGAGGGTACTTTTAGTTCGCCCTTAGCTCAACTTTGAAATAGATTGTCTATAACATTTTCGTTCGACCCATCAATAACCAAACGACCCTTTCCCTCATCATCATCATCAAGCGACCATACTGAACACAGGCCTCCCTCATGGATCTCCATGGCGGGTAGTTGCCATACTCACCACGCTTGGCAGGCGGGTTGGCGCGCGCAGTACGGCATGTTGATACACGGAAAGACGCTGCTGCCCATCTTCTGGAGGTGTCCCTTCGCAGGCTCTTACGGCATCCACGGGCATTAAAGGAGGGGTAACATTCTACTGCCGGCACCCTACAGCACGTTCCCTCACTTGAAATCAATTATTTCCCACGCTTGAAAAAAAACCAAAGTTTTCTGAAGCGAACGAATTCAATTATGTGCTTTATTCAATTAAAATTAATTATTGTTTCTCTTTTGTAAATTGACTATTCTAAAAGTTCTTAAGAGATCTAATGAATAACAACTTATTGACTTTGACTTTGATAGGATTGGTTTATTATTAGTTATAAAGACACTCGTCTCTAATAAAATAGTCATTATATAGTCAACTAGCTTCTATCCGCCGCTTCGCATGCGTTATACCCGAATAAAATTAGTCTATGTGTTAATCCTGGTCAACATCAATACGTGTGCAAAGTTTCAGCTCAGTCTGTAGCCTAGTTTTTGCGTTAAGAGGTAACAAAACTCCATCTAAACAAATTTTCGGCTTTACAATATTAGTGGGATAGATAGATATTTTTTTTATATTATATAAAGATAAACATCCAGAACACCCTAAACAAATATCTGCAGATCGCAAATATCTTTGGTTCCAAGGCGGAAATCGAACCCGCAACATTGTTCGTGGCAGGCAGACCTTCACCCGCTGCGCCATTAGAGGTCGTTATAATAATGTGCTGATAAAATTGATGATATCGGCATACCGTGGTGTGCTGGCAGTTAGAATGTCGCTTCTCCTTTCTTGCCGTGGATAAAGTAAGAAACTGCCAAGGGATGTCTCTGGAAGATGGGCAGCAGTGTATTTTCGTGTATCACATCCCTTGCTGTGCTTGTCAATAGCGTGTGGAGTCCAATCCCCTCATGGATCTCCATGAACATGAGGGGATTGTTGCCATACTCACCACACTTAGCGTCCTCTACGAGGCATGTCTAGTAGATGAGGTGGATAAAATCAGCCGCAGCTGATTTTTATCCACCTCATGACGAGCTCTGTGGCGCAGCGGGCGAAGGTCCGCCTGCGACGCAAGGGGTTGCGGGTTCGATTCCCGCCTCGGGACAAATGTCTATACGATCTGCAGATATTTGTTCAGGGTGTTCTGGGTGTTTTTCTATATATAATAAAAATATCTATCTATGTATTAAGAATATGAGTCATTTAGTACCCATAACACAAGCTCTCCTTAGCTTGGGGATAGATGATGCTGTGTGATTTGTCCAGCATTATTTATTTATTTATTTATTAGCTTTTGTCGGTGTTAAGCCACTGAAGATCTCAAAATGTTATACCAACCTGTAAGCAATTCACGTCATCTATCAAACTGAGGTGATCAGTGTTCACTTTGTCCCGTGTTTATTGCAGGAAACAGGCAGTATGGAGTCTCAGGACATACTTTATGATAACTCGTAATTAATGTCCCTGCATAGTGCTTTATTATCCTGAAGTTTGTGTGCCGCGGGACGGATCCAGGAACAAATCATTTTGGTTAATTTGTTAAACGTTTTGTTAACGATGTTTGTTTAAATTCACTTCTTTGTTTATAAATTAGGATTGCTGGTTAAACAGGTACAGAAACAAGGAAATGTTAATTTTTTTGTATGTTTTCGTTACAATACCTCTATTAACAATATAACTAATTATGTATTACTGAGGCTATATTATACCCAGTCTCTAATCACAAATGAAAATTAGATCCATCCATAGTACCCATCGCCACATAGCGCCGTGGGGTGCCGGCAGTAGAATGATACCCCTCCTCTCATGCCCATGGATGCAGTAAGAGCCTACTAAGGGATACCTCCGGAAGATGGGCAGCAGCGTCTATCCGTGTATCAACATCCCATACTGCGCTCACCAACCCGCCTGCCAAGCGTAGTGAGTATGGCAATTACCCCTCATGGAGATCCATGAGGGAGGCCTGTGTTCATCAGTGTACGTTTTATGGCTGAAATGATGATAGTACCCATCTAAATATCGGCCATTTGTGTATTGTTTTTCTTTTTGGTAAAAAGCAACTGGACCCTGAACACCCTGACATAAAAAATGCTAGGCACCAACTACACGTAGCACTATCTAGTCCCAATTTAAGTCAAGCTACTTTATACTCCAGATGTTAGATAGAGAACTTAATTCTTTAAGTAGACAAATATCTGCAGGTTTCAAAAGGTCCCCTGGCGGGGATCAAACCCACAACTTCCTGCTCCTCAGCCGGATACAACTCGAGTCGACCAACTGAGCCATTCAAGGTCGTCAATTAAAAAATAATTGCCTCAAAGGTCCTTAGTTCACCCTCTAACTAAATTATGACCTGACGACGTTGCATGTGAGTCTCTCCAGATAAATTATATGAAAAATGTGTCAGCTTTAATATTGTTGAATGCAATGTCAGCCCGCCTAAGCACTGGAGCGTAATTTACGTGCTAGACAAATCTCAACAATTTTAATATACGTACAATATTATTTATTGTATTGTGGGTGAAGTATTGTAATAACTATGAATTGTGTAATTGTAACTTGAGATAACTTATGGGAATGAAGGTAAGTAAATGAATTACGGTTTCTTATTATTTATTACATAGCAGGTTCTGCCCACAGCTTCGTGCATGTTATTGCCTTTGTGATAATCCTGGTTCATATCAAAACATTTTCATGTTAAGTGCTGCCAAGATGAGATCATAAGTCTGTCAAAAGCTATCAGACCTCGTGCGGAAGCTCTACACGCTCTTACTCTATAAGCCCTAACTGCACGTACACTACGCACTCGGCTAAATAATATGTAGCTTGGCCGTTTCGATATTCCCAGTTTGTGCAACCTTGAAGGAGTACAACACAAGTAAAACCAGCCAAGAGCGAGTCGGACTCGCTCACCGAGGGTTCCGTGTCAACATACAAAATCGATATTTGGAACAGGCGGTTTATATTTGTTGGAAAACCTTGATAGCCATCAGCCAAGAGTGGAACTCATGTAGATTTTTTACACTTTCGATAATTTCAAAAAGGCTATGCAAGTTAGAGAGTTCGTTATAATTTACCTATAATCTTTACATGTGCTTCTATTAGCTATGAAAGTTTCAGGGGTTTAAGTCTTCGTTTAAGTTTCAAGACAAAGTAACGGTATTTTTTCCAACATTTTTGTAAATCAGTCGAAAACTTCCAGGAAAATTAAAAACTGTTTTTAATGTGCAAAATGAAGCCCTTTCATATGATACCCTAGTAATTTCAATTACATTTTTGAGATACCCTTTTCGCCCCCCTTGCAATCATAATGAAAATAGTCTTTAACATTTTTATAAATAGTCTTTTTTTAAATTTCGCGATTACGATACATTATTAACACATATTCAACCGCGTTTTTGTCGCGTTATTTTTTATATGTCATATTAGTGAAAAAGCGTTATCTAAAACAATTTTAAATTTCAAGTCGATAGCAGCAGTAGTTCTCAATATATCCATCTGAGACAGACAGACTGACAAAGTCACACCATAAGGGTTCCTTTTATACCATTTTGGTCCGGAACACTAAAAACTATCCTATAACAATGAAACACTTCTCAATCAGATCTTATTCACGTTCCCACAATTTCTTTTGCACATGTTGATACTATTCATTTAGATAATGTAGGCCACACATTTGTAAGGCAGATGTTGTATTAGCGTAATATTAGGCGATGATCTCCTACGATGATATTTGTTTTTATTTACCTTCAATTGTTTCAGTATTTTTAGACATTTACTGTCAATTTTAACATTTTCTGTATGAATTCTAAAGATATCTACGTTTTAAAGTGTAGACTCCTGGTTAATGCGTTGGTTTTTAAACCGTTTGTAGGTTAAAAACAGAAGTTAAATAACAAAACGACAGTTAACGGAAATTTACTAAAATACTTATACAAGCTGGATATTCCCCTCAATAACGTTTAACTAAAAATGATTATTCAAATAGTTAAGTACGTCTACAGCAAGATAAAATGAGGCAGTTAATGACCCATTAACGTTTTGTTTCACACCGCCATTGTTTTAAAACTCACAATTAAAAGCTATGGCGTCAGAAATGCCCCTGTAACAAGTTAACTGCATTTACGCATCCAATAAGGTGGGACTTGTTTGAACTTTCTCATTCGTTTTTAGGGTTCTGTAAAGGGGTAAAAACTTGACCCTATTACTAAGACTGTCCGTTTGTTTGTCCGTCAGTCTGTCTGTCTGTCTATCTGCCGGTCTGTCTGTCTGTCTACCTGTCTGTGTTTTTGACGATTACAACCGAACGCGTTGACCGATTTACATGAAATATTTTTGCTAGCACCGTCTTAACGAGAGAAGGTGACTGATTGATTTTAGTGATTTATGATTTAAGGGACCCTAGTCACAGGTACCGGAGTTATTGTGACCTCAAAAGGTCACCAAAAAAAAAAAGTCTTCAGATGGCCGAAAACGTCCAAATACCCAAAAATGCCATTTTTGACCTTTGGTGACCTTTTGAAGCCTTCACCCCCTTTTCTAGTACCCCCGTACCAATTATTGTTATATAAAATGGAGACATACACACATACCTATATGTCTTGTTTGGCCAGGGAACACTCTGTTATAGTGTGTTGAAAAGTGTTACTAGCTATAAATAACACCGGGCAAGAGCAAGTCGGACTCGCGCACCGAGAGTTCCGTGTCATCAATACAATATAATATATGATATAGGCGGTTTATATTTGTTGGAGAACCTTGACAGCGCCATCTCTTGTCTGATAGCGGAACTTATGTAGATTTTTTACACTTTCGATGATTTCTATAAAACTATGCAAATTAGAGGGTTCCTTACAATTTTCCTGTAATCTTTACATACACTTCTATTAGCAATCGAAGTTTAAGGGGTTTATCACTGGAAACTTCGGAGATAGGGGGGGGGGGGGAAGTCGATTTTTTTACATTTATGTAAGTAACTCAAAAACCATACGGCTTAAAGGAAAACTAAAAACTGTTTATTAATGTACAAATGAATACCTTTCTAATGAAATTAGCCCACATGACCTAGTAACTTCACAAACATTTTGAAAACCCCCCTTCCACCCCATTGTCTAAAAAAAATATGTGAATTAGAGAGTTCGCTATAAGATAATAAGAATATGTTTTAATAAAATTTCATATAGGCTTTATTAGTAAAACAGTTAATAATATTTAACGATTTCAAATTTCAAGTCAATAGCATCCGTAGTTCTCGAGATATCCATTTGTGTCAGACAAAGTGATATCACAAGGATTCCTTTTTACCATTTTGGTCCGGAACCCTAAAAATATATATCCGCGTTGGCCGAGTGGTATTAAAATCGGGGGACTTTCGATCCGCAGGTCATGGGTTCCTCTGACTAATAGCCAACAAGCTTGTTTATGCGCTGGCCAGGCCTAATTATCTTTCAATGTACCAGGCACCTAAGCGTCCTGTACAGCATAAATACCAGTTGCTTACCCTGTATAAATTATCTGAAATAGATTTATAGGCCCTTCTTATATCAAATATGTTATACTAAAATTTACCATTATTTGTATCCTTATGTTTTTACTTTCTATAATATAGTGTACGTACAATAAAGAGTTAATCTATCTATCTACCTAAATATTTTTGACGCAACACAACACAATATGACACTATGATATGTTTCAACCACGGTATGTTTACCACCACCGTCATGTGGTTGTAGGTAAAGATCACAGAACATAAAGCACTTAAAGAAGCGGGTATTGAAGGCATCCAGGGTTTCATACGAAGCGACGCCACAGACCACGAACACTTACAGGACCTAGCCTCTAAGTACGACCGACTACCGAACACGAAACCATACGCCAGGGAGCTGCTACAGCAACACACTGACTCTGAAAACGACGACCCAAGCAACCACATGGACACCGATCCACGGCCCAGATGGGCCACTCCATGGGCCACTTAGTTCTGACTAAGGGCGGAAAAAAGACACCGCAGTAAGGGTCTAACGCCCGAAACTTTCTCCCCACGTGGACTTCGTCCGCGTGCGAAGACAACCCTGAAGAACATAAAGATTAAGATGGGTAAAGCTGCTCTGTGTAGAATTGCTAAAGAATCCATTTGCTTATTTTGTCAATGATTGAAAATGTCTTACTTTATGGTATACTTTTAATGAACGTGTACCATATAGTACGACCGAATGGTTAATAAACCATCCGGTACCCATAACACATGCTCTGTTTTATTAATTTATTGATTGTATTAAAAAGCTAATTAAAACTTAAAGCAACTAATCCAAAGCCAAACCAATGAAAATTAGAACGAAAACAATAAAGCAAGAATAAGCTACAAATAGACCAGTCTCCTGCGATTCCGAACCAATTACAACAAATCACGAAAAAACGTTTAATTACTGTGAAAAAAGACCTCACAACCACTTCCCAATTCTTTAGCGAAAACAAACGCTTTAAAAGCTTTTATGGCATTTACCTACAAGGCCCGATCCGATCTGACGCTAAGACCTGAACGCATGCGATCTCTGTAACCAATAGCTGCTCATATAAGCTTTCCTACTGCCTGCGGTAGAATGCAACGCGTTCAAGTGATCGCACACCGATCATGCGGTCTTTGTCTCCGGTGGCAGTAATCGCATGATAAGCGTGGCAACAGAACGCTTTCAAGGTGACTGATAATGTTACTGAATCTTTGATTGACGCCGTGCGTCAATATCCTGTGTTGTATAATACTAATCACTACACCCGGATAACAAAGATTTGAAAAAGAGGAATGAAATGGCAAGAGATATGCAATAATTTATCTGAATATCATCTGGTATTCATGTTTCTTTCTTTTCCAAGACATTTGTATTTTTTCACGTGTCCGTCATTAAACAAATTAAACATTTAACACGAGTTAAATTAAAAGCTGTATCACAGAGCGAATCAAAACCAGTGCAAATACCCTTTCAATTCGATAGAAGGAAATGTTCTCAAGATGCGTTCTAGGATCGTATCGGGCGCTATGGGTAAAGGCCGTTAGAAGCAAATTTAAATTCACATGGCGTTCTAATATAGCCCGGGGCAGCGTAAAAAATTTACACCCACCTAATTTTATAGTCCCCGAATAACTCTCGAATGCTTTCACGTTCTACTCTCCGGAGGTGTTGACGTGTGTTAATGTCCAATTAATATGCCGTTTCATTCGAACTTTTTAAAATTTATTATGTACAAAGTCGATATATATTCTCATTAGGTTGACACTGGCCGAATAACTGACCGGTCATTAGATGAAGCCGATAAATACCTATTGAACCGAATGGGAATAGAGATATCGGGATTGGCTATAAATTTTGAGATGCTACCGTTGGCGACGCTTATTCTTTGAGCTGACAACAAAGTCTGTCGTGACTAAAGCTAAGCGGTTATTTTAAGAGCTTATAACTATTTTGTTCTGAAGCCATTCTCACACTCGCACCTCATTTGTCATTAATTGTTGTATTTTTATCTAGATCAGTCTTGCCGTGGAGTCCCGGAAGTAATGTGACCTCTCCTCTCTTGCCAGTGGATGCAGTAAGAATCTGCAAAGGGAAACCTTCGTAAGATGGGCAGAAGCGTCTTTTCGTGTATTAACATCTCGTACTGCGCTCGCCAACCTGCCTGCCAAGCGTGGCGAGTATGGCAACAACCCCCTCATGATCTTTAGAGATATATGAGGGAGGCCTCTGTCCAGCAGTGGACGTGGATAGCAATCTTATGGCTGAGATAATAATGATGAGATCAATCTTATTAGGGAATTATAAGAGAACCTATAACATATAATATAATCCATTATAACAGATTATGTGTCGGTCTCAGAAACTTCTGACTTTAAACTGTGTTTCTTAACGTATATTCCCAAGTCGCATTTGCCTCGCCGTAACAGTCTTGTACTAGCACGGGAGACATTAGGTTTCTTTAACTGTATGCATACTGACACTTTTTTATGACACTATATAAAGTGATAACACCTTGGTACGTAAGTGTATACTGTTAATTTAAGTTTGCGAATTTGTTTTTGTGAAATAAAATATATTCATAATCATAAAAATATATTCTTAATCCAAATTCCAAAACCAGTAGACGGTCATACAAACTCTCCTGCAACGGGAATCAATCCCCTGCGTCTCGGGCGGTTATTAAACCACTGCACCACAGAGGTCGCCATCAATCAAAAATGTACCTACTATTTGTTCTTATTTATTTATATGATTGAAATCGCTTTTCTGTCGCGGGGTGCTTAGAATTAGACCGCTCCACTCGTACCCGTGAATGCAGTAAGAGCCTGCCAAGGGATACCTTCAGAAGATGGGTAGCATCGCCTTTCCGTGTATCAACTTACCGTACTGCGCTTGTCAACCCGTCTGCCAAGCGTGGCGAGTATAGCAACAACCCTCTCAATCTCTCATGATCTGTACGTAAAGATCCATGAGGGAGACCTACGTCGAGTAGTGAACGTTGTACGACTTTGATGATGATTTATTTTCCTGTTTCCGTTATTAAACCATCAAGTTGGATTTTTTCCTTTGTCACCAATTGAAATGAATGTGACAACTCTGGACAAGATTGGAATCCCCAAATTCCTAGTGAATTCTTCAAGCATAAAACCTCTTCAAAGTTACAACTTATCTTAGCGAATTGAATTCCACGATTAATCCGGGAAGAGTGACTGACCACAAATTGGGAAGCTATTGTCAAGGGAGATAACGTTGCAAGAATCTCATTACACTGGAACAATCGGCCTCAGAGTGCAGGTTGTTAACAGCTGGTTCATTGGTGACAGATATAGACCACTTAATGACAGTTTAGGCTACTTGGCTAAATTTAAATTTATAGTCTCTCATTTACAAAATGTATTAGACACGTAAAATAAGGGCGGTACATTAAACATAGATAATTCATTTATTTGTAACAAACAACAAGCATTATCAAAAAAATAAACCTTTTATAACAACATTTTATGATGAAATGTAGTTCGCTTTAATAATAATAATATTACAACATAAATAATTTTTCATTTCAAAAATAATAAACACGTATTGTATGTAATGTAGACATTATATACAATACGTGTTTATTATTTTTGTATTAACTAACCGACGCGACAAAAAATTTGATTTGAAAAAACTTGAGAAGACATCATCAAGACGGTTTATTTAATCTTAACTATGTTACCCAGATGCCTTTACATGTTCTACACTAGATTCTGGAATCTTGAGGGAAGGATTCTTGGTTCGGATTGTTCAAAGTTTGAAACTTATGTCCGTCAGTTTCCACATACCCACCGGAAACTTAAAGGGATGCATTCAAATTAAACCTTGGTCTGGTGGAAGTGAGTGCAGTCTCTAATAATAAGAGACAGTGCAGAGATAGAACTATGAGAGCTTTGCAAAACTGATCTCTAACTAAAAAAAATGTCTTTGATGTTATGAGTAAGATCTTGTATGGTTTATGTAATATTATATGACTTATGATGTCGTTGAGTGAAGGCAGTAGAATGTTGCCCCTCCTTTCTTGCCCGTGGAGAGTAAAAATTGGCTAAAGGATACTAGGGATATAAGGGATTTCGGTGTAACAACGTCCCGTTCTGCGCTCGCCATGTGGGTCTATATTAGTGGAATACAGTAAATAAATAATACTTGGACATTTTACGCAATAATACGAACCCCAAAGTAAGCAGAGCTTGACTTGGGTTCAGGGTACCAGATGGTTGATAGAACTACACCTGATATACATTTTATTATTATTACTAGCCATTTTCATCTCACTGCAGAGCAAAGGCCTCCCTATTCCCCTTCCATTTATCCCGATCCTGTGCTATGAAGGGCCAACCTTGTAAAAACAAATCTAGTTCGTCACGCAATCTCAGTCTGGGTCTGCCCGACGGGTTGTCGGGCCGCTGCAGTACGCAGTTTCGCGGATCTTCTTTGCTGGCGGGGTCTGGGGGATCCCGCATTCTGCCAGCGTCCTCCTGCTCCATGGTACTCAACTCACTTCACCAACACATCTGACTTTGCATACTGCAAAGTAAAGATTTACAGAAAAGCAAACATCTCTCAAACTCATCCCGGCGGCAATCGAATTAACCCTCGCATGGAGTCGGTTGAAGTGGGGTGCCGGCATTAGAATGTCCACTCTTGCCCGTGAATGCAGTGAGATTCTGGTAAGGAATATCTCCGAAAGATCGGCAGCAGCGTCATTCCTTGTATCAACACCCTGTACTTCCCATCCCGCCTGCCAGCGTGGTATGGCAACAACCCTGTGCAGATCCATGAGGGAGGTATTTATCCAGCAGCGGACGTCATACGGATGAGATGATGACGTTTTGTGTCCTAGTCTCGGCAGCTACATTATACAGATTAATAATAATAATAATATCTTTATTCTCAGGCAACAATAGAAAAGTACACAGATCTTATAAATATATCATTGTATAAATATATCAATTTGTACAATGATATATTTATCCAAATAATTTTATTTTTTGTATTTTAAGTGCAATAAAGTGTTCATTCATTCATTCATCTTTAATAACATATTCAACGGCCCATAGATATATACCTTAAATCTAACATACTACATATAGTATAAACTTACTAACACTCGTTTAGGACGGCGACGTATGACGCACGCTTGTCTCATAGCGACGATTCACGGTGTCTGCATATATTAAGGGATACCTCCGGAAGATAGGCAGCAGCGTCTACGTTTGTATGAACAACCTGTACTTGCCAACCCGCCTGCCTGCGTGGTATGGCAACAACCCTACGCTGATCCATGAGGGAGGCATTTATCCAGCAGCTGCGCCTACGGCTGAGATGATGACGTTGTGTCCTAGTGTCGGCCACCACAATATACGGATTAATATAATAACGACCATACGTATCTAGAATGAACATATAAATCATCATATTAATCTCAACAATGAGAGTGCTTGTAATTAGCCATTTATATTCGTAGTTGGACGATAAATTAGAATCCCTATACATTTGTATGACGCCTACGCACCAACGATTTGGCGATAACTTAATGATCTCTAATAGAGATTTCAAATGGATTTCTATTATATTGATTTGCTTTCTATATCAAGGTAAAGGCAAAAGCCCGCCATAGTAGCATATAAGAATGGAAATATAAAATAAGAGATGCAGGCCGCTTCCAGCCGTAACACTTGGATATACATATAAGCAGGGCCTTTGTCCAGCAGTGGACGTTTTACGGCTGAAATAATGATATTTTTTTGTTATTTTATTCATTTATTTTTTTATTTTAAATGTCTAACCAATTTTTCCTAAGACATGTTTATGCATAATGTGTTTTGTGAGACTTTGTTATTGTTATTGTGTTAAACACATACATTTTTTTTTTAATATTTTGTTTGCGATTACCAGTAACGATTTCAATAAACTACTACTCACAATATAATTAATACTGCGTAGATATTGTATGATATGCTATTACGCAATGTAGTCCGATGCCGTGGGGTGTCGGCAGTAGAATGTTACCCCTCCTCCTCTCTTGCCCGCGGATGCAGTAAGAGCCTGCTAAGGGATACCTCCGGAAGATGGGCCGCAGCGTCTTACCGTGTATCAACATCCCGTTCTGCGCTCGCCAATCCACCTGCCAAGCGTGGTGAGTATGGCAACTACCCCTCATGGAAATCCATGAGAGAGGCCTATATTCAGTAGTGGATGTTATATGGCTGAAATGATGATGGTGATGAGACATTGTATGTAGGTTAAATTATTTGTAATAATAATGGGTCGTGAACGCGATAGTTTAAAAATACTAGTAGGCGCTGGCCTTTATAAATACTACAAATTACATCTAACATTAAGTTTAACATAACCTATGTTCGGTTGTTCGATAAATAACACGCAAATTGCAAATATTTTTAAAAACCGATATTAACACCAATTTAGTCAAAACCGTGAAATTGTTTTTGCTGTTGTGAATCATCTTTTGTGATTATATTATTCGACTATTTACAAGTCTTTAACTAGTTTTCGCTCGTGATATCAATCGAGCGAACATTATTAATTAATGATCTCACTGACACTTTGACGTGAGGTACCGGCTATACCATCATCTTAGCTTAGTCGTCTATTACTCAGAGGAAACAACAGGTCGCGGGATTCTTCACGATGTTACTCGTAAGATAGAACTTAAATGTAGCAGTAAATTTAATTAAATGGAGCAGAAAAAACGATTAGACGCAAGCAAATACAAAAGTGCAAAGGCACTGCAATGGAAATTTTAATGATTCCTCGTCCATCGAGATGCGGAATGAATTAAAAAGAATAGCGGGGAAACGCTTCTCGCTTCGCTTTTTAATTTTCCGCCGCCGACGGCAGGGGTCCCTGCTTGCGGTATATTCAATCTTTGAACTTATATTCTAGATTTTCCAATTTCGCCTTCGCATAAAAATATCTTATTTTATTGAAAGAGACAGGAAGGTGCATATTACTTGTGGGAATTTAAATTTAGTTTTGATGCCAAAATCTAAGTTGAAGTAGTTGACTGGCTAGTGTACTGATGAAGAGAAGAGAAGTGTATGTCAGTCCGAGTACAAGAACAGAGTTAAAAGGATATTCCTTTAAAAAGAGGCTTAAGACAGGAAGACGTTAATTCTCCGAAACTGTTTACGACCGCTTTGAAAGATGCCTTCAAGCTCTTGGAATAGAAAGGACTACGACTATTATCAAGCACTAACTTTTAATACAAAGAAGGTGTTTTTTTTTCTTTCTATGACTAAATGACGAGAGAAGCCGAAGGCCCACCGGATGTTAAGCGGTAACCTCTACTTATTACAATTGCAATACCACGGTGCACACGTTCACGATGCACGTGACCAACGCTGCACTGCATTGCACCCGTCACCCTGAGACATAGAGTTGTAAGGTCTCATGTCGTAATTTCACCGGCGCCCTTACCCTTCAAACCGGAACACAGCAATGCAATTATTGCTTGACGGCAGAAATAGGTGTGATAGTTAAGTACGTGTACGTATGTACTCTTCACAAAAAGTTCTACAAGTACTAACGTACTATTAACTTTCGCAGAGTAGGTAAGTATGCGAAAGGATTACGTATCTCGCAAAAGGTTAGCAACTCGCGATTTTTGCTGTGAAACGTTAATTCTTGTTCGCTTCTTTAACATGGAAAAAGTTATCTGAAGCGAACGATTTCAATTATGTGCTTTATTTAATTTTAATGTGTCTTGCTCTTCTTTTGTAAATTGACTATTATTTGTAGCGTTTTCATTGACTTTGATTCCTTGCTGTTATCTGCTAATACAAAACCTACCTTTGATAACAATGATCGCGAGATACCTTATCGACAGACCTACCGCTATTTTTTTACCACAACTTTGTCTAGTTTTTATTCAGTTTTATCGATAATGATTAAGGCGGTAATTAAACCCTCAATCGCCGGGAAACACTCCATAAACAAACTAACATCTCACTGCGACTGAATTAACATAAACATCGGTCCGGTCGCTTTTCAACAACCATCCACTCCGCTTGAATACATTACAGATCACGTTGTTTTTTATAGACTCAATAATTTCTGTATTAAACTGTTTTTCGACTCTATCCAGAGCGGATTTGTACAGAATGCGGGGTTTTGCGGATGGCATTATAATAGACAAAGCACATGTTACTCGTACCTATGATACGAATACTGCAGTATTTTTAAAATTTTACTTCATCATCTCAGCTGTAGGATTGCTTTCCATGTCCACTGCTGGACATAGACCTCCCTCATGGATCTCCAAGATCAAGAGTGGGTTGTTGCCATACTCGCCAATGTAAAATAATAAATGTAACCGTGGGGAGCTGGCAGTAGAATGTGGCCACGCCTCTCTTGTCCGTGGATGCAGTAACAATCTGCCAAGAGATACCTCAGAAAGACGCGCCGCAGCGTCATTCTATGTATCAACATCCCGCACTGCAATGCGTGGTGAGGATGTCAACACATGATCGGTATTTGTCGATATATGAGCCCATTGTACTTTTAATTTTGTAATTTTCTGTCTATGTTATATTATGTCATGTGTTAGTATTAAGTTTAGTACAATAAATAGTTATCTATCTATCTATGAGGAAGGCCTATGTAAGCTGTGAGCGTCCTACGACTGAGGTGGTGCTTATGAAAGCCTGGTCAGCATCTGCATCTGCTTTAGCCAGTTTTCTGCACAAATGCGTCCAAGTTCTTCTTTTTATATGTCCCGTGGTTGTTACTCCTTTGCTCGTAAAAATCGATTACTTTATTTAACATTATTCCCTAACAAGATCACTATTTGAGTGCCTTACGTCTTTATGGTCTTAAAAAATACAATAATATGGAATTAGAAAACGTTATTGTCATTGTTTTTCGATAACGAACTGGAAACCCCATTGACTTTATGGGTTAGAAAATGTATTTATACAGTGTGTATTATATAATATGTGTACTAACAAGAAAGGGGGTTTCAGCCCATGTAAACAAGTGTTGGAAGGGAAACACATTGCGAATTTCCAACGTATTAATTATAAATTATATATTTTTTTTTTATTTACTATTTTAATAAGTTTAGTGATGTGACGATGATCCTAAGATCGTAATCGTTTTTTTTACATATTCATAAAAAAATCCTCTGCGTTGTTTGTTGATATTTTTATTTGAACCTGCATGGCCGCTATTGTTATTGACGAGCTCTGTGGCGCAGCGGGCAAAGGTCCGCCTGCGACGCAAGGGGTTGCGGGTTCGATTCCCGCCTCGGGACAAATGTCTGTACGATCTGCAGATATTTGTTCAGGGTGTTCTGGGTGTTTTTCTATATATAATAAAAATATATATCTATGTAGTATATTGTATTAATTATATCAGTCATCTAGTATCCATAACACAAGCTCTGCTTAGCTTGGGGCTAGGTGATGCCGTGTGATTTGTCCAGCATTATTTATTTATTTATTGTATAATCAGCTGTTGGAGTTAAAACTTTCGTGGTCTTTTCTTGAAGGAAGATCTCCGAATCCTGAAAAGCCGTATGATGTTACTTGGGGTGGTTAGAATCACCCCTTTTGGCTTAGTTAACTTATTACTCTTTATTACGTATCAAGGTATCGAAGTACATATTACGGGAGGCTCTATTGACCTGTCTGGTATATTGTTAAAGAAAATCAGTTTACAAAGTCATCCTATAAGGTCATGCCTTAACCTTCTTAACCGACGAAAAAAAGAGGTTTCTCAATTCGACCGTACTTACATATTTTACATTGAGATTTTTTTCTTTTTTTCTTTCGTCAATTGATAAAGATAGAAGTTTGGTATTTTGACTGACTGGCTCAATTGGTCTAACAGCGGACTGATACGCAGGAGGTAGCGGGTTCGATTACCGCCACGGGAAAAAATGTTTTTGTTCTGCAGATATTCATCCCGGGTCTGGGTATATTTTTATCTATGATAGTAGGCAATTACAAAAAAAAATGTATTTGAGTATTCTATCAATAATCTGATTTCCATAGTACAAGCTTAATTTGGGACTAGATAGTGTTGTGTTTAGTGTCCAAAGTTATTTATTAATTACTTTTTATTTCTATTTTATTTATATGTATGTCTACACTACATCAACATTTACTGCAGGTAAATTTTATGTGAATGGACAGGAAACAATATCGTTGATATCCACCCTCTGTTTTTAACTAACAATTTAATTTAACGCCTATCAATCTTTCTTTCAATAATTTGTTCCGCATAAAGGACATTACAAGCTTTACCTTCACGCCTGAATTTTAAGTCATTAGGCCAGTTAAAACCACCCAGGGAGCAAGACAATAGTTCAATTGGAGTGCATTGCATTGAATTGCTACCGTTCGAAAAGTTAGCACCGTGGCACGCTTCCAAATATCACAAAGAATTTGAAACGGGTAATGGTTTTGCTACACGATGCTATACGATACGGCGCGGATGCAGTTGCAGTACGTACCTATCGTGTGCGTTGACGGCAAGTTATATAATTAAACTAGCTTGTGCCCGCCGCTTCGCATGCGTTGTACCCGGATAAAAAGTAGCCTATGTGTTAATCCTGGTCAACATTTATACGTTTGCAAAGTTTCAGCTCGATAAGTACGCTTATTTTTGCGTGCAGAGGTAACAAACCTCCATACAAACAAACTTTTGGCTTTATAATATTAGTGACATTAGGATAATATAATATTTTATGCTTATGAGTCTATTCTACCTCAGACAGCCTAAGAGCGTTTTGTAAAAACGAGAATTACTCACGTAGTATTGTTACGTCGAAGAGTCGTGTCGGCCGCACGCGCGGAAGGGCATTCAATCCCATGATGATGATTTTCTTGAAAAATCGAAACGTGTCGTTATAATCTTCGACGTTACAATACTACGTGAGTAATTCCCGTTTTTACAAAATGAATAGTATATCTCACTTTAATTTTGAAAGTGAAATAGCCTAAGAGCGCTTCTGATGATCCTCTGTGTATTATCAACAATATTGTACACCTTGAAAAGAATCGGCCATGTGCGAAGCGCGAAAGCGAAGTGTTCCATACCATTATTCAATCAAAATCACGTTGGTTGTATGGGAACCCCCTATAAATATTTATTTCATTCTGTTGGTTGTTTTTATTGAAGCAGCAATATAAATTCATTATCTGCAAAAATTTCAACTGTCTAGCATTCACGGTTGATAAGATACAGCCTGGTGACAGAAAGACGGACGGACAGCGGAGTCTTAGTAACGCACCGTTTTTACCCTTTGGGTACGGAACTCTAAAAACACTGCAAATAATAGATATTTAAAATTTACTCAATGGAAAAAAACGTAAAGTTACGTTCACAGTTGCAAATAAACCGTTAGCATTTTATCAATACTTGATCACGAAAGTTTGGTAAAAATGCTTTTCGTGCTGTATAGACTCTTAAGCATAAGACCGACTGTTCTATCGTTGCAAACGTATTATCGTGCTGTGTAGCAAAACCTTTAGAGCACTGAATTGTTTCACCCGCTGGGATCTTCTCAGAAGGCTGTAAAAGACTCGATCGAGACTATTCTGTCCTGAGCCGTAAGTTTTTATGTCCTTTGTGACGCAAGTGTTTTCTTATCATTTACGATTCCGCTCTAAATCCGAGTAATGTTTTGTTCCTTTATTCGTTGTTGTCAATAATAGATTGTTGTTCGTTGTTTCTATTTGTTCAGTTTTATTTGAAAATTTGTACCTTAAGTAGCTTGTAATACGTGACGTAATTTTTTATTATCTTAATATCAGCCAATATAACATTAAGTATTAGCTCAATGTCGTAAGCTACCGGCAGTAGAATGTTTCCCTTCTCTCTTGCCCGTAAACGCAGTATAAATCTACCAAGGGATATCTTAGATTAAGATTAAATATCTCTATGTGCTATTTGACTTGTCTTAGTTTTGTACTCGTAATTACGAACTAAGGAAATAATGTTAATTATTTAACGATTTTATTCAGAAAGAACAATACAATAGTACTTTTCATCATCATCATTTCAGCCGTAGAACGTCCACTACTGAACACAGGCCTCCCTCATAGAACTCCATGAGGGGTAGTCGCCATACTCACCACGCTAGGCAGGCGGGTTGGCGAGCGCAGTACGGGATTTTGATACACGGGAAGACGCTGCTGCCCATCTTCCGGAGGTATCCTTTAGCAGGCTCTTACTACATCCACAGGCATGAGAGCAGGGGTAACATTCTACTGCTGTCAGCCCACGGCAATAGTTACTTTACTGAAAATTATAACCCATCGTTAAATGCCTCGGAGTTCGTCATAACTATAATAACTACTAATATTCGTAATAACCTTCACCTAAATTGTTTTTCTTATTATGTTTTTGTTTTTCTTATAATTTCGAATATCGTGGTGGGATATCAAATAGGTAGGTAAAAAGAGTCACAACAAAGGCAACCCAATTATGTTGAGACCAATTAAAATAATAGAATCTTTTATACGACTTGTTCTTTGTAATTAAATATATAATTATTTTTGTTTCTAGGGTTCCGTACCTCAAAAGAAAAAAAACGGAACCCTTTTATGATCACTTGAAACCTTTTAAGACCCTTTATCTCGAAAACGTGTAAAGGTATCGAGTTGAAATTAAAACTGTATACTATAATGTACAGCTTCTTTAAGCTGTAAAGAAAAATTAAGTTAAGCTGAAAAAAGATACGACCGATTATGCCGCAAAAAAACGCATGTTTCGACATTCTCAAAGGAATCGAAATTCATAGGGTACTTCCCGTTGGCTATGATGGCTTTGAAATTTAGCAAGGTACATCGTCTTAAACTAATCCAAAAATGTACATTGGCAATGGAATCATTAAAAACGTCTTTAAAAAATGTACGAAATCTATCAAGAGGTTAAGCAACCCTAAGCGCGGTCATAGATTAGATCGGTGACCGAATCTTTTTGTGCAATTTTAAAACTTTTACTTAATCAGATCATCTAATTTATAATAATAATTATGTTCTCCTACATACCTACGGAACCCTCGGTGGGCGAATCCAGCTCGCACTTGTCCGGTTTTTTAACTGTACCATCAGACTTAGTGTATCACATAAATTAATACAATTTTAATTGACAATTAGTTACTTAAATTATGATTGTAGTTAGTCAAGCTAATAGAAATAACATTTTAGTTTACACTTTAAATAGCCGTAGGGTGCTGGCAGTAGAAAGTTGCCCCTCCTCTCTTGC
The DNA here is from genome assembly GCA_963082625.1 of Pasiphila rectangulata. Taxonomy (NCBI): domain Eukaryota; kingdom Metazoa; phylum Arthropoda; class Insecta; order Lepidoptera; family Geometridae; genus Pasiphila; species Pasiphila rectangulata. The sequence continues at coordinate 15,774,612 of OY720245.1, read as the reverse complement.
CTGAGAATGGAGAAGAATCTGATAAGGGATAACTCCGGAAGATGGGCAGCAGCGTCTTCTTTCCGTGTATCCATAACATCCAGCACCGCGCTCACCATACCACCTACCAAGTGTGGTGAGTATGGCAATTACCCCTCGTGTTCAGTTCTTGAAGAACCGTGTAGGCCTATGTTTAGCAGTGGAGCGTCCTACGGATGAGATGATGATTATGATGATGACACCTCAAATTTCGATAAAATTACCAAAAGTTTGTTCCATTTATAGAACTAAAAATCAGACCAAAATGCCACGTCAACTTTAATAGGATTAATTTGAAGGGATTTACATTTCAAAGATGTCAGGATTATTCTTTTCCTTCAAGTCACGGAATTATTTTTATCTTGATGTTTATTATTATTTATTTTATTTTATTTAATACTTTGTGCACAAAAACAATGTACAGAGGAGGACTTAATGCTAATAGCATTTTCTACCAGTCAACCTGGGCGTGCAAGAAAAAATGAGAAGGCACTAACAACAGAAGTAAGGAAAATTTTTACATAAATATTAATTAACATAAAAATATATACTTATAGTTAACATAAAATATACCAACACATTATATAACATAAATAAATATATATATATATATATATATATATATATATATATATACATATATATATATATATATATATATATATATATATATATATATATATATATATAAATAATACATAATAGCTTATGGGCCTAAGAAGGGAAATGAAATAAAAATAGAAAATTAAGAACTGGGATGAACCTTATCTACAAAATATTTGCGAGCTGCCTGCTTGAAACTCTGCTTTGTTTCACATTTCCTAATATTCAGCGGTAGAGAGTTCCAGAGGCGGACGGCCACGACTGCGAATGAATTGTCAACAAAAGAAGTTCGATGACTCGGAGTTGCAAGAATAAGGGTATTTGATGATCGGAGTTCTTTATTGTGACCATCTGCCACAAATTTGAAAACTACGCTTAAGTATGATGGAGCCATTGGGTCTTTCAAAATCGAAAACAGAAGGCAGAGGATCCGAAGATTGCGTCGCTCACGTATCGGAAGCCATTTGAGCTTGGCTCTGTATTCCGAGACATGGTCATACTTACGGAGACCGTAGACGAACCGAATACAGTTGTTTAATAACCTGTCTAGTTTATTGAGGTGGTCTTCCGTAAGGTCAAGTGCACACACGTCTCCATAGTCAAGAATCGGGACTAGAAGGGAGTTTACAAGCGTGATTTTAGTGGAAATAGGAAGGAAATTTTTAAGACGGAAAATGGCATGGTATGATGCGTAGAACTTACGGGAGATTTCCTTGACATATGGAGACCAGTTTAAATTTGTGTCTATAATGATTCCCAAGTCTTTAACTGTTTGAGAGAAAGGAATTGCGACACTGTTGAGATAAAGTATGGGAAGATTGGAAAAGTTGATCTTACACAACTGACGTGAACTTCCAACGATAATGGCTTGGCACTTGTCAGGATTTACCTGTATGCCATAATTCAATGACCAAGTGTAGAGACGTGCTAAATCATCGTTAAGTATTTGAATTGCGCGAGCCAAATCACCTGCTGGAACAGCGTAGTATAGCTGCAAATCGTCGGCATACAGGTGAAATTTGCTGTGTAAGAGAGGAGAAAGAAGATTGATAAATAGGGAGAAAAGCAAAGGGGATAAGATTCCACCCTGTGGTACTCCAGAGTCTATGTTGTTCCAAACAGAAAAATTTGCTCCATGACGAATAGTCTGTCGGCGACCTTTTAAGTACGAGGAGAACCAGTTAACAGCAATTGGAGAAAATTTTAATCTAGGAAGGATAGCTAAAAGCAGATCGTGGTCAACAGCGTTAAAAGCGTTACTAAAATCTACCAGAACCAGCACAGTGACTTGTGAGTCTTCCATACTGCCCCTTATGTCCTCAGTAACCTTTAGCAACGCTGTTGTGGTGCTATGGCCAACTCTGAATCCAGATTGGAGAGGGTTAAGAAGTTTATTCATGGATAAAAAATCAGTTACTTGCTTATGAACCACAGACTCTATGACCTTAGACAGAAAGGGCAGTATGGATATAGGGCGAAAATTCTTGGGAATAGTTGGATTAGGGACTTTCGGAAGAGGGAGAACATGTGCCTTTCGCCATTCGTCGGGGAAGTTACCACTGGACAGAGAAAAGTTTACAATATGCGTAATGGCCGGGAGAAGTTGGTCTAATATATAAAGAATCATTACTCGACCGATGTTGTCACTACCAATTGCCTTGGATTTGAAGGATTTGATAAGTTTAGATACAGAGTCTTGACTAACTGGTAGAAACTCAAAGGGAGTAATGTTTGTTATGGGAAGAGAATTTATGTTTGAGAGAGTAGTTTTCTTAATCATAGGGTTAAGCTTATCACCAGAAGTAAAGTGGCCGTTTAAAGTATCGATGTCAACGGTGATTTTCACATCAGTGTGTTTGATTTTACCTAGACCCAAAGATCTCAAGAGTTTCCAAATACTAGACGGCGTTGAGAGCTCAATTTGTTCTGAGATGTAGCGTTTTTTAGCACTTCTGACGAGTAGATTACATCGATTTCTTAACCTTTTATATGTGGTCCAGTTCTCATCGGAACGGTCACGTTTATATGCCCGGAAAGCTCGGTCTCTTCTAGACATGGCCTGTCTTATGGTTTCATTAAACCAGGGGGCTGGGGGACGTTTGATTTTAATTGGACGAATGGGAGCATGTTTATCGAATAATTTTAGAATGTGAGAGTTGAGAAAAACTACTTTGTCATCTAATAATTGTACTTGTTCGACTTGCGCCCAGTTAAGTTCTGAGGCATCAGAGATAAGCTTAACCTTGTTCATACCAGAAAATGACCGTTGCATTAAGATTTTGGGTTTTGTCTTAGGAACTTTGTATCTAATAGAAGAGTAAATGAGGTCATGATGGGAGAAGGCTGGTGCTGAGAACTGACCGTGACATCTTACTAAATCTACATCTGATGTAATAATTAGGTCTAGGAGAGTACTCGAAGAGTGAGTGTGGTGCGTCGGATGCAGATCCAGCAAACTAAGAGATACGGACTCAAGAATATTCCGCAGTTTTGCAGTACGAGAGTTATTACCTATGAGACACGTGTTAAAATCACCCATTATCAGCAAGTGAGTGTATTCAGTCATTAAGTCTTCCAGCACAGTTTCAAGCTCGGCGAAATAATCAATGTTAGGCGGACAATAAATGACACCAAGGACAAGTTTTATTCCAAGGTCAATCTCTATAAAAATATACTCTGGTGAAGAGTTGTAGGTCGCCGGGGATTGTAAAATTACTTTATAAGCAATGTCACTCTTCAAATATATCGCAACCCCTCCACCCCGTTTATTGATACGATCGTTTCTGACTAAGACAAAGCCCGGAATTGGAAAGTAGCAAGAGGACAGAGACGGCTTGAGCCAGCTCTCCGAGACAAGTAATGCATGTAGAGAGTTACAGTTTAGGTTGAAAGATTCATGCAAATCCGAGTAATGAGCCGCGATACTTTGGGCATTAATGTGGCAAACATTGAAATTTTTAGTTAGTGGGGCAAAAAGGTTTTCAAGTAGATCGTTAAGCGTTAAGGTGTCATCCGTAGCACTGACGAAAGATGTATCAGAATAATCACTGGCGGTATTAAAAGATTCTTCATCACTTTGGCTCATATTTGATAAAATAATCATAAAATATAGTAATTATGTTATAAATATACTAAGTAACAATGTAAATAATAAAATAAAATATAGTATAAAATTAAATAATAAATTATATATAATTATTAAATACTACCACTTATAACAAAAAAAAAAAAAAAAATTAACTAAGGGATCAGTTTTTGTTGCACTCCCAGCTGGCTCAACTTATATTTACATTTAGCGGTATATAGACAAGGCATCAAACTTAAATGTACCAATAAAGAGTTTATCTATCTATCTATCAATAATGAATGTTGCATTCCATTAACTTATAGATAAAAGCTACTTGTGAGCTGAATAATTTTGTATTTGGGTAGTTATGCGGGAATGTTTACTATTTAAAATTTATCGTTATATGTATAACCTAAAATTAGTAAAATATACGCAACGACGCTTTTAGACTTATTTTAAGGATTCCATTCATAGTATAACAAGAAACTCTGTTTATTTCTGTCTGTCTGTAAGTTCGTACGTCTGTCTGCGGCTTTTAATCGAGCTCTTTGTCCTAGAAAGCTGTAATTTTGCTTGGAAATATAAAATAATCATGAAAATATAATTAACTAGCTTGTGCCCGCCGCTTTGCATGCGTCGTACCCGGATAAAAAGTAGCCTATGTATTATTCCTGGTCCACATCTATAAGTACGTGTGAAAACTAAAATTTCAGCTCAATCCGTTGCGTAGTTTTTGCGTGAAGAGGTAACAAACCTTCAAACAAACTTTCGGCTTTATAATATTTGTGGGATTTGGTCTTTTGATTGGAATGATTTGTTTTACGTATATGGACTCGGCACGCATAGTGAGGAGATTCCTCTCTCTACATTTCTAGTCACCGACTGCTTGAACGCTGCATTGCGGCCGGTGATTCACCGTTTTGATCTAGACACGCGGAAGCGTGTCCAGCCAACTTCAAGCAAAGCGAACGGGCGACGTTTATTTTTACTGTCCGTAAAGTATTTGTTTTTACGTTTCTTTGCAGAAGAAAATGCATTTAATACATTTAAATGAAGTTAAATTAACAAATAATAAATATTTTAGCGTGTTTGTTTAACTCTGTCACATTTTTTTTCATCATCATCATCATTCCATCCGTAAAAAGTCCACTACTGAACAGGCCTCCCTCATGGATCTCCATGAGGGGTAGTTGCCATACTCACCACGCTTGGCAGGCGGGTTGGCGAGCGCAGTACGGGATGTTGATACACGGAAAAACGCTGCTGCCCATCTTCCGGAGGTATCCCTTAGCAGGCTCTTACTACATTTTTTTTATTTATTACCATTTTGTGTCCGACTGCAGGATAAAGGCCTCCCTTCCCTTGTTCTACTCTTCGCGATTTAACTCCGTATTATTTCTTTAATTTCACATTGCCATTATAATGTTTTTCATATAAAACTGATCCGGTATTACAAATACAAATCTTTATTGTAACAACAAGGTGGTAACAAATTCGTTGCAAGCCCTGAATCCCAAACTAGCGTTAGCTGTATGTTGGGAGTCAGTTCCTTCCCAATTCTATGTAAAACAACTGTTACAAAAAAAAAACAAACACAAACTAAGATATAACAAATGTTTAAAATATTTAGTGTGTCAGCGCGCGTGTATGTGTATTGTGAGTGTCTGTATGTGAGGGTTTATGTGTGTGTTAGCGCGCATGTGTGGTTGTGTATGTGTAATAATAAATATAGTATATAATATAGTATAAATATGTATTTTATATGTATTACTTTAATATATTAAATAAGTTTTCTACGTCATCGTAACTCAGATCTTTAAGCCAAAGATTAATTTTAGCCTTAATTTGGTAGTTAGATAGGGTTTTAGTTTTGTACAGGGCATTTAATTTATTATATAGTCTAGGTGCCACATTGGTATAATGTTGTTGGGCAAATTTACTTTTTACAAATGGTACAGGACATGGATCTCTCCTTTTAATTTAATATGTTAAGTTTATTTAATGATTTTGAATTAAACTCACCGATTCATAATGAATTGAGTGAGCACAGCAGACGCGTGCCGCATTCCATTGTCGCGTAACTTACGCACGTCGTTTATCAACTTGACAAGCGTTAATCCAGCTTCCGGGGGTGCTACCATTGTCTTTGCGACTACAAATGAAGTTGCATCTAAAACTTTACTAATCATGTTCAAGGCGTCTCAAGTTTTAGATTTTGGTACGATGTAACTGGAGATAAAGATTTGTTTTTGGGCTCGGCTCATACATACAGGCAAATATGCTTTGCCGTAATTATGAGGACCCTACCTACCGTGCTAGTTAAAAACTATGTTATGGCAAAGTAAGGTCTTTCGATTCTATAATCTAAAATTTTCCCTACTCGAATACCATTTATTGAACAAGTAAACCGTAGTACGGTCTACTAAACCCCCCCGCTTCTCGTGATGACAAATAGTGTCGTAAATGATAGTGTTCTCCCGCCATTCCGCCTGTTTTTGCCGTTTGATGTATGTCCGTCGCTTTGTTAGACATGACATCCGCACTCTTTTGTGCAATGCAGGGTTACTTGTAAACGTAATTTGGTGCTTTATTTTCATTTTACTTCAATTCAAGTATCTGTTACCTTAATACGCAATTTGCATCGATTTCATGTCTTTTTACTATAACAACTACCGTGAATTATCGCATTCTTATTAAATATCGGAAGTTTTCACGTACTTGATAAGTTGGTGGAGGCACCAACTGTTTCGACTCTTTTCGAGGGCCTTCTTCAGGGTGCAGGGTACGAATAAAACAATTGGTGTACGACGGGACGTGGAGGGATAAATAAATGTGATTTCTTTCATCATTAACAAGCATTAGAGGTAAGAAGCTATAATATATATCTCATTATTATCTCAGCCGTAGGACTCCTGTCTACGTCATCGGCTGGACATACGCCTTTCTCATGGACCTCCAACATCATGAGGATCATGCTGTCACTCGCCACGCTTGACAGGCGGGTGGCGAAAGACGCTGCTGCCCATCTTCCGAATATATTTAATAAAACATTGACAGATTCTTACTGCATCCACAAGCAAGAGAAGAGAGACAACATTATACTGCCCGCACCTAAAATTGATATATTATACCATTCTGTAGCACGGAATAATATATACATTTTAGACAATTTCCAATATTGGCTACTTCACAATTCATTATAATTTTAATCAGAATTCACGTAATACTTCATATATTAAAAAGGCTTAATCACTGAATCAACCGTTATTAGGGTGCGAAGCCCCTAATATGCATAGCGCTGTCTGTCTGTCTGTGTAATTGACAATTACAACCGAACGCGTTGACCGATTTACATGAAACCTCTTTTGTTAGCACCGTCTTAATGAGAGAAGGTGACTGATTTTGGTGACCCTAGGATCACAGGAACTAGAGTTATTGTGACCTCAAAAGTTCACCAAAAAAATAAAATTCTTTAAATGGCCGAAAACGTTCAAAAACCCAAAAATGCCTTTTTGACCTATGGTGACCTTTTGAGGCCTTCGACCCCTTTTTTAGTACCCCCGTACCAATGTTTGTCTTATAATATTGACGTTCTAGTTATAAAAACACTTTCGTTTTATATTTGTATTTTCGTTCTTAACAGAAAATTTGAAATGACAATAGAAGTCAGGATTTATCAAACCATGTTTGCAAATAACGAGAATGCCTTTCATCTTACAAAATTATAATACGTACTTCAATGGGTCAGTTGAGCATTAGTGAAATGTAAGAATAAGTTGAATTGCGGTAACAAAAAGGGTAACGTTTCAAAGAAGGTTCTTTGTATGATAATGAAAGTTTAAATTCATCTGCCTCCCTGGGTGTATATCTGTGTTGTTAAAAGCATGAGTAAAATGATATCTTGGTTTGAGTTAAATATTCATAAAATTATTCTTAATTTTTTCAAAAAAATATTGACTTTAATGAAAATCCTAACTTGTTGCTAAAAATATACAAGAAAACGAATTTAAAAACGATGACATCTGCAAAAGATTAAAAACCTGTGTCGCAAAGACCAACGCTCTTCTCCAGCTTAAGGTACAAAATAACAGACAGAAAAAATAGTTCTGGATGATGCTACGAGTATGAGGAAAAAAACAGCTACTTTTCGAATATATAAGATATAAATTAAATCAATTCTGAGCCGAGTAAGTAAGGCGCTTCGTTTCTAGGAGAAAAATCCCATTAACTTAGAATTCAATATTGATTTCCCTGAGTGTATATTACTCGTAGTATGTTTCAACTTATTGTAAAGTCTTTTTCTTCAGTTTCAAATAAAAGAACGTATATTGGAGCAGCAAGCCTCTACTAGTATTCACGGTACTTTTCATTCTCAAACGAACAAATCATTCCAAGAAACGACGTGTCAAACCATACCCCATAAAATACCATGTTATGAAAACTTTACTAATCTCTCCTCAGACTCAAGTATTCTATAAGCCCCAAAAATAACAGACCACACTTCAAGACGCACAAAACTCCGTTGCACTCAATTAAAATACGTTTAACACGCACCTGGCCACGATAAAAATCTAAACTATTGTAGACTGAGAAATTCGAACCTCAATTTTGACAACAAAAAGGCCATAATCGATTTTGGGCGCACAAAAGGAGCATTATATTTGACAATCCGACTGTACAACGTTGTTTGTGGTACAGATTATTTCGGATGAAATGAATGAAGGCAAAACACGATCCTGTGAATATAGTCTGTAATTGAAATCCTGGGTCCCCCGGGGCGTGGTGTTTTTTTATCTAAAAAAGGTTCAAGTGTCGCTGGTTTTGTTAAAAATTGTTTTTATGTGGTTTAAAACTTTTCTTTGATATATTTCGTTTTTGACAAACTCTTTAGTAATTAATGTATCGTCGTGGAGTTTAAAATTGGTCACTTACCTACCCGGGTTGGCTAGGTTGAATTTAAGCTATCGAAATCGTTAAACCAAATATTATAATCAATGCATACCAAGGTCAAACATCAATATCTATTTCGTACTCCCTTAAAACCAGTCTATGGATTTTTTTATAACTTTTTATGAAATCGCGTTTAAAAAAATTATATCAAGGTCAAACATAAATATGTCGTGGTCCTTAAACTAGGGTCAATCGATTTTTTTACAGTTTCTAATGAAACCTGCATTTAACAAAAAAACTATTCATGCTACTTAAGTCTGAGTGACGTTCCTAATAATGACTTAGATGGCCCCCATGATGACAATGACGTTCTCAATGGGTTAAAAGATACAAATCTCTCCAAAACGAACATCACACACCTTGCTACTACCCAACCTTGTGGTATATTGATTAATCTTCATACTAAACAGGAAACAAAGGTAATAGAAAAACTAACCCGGGGGCATTCGTCATTACCTCTAAAAGGGTTCTGTGTAGAATAATGATTAATTATTATAATTTAGTCCGTGTCATCGGACCTCCACATGGCTTGTTTTGTGAAGGACGTTAGATAAGTTACTATTGTAGCGTAAGCGTTTTTGTAACTCCCATAAATAAACAAAGCTGGACACGACACACCATCTAGTCCCAAAGAAAGAAAAGCTTGTACAATGAAGCAACAGATGAATGGTAGAATCATCATTTCATAGGGTAAAATACTATTTTTTTTGTGAATACGTACTTATCTTACATAGAAAAACCCAGACCCGCGACAAATATCTGTAAAAAATCATTCCCCGGCGGGGATCGAAACCTCTACAACCCCTACGTCTCTGCCGGGTACTAACTGAGCTAGCGAGGTCGTCAAAGTATTGTCGAAATAAAGTTTTTACACTATCGTTATATTCCACAAATAAGGCATCGATGCACTAAAACATTGACTAACGAGCTATCGACACAACATGATCGATGTAATGAAAATCGCGCTATAAACTTAAACATTCTCGTAGAAAACTCGTTAGTTAAAATCAGGGCGCTTTTTGATCGCTGGGTTTCGATTGCTTTTTTTTAAATTATTGAACTTATTCCTCAAAAATTGTAAAATGACAGCTACAAGCTGGTGCAGACTTGCAGCCGATGGTTTGGAAGAAAAGCTTAAATCCATAAAGTGGAACTTTGTGTCACTATCTAGTAGTTTCAAACTGTGTCCATAACCCAGATTACGCTGACTAAGTTGCCGTCACGTAGAATGGATTACGTTAAAGTTGCGGAAACCGGACTAACACAAGCAATTGTCCATTACTCAGATATTTATTTATATACTTTAGGATACAAGCTATGCGGAAATATTTTGTTTTTATTATTAATAATGCTGGACATTCACCGCCTCATCTAGCCCCTAGCTAAGCAGAGACTGTGTTATGGGCATTAGATGACTGATATACCTAATACATTATACTAAATAGAGATATTTTTATTATTTAAAGAAATACCAAAACTACCAGAAAACGGGTGTTCTCGATGTTTTTGATCCAGAACAAATATCTGCAGAACGTACAAACATTTGTCGCAGACGGACCTTCGCCCGCTGCGCCACAGACAGGTTGTCATCACATGTATCTCTGTTGGTCAATGCGCCATCGTTGGAATGAACCTTTGTCTACGGGGACAGGTGCCGTTTATCTGATTGTGAGTGTAAAAGGGTTGAATGTAATGGTACTTTTTAGGAACATTTGGAAGAGTAATTACTAGGTAATCTTATTTCATAGATAAACTAACATACAAACTTAGACGCGATGTATCTATGACATCGTTACGGCTTGTAGGAGGAATGCAGGAGGAAAAAAAGAGTAGATAGACATCATTAAGTCAAAACTTATTATGACCTACAATGCTTTTAATTGGGATTTCGGTACCTTAACAGTTTGTTAAATAATCAAAATTAAAAATAAAACTTTTTATTTCAAAGTAAGGTCTTACAAGGAATGAAAAACCTAGTCTTACAATTCTTAGTTTTCATACCCCCGACACAAAGAAGACGTTATCTGTGGACACGGCAGTGCCTCGTCAAGACGAGTCAAGCAAAGCGCAAAGACACTACTTACCCTTTCTCGAAGTGAGTTAAAATTATTACCAGATCAACAGAATTATCGGGATATAATATCAGTAGTGGACTTATTAAAGTTTAGGCAGTAGAATAATACTACTCCATACTTGCCCTTGGATGCAGTAAGAATCTACCAAGCGATACCTCCGGAAGATGGGCACCATTGTCTTTCCGTGTATCAACATCCTGCACTCGCCAACCCGCCTGCCAAGTGTGGTTGGTGTGTATGGCAGTAACCCCCTTACGATCAGTACGTACTTAGAGATTTATGATCTAGGAAGGAGGCCTTATGTCTAGCAGAGGACGTCCTACGGCCAAGATTACGATCAAAAGCACTTCACGATCAAAAGACTTTTTTGACACTTGAATTTTTTGGCATCTGGAAAAACTAATAAACAATTTCGCTGTAAACGAAAATCAGAAACAAGAAACCCCGAATCCGTAATTTGAACAGATTTTTACACTTTCAAAAACTTTCGCGTGTGTGGCGAGCAAAATATTTGGCCTCGAGGGAGCAATATCCGTAAAAAGTTCCAAATTTCGTAAGTAGGTTTTGTGTGGTGCCGAAATTCAACGAACATTTTGCACAAAAAGGCGTTTTATGTTGATAAGCGAATAATGGGAATGCGAACATAGTCCTTATTTCCAAGAGAATCATGGAAAGGGTTTTTGAAATCAGTTGTGTTTGTGTCTTGGGGGATAAGGAGATAAATCTTAGCCTTAGAACGTTCACCAGTGTTGACGGCAAAAAAGCACAATAATGAGGGTTGAAAACACATATCACTGATTGTCGGACCAACCGTTCGCACCCTCGGACATCGCTGAAGAGCTGACCCCTGGACATAGGCCTCCCTCATGGATCTCCATGTACTTGATCATGAAGTGGTTTTCGCCATACTCATCATGATTGGTAGGCGCGTTGGTGGAAGGACGCTGCTGCCCATCTTCCGGTGGTATCCCTCGGCAGATTTCTTTCTGCATCCACGGTCAAGAGAGGAGTAACTTGCATACTTTTATCTATTTCAACATAAGGCTAAGGTTTTTCAATGAAAAAACCGTCAACATTTTAATTGCAAATGAGTATATTATTATTATGAGGAATTTGGGTCCCACTGCTGGGAATAGGCGTTAACTAAATCCATCTGACCGAAGCGTAGATGGCGGTGCGAATTCGATGATTACATCGTTGACTGGAGGGAAGCCATTTCAGGATCGGGATATATGGAGGGAATCTATATTCTATATATCTATATATATAAAAGAAAGTCGTGTTAGTTACACTATTTATAACTCAAGAGCGGCTGAACCGATTTGGCTGAAAATTGGTGAGGAGGTAGCTTAGAACTATGAGACGGACATGGCTTTTTATTGTGTAAATTAAATCACAAGGGGTTAAAATACGGAATGAAAGTTTGTATGGAAATATCGTTATTTTTCACTTATAAAACTTAAAATTTTGCATATATAATTACAAATAAAAACTTAATGAACGTATCGGAATTCCAAAATCATCCCCTAAGTGAAAATATAGGGGATGAAAATTTGTTAAGGAATATTTTTTTCACTTGATTTTCGTGAAATTTCACATAAATAGTTAGATATCTACAAAAAATATAAAACACATGTTTCAGCGTTAGTTGTAGCGTAGTTGTAGGGTAAGTTGTAAGTAGTGGTAGTAGGTGCGATGCGACGATCGCCGGAAAGCTAGTTGAATATAAAACAAAATTAATAATACATAAGTAATTACATAAAAAATACCCTAGAATGGTGGCTAAATCAAAGAAACTCATCAGCCATCCAAATTGCGCTGTAACGCTAATTCCTCCGACGACACAGCGAGTCAACAAAGCAACACCTATTTGCCGAGCTTCTAATGTGTAAACTGCTGCTGTAATCTCCGCGAAGAAATAAGATAAGATAATAAGATAATTTATTAAAAAAAAATCATAAACCACACAATAAATTACAAATTAGGTAAGTATTTAAAACTTATTTAAATATCAGTTAATTACTATTTTTGCCTGAACTAGGCTTAATCCTGTGTTTCAGGCTTGTGGAACTTATATTTACTAATTACAGGTAAATAAAAAACCGAAATAGAACAATTTCATACAGATTACCAAATATCAGTAATAAAACACGAAAACAAAAAAGCAATTTTACCTAAATCTAAACTTAAAATAACAATTATGTATGAGACTTGTTTTTAGATATAGGCGTAAGGAGACTAAATACCTCTAGAGCTTGTTATACTAGTACACTAAACAGCGTGGGGTGCTGGCAGTGGAATTATGCCCCTCCTCTCATGCCCGTGGATGCAGTAAGAGCCTGCTAAGGGATACCTCTGGAAGACCCTCTGAGACCGTAGTACTACCACGTGGTTCAACTTGTAGTACAAATGATACACCGTATGGTCACTAGTACTACCAGTAGTACTAGTGACCATAACAGAGGACCGGTAGTACAAATGTACTGTAATGTGTTGCGTTCATTGCGATTCTATTTTCTGTTGATTCTGTACTGGCCACTAAAATAAGACTGAAGTACTTCTGATATGACAGTTTAATCAAATTAGTAAGTGACATGAGTGCCTATACTATTTGTGCATCAACGCCGGATCACATTAGATCTTTTGATTTATGAAATAAGATGGACAGCAGCGTATTCCCGTGTATCAACATCACGTACTGCGCTCACCAACCCGCCTGCCAAGCGTGGTGAGTATGGCAACTACGCCTCATGTAGATCCATCAGTAGTGGACGTTTCACGGCTAAAATGAAGACTAGTAGCGATAGGTTAATTTTGGCAAGTTGAAAACACGTGGTATAGATACAGTGAAGGTCTAGGATAGTTTTTTTTTTTTTTTTAGGTGTGGAAATCATCTATTGACCCGCTCTTCGTGTCAGACTTTTACTGACTAAAACCACACCTGTGTCCTTCAGTTGCCCCTCGCGTTCTAGGACTACGGGTTTCCTTTTCAGAAATTCCCCGCGGAAGGGCTAAGGGCTAGGATAGTATTGCCTGAATCATTTTTATAACCTATCGTAATGTTAGTCAGCCATCCAAATTGCGCTGTAACGCTTATTCGTTCGACAACTCAGCGGGCCGACAAAGCAACACCAATTTGCAGAGCTCTTGATGCGTGAACTGCTGCTGTAACCTCCGCGAAGGACTGACCAATTATACCGGTAATACGACACCCGCTAATCCCTGTACGTAATATGCTGTTTGTATTGAGCCGTGCTTACTTTGGGGCTAGGTGGTTTTGTGTGAAATAAAAATTTTATATCATCATCATCATCTCAGCTGTAAGGACGTCTACTGCTGAACAAAGGCCTCCCTCATGGATCTTCAAGTACCGTCTGATCTCGAGGGGTTGTTGCCATACTCACCACGTTTGGCAGTCAGATTGTCGAGCGCAGTACGGAATGTTAATCATCTCCCGGAGGTATCCCTTGGCAGATTCTTACTGCTTCCACGGGCAAGAGAGGAGGAGCAACATTCTTTTGCAAGCATCCCACGGCGAATATTATATTATTATATATGTAAACAAGACATAGACCTCGATGCCATTGTCAGACATTTCATGGAAGAAATCATAGGAGATTATTAGCAGTGTTCAGCTGAGGTCTGTTCTTCTTCTTTTGCTCAGAACAAGACTCTTATATACAGTTTTGTTATCAAATTTAGAAATGATAATTATTACAAAACGAAACGGATCAGTTGTTTCCGAAATTACAATGATTTGCCGCCCTTTTTCACTTCTCCACCCATTGACAGTGATACAATTTCCATTAGTCTATGACATACATATGTATCTCTATCATGGTATTCTGACTTTGACATTTGAATGTGTTGCTAACACGAAACCTCATCCTGGTGGTTGTCAAAGAATTTGAAGTCAACCCAAACAAATAGTTTTTAAGTATCTACTTTGTTTCGTCATGCATTATGAAGGTTTTATTACGATTTAAATCCTAAGGATACGACCCTTCGTTCGGTGTTGGACAGATTCTAGATTAGACTGTCCAGCAATAAATATTATTCTTTAAATCAACAGAAACTTATTGTAAATCAACTAATCTATAATTATAAATAAAAATATATAAAAATTGCTATGCAAGCGCCACAACCTTAGAACCTCTGGTACAAATTGGATATTTCTTTTTTTGTTTTGTTTCGTTATTGCTAGAAAAAAATCTAGTATTTCGTTATTGATAGAGTTTTTTTTTGTACTAGAGTAGTTGTAGTAGTAGAGTGGAACGAAATACGACACCCGCTAATCCGTAATATGCTATTTGTATTGAAGCCAAATTGTTTTGTGACTTTACGGGTTCGATTTTTATCGTATAGAGCCTGATAGAAAGTTTGTGTTAGTTTAAATCGTGGTAGGAAGAACCGCACCAAATGGGAACTAAAGTACTGCCATGGAGCGCACTAGTCTAGGTGTGCCTTATACACCGTGCCCCTTAATAACCCGAAAGATTAAAATCACGTATTTTTGACGACAATACGAGTAAGTAATATTATATCAACGTGGGTCTAAATATTTGTCTTAATTAAATAACTATTTCAGTACAAATTAAATCATATTAATTGCTTGCTTCTTTGTAAACAAGTCTTTAGTTGAGAAACTCAAGTAGAGAAACAGAGAGCGAGCGTGACACTTCACGAATCGCTCCGAAATCATACGACGAACGGTGAATGCCGTGACTTGTGTTCTATGACAAGAAGTGTCAAGTTATGTCTAGCACGATGTTTGCTTTTAGGGTGTGTTTGACTGGAGATTTTTTAACTTGTGATTTGTTTTAAAAAATTAATATCTCCTTAAGTATGGGTTTTTGGACTATATGTTACATAATTTTATATACCCTAATTAGGCTCTAGAATCGTTGGCTTAAATATTTCGGGTTATTAACGGGCACGGTGTATAGTATGAAGAAAAAAGAATCTCACCAGTCTGGTGCGCTATTTGGCAGCACTTGGTACGGTACATCTGGGTGCGCTGGAGCCTTGGGGTGCCGACAGTAGAATGTTACCCCTCCTCTCATGCCCGTGGATGCAGTAAGAAACTGCTGTAGGATACCTCCGGAAGATGGATAGCAGCGTCTTGTATCAACATCTCTGCACTCGCCAACCCGCCTGCCAAGCGTGGTGAGTATGGCAACTACCATTCCTCCGTAATAGGTAATTTGATAAAAAGAACAAAAAGGTATATGTCATTGTGACGATTGCTCATTTTTATACGCAGCTTTATAAGTAATTTATATAAGGAAGAGGATAACAGACATCCGAATTTAAAGATTACTGGTCCTCGGAAGAATCCCTTCGAGGTACTGATCTTTCGAGGTAACGACCTATCGACGACACGTACCGTCGAGGTATAGACATCACGGTATTGAACATCGAGCTAACGTTTTTCGAGCTTGTGTACGAAACCCCTTATCACTGAAAATTGAGAACATTAAACTTCTTTAGCAACTTCATAATCATAATTTTTCGGCGTGAAAACGATTCTTGTCTAATTAATTAAGAGATTCTAATGAATCAACTTTCAAATTGATTGAGAGCTGTATTGACTTGTCTCAACTTGCTCCGTGAAGCAATTTCGTTGAAATCAATGAGTTCTATTGCTGTTCATTTTACTTTGATTGAAATTTTCAATTGAATTCGCAATTATTTAATTGTTCTAGAAAATTCTAAGTAAGCAGACATTTTGGGTTTATTGAAACGAATTTAATTTAATAAAGCTCTTCTCTTGATGAGGTTGTTTGGTGATAATACAGGGTGTATTACAATATGTGTACGAAGATAAAAGGCGTGATTCCGACTATCTTAAGAAAGAACTATAGTTCTACGACATTTCAGGATTCGTTGATTTTCATTCAAGAAAATGGCAATCTAGGGGCCAGTTGATTCTTGACATAATCCTTGACCTCCGCAAAGTCTTGCCGTCAGGTACAATTAAATATACCTAAACCTAAAACCAAAATATATAATAGAGGTTCTATTATAATGAAAAAAAAAACGATTTATGACCTCAGATTTATCTTCACATCATAACAGCTAGTAATATTGTAAGTACGTAATAATAATAAAAAATAAGAGTTATGGATTTGTTCAACACTACTTATTTTCATGAGCTGAAACCCCCCTTTTTAGTTAGTACATGTATGTAGATCTTGGCTAATGTTTTATGGTACCCCTGATGTCCCATGTAAAAAAGCCGTTATCAAAAAACTTTATATTAATCAACCGACTGGCAACTCACGCAAAACCTATTTCAAGACAAATATTTAATCTAAGCATGACCACTAAGATAAATCTATAAAGAATCTAATCACACTACGAACCAAAATCACACGTTCGATCAAATAAGCACCAAGAATAAATAAAACGATATAAGTAACTTATATCTTAAAATCACATTGTCCCGTAAGATCAAAGCTAAAACTAAAGAGAAACTATAAACTATAGCCCTAAAAACTTCAAATCGATCCGGTGGCATGGACGGCATCAATCATAGGCCGCAAACATCGCGGGCCTATTATATTGGACAAACACACCCTGCGGCAACTGATAATTATACTGTGGCTTTAGTTTGTTTTTATAGTTAGACTAACGGATTCCGTAGACAAAAATCTAGTAACGATACCTGTGTACTTTTTAATAGATAGGCATTATGAATTTATGAATAATTTTAGTACTAGAAAAAATACTAACGGGGTAGAGATAAATAAAATAGCCGTTTCAGCATCGATAAATAACAAGTGTGCTTATTTTAATAAGTTTAAAATATAGAGACCAGGTTTGAAAAGATATTTAAATTTAAGAATATTTAACAATAGCGATAACATTCGCCAGGCGATCGTTATAAAGAGATATGCAATTAAAATAGTACAAAGGAATTTTCAAAAGATTTTTAATAGGCATAAAATACCAAAAGTCAAACATAGCAACAGCGCATTCATCTCAAACGGAGCGACGCCGGACCACATCCGGCAAATAATTAAAAAGTAAAAACTTTTTACAAGAACCAGTGAAATGTAGAGGGAAATAAATTTTCTACCCGAACGCACACTTTCGTTTTTATCCGACTCTTGATTTACTAAGCCAAATTATCATACTGCTAAAAAAACTCTTAATTAGAATTCCAATCTTATGGCAAAGGAAATAGATGTCCGATTTCGATACCTCTACTTTTGGATCGGATAAAATTGGTTGGCTTTTATTGTAATTAAAATTTCTGATTTTTGAGTGACACATGCTTCGTTATTTATCAGTTTGGGATCATTTTCATATTTGGCTTAATAAAATTATTTCGATAACTTAAGTAAAAAAGTTACTTTTTCATTTGGGCGGTCACTCACGTAGGTTGATCTCATATTAAAATCGAAACTCAAAAGAGCCTTGTAAATTTTTATTTTAGGTACGATTTAAAATACTAGTTAAGGTCGGGTTTGTTCTTAAATAAGTGCAAACTGGTTTCTTGATTAATAAATGATATAAGCTAGATTTTAGTAAAAAAATCCATTTTTATTTAAAAGAACCTCTGAATTATGCATAGACTTACAACAGCGGCTATCTCAGTTACGCAGCATAATGCTATTAAATGTTTTGTTCAATCCTTACTCCTTATCGACATCGCACCAATAATTAACACTATGCAACGACGTTTTGAAGTACAATTTGATTACATTTTTAACTATTTGTCAAGGTAAATAAGAACTGCTGATGCTTTATTCTGAGGCAAATTTTAATGATTATAAGAACATCAATAATCATTATCCAAGTGCATTAAGAATAAGAAGAATATATTTTTTCTGAAATATGTACAAAGATAGTACATGTTTTCACCGGTCCAATATTTCGATATGTAGAATATAGCATGCAAATCTATATCTTTACTAATATTTTAAAGAGGAAAGATTTGTATGTTGTATTTTGTATGTTTGTAACGAATAAACTAAAAACTACTGAACCGATTTTTTAATTTTTTTCATCATTACAATTCTACATTATCTTGAGTAAAAGAGGATATATTATATCCCAGAATTTCCACGGAAACGGAAACTATGCGGGTGAAACTGCTAAGTGCGGCTTGTATTTATAAATTAAGGAAACTGATTATTTATACTACTTATACTTATACAAACAAGCATTGGTACGGGGGGGGGGTACCATAAAAGTGGGCAAAGGTTTTCGAAAAATACCATTTTTGGTGATCTTTTGAGGTCACAATAATTCCGGTCCCTGTGACCCTAAGTTGACCAAAATCAATCAGTACCCTGCTAACAAAAAAGGTTTCATGTAAATTGGTCAACGCGTTCGGTTGTAATCGCCCAGTACATAGACAGATAGACAGACACAGACAGCGCTATGCATAATAGGGGGCTTCACCCCCTAAATATAGTGTTTCCAAATTAGTTTGCCATCACGTATTATTGCGGTGGATGTAATTACCAGGCTCAATGCTCTCAGTATCCTCCAATCTACTCATCGGTTCTGTCTTATCGATCTGTGGCAAATTATGTCATACGCTTAATCAAACCCTAATAATGATTGGCTTAATGAGCGCACATAATTAGCCATCATTACGTTTCAGGCCAACTCTCAATCACAAGTAACTCCTTGTTTGATCGAATTGTTGACATGCTGATTAAGTTTCTATGTCATTAAAGGTTAGTTGAAAAATTAGCCAAGCGCGAGTCAGACTCGCGCACTAAGCAGTGAGGCGTGACAACATTCTACTATTTAAATGAAAAATCGATTTACAATTAACCTTTTTCACATTTCTACCGGGATGTTTCCTATGTTTTAATAGATAATCTGTTAATTGTTAGCCTAACAATGTTTTGTGTAGATATAATGTGTTTTGAGGTTAAAATAAATAATTCATGACTGTCATTCAGTTGGATAAATATGACCGTCCCGAAGGTATTAACGAATTTTTAACAGGCTCGCCTGTCAATCACAGCGTTCGTTACTTTTAATTCAGGCATCATGTGTCAGTTTTTGCCCTTCGTTTTATTTATTGAAAAAAGCTTTTTACGCTTTACTGTCACTGACTCTGTGAACATCATCTCAGCCGGTTGGACTACTTTCTACGTCTTCTGCTGGACGAGGGCCTCCCTCCTGGTTCTCCTAGATCATGATCGTTGTTGCCATACTCGCCACGCTTGGCAGGCGTGTTGGCGAGCGCATAATGTGTTGTTGATACACGGAAAGACGCTGCTGCCTATCTTCCGGAAGTATCATTTGGCAGGTTCTTACTGCATCCACGGGCAAGAGAGAAGAGGCAACATTCTGCTGCCGGCGCCCCACGGCCCTGTGAACTTTGGTCTATAAGAAAAAAATATATATCAGAAATCAGTTAGGCAACATTCTCTCGTTTATTTGTTATCTCGTTTACATTAGGTATACTCGTAGAAAGTCACAAAAGGTTCACAATAAACTCTATAAACTGGTACACTAAAACAGCTTTACATAAATAAACATTCTTAGTACGACTATTATCCTAAAAAGCTTTTTTATATAACATTGCTTTTTTATATAATTTGACTGTATAATGTTCAAAAACACTTTAAATAAAATTATATTACTTTTTCACTTTTAAAACACTTGTGAGTTACACTATTCATTGCAATGTTTAACGGGCTTTCTAATCACGTTAATTATACGTCGAAAATTGGTTTCCAACGTGCAGCGCGAGCGCGCGAGAGGGAAGGAGAAGGCGCCGCATAAGACTCCATTCGCTGATGAAAGTTCCCCGGGGAGGAACTGAACACGTTGGAAACCTATTTTCGACGTATATTAACGTGAGTAGAAAGCCCGTTTTACACTACAATATTTTTTTTATATTACATTAACATTGTGACATGTAACTTTTGTTAATGAACTTTATGAACCATAGAGTTCGAGTGATTTGGTCCAATTAAAAAAGGTTAAGACACTCAGTCCTTCCTATTTATAATCAACTAGCTTTTGCCCGCGACTTCGTCCGCGTGGGAGTCATAAAACGTAAAATCCCCTTTTTCACGCAGAGCCACTTTTATTCGAAAATATAATTCCCATTTATTCCCTATCCCGTGGGAGCTTCGAAAAATCCCTTCATAGTGCACCTCTAGGATACTCAAGGTATATGTGTGCCAAATTTCAAGTCTTTAGATCCAGTGGTTTAGGCTGTGCGTTGATATATCAGCGGCTTAGTCAGCTTCAGACGTATTGACCTGTTCTTTCCTCTGAATAATAGCTGACTAAGCTGAGAGGATGGTATAGGTGCTGGGCAAGCCTTAATCCATCTAACAATGTCCCAGGCACTGCAGCGTCCCGTACAGCATGATTACCAGTTGCTGACGCTGTATAAATCATCTATAATAGATGCAAAGGCCTTACTTTTTTTTTGATATATCAGTCAGCCAGTGAGTCAGTCAGGACTTTGAATTTTATATATTTAGAAGATGAATTTATTTAATTATCTTCCTAACATTAAACTAATTATGATGTAACTATTTCTATGAAATTGGTTATGGAAGCCGTTCCTCAAAAACGGACAGGATTAACATTAGCATTGAACACAAAGGTTGGTTGTTTAACCCTGGAAGCAAACATCACAGGTGTGTTCCAACTATAACTCATTTTAGGAACACCCTACGATAAAAGTGGTGCTAATGTAAAATATTATGTATCATCATCACAACCGTACTGTCCACGTCCACAACTGGAGACAGGCCTCCCTCATCTCCAAGATCATGAGGGGATTGCTGCCATACTCGCCACGCTTGGCAGGCGGTTTGGCGAGTGCAGTATGGGATATTGATACACGGAAAGACGCTGCTGCCCATTTTCCAGAGCTATCCCTTGTCAGATTCTTACTGCTTTCACGGGCAAGAGAGGAGGGGCAATATTATCATAAAGAAATATTACCGTTTAGATGATTTAGTTTAGTAAGCTTGCTCTTATAGGTCAGAAACTTAAAATGAATGCTTAAAATAGTTACTTAACTGTTTTTGTTTAATTTTATTTATCTTCGTTACCCAAGTTCAATAAAATTGTTCATTTTATAAACTTTGAAAAATATATTATATAGCCTCACGTTATTTGGGATTGAAATCTTCCGTGATTTAACACAGTTAGTACTATAGATCAAATACCTAAATATATATATATATATGTATATATATATATATATATATATATATATAAATAATTATAACACAACGGTTGTACCTAGTATTATAACACAATTTACAATAGCAAACTTAATAAATCTGTTAAACAAAAAAATACTTCTATTACAATCTCTTTCTGCTATTATTTAGAGTGGCGATAGTTTCACAATATTAAGTCATAAAATAATATAAAAAAGCGTTGTGTCGGCCTGTCCACACTTGATAATTTATTATCATCTTCCTTGAATCCAGGTAGACTGGTGAAAGCCACGATATAAAATAAAAAGTTGACAATGGGCAAATAAAAGTCACGACATTTTGTGACATGACCCATTTTTACGTCATAAAATTATTCCCATGTCTCATAAAGTTTTTTATCATTGTCTATGTCTAATATTTTAAGTTTTTATTAGCTTGCTCTGCTTTCCGTTGGACTGTTGAAATGAAATGGTTTTTAATGTCTTTATTTTGACTCTGCGTCTAGTGTGTATCTATATCAATTACCTTTATGTCATCATCATTTCAGCCGCAAAACGTCCACTACTGAACACAGGCCTCCCTCATGGATCTCCATGAGAGGTAGCTGCCATACTCACCACGCCTGGCAGGTGGGTTGGCGAGTGCAGTTGTTGATACACGGTATCCCTTAGCAGGCTCTTACTGTATCCACCTTCATGTATGCCATACATAATAAAAAATTTAAATATTATAAAAATTGTACCTGTAAAAAGGCAGTTTTGCCCGGCAACAATCATCAGTTCGGTAAATGGAATTGAATGATCATCAACCGAGGAAACACAAACGGAGAAGTTTTCTCGATTTGACCGTACATATTATATTTTTTTAACTCCTTTTATTATGAAATGTCTTTAGAAAAAGTAGGCAGGTTTTGCCCTGTTGTATTATGGTAAATGTTGACAATAAAGGTAATTGATACAACCTATTATTATATTGTATCGTAGGTATGGATTACTTATATGTATAATAAAAATGTTTTACAATAGAAGGTATGCCCATGACGTTCTTATTATGAAAGTTCTGTGTTCAGATATTATAATTAAAGTTCAATTACAAACATAACAAACATCAGACTAAACTTAAATCAAATGAAGGCACAACAGCTTTTATTATGAAAAATAATTTACTTTAAGGATTAGTAATATTTATTCAAAAAACCTGTCAATCTTCATACAGTCGGATGAACAAATTATGTCTCATTTAAATATTTTTCTTCCACTAATGAACAAATTGCATTTGTCTAATTGTTGTCTTAGAAACAATGAAGACGTAAGTCATTATAATAAAGAATAGAATTTATCGTGTGAAAATTGTATAATCTAAAAACGCTACCATTTAAACCGGAGCTCGGGCATGTAATTTAATACTTTCTTCTAACTTAAATGTTGCATTCACATATATAATTATACAGTTGCTGGCTATCAGAGCTGAGTTTGACAGCTCAATGTACATTTTGCCAAAACATTTGTATAGTAGCTTAAAACCGGAAAAGAATATTTAATAATAAGTTGTATGAACCACAGAAGCATTAGTAAACAGAGATTGCTTGTAAAGATTTCCAGAACAAATTACAGTTTTTGACCGTTGACTGGCTTGTGGAGGTGATCATTGGATTTTTAGAAATACACAGTAGTGCTGATGACTCATCGAACGTAAACTCAATGAAGCTTTTATCGATACCAAGGGTTCATTGATTAAAATATCATGCATCTTTATTTTTTCTTGTATTATAATCTTCTACATGTTTAGTAGGAGCATCCTATATTTTGCAGGTGGGCGCTGACTCATTATGGTTACTCTTACTGGTCATTCTTTTTCTTACTTTTGCTTTTGTCAACGTATTCTAATAAGTTTGTACCCAAGTGTTTTTCCAAATTTTTTGTATTATTTTTTTATATCTTTAAATTTTACATTCCTATTATAAGAGCTTTAAATAGATTAAGGTTTTGTGTGCGAAATAAAAAAATAGTGCCAGACTACATTACCATCATTCTACTCAGATGATTAATCCGATAAATCCAAAGTTTGTATATTATTTTATTCGGAAGATAAACAGTTTTATAAGTTTAATAGTTATATTAAATATACACGAACCCGTATTAAAAAAAAACTAAACATAGCTTGCTAAAGATTACTATCAAACTAACAGGTACTAACTAACAAAATATAAATTTAGAAAACAAAAACTAAAAAGAAAACACAAGATAAATACATATTTAAAAAAACCAATCAAGATGTTGGCACATCGAACCAGCGATCCGACAGGATGTTTTTGACCTTTTTTGCACTTGAATTAAAACATCTAGGTCGGGGAGTTCCCAAACTGTTGTACGTAGCTACAGCTCTACTGAAAAGAGCATTTTATCTGTAGTTAGTTGCGCTAAAAGGCATTTCTAAAGGAATGGGTTGTCTGACTGATCTATTTGGAACTTTGGTCTTTATTTTTTCTAGAAGCTGTGCAGAAACAACCTTACCTTGGACAATCTTACAAAGTAGTGCAACATCAGCTATTTTACGTCGTTCCTTTAAAGGGAGTATTACCTATGAGCCTTTAACACCTGGCTGAATACTCGGTATCAAAACTGCCACATTTAAATTGTAAGTATCTTAGAAATCTATGTTGAATACACTCAATCCTGTCAATGTAGGTTTCATATTGAGGGTTCCATATTTGTGAACATTCCAAGATGCTACGCTCATAGGCACAGTACAAATTTTTTATTACTTTTATACAAGAAAACTGGGAGCTGGTTCTGATGACAAAGCCTAATGCTTCATTAGCGCACTTAATCATAGTGTCGATATGCTTGTCATAGGCAAGTTTACTGTCATGAATGATTCCAAGGTCCCTCATCTCGTCTACTACTTTCAGAGGAGTTCCATTAAGGCTATAAAATATTTAAAAGGTTGTAGACTGCGCGAAAATGTTATGGAGTAACATTTTGTCACAAATTTATGGACGATTGTAACCTCTCACAGGCAAAGACTACCAAAGACTTCTAAACGGAACAAGTGAAAACTTGCATATATTAAAAGACATTCGCCAGATATAACACATAGCACATAATAACTCTCTTCTCTTGTCCGTAGATGCAGTAAGCTTCTGCCAACGGATACCTTTGGAAGTTGGGCAGCAGCGTCTTTCCGTGTATCAAACATCCCATACAAAGCTCTCCAACTTGCCTGGTGAGTTTGTTAATGATCTTGTAGATCTATGAGGGAGGCCTACGCCCAGCAGTGGACTTGGACAACCAATCCTACGGTTAAAATGAGAACACATAGGCGCCTTTGATTACTTTTTGTCCAGGTACAACGCGTGCGAAGCTGCGGGTAGAAGCTAGTTATAGCAGGCGAACCAATGGACCAATAACAGACATTTCTTTTATAATAATGTAAGTAGTTCCCGGGGGTGTCGGCAGTAGAATGTTGCCCCTTCTCACTTGCGCGAGGATGCAGTAAGAATCTGTTAAGAGAAACATCCAGAAGATCGGCAGCAGCGTCTTTCTGTGTATCAACATCCTGAACTGCGCTCGCCAACCTGCCAAGCGTGGTGAGAATGGCAACTACCTCTCATGGAGATCCATGAGGGAGGCTGAATGATGATGATGTTGAATAACAGTCATTTCTTTTAAAATAATGTGTGTAGTGGATGACGCTATTACTTTTCTGGGGCATGCATTATTTCGTGTCCTGTTTATGTAAATTAATTCATAATAAATATTTTGATTCCATGTTAACGAGTAGTTTGAGTTGGATGCCGGCTCGTTGGAATCTCGTTATAGCGGAATATAAACGGATATTATCATAATATTGTTATTTACTGTGAAACCCTCGGTATTATTTTTGCCGGGTTATTATGCGTAGCGTCTGTGACTACGCTCCCGAATCGAGGTGATTAACGTTAATATTTTTGACCGACTTCACAAAAAGGTGGTTGTCAAGTCGTCTGAGCCTGTATTTTTGAATTTTTCCTCAAAACATAGTCGTTTATGTACCAACTAGCTGCTGCCCGCGGCTTCGCCCGCGTTTTTAAAGGATGTAAATCAGCATTTTTTTTGGGACTCATATGCAAAGTGGATAAGGTACTAAGTAGATTAAATCTATAATATGTGTCTGGTCACTATTAGAAGAGTCTGTATTAACTTAACATTAGAAGGACAAAACCTACTACCTACGCTAAGGGTTGCCTCAGCCTCAAAGTTCTGAAAGTTTACACAACCGGTACTACCTACTGGGAAATAAGTTACATTATCTATACATATAAAATTCAAAGTCCTGACTCACTGACTGACTGACTGAGATATCAACGCACAGCCTAAACCGCTGATCGCACATACTTGAAATTTGGAGGGTATGTTTGTCTTGGTATGTAGACGCTCACTGCTTGCGTGCAACCCCTTGGCGTGCGATTTTTCGAAATTCCTTTCTTAGTGAGCGCCTACATACCAAGACAAACATACCCTCCAAATTTCAAGTCTGTGCGATCAGCGGTTTAGGCTGTGCGTTGATATCTCAGTCAGTCAGTCAGTTAGTCAGGACTTTGAATTTTATATACATATATAGAAGATTTGGAAAATTCTTTTTGAGTTTGAAAAGATACACTTTTAATTAAGTCCCGTTTCTTCAAAAATAAGTTCTGATGATGGGATATATGAGAAATCGAGGGAACTCTTTAAATATTGTAGGTAACCATATAGCAATTTTGGTATATTTAGCTCTAACGGTCACGCATTTGCATTCAGATAGTATGATTTGGTGAAGTATCTAACTGATAAAGATGTCCACAGATCTCTTATATTAATACAGACAACCTCTGTGGTGCAGCGGGCGAAGGTCCGCCTGTGACGCAAGAGGTTGCGGGTTCGATTCCCGCCTCGGGACAAATGTCTGTACAATCTGCAGATATTTGTTCAGGGTGTTCTGGATGTTTTTCTATATATAACAAAAAATATCTATCTATGTATTATGTACATATATCAGTCATCTAGTAGTACCCATAACACAAGCTCTGCTTAGCTTACTCACACAGCATTATTTATTTATTAATATAACTCACGCATCACGAGATCTAAAGATGGCTAAGTTATTATAATGTTAATCCACCAATCATCATACCTACACACCATCATCAACATCAAGGTCATTGAAATGAAATATTGGTATGTCTACTGGAGTCAAGGTATAGTTAAATTTAAGCTTGCAGTTGGGTTTTCGTTCCACTTAATAATGTTTGCTTGCTTTTAAACCCAGTTTTCATGGTGGGATCCATGATAAATCGAGCGTAATAAGCATTCATTATTCGCCGTGGGGTGCCGGCAGTAGAATGATACCCCTCCTCTCATGCCCATGGATGCAGTAAGAGCCTGCTAAGGGATACCTCCGGAAGATGGGCAGCAGCGTCTATCCGTGTATCAACATCTCATACTGCGCTCACCAACCCGCCTGCCAAGCGTGGTGAGTATGGCAACTACCCCTCATGGAGATCCATGAGAGAGGCCTGTGTTCATCAGTGGCGTTTTATGGCTGAAATGATGATTGGTAATAGTACTGGAGTCGCTCAGGGCATAGTTAAATTTAAGCTTGCGGTTGGGTTTTCGTTCCACTTAATAATGTTTGCTTGCTTTTGAACCCAGTTTTCATGGTGGGATCTATGATAAATCGAGCTTAATAAGCATTCATAAAGCGGTTTGGATTTTAGCAGCATTTTAGATGTAATCATAGAAATCGGGGTTTTTGTTAAAAATTTATGAATTACTTCTACTGCCGGCAAAAATTCAAACGTATTCGAACGAGTGAGCGAAGCGAACGTAGTTAATAGTGGCAACTAGGCGTTTCAGCTGAATGTCTGTATGTATGTCCACAATAATATGGACACACTTTCTGAAATTTAAACATGGAAGATTTTACCAAAACACGGTTAGTAGCCAATTGAAGCGCAGGACATGCAGGCTCTATTCCCATCACAAATCAAGTTCTATGTTCAAGTGCAATGGCACCTTAATTAAAAGAAGTCACTCGCTTGTTCTAAGTTCGTGGCAAACACCTACTGATTTTTATTAATTTCATCATATTTTATGATATGCCGCCCTAAAAATTAAGCAATATCCGCTCCTGTCTAAATACAATACAATACTAAGTTCGTGGCAAACAACTACTGATTTTTATGAATTTCTTAATATTTTATGACATGCCGCCCTAAAAATTAAGCAATATCCGCTCCTGTCTAAATACAATACAATACTAAGTTCGTGGCAAACAACTACTGATTTTTATGAATTTCCTAATATTTTATGACATGCCGCCCTAAAAATTAAGCAATATCCGCTCCTGTCTAAATACAATACAATACAATACAATACTAAGTTCGTGGCAAACAAGTACTGAATTTTATTAATTTCTTCATATTTTATGATATGCCACCCTAAAAAATAAGCAATATCCGCTCCTGTCTAAATACGATACAATACAATACTAAGTTCGTGGCAAACAACTACTGATTTTTATTAATTTCTTCATATTTTATGATATGCCGCCCTAAAAAATAAGCAATATCCGCTCCTGTCTAAATAGAAAGAAGAAGAAAGAAAGAAAACACATTTATTGGCACACAAGACATACAGGTAAACAACAGAATCAAAAAAATATTTAACAAATAACATAAAACATCAAAATAGAAAAAACAAACCAGTATTACAAACTATGTGGGTAAGGCCCTATATGACGATGTGAGCCAAAAGGTGACGTCTCAGCATAATGCTGCGTACCACTTGGAAGCGGTACGCAACGCTGGTTTTCAGACGTCACCAAGTTGCCATCACGAACGCAGACTAGATCAGCGCGCCCACCGGACGGTAGCCAAACGGTGCGACAAATACAATACAATACTAAGTTTGTGGCAAACAACTACTGATTTTTATTAATTTCTTCATATTTTATGATTGCCGCCCTAAAAAATAAGCAATATCCGCTCCTGTCTAAACACAGGCCGGCAACTTTTTTCCTTCACGCTCCATCGTCAGTTGTTTATACAACTTTGAACACTTGGAGCATCCTTTGTTGACAGTGTTCTTTGTGGGCGTGACGAGCTCAAAGGATTGCCAACGATGCGTAGTTCTTCGAGATGAGGGCATGGGCATCTGTTATATTAAATTAGATGTCTTCCGTTGGGGTTTATAAATAGGCTTGTGAGGTGCGATTTGCGATGGAGATTGTTATTTTTACTATGGTGACAAAATTACATTTAAAAAAAATCTGGAAATTTCACACAGGGTCTTCTTAACCCAAAGTAAGCAGAGCTACCTAAGCAGGGCTTGTAGGTTGTTGTTAAATATGTTTTTTGTCTCGGAATTGTCTTGAATCGGGACCAGTACTCGTCTACAGAAAAATTGTCCTGCTACTAGTATTGAATCCGCAACCTCCGGCATCCCAGCTGGCTATTTAACCAACTGCGCCACGGAGGTCGTCTAACTAAAATATTTTTTATCACGACTCTTTTATCAGCCAAAACTCAATAGGTCAAAACATGTGTCACACAGTGTGTTCCAGTCTTTTTCATATTGTTTTTTCAAAAATGTGGTTTGAAAATACTATAGAATAAAGTGAACACATTCACTTTTTAGTGTAAATAGCACTGGGCGCAGGGCGCAGCGTTGTTCATGTGATCACCGCGGTATTGCAGTTGTAATAGGTAGAGATTATCATTTAACATCAGGTGGGCCTTCGGATTGTCTCGTCATTAATTGGTATATAAAAATATTGGTTGGAATGATTACTGGTTCGATCCTCGCCGGGAGGCAAACTTTTGCTATATCTGCAGATTTCTTATTTGGAGTCTCAGGATCTGCGTGTTCTCTATGTGTACTCTCATCACCAACTAACCAATGAATGTGAATTTTGCTTCTTGTCTAGGTAAAAGTAATCTCACCAAAAACATTTTCATCTAAAATGTTGCCAAGGCGAGACCATACGGCTAGCACAGAAGTGTGTTAACATGTCTCATGTGGAGCCAAGCTTCTAACTCTACACGCCCTTACTCTACAAGCAACTCACAAACTCTACACCGTAGTTAAAATATGGCTTAGCTGTTTCGGAAACACCACATGGTAAAAAAAATATTGATTGTTCATACTTTTCTGTTCAACGATACGCCTGTGAAGTTTCATGCAAACTCCTATTCCATAGTTTAAGGGGTTGGGAGGGTAAAGTTCTAAGATTTAGAACTTTTTTTCATCATCATCATCATTTCAGCCGTAAAACGTCCACTACTGAACTAAGGCCTCCCTCATGGATCTCCATGAGGAGCAGTTGCCATACTCACCACGCTTGGCAGGCGGGTTGGTGAGCGCAGTACGGGATGTTGATATAGGGAAAGATGCTGCTGCCCATCTTCCGGAGGTGTCCCTGTGCAGGCTCTTACTGCATCCACGGGTACGAGAGGAGGGGTAACATTCTACTGCCGGCACCTCACTTTTTTTTTTAGTTGTGTACTAATAATACCAGCGTTGTCATGATCACTATCATCTCAGCCGTAAAACGTCTATTAATGAACACAGGCCTCCCTTATGGATATATAGGGTATTTAGTATGTAATACCAGTCTACATACTAAATTTCAGCTCTCAAGGTCCTCAGTACCTACAAACCAAGTTTTTATAATCATCCGTATTAAAATATTATAATACAGTACCACAAAGCAAAACATTCAGTTATGAAAGCCTAAGCACCGCGTGCGCGCTCTGCACATAATAACACTCGCAACACGCGCCCATACGTTGTGGCTTTTATTAAAAATTCCACTAAGATAAGTAGGTTGAGTTTTGCATAGTTGATCCTCGGTCACTGCGATGCAAGTTAAATAGAGAATAGCTCCAAACAGGTCAACTATGGAGCCGTGACTACTGCTTTACGAAACCTAGGCTAATATCAACTTTACGCTGCCGAAAAAAAAAATTCTTATAAAACTATATAGCCGTATCTGTATTTATAGGATTTTTTTATAATAAAATAATATATTTTAGTCTATAAGGTGTAGAGGTATATTACGATCTTTGTAAGGTATTTTTATATGTGAGCGTGATTTGAGAGACTACCTTGCCGTGACACAGTTTTAACTAGCACGGGAGGTGGGGTCTTGAAAATTGCGTTGGATATGTAATACTTTGTTAAGATCTTTATAAATAAATGATTGATTGATTGATTCAGTGATCATAGAATGATATAGAATTATAGGATTTTTTTATAATAAAATAATATATTTTAGTCTATAAGGTGTAGAGGTATATTACGATCTTTGTAAGGTATTTTTATAAATGTGAGCGTGATTTGAGAGACTACCTTGCCGTGACACAGTTTTAACTAGCACGGGAGGTGGGGTCTTGAAAATTGCGTTGGATATGTAATACTTTGTTAAGATCTTTATAAATAAATGATTGATTGATTGATTCATTGATCATAGAATGATATAGAATTCAGTGTTCTAACCTACATATAGATTGTACCTATGTATATTTGGTACTTTTGACTCGGGTCTAGGTGTTCTGTATCGTAAATAAATACTGCTGTTCACTACACACACCACTGAGCAAAGTTTGTACTATGCAAACCAGATGTTAATAGTATACCTAATTACATAACATCATCATCATTATTCTCATCATCTTAGAGTCGTAATACGTCAACTGCTGGACTAGATCTCCTTCATGAGTCGCAAAGTACTGATTATGAGTTGGGTTGGCAAGCGCAGTGCTGGATGTTGATACAAGGAAAGACGCTCCTGCCCATCTTCTGGAGGTATCCCTTGGTAGATTCTTACAGCATCCGCGGACAAGAGAGGAGAGGCAACATTCTACTGCCGGCACCCCACGGCTATAATACGTATATTTTTTTAAGTATGTATACTATCATACATACATAGATGTCTTCTTTCACTCTAGTTTTAAAAAAGTTTTCTAAAGCGACCGAATTGATTTAATAGCTTTGGTTTACTAAAACGTATTTTATTTATATTTTGTAAGCTGACTATTATTACATGAAGTCTTTCACTATAATGAACTTATTGGTTTTGATGACACCCAGACCAGACACAAATATCTGCAGAAAAGTAAAACATGCCCGTCGGGATCAAACGCGCAGCTTCCTTCGTCTCAGTCGGCTATTAGACCAACTGAAGCTGTAGGTCGTCAAATAAATCGCCTAACAATAACACAACCGGACGCAATATGTACACAAAAGCTTCAATATCTAACCATCCGTACTCAAAAAGTCAATAAGTCACACTGGGTGTCAAAACGTCGCTATTACGTCACGTCCGAGCTCATTTTGAAAAGTACTGAGTGACAATTTAATGAAGTGTTGCCCCATTGTGTAATTAAAGCCATAGCCTTAGTTCATTTCCCATTAAGCCTTGTTTATAATGGACGAGTTGCTTTTAACTAAAGGTTTCCAGTGCGCTATTGCAAAAGTATCAGAATACATTTTGTACCCATGTCTAAGTTTGATAATGAGCCGTTTTCAGTAACAAAACAAAAAGAGTTTTCTACTAAACCTAACAGATGGAGCTGGCAAGCGGAGTAAGCAAGTTTGTGATTAATCCTGTCATTGTCAAATTGTGCCTACCAGTAAAAGAAAATTAACGCCATCTATAAGGTTCGAGGTAACTATTTTTGAAGTTTTTACTTTTTAATGAAAACGCCTCATTAGTATGTACGTACATTATATGAAAAAAAACAGGATTATAATATTCTTTGCTTAGTTTGGGAGTAGATGATGCAGTGTGTAGTGTCCAGCATTTTTTATTTAATATTTGATCGTGAGTGTGTGTTAGTATTTTAGTATGGTATACTAAATACTCATTTAGTGTTTTAGATATATAGGGCATATTGTATTACATTTTCAGCATCTTTTATGGTTCTGTATTTGACACGTTTAAATTTATTGGCCTGAACAATTTTAATATCTAAGACTAGCTCCTGCCCGCGACTTCGTCCGCGTGGAATAGTTACATTGGGCTAACGGTAACCCGCGACTTCGTTTACGTAGAAGGTGAAATTTCATTTAAATAATACGTACGTTAAGCGTTATTTTAGGTACCTAAGTACATCACGCTTATATCATGAAGAGTGGAACTTTAAAACGTTAGGTAAAATACTGGGTCTTATAATCTTGAGTATATCACGTAGATTGTAGGTTATTCTCAAAAAAACTCAAAACTATGTTTTACGTAAATAGTTGTAGATTTTTATGTACTTCTGAGTACATCGATAAATGGGCTATTTAACACTAAAATATTTTTTCAAATCGGACTAGTAGTTCCTGAGATTAGCGCGTTCAACAAACTCTATAGCTTTATAATAGTATAGATTTACGAAGGTATTATATGTTTGGTTTTTCATATAATGTGGAAAATTAAAGGCATGCTTTGCGCGAGGCCTTGACTATCTCTTGTCCTTTTTACAACCACTAACCACTAATCCCATACCAACGAGGCATCAATTTGAACTAATGAATGGGCAATGATTACTTTGGTTTCGTAACAGAAAATAAAAAGCTCGAACCGAGTTTGATTGCTTACGATAAAGTTTGGCATTGTGCTTCATATGAAGAAGGCATAATTATTAGTGGTTGGATTTCACTGGTCATGGGCGACAATAGAACAGCTACTGAGAACGTGACTTCAAGTGAATGTTGCGCAGTGCATAGATTTTTTTTGGTATTAAAAGCGAGCAAGATGTCTTAAGAGGTTTGAGGGATACCTTTGTCCATCGAGGACATACACAATAGAAAGGAAATAACATTTATTTTTTCCAAACAACTATTCCGCCAAAAACTTTTCATAACTGTACGGAAAATTACACAGGTCAGCTGTTGGCGCTGTACTGTCAAAGGCGAGAGACAGTCATTGCACTAGTTCAAAACACTAATGTGTTTCATAATTTTAATGACCTCATTTCCCCTCTATTGGATAATGTGCTCAATACCTTCGCCCAACAGTAAGACGAGAAAGGTAATCGTTATCATCATCTCGGCCATATAAATAGCTAAGGGTTATCCTGAAATGCGCTCGCTAACACGTCTGCCAAGCGAGGTGAGTATGGCAACAACCAAATTTGGAACATTTAGATAGTAAATGCAGTGACACCCTGAAATTGTAAGTGCACTTATACTGATACTTTATCTGATAATTTATTTACCTACTTCATTATTTATTTCCTGTATTATTATATATATATATAAATTATAAATTCTATATAATATATATATATTCATGTATATAGAATATATAATTTATTATTTATTTATCAGTATTTAGTTAGGTAAATATAGGCTAATACCATCAATAACTTGTTCCTGCATTTTTTGTGCACTACCTACTGTTTTATTATATCAACTTGTGTTTCCTGATGGGTTGCCTGGAAGAAATTGCTGTCAGCAATAAGGCCGCCTATTTGTACGTGTTTACCTATTTATATTTTATTTTTAAGTTTATCTGTGTACAAAATTAAGTGTTAATTAATTTATTCAATTCATTCATTCATTTAATATTAAGCTTGTTACCTTGTTTGCATTGTGTTACTTATATTGGGATTTCTTAATAAAATAAACTCCCTTAGTGATTGGTATTTTGTGTGGCCTTAGTCCAGCAGTGGAAGTGTACAGCACTCTCACACCTGAGATGATGATGATGGTAATTATTATTGGTTCCACTGGTCATGGGCGACAATAGAACGGCTACCGAGAGCGTGACTTCAAGTGAAGGTTGCACGGTGATTGATTGAAATACTAGTTAATATTGAAAGTGTATATGAGATTGTTACGCCACCGATTGTAACTCTTCACCTTTAGGACTGCTGTCCACGTCCACTGGACATAGGACTCATACATCTCCAAGAACATGAGGGGCTTGTTGCCATACTCGCCACGCTTAGCAGGTGGGTTGACGAGCGAAGAATGGGATGTTGATACACGGAAAGACGCTGCAGCCCATCTTCTGGAGCAGAGCGGATCCTTAGCAGATTCTTACTGCATCCACGGGCAAGAGAGGACCAACATTTTAATGCCGGCACCTCAAGGCATTTGTTGTTTAATGATGTGCGTGGATATAACTAGGTATGCTTAAATTATCATCATAATCATCTTAGCCGTAGGACTCTGTCCACGGGTCCACTGATGCTGGACATAGTATCTCTATATAAATAGCCTCTCCCAGTGGATCTCTAAGATCATAAGGGAGAAGTTGCCATGCTGGAAAGCGGCAGGCGGGTTAGCGAGGCCAGTACTGGTTGTAGATAAACAGGAAAAACCTGCTGGCTATTTTCCGGAGGTGTCCTTTGGCAAATTCGTACTGCATCTACAGGCAAGGAAGTAGAGGCAATATTCTACGGCGGGCTTAAGGTATAAAAAAGCGTAAATCAGGTGAATTATCATCACACAAAACACATGCCTCCATCATGGCTGCCCATCTTCCGGAGGTATCACTTAGGGGCCGTCTCCACAAGCGAGAGAATCGCGACGAGTCTGCGCTATAGAAATACGTGGCACGACGATAACATCGTCGCGATTCCCTCGCTCTTGGAGACGGTCCCTTAGTAGGTTGTTACTGTATCCACGGGCATGAGAGATGGGGCAACATTCTAGCGCTGGAACCCCATGGCAATTAAAAGTTGTATATTTATCTTATCTCTCAGTATATGTTAATAGTTGGATAGACATTTCGGTACGGCCTTTCACATCTTTCATAAATGATTTATACAGCGTCAGCAACTGGTATTAATTTTGTACGTAATGCTGAAGTGCCTGCGACTACCTATAACATCCTGCCAGCTTAGTAAGTAATCAGATTAAATAACTGGTCAATACGTATGAAGCTGATACGCAAGAATAAATACTTGCTGTCTGCCAGCGAAAAATGGAAAGAGGTATGCTCGGTTAAAAAATATATGACAGAACATCTAACAAAGTAATTAGAAATAAAACCGGGCAAGAGCGAGTTGGACTCGCGCACCGAGGGTTCCGTGCCATCATACAATATCATCATCATCATTACAGCCGTAAGATATCCACTGCTGGACATAGGCCTCCCTCATTGACTTAGAGATCCAAGTGCATAAGGGGTTGTTGCCATACTCACCACGCTTGGCAGGCGGGTTGGTGAGCGCAGTTCGGGATGTTCTTGCACGGAAAGACGCTGCTGCCCATCTTCCGGAGATATCCCTTAGCAGATTCTTACTGCATCCACGGGCAGGAGAGGAGCATACGATATAATATATGACAAAGGCGGTTTTATATTTGTAGGAGAACCTTGACAGCGCCATCTCTTGTCTGATAGCGGAACTTATGTAGATTTTTTACACTTTCGATGATTTCTAAAAAAGTATGCTATGTAGAGAGATTGTAATAAATTTCCTCTAATCTTTACATATATTTCTAATAGCAATAATAGTTTCAAAGGTTTATCTTCGCAAACTTCGGAGATAAGGGGGGGGGAACGCTATTTTTTTCAACATTTTTGTAAATAACTCAAAAACTATACAATTTAAAGGAAAACTAAAAGCTGTTTATTAATGTGCAAATGAATAACTTTCATATGATACCCCACATTACCTAGTAACTTTCCAAAAATTTTGAAAACGCCCCTTCCACCCCCATTGTCTAAAAAACTATGCAAATTAGAGTGTTCGCTATAATTTTCCTATAAAGTTTACATACACTTCTATTAGCTATAAAAGTATCACGGGTTTATCTCTGCAAACTTCGGTGATAAGGGGGGGGGAACGGTCGTTTTTTCAACATTTTTGTAAATAACTCAAAAACAATACGTCTTATAGAAAAACTAAAAACTGTTTATTAATTTGCAAATGAATACCTTTCATATGATACCCCACACGGCCTAGTAACTTCACTTAAAATTTTTGAGATCCCCTATCCGCCCCCCTGCAATCAAAATAAGAATATTTTTTAAAATTTTTAAATATGCTATATTAGTAAAAAAGTGTTGTCTTTTACCATTTTAAATTTCAAGTCGATAGCATCAGTAGTTCTCGAGATATCCATGTGTGACAGACAGACAGACAGACAGACAGACAGACAGAGTGATTCTATAAGGGTTCCTTTTTACCATTTTGGTCCGGAACCCTAAAAAGACGAAGGTATTAGACGTAAAGACATGCATAAGAAAATTCAAATGGAAATGAGCCAGACACGCAGATGTGTCGCCGTGCCGACACCGTGCCGACAGCCGTGGGGTGCCGGCAGAAGAATGTTACCCCTCCTCTCATGCTCCTGGATGCAGTAAGAGCCTGCTAAGAGATACCTCCTGAAGATGGGCAGCAGCGTCTTTCCGTGTATCAACATCTCATACTGCGCTCGCCAACCCGCCTGCCAAGCGTGGTGAGTATGGCAACAACCCCTCATGGAGATCTATGAGGGAGGCTTGAGTTCAGTAGTGGATGTTTTACGGCTGACATGATGATGATGACATCTGCAGGTTTAAGCATGATAGATGGGCAAAGCGAGTATCCCACGAGATGGTGGGCGACAGCGGGGCAGACCAAAGAAAAGGTGGAGAGACATATTTAAACAAAGTTGTGGCTTGGATTGGATGAGACAGGCGAGGGAAAGGGAGAAATAGAAGGATTTTGGGGTCTCCGCCGCGGAGGCGACTATTGCTGAAGAATTAAACTCGTATAGTTTCGGTTTGTCTTTCTTTATGTCTGTCTGTTTGTCTGTCTGTACGTCCGTCGCCGGCTTTTCTAAGAGACATTAGTCCTATAAAGCTGTAATTTTGCATGGATATATAAAATAACATCGCCGAGATAACGCTACAAAAACTGCTAAAACCATTATTAATTTGGGTTACCTCCCATAAACGCAAGCTAAAACATTTTTCGAGCGTCCCCCTTCCCCCCACTAATATCTAAACTGCTAGCTTTACAAATCTAAAAAAAAATATAATAATAGTTTAATACTATGAAATTTCTAGGAAATCTATAAGGGTTAAGCTAGCTTTTTCAGTTTCGGAGAAATAGTTGGCTCAACTAAGTAATGCAGTTTCCCAAACATACCGGAATACTTTAAACCGAAAACTCAGTTAATTCCTGTATATATGTTTTGGTAACCTTAAAAAACATACACTGACTTTTAACAACAGTACGGATAACTACAAAACCCTACATAGTGCGTGGCCCGACACACACCTGGCCTAATTTATTTAATTTTAATTTTCATTATTTAATAGCACAAATACTTAATACATTATATTTACACATTTAACACAATTCTCTTCAGTACAGATTACATCACGATTACCATTGTCACCATAGCAATTCTATCATACCTGTCAGCCACAATATTCAAAGGACTGTCTTCTCATTAATCAAGGGAGGAGGCAATAGATTCCAACATGCAAATGAGCGTATTACCTAATTACAAGCAGTAACACATCATCAAATTCCCACATACGCATAGCATACGTAACTGAAAATCATTACACATCTCATACGTGAAATTAATTCTGGAAACAGAGCCTTATGTTATTGTATTACAAAGCGATGCGATGGTAAGCGTTTGTCGCACTTAGTAGATAGCTGGCTCACTTTATTAAACCCGGCGCAAAAAAGCGATGTAAGTTTGTGTGTGAGTTAGTGTGTGTGTGTGAGTGTGCGTGTGTCGGTAGCACCGGGGCTCTTAAACGGGTGAACCGATATTGTCTTATTATTGAAAATGTCGATATTATTGAATTACCGTGGGGTGCCGGCAGTAGAATGTTACCCCTCCTCTCATGCCCATGGATGCAGTAAAAACCTGATAAGGGATACCTCCGGAAGATGGGCAGCAGCGTCTTCCCGTGTATCAACATCCCATACTGCGCTCACCAACCCGCCTGCCAAGCGTGGTGAGTATGGCAACTACCCATCATGGAGAACCATGAGGGAGGCCATCAGTGGACGTTTTTCGGCTGAAATGATGATGATGATTGAAAATGTGACAAAATACTATAGACCTCTTAAGACTATCCTTTATTTAATAAAATAAATAAAAAAATAAATAATGCTGGACATTTCACACAGCATCATCTAGCCCCAAGCTAAGCAGATCTTGTGTTATGGGTACCCGATGGCTGATGTACTTAATACATTATACTACATAGGTGTATTTATAAAGTCTTATTATTATATAGAAAAACATCCAGAGCACCCTGAACAAATATCTGCAGATCGTACAGACATTTAATTTTGTCCTGAGGCGGAAAGTGAATTGAACGCTGCTATATAGGGCCGTGAAGTAATCAAGATTTAGAGTTGAAGTTGAGGCAACAGATTCCAACATGCAAATGAGCGTATCACCTCATTACAGATGTAACACAATACATCATCAAATACCCACATACCATACAAGCGTTTAGTAGCAGTTATCAGGTAGCCGACTTATTTTAAATACATTCGACGCAATAGGTTTTCAAATTAGTTTGTTTTTCAGAATACGATTCATTCATTGCGAACATTCTACATCCGCCGCCGTGAGGCGCCGGCAGTAGAATGTTACCCCTTCTCTCATACCCATGGATGCAGTAAGAGCCTGCTAAGGGATACCTCCGGAAGATGGGCATCAGCGTCTTTCCGTGTACCAACATCCCGTACTGCGCTCGCCAACCCGCCTGCCAAGCGTGGTGAGTATGGCAACTACCCCTCATGGAGATCCATGAGCGAGACCTGTGTTCAGTAGTGGTCGTTTTACGGCTGAAGCGAAGAATCTGCTAAGGGATAGCTCCGGAAGATGGGCAGCAGCGTCTTTCCGTGTATCAACATCCCATACTGCGCTCGCCAACCCGCCTGCCAAGCGTGGTGAGTATGGCAACTACCCCTCATGGATATCCACGAGGGAGGCCTGTGTTCAGTAGTGGACGTTTTACCGCTGAAATGATGAATACAATAATATTGTAACATGGCACGAAAGAATCAAGAATCAAGAATCAAAAAATACTTTATTCAGTGCGGCCGCATGGACCTTATTGACGCGTCACAAATTACAAAATAAAACAACACAAATAAATATAATAAAGCACATAATTGAATCTGTTCACTTCAGATGACACGCGAGTTAGGAAAAGAAGTGAACAGAAGAACCTAACTCGGTCGTTATAGTCATCATTTAACAATTTTATTTTGTCTTATGTTACGTTTGACGGAGTTGGAGCAGATTCCGTCCCAAGTGGTTTTGTCCTCTAGGTAATCTGATATTTTATAATAAGCTTTATTGCACAGATTGCGTTTAATAATGTTTTTGAATTTATTCAATGATAACTTCTGCAACTCACTTGGGAGTTTGTTGTAGAAGCGTATGCATTGCCCTTTAAAAGATATTTTCACCTTATGGAGCCTAGTAGTGGGCACAGCGAGTTTATTCTTATTTCTTGTATTTACATTGTGATTGTCGCTGTTTTTCTTAAACGAAGCAATATTTTTATGGGTGTACAACAGGTTCTCATAAATATATTGACAAGCTACTGTCATTATATTTATTTCTTTAAATTTAGTGCGAAGTGATTCTCTGGGACCCATATTGTAGATAGAACGAATAGCCCTCTTCTGCAGCACAAATACGGTGTCTATATCTGCAGCACATCCCCACAGTAGTAAGCCATAAGACATAATGCTGTGGAAATAGCTGAAGTAAACAAGTCTAGCGGTATCAACGTCTGTAAGAAGGCGGATTTTTTTGACTGCATATGCTGCAGAACTAAGCCTACCCGATAGTTGTTCTATGTGTGGGCCCCATTGAAGCTTATTGTCTAAAGTTATGCCTAAAAATACAGTTTTTTCTACAAGGTTTAAACTTTCACCTTTTAATTTAATCTTGGCATCAGCCTGTTTTACATTAGGAAGAGTAAATCTAATGCATTTTGTTTTATTTTCATTAAGTAATAAGTTATTGACATTAAACCAATTAACAACCTCTGAGATTGCATTATTCACCTCGTCATAATCGGTGGTACGTCGTTTCATTTTGAACAAAAGTGAAGTGTCATCAGCAAACAATACAATCTCATGATTGTTTTTGACAAGATGAGGTAGATCATTAATGTAAATTAAAAATAGAAAAGGCCCAAGAATTGATCCCTGCGGTACACCCATTGTGACTACAGATCCCGAAGAACGTTTTCCATTAACATCAACTCTTTGTATCCTGTTACTGAGATAAGAAATAAGTAGATCCAAAGAGATATCTCTAACACCATAGTGGCGCAATTTTCCGATTAATGTTTCATGGTGTACACAGTCAAATGCTTTTGAAAGGTCGCAAAAAACACCTAAAGCGTCTTGCGACCTCTCCCAAGCATCATAGATATGCGAGACTAACTCTATACCAGCATCAGTAGTGGAACGGCCGCGGGTAAAGCCAAATTGCTTGCAGTGAAGCAATTTGTTGTCGGCAAAGTGCTTAGATAGCTGATTTAAAATAAGCTTTTCAAAAATTTTACTAAATGTCGGCAGTACTGATATCGGCCTAAAGTTAGTGGGTTCCGACTTAGAACCTGATTTAAATAAAGGTATTATTTTACTGTGTTTCATTAGATCAGGAAATACGCCACAGTCAATGCATTCATTATACCCTTATAACCCTTATGGGCTAGTTCAACTCGCACTTGTCAAGTTTTATTTAGAACGTTCTCTTCGACAACTATCTTTTATCATTGTCCGTGTTTCTCCGAAGGTGTTCTGAAGCTGCCGTGGGGTACCGGCCAGGGGTGTAACGAATATTCGCATCCGCATCCGTAAATGCGGATTATTCGCATTAATTCAGACATCTGCATCCGCATTCGCATCCGCATCAATCAATGCGGAGTTTTTACGGATGCAGATTCACATCAACAAGAAACTACATGTAAAGAAAGCGGGCGTAGCCAGAGTGGCACGTGCTTCGCGTCTGTTTTGATAATTGCTAACTTCATTCGGTAACCGACGAATAGGAAGGCGCACATTGGTAACAAGATCCTACAGGTTTTGTTTGTTGTGTTTTTTTTCTCATTGTCAATAATTATAGTTATAGTGGTTATAGTGAGTGTTTGTTTACTGTGTACTTCACAGTTTTTACGTATTTGGATATTTTGATTTAAATATTAAGTGACATGTCGCCACCAATGAAAAGCAGTAGTTGGACTTATTTTACAAATAGACAAAAAATATCCGGAGAAGTCGGAGAGTAAAATATTAATAAAAGTTACTCGCGGAAGGGATGCACTACTACTTCTTTGAAAAATCACCTGAAATCAATACACCCGAAGGAGTTTTGTTTATTTGAAAGTGCGGATAAAGAAAAAGAATTAGAGAAAAAAAATTATGAAGCAGGTATGTATCGAAAATATCGCAATACAAAAGCTGAAAGCTGAGAAGGCTGTAATATTACTATTTATTAAATATAATTCCCCAACCTTTCAGTTTAATTATTAAACAAAGATTTTTAGTATGAAACTCGAAGGTTAAAATTCTGTTTTGGCATAAGTAAAACTAAAAATATGATAAAATAAATAAAAAGTTAAAATCAAATTGATTTTCAGTTATTTATGCACTTAAAATTTAAATAATTATCCTTTTAAAATCCCAAAATCCGCATCCGCATCCGCATCACATCCGCATCCGTATAAAATCCGCATCCGCGGATGTGAACTTCTAATAATCCGCATCTGCATCCGCATCCGCGGATGTCTAAATTTTTGCATCCGTAACAACCCTGGTACCGGCAGTAGAATGTTGCCCCTCCCCCCCTTTTGCCCGTGGATGCAGTAAGAATCTGCTAAGGAATAGCTCCGTAAGATGGGCAGCAGCGTCTTTCTGTGTATCAAAATGCCATGCCGCGCTCGCCATCCCGCCTGCCAAGCGTGGCGAGTATGGCAACAATCCCCTCATGACCTTGAAGATGTAGTATGAGGAAGGCCTATGACCAGCAGTGGACGTGAATAGCACTCCTACGGCTGTAATATTTCTGAAGCTGCTACGTTTTTAAGCTGTGTCTTCAATAAAATTGCTCATTATACATAAGCTTGCCAACTGTAATCAATCAATGAGGTTTTGTTCAATTTAATTACGTATACTTAGAAATCTGGTATTGTCCTTGATTTACT
Source organism: Pasiphila rectangulata (assembly GCA_963082625.1). Classification (NCBI taxonomy): domain Eukaryota; kingdom Metazoa; phylum Arthropoda; class Insecta; order Lepidoptera; family Geometridae; genus Pasiphila; species Pasiphila rectangulata. The sequence continues at coordinate 15,731,584 of OY720245.1, read as the reverse complement.
TATACCATGAACACAAATGTGTGAGTGTACGAGTATGTAACCGGTTATTTCTCGTGTAAACTACCTGTACCTACATATAATTTCCCGGCGTTTGATTGGGATCAGCCATGATCCTGGGCAAATTGGTATGTATTAGGTGAGGTATTTTTACCCGACTACGCCAGAAGAAGGGTTATGTTTTAACAAGCTTTTATTTAGCTTGCCATGTATGTATGTATGTTTGTTTGTATGTATGTATGTTTGTATATATGTATGTATATATGTATGCTTGTAACTGTTTGCTCGCGGAATCTTGCAACTCAATTTTGAAACAGATATTATCAACCAATTGAGCTGAAATTTTGTATACATGTTGTCTTTTGATGACAACGCATGGTCAGGCTATGTGACGTCACTCTGAATCCAACATAGCGAAACACCCAAGATGGCGGACTAGTTATTTTTATTGGACTCCTACAATATGGAAACTAAATGAAAGCGCTTGCTGAGAATAATTTGAAAATGAAATGACGATACTCTGAATCCAACATGGCGGACTAGTTATTCTTAATGCACTCCTATAATATGGGTATCAAATATATTCAAATCAAAAGGCCTTGCTGAGAGTTACTCGAAAAATAAGATGGCGGACTAGTTATTCTTAATGCTCTCTTACAATTGACAATACAAAAATGATTATCATCATCATCAGATGATGTAATAATACGATGATGTTAGTAATCAGCCGTGGGATGCTGGTAGAATTTCGCTACTCATCTGTTGACCTCGGATGCAGTAAGAATCTGCCAAGGTATACCTCTGGAAGATAGGCAGCAGCGTCTTTACTGAATATGGCAATAGCCCCCCTCATGATCTTTTAGATCTATGAGGGAGGCCTATGTCCAGCTGAGCGCGTGCCAAAGATGATTTAGTAATCGCCAAAGTTAAGACAATTGCTAAAATTTGCTCTATAATTGACACAACCAATTCTAAATCTAACTATATGATTGATAGTACAAAAAAGCCGTGTCATGGATAAACTGAAGTCTAAATTATTGGCAAACGAAACGGTCTACCCTCTTCTATTCTTCTTCTAGTCTTTGACTGCGAACAATACTCTTACTACCAAGTATATTATTGACGGTGCAACGCGTACAAAGTCGCTGGCAGTATGTTGTATTTTGTTATACGCTAGAATTTATCTATAGTTCGCGTGTACCTTGGGTATTACAAACAATATGTTTACTATAATTGCTTTTATAGGTTAGATCTTGCAACTTGACCTACGTTAGAACGGTAATGGTATGAACATTGGTTCAGAAGCTTGTTAATTTTTGGTTGGTAAGTGACTAGTGACTTCTCTGCCGTGGGGTGCCGGCAGTAGAATGTTAAGGGATACTTGCGGAAGATGGGCAGCAGCAGCAGCGTCATTCCATCCCGTACTGCGCTTGCCAACCCACCTGCCAAGCGTGGTGAGTATGGCAACTGCCCCTCTTGGAGATACATTGACGACCTCTGTGGAGCAGAGGGCGAAGGTCCGCCTACTACGCAAGAGGTTGCGGGTTCGAATCCCGCCTCGGAACAAATGTCTGTATGACCTGCAGATATTTGTTCAGGGTGTTCTGGATGTTTTCTATATATAATAAAAAATATCTATCTATGTAGTATATTGTATTAAGTATATCAGTCATCTAGTACCCATAACACAAGCTCTGCTTAGCTTGGGGCTAGGTGATGCTGTGTGAATTGTCCAGCAATATTTATTTATTTATTTATTTATTTATGAGGGAAACCTGTGTTCAGTAGTAGACATTTTACGGCTAAAATGATGATGATGATGTGACTACATTATTATCATCATTATCTCAGCCATAGCACATCCACAGCTGGCATAAGCCTCTTTAGTACTGATCGTGAAGGGGCTCTTGCCATACTTACCACGCTTGGTGGGCTGCGTGTGATCGGCCTATCCTCTCGCTAAAAATGCTCCACAGCTAAAATCCTTTGAGCCTTGGCTCTCATCTTTGGTGCGAAGCGCCGGAACCGTATCGAGTAGCCTCTAGCACACGCGTGAGGTATTAAAAAAAAGCTCGAACAACAAGCCTCGACAAGCCCGAAAACGGGTGTTTCGCTCACACCTGAAGCACCTGGTTGATCCGTTTCCGAGTGGACTTTAATACGAGTAACGTCCATCAAAAAACAGTAATTCTAATCAGCCGAATCTTTACAGGTGATAGGCCGTATTAAAGGTATTTTACATTAGGAATAGAAAAATTTTCTCACATTATTATTTTTGGCCGTGGGGTCCCGGCTGTAGAATGTTACCCATCCTTTCATGCCCGTGGATGCAGTAAGAGCCTGCTAAGGGATACCTCCGGAAGATGTGCAGCAGCGTCTTTCCGTGTATTAACATCCCGTACTGCGCTCGCCAACCCGCCTGCCAAGCGTAGCGAGTATGGCAACTACCCCTCATGGTGATCCATGAGGGACGCTTGTGTTCAGTAGTGGACGTTTTACGGCTGAAATGATGATGATGATTTTTGTTCAAATTAAAATAAAGTTATTTTTGCAAAACCTAAAAATTAAACAAACTATCGTCAAGCTATGTTATTTATAACCAATCATTTATTCAAATTATGACGCGTAACAAATCTGACAATAAAACAGTAGCTTCTGTGCTGTTTTCAAGCAATAACTCAATTGCAAAGCTATTTATGACACAAAAAGTATATGACAATAGCGACAAAAGCCCGGCTCGTGATTATATTTTATTGCTTTTCTTGTATTTGTGTCAATAGTTAGTATACAATGACTCATAACATTGCATACGTTTTTATGATTTGTAGCAGTGGTACTCAACTGCATTCGTTGTAAGGCGCAGGTTTGTTATTTAAGACAGATATCACATATTGTTCGAACTAAGCACTACGTATAATGTAATTGGTTGTGCCGTTTTAATTAAAGTAAATAAATAATTATAATATATTTAAGAACACTTGTAAAATAATATATAACATATAGATGTAGCATCAATTTCATGTTTTTATCAATTCGTTTTGGTGTCGGTCTATTATCGTACGAGTCAATGTAGAGTCAAAACTGTAGAAAAGTACTCATGATTAATAATTTAGTTTTATTGTTTTTTTTAATGATTTACCAACACTAGTCAATCTTGTTTTTAGACATGCGAATTTATTTCTACGTGTATTTCTGGGAAGCAGCAGGTAAATAGAAAAAAACATATATTATTATTACTTATTTTTTTCTTAACATCATTTTCTGTCGGGAAATCGGACAGAGAGCCATGGAGCGAGCCATGCTCGACGCGGGACTTAAGTCCAGGACGTCGAAACTAGTGTTTCTAGTTTCAAATGGAATTGGGCTGGACACTTGGCTAGACGAGGTGACGGCAGCTGGAGTAAAACTTTGACCGAATGGTGGCCGACGACTTAGGCCAGGTCGCAGGAAATTCCTGGTTTAGCACAGTAAATATTTTTTTTTATTTATACATTTAGCCATGGGGTGCCGTAGAATGCCCCTCCTTTCTTGCTCGTGGATGTAGTAAGAATCTGCCAAGGGATACCTCCGGAAGATGGGCGTTTTTCCGTATATCTACATCCCATTCTGAGCTCGCCAATCCACCTGCCAAATGTGGTGAGTATGGCAACCACCCCTCATGATCTATGAGATTAATGAGGGTGGCCTTTGTCCATTAGTGGACTTTCTACGGCTGAGATAAAGATGATGATGATGACATTTTGTTCCTTTATATAACAGACTTTGTTGCATATATGGCTTTGTTGCAACATTAATTGTAGAAAAAGATGTCTTCAGATGTCAGGCGCGTCAAGATTGTATATATAGGCCTTCGTTTGTTATCAACATTCTGGCACATAAATATTTCAAGTACCTCCATCTAGTCGCGGGCCGAAGGTTGACAACGTCTGTTTGAAAGTTTTTCTATTCTTAGAAGGGCTACGAGCGTTGACGAAAACAAAGCCCTTTTTGTTTGTGTGTGCATTGTGTAAGTTTAGGAACCGTTCAATGGGACTCTGTTTGGAGGCATTTTAGTGGACCCTACTTAGTTACTAATTCACTCGTAAGTAACCCACTTGCAACGTAGCAGGTGTTTATGTCGAGCTTTCTTGCTTACCCACTTACATTTTTGCAGATGGCTCTCTCGGGGTTATCTCTTGCTTTTGCTGTATCGACTAGGGCTTGCAAATATTCGAATATTCGATTTTTTTTTGGATACTATTCGAATAATTCGAATATTATTCGAATAATAGAAAAAAACATGTTTTATTATAATGATATCTTTTTAGGGTTCCGTACCTCGAAAGGAAAAAAACGGAACCCTTACAGGATCACTTTGTTGTCCGTCCGTCTGTCTGTCAAGACCCTTTTTCTCAGGAACGCGTGGAGGTATCAAGCTGGAATTTATATCAAATAGGTCTACCGTGGGTGCCGGCAGTAGAATGTTGCCCCTCCTCTCATGCCCATGGATGCAGTAAGAGCCTGCTAAGGGATACCTCCGGAAGATGGGCAGCAGCGTCTATCCGTGTATCAACATCCCATACTGCGCACACCAACCCGCCTGCCAAGCGTGGTGAGAATGGCAACTACAACTCATGGAGATCCATGAGGGAGGCCTGTGTTCATCAGTGGACGTTTTATGGCTGAAATGATGATTATCCTTTCTCCTGCCTTTATCTCACCTACCTACGTGGGTTCGGCATAATATGTGTTTCATATGACATGGTCTTTTACATAATGTTTGACCTCCGTGGTGCAGTCGGTTTAATAGCTGGCTGAGACGCAAGAGGTTACGGGTTTGATTCTCGCCGCTGGACAAATGTTTGTTAGTTTTTTTGCAGATATTTGTGCTGTGGTTGTCTGGGTTATTTTCTATGTATTTGATAATGATAAAAAAAATGTTTTTGCGCCTTATGCCTTAGTTAGGTTCAGACGTATTGACCTATTTCTTCATTTGAATATTAGCGAACTAAGCCGGAAGGATGATACAGGTATACCTACTTACATTGATCCAGACACAGCAGCATCCAGCAAGAATACCAGTTGATGACGCTATGTTTATCATCCACCATACATTTGAAAGGGCTTTTATATACTTCCATTGATGAAGGTGACATACCTTTATCCTAATCTATTACTACCAAAATACCTCTTTGAATCAAATAAAGTCTTTTCCTTATTAGTTATCCTGCAGATAACAGATTTATAATCAGATAATACGTTTTAAAAAGCTTATTAAAAGTTATCTCGTAAGAGCTATTTACCATGCTTTGATTCTTTTTGAGTTAGATATTTCAGTTCAGCTCTTCAGAAACTCAAAAAGAATCAAATCATCGTAAAATATCCCGTAAATATTGCTCAAAGAATGCGTTTTGTAGTTATTTTTCCAGTTAAATCTACGTTATTACTAGGCCATAAGCAAACGGGAGTTGATTCCGCTACCAGGTGCTAGATGGCGTTAGCATACAAATAAAAGTATCAGAATGTATACCTCTTACAATAACTGTAACCGTATGCTGAGGTTTTTGCAGAGGTTCCTACTAAATTTCGCAACTTATGAAGGCAAGCCGAATTGTTTTGTTAATTCGACGGTCGAGTGTACCATAAACGATGTACATAGATGTTTTCTCTCAAAATTATGTTACACATAAGAAACATCAACATCGTTTACGTTACACTTGATGAAGCGAAAGCAAAATAAGATCTTAAGCTCAGAAGGTGAAAAAATTCAAATCCTCTTTTTAATGACCTATAACCACGGCATCGAAATGCTTTGTATAATATGAAAAATAAAACTACATTGATTCTCAAGGCAACCATGAGGTCTTAGGTACAATCAACCGAGATAATATCAACCTAGCTTTGTTACTGCGGATGGCAAGGCATGTCCTTGCCATCCGCAACAATGACTAGCCCGTCACGGGTTCTGTAGCTTAGCTGTTTAAAGCACTTTCGTCAAGGCTCAATTCGACGTATGAGGTGTCAACCGAAGCAATTTTTTAAATTATTTATTTATAAGTTAACAAAATATGACCTAAACTAAATATTATAACAATCTAGTCAAACCGGCTACTAAGCTAATAATAACCTAGTTTTATAAGTTTTGTTTTTGCCGTGGAGTACCGGCAGTAGAATCTTACCTTCCTCTCATGCGCGTGGATGCATTAAGACCCTGCTAAGGATACCTCCAGTAAATGGGCAGCAGCGTCTTTCCGTGTATCAACAGTACGCTTGCAAACCTGCCTACTAAGCGTAATGGGTAGGGCAATTACCCCTCATGTAGATCCATGAGGGATGCCTGCCTTTGTTCAGTAGTGCACGCGGATAATTATGAGTTTTATAAGAATAATTATGAGTTTTGTAAGATATCCATCAGATTTTTTTTTATTATCCCTAAATAAGGAGAAGACAGCTTGTTAATGTTTTAATTGTCAAAAATAAAAATAACTCCTAGTTATTGCATTGAAACTAATTTTACCGTGCTAACTCAAAAGATTTTGTTCTCCTGGCCCTTCTCACTAGGTCGGTATGGTTGAGAGCTAAAATGAAATTGTTAAATGATTAAGTCATATAATTAAATATTTCAAGACTTTTTTAAGTAATAAAACCTATTTAGAATTTACCGTTGAATAAGTGAACGTATTATTTTTCTGCAGATATGTGAAAAATATATATAATATATATTTTTTTACTCTGTAAATTTGAATGAGTGCTTATCAAAAAATATATGAGTTTTTATTATTTAAAATATATGTATGTATATTAATTCCTTCCATTCATTCAAAATATGTCAATAGAAGCCTAAATGAAATCGTTAAATGATTAAAAATCGTAGAATTATTTATTTAACGCGTCCTCTTCAAATAAAAAACACGTATTTGGGATTTACTGTTTAAACATAGTTTACATATACCTTATATTCATAGTTACCTACATTTTCATAGAATTCATTCAGCCTAGTTCACTCCTACACAATGTCTAGCTCTGAACGCGTGATTAGACCTAGCTCTTGACGCTAACGACTACAAAACCCACATTTAGGCCACATTAAACACCAGACGTCTAATTTGGCGGGAGCGTCAGTGTCTGTCATGTAATTACTTTGTGACGTTGACACAGTGACATGGAATTGATTCTTATCGGTTGATTTTAATAGGTACAATGATAGTAATATTATATAATTGCCGTGGGGTGCCGGCAGGAGAATGTCACCCCTCCTCTCTTGGCCGTAGATGCAGTTTTTTTTTTATTTTTTTTTATTTGGTTCAAAAATTTAAAATATACACACGGCTTACAAACTAACAATATAAAAAAAAAATACTCGGTGCAGTTAGAATCTGGTAAGGGATATCTCCGGAAGATGGACAGCAGCGTCTTTCTGTGTATCAACATCCCGTATAGCGCACGCCAACCCGCTTGCCAAGCGTGGTGAGTATGGCAACAACCCTTTATTGAGATCCATAAGAAAGGCCTGTGTTCAGTTGTGGACGTTTTACGACTGAAATTAGTATACTAATAACCTGAAATCTAAAAATAAATAAATAATGCTAAAAAATTCACACAGCATCATCTAGCCCCAAGCTAAGGAGAGCTTGTCTTATGGGTACTAAATGACTGACATATTTAATACATTTTGTCCGTGTGGTGCCGTGGTGGTCTAGTGCCGTGGTGGTCTAGTGCCGTGGGGTGCCGGCAGTAGAATGTTACCCCTCCTCTCATACCCGTGGATGCAGTAAGAGCCTGCTAAGGGATACCTCCGGAAGATGGGCAGCAGCGTCTTTCCATGTATCAACATCCCGTACAGCGCTCGCCAACCCGCCTGCCAAGCGTGTTGAGTATGGCAACTACCTATCATGGAGATCCATGAGGGTTCAGTAGTGGACGTTTTACGGCTGAAAAGATGATTTAATACATTATACTACATATATCGATATTTTTATTATTATATTATGTATAGGACCCTAACAAATATCTGCAGATCATACAGACATTTGTCCCGAGGCGGGAATCGAACCCGCAACCTCTTTCGTCGCTGGCGGACCTTCGCCCACTGCGCCACAGAGGTCGAAAGAGTAAGCAATTCTGTTTTACATTGTATACTGTTTATCTTTATGCCAGTTATTTTTTATGTAACAATGTAAATGCTGTTATGTATTTTTTATGTTTGGGTAAAATATATAAACATTTAATTTCATAATGATATTATGTATCATAAAATATATGATAAGGAAGAGTGATACCTCCCTATACAGGTTTTATACGTAAAGAGGCGGCTTCGTTTACTGTTGCTAAATATTTTTTTTTAATAATTTACATTTAAAATAAGAAGTTTAAAAAGAATAAACAATTTTAAGATATTTTGAATTTACCTGTGATGATGAAACTAAGGAGGACTTCCGTGGCGCAGTAGGTGATAAGCACTACGACGCAGGACATTGCCAGTTCAATTGTTACTGCAAAAGCAATGTCTGTACGAACCTACTGCTAACTATTATAGTAGTTATCAACAGCTGTGAAAGCACTGCATCAAAACCGTAAAATAGACATAAATACGCCATTTATACAAAAATCTGCGAAAAATATATTTTACTTTCATGAGTATAACCAAATAAAAAATGCCAAGATGTACATATATATATATAACACATCATTAAGAGTTTAAAAATGAGCCTACGTCGTTGATAATATTAATAACTGACAGAATCTGTTGACAGCTACTTAGAATAAATAATAACAGCGTATTATTTGGAATGGTAATTGTAAAACTTTATTTTTTTCTTTTAAACTGATCTGTAAACAATGTATTTAATAATTAAATTAATTGTAATTTCTATGAATGTATTTTATAGGCCCAAACTAAATTTTCAGTGCAGGCTTTAGGGTGCATGTACTTTCTTTAGGCTAATTAAAAGTTCTATGCTGTTTATTATGGAATGCGAAGGTCCGCCTGCGACGCAAGAGGTTGCGGGTTCGATTCCCGCCTCGGGACAAATGTCTCTACGATCTGCAGATACTTGTTCAGGGTGTTTTTCTATATATAATAAAAATATCTATCTATGTAGTATAATGTATTAAGTATATCAATCATCTAGTACCCATAACACAAGCTCTGCTTAGCTTGGAACTAGATGATGCTGTGTGATTTGTCCAGCATTATTTATTTATTTATTATTATTTAACTGTATGCAAAATAAATGAAATATGAACTTCACCCCTTCATAACCATTCAAGTTGTCTTCTTCGTAACATTACCGTCTCATTGGTCTGACCTTTATCCACCAAACGGTGATCTTTCGCAGTTCAATTAGATACATCAGAGCTAATCCATCGCTGACTAATACGTAGGTCGTGGGATAGCCTATGAATCAATAGATACAGGTTATTACTGTCATTAACATTTTTATAGTGTATCAATTTCGAAACAGCCTATTCGGAAGTGATACTTATGTATCATAAAATAATTGAACTAGGTAAACGTAAATAATTTAGTATCTGTAGAACTTTTTGTGAATAGTTCATCAGGAGAATAACACTACAACCTTACCTCTTTCTGCCGCAAAGCAAGTCTGCATTGCTGTGTTCTGGTTAGAAGGGTCAGGGGGCCGGTGAAATAACGGGAACAAAGGATCTTACATTTTTATGTTTTAGGGTGACGGGCACAATGCAATGCAGCATTGGTTACGAGCTTCGTGAACGTGATCACCGCGGTACTGTATTGTTAATAGGTAAACGTTACCGCTTTTTACCCTTATCGTAAAAAAAAAAACCCGTTTATTAAGTATAATTAATTATAATTATTGTATGGCTTTATAATATGTATTTATGTATAATTAGGTAGTTGTAAAGAATTATGTGATTTTTTTATAGTAATTACATGAATAAACTAAATTAATAAACATCAGGTGGGCCTTTGGGTGGTTTTGTCATTTGACAGTATAAAAAAATATTGAATTTACTGGCGGAGTCGTTATTAAATCTCAATTGCCTATCAGTTGACACAGTAAAAATTAAACTAAATCAGTTTTAGTTCAAATAATGATATTACACTATAAATCTAATTAGACAGAGTACCGCAACCAAAACCTTACCTACTTTTATAACCTTCAATGACATTTGAATAACCAGATTACGTTTCAAACCCAGTGGGTTTATTTCGCAGTCGGCTCTCTTTGTGGACAGTAAAGAAAGTATAACTTAAAATTCAGTAGGTGACTTTCCAAGATTATGATAGGAAGGTACGCTAAGCAGAGTGACCGCGGCATTCCAGTCACGTAAACTCTCCTGTGCTTTGTCAGATTTAGTTGGACCAGGTAGAAGCCTTTTTTCATAATCCCTGGCATTACAGGCAAGCTTTGCCTCTGACTTACTCAAATTAATATTTTCCGCACACTGCATACCTACGCCTGCTTAGCGTAAGCAACATTTTTGCGGTTAGGGGTGAAATAAAAAGAGTATTATGCAAAATTATCACAATGGCTTTATTAAAGTACATAAATAGTATACCTGTGACTTACAGATTATATTGACAGTTATTTACAATTTTATTTACATTTTCACATATTTCTACAGCAGTCTTATTAGATGTATTATTTACATTATAGTTATGAAACGCCCTTGAGGCGAAGAATTACAAAAATAGATTAAAAATATTAATTATTTGGTAAAGCGCGTTGCGATAATACAATATTCACATGAAGCTTTGACTAAAGGACAACAATTATTTTACGAGAAGCGCATAGACTAGACAAGGTACGCTTGACCCGACGAATGAGTATTGATCAGCGGTGGAGGAGGCGGCCAATGCCTAAATTCACGCCTTCTATTAGGATTATTGGCGCCTAATTCTAAGGAGGAATAGTCCGAATCTATCGAGGAGTATATGTGATCGGAAGGTGGCCTACCGTCAGGCCCATACGCCGAAGTCTGAACATGTTGTGTTCGACTTTCCACAAACTCAGGAGATTCACTTACTCCGTCCGCGGAACCTCTAACCTTTTCTGTAAATGAAAACGACCTCATCGTACCGTTTTGCATACCGCTTCTCATAGTGTAGGAATTTATATTATTTTTATAAGCCGACTTCTTAGATTTATATCTATGATCCGGCATCGCATAGCGCAACTTCTCCCAAAATTTATTTTGGCCCCATCTTATTCTCATACTCGTTTTCAAATACGGCCTCAAATCCAGATCACATTCCGCCTCAGGCAACAATGCACTCTCTTCTATTAAAACTAAAGTATAAATTCTGGTTTTTATTATCTCGTGTAGTGCCTGCCTGAACTCGAAACGTGACCATTCAGTTTCAATAAAATTTCTGGTCAATACGATTACAATGCGCCTGGATGCTTCTGCAGCCTCGGGAAGAGGTAGCGTGCATTGCATGTAAGGTACATTGTGTTGCGGTATGTCTCTATAATGTAGACAAAGGTGATACGAAGGACTTCCATTTTCCAGCTCAGCGGCCAGCGTTTGTATAACAAAATCATCATCTTTTGGGCTGTAGCAAACATAAGCATCGTATAATTTATCAGTGTCGTCGTACGCTCCAGTGAATGGGAACAATCTTATACCACAGCTAGTGTATATCCATATGCGAATCGTGTCTCTGAATATGAAGATCACAAGGATGACTAGCATAATCAACATGAATCCAGAGAGCGTAGTCACCATCATGGGCATGTAATTTGAGACCAACATGTTATCTAAAACAGAATCTCCGGCGTAATAGTCGCTACAAATTGTACCATTCAGATTGAGTTCTTTCTTTTGTGACGTTTTACGGTCCGTATTCCAGCACCAGACGTCCGTAATATCAGTAATTTTAGGTACGTTCTCGGAGATGTAGGCAGTTAATCTTTGTAAATATCTACACTTGCATGACCACATATTGTTACCCAATGCCAATGCATTTAAATTCAAATTGCTGTTCAAACTCCAGACGCTAAAGTCAACTAATCTGTTGCCATCTAACCTCAGAACTTTCAAGGAGTGCAATGTCATAAACGTAGAGTTTGCAATGTGGCTGATAAAGTTGTCTTGCAAATAAAGCTCGTTAAGCTGTGTCAGATGTTCAAACTCGTACCCGTTCAGATGCTTTAGCTTATTGTTAGCGAGATGCAATATAATAAGCGAAGATAAACCCGCAAATGTTCTGTTCTGTATGGTTTCAACTTCGCTTGAATTTACATACAGAGATCGCATATTTTTTCGCCCGATGAATGCATAATTTTGCAATTCTTTAAAGTCATTTCCGTCTAAGTAGACCTCGGTTGCGTCCATGGGTATTTTTTCTGGTATTTCAATAGAGCGTTGGCTGGAGCAATCTACTACGTTTTTGTTCCACGTGGGATCGTGGTAGCACGAACAATTGTATGGGCATGTCATTTGGCAATCACATGCAACGTAATCACAGCAACGGCACAATGTAAAGCAGTGGGTTTCATATGTACACAAGAAATCGGTGGACTTTAAATTACTGAGAGGAATGTGTGTGACGCCTCTAGTATGTGTCATTTTGCACAACACATTTTCGAGGTCCATTATTCTAGGATGTTGTCTCATGGCCGTCATATTGTTTATCAAAGGCAACCATTCCATGGAGCAGTCGCAGTTAAACGGATTTCCCCCGATGTAGAACTCTGGCAAGGATTTGTTAGAGAGAACCGGCGCCAGTCGCAGACTATTGATATCTAAATGTGATATCTCATTTGCGTAAATGTCAACGCGAGTGAGATTAGCTTTATCCATAAATGTATTGACTTGGATGTTGTTTATGTGATTATTGTTTATAAACAATAACTCGACACTGTTGGGGATCGCCAATGGCGATATTTCAACAATGCGGTTATGGCTAACGTCCAAAGTTTTTATGTGTAGTTCCTCCTGCAGTTTGTAATAATTTCCCAAGTGCTCAATAAAATTGCTGTGTACGTCGAGCCATTTCAAATTGCTAGGTATAAAGGCGTAGTCGAACCAAACCAAATGATTTTCAGATAAGTTAAGCCATAATAAAGTTAGTAACGTAGCAAAAACTCCATTGATATCCGATATAAAATTTCCGTCAAGCCTTATGGCTTCTATTTGTTTGTTTCTATCGAAACTGCCCCTTTGTACGGCTTGAATTTTATTTTTAGCTAAATTCAATACTTGTAAACTCGGTAGATCCCAAAACATTCCCTCACTTAGATTTCCGATTTGATTATCGATAAGACGCAAACCGGTTAGTTGGTCTAAATTTTTAAATGAACCATTTTTTATGTCAGATATCTGATTTTCTCCTAGGTCCAAAGTTTTTAGCAAAGACAACTCCAAAATAGCAGAAGGTACTTCAGTTAACTGGTTAGAACTTAAATCTAGCTCTTTCAGATCAGAACAATTTTTAAAAGCCTTAATTTCTATATTAACTAACAAGTTATTATTAAGATTTAATTTACTTAACACAAACAATCCATTAAACAGGTACTCTTCTACTGTATGCAAACGGTTTTCGGCTAGATTCAATGTGTGAAGATTGTATAATGACAAGAAAGTTTTTTCCTCTACGTAACCAATAGAATTATTCCTTAGGTCCAATATTTGTAAAAAGAATAAATCTTTAAACGTTTTACTATCTATTCTAGTCAGGCCATTATTGGATAAATTGAGAATGACTAAGCGTATAAGGCCAATAAACGTTCCGCCATCGACGTGCGCGCTAGAGAGTTGATTATTCGATAGATCTAAGACAAGCAGCTGTTCTAATCGGTGGAATACGCCTGCAGCTAACTCAAATAGCAAGTTATTATTCAAATAAACCTCTCGCAACTCTTTCGTGCTGGAGAACGTGCCCTCGGGTATGAACTGGAGGTTGTTATAGGAAATGTTTAGAACACGTAACGATATAAGCCCGTTAAATGTTTCACTAGAAATGTCTGTGATGTTGTTGTTTTGTAGCTTCAGCTCTTGAAGCCTCTTGAGTCCTGTGATCTCCGACTCCTCGGAGAGCGACTTGAGCTCATTATTGCTCAAATCTAAACTCAGCAAACTCGAACCACAACTATTCCCAAACCCGACACGGTCTACACTTTTGATCTTATTATGAGTTAGATTTAACACTTGTAAATTATCCAAGGGACAAAAAACATCTGATGGTATCGCTTTTAAGTTATTTTCCCCCAAATCAAGAGCCTGCAGTTCGCGCAAGCCATTGAAAGTACCAAGAGAGAGTTCCAAGTTTTTATTCGGACTCCAATCGTAGTTTTTGGATCGGATAGACAACTTTTTTAGTTCGCGCAAACCTTCGAACGCGTTGCCTGGTATTCTGAGTAGTTTGCAGTTTTTAAGTGTTAGTTTTCCAAGCACTGGGAACCTTTGAAAGTAGTTCGCCTCCAGGAAACTTTCGAATAGTAGCAGCTGATTGCACTCGACCGTTAGGGTCTTTGTGATGTCGGTGGGTGCAGATGTTAGGCTGGATCCATCTGCATCGAGCGTCCGCACTCGACACAAGGTGCCCTCGTCACCTTTTGGCAGGCGACTGCAGTCGTCCACGCCGCTGGGTGCATAGGCCGCATTAACACCAAAAGTCACAAACAAAAGTGTCAGCAATTGAAACATTTTTTAAACACATTGGTCTCTACTGTTTAGAACAGAACAACAATCCACAAGTTTCGAGTTGACACTAAAATGTCATTTTACGTTTCACTTCACAGATGTTTACGTCTCGCGTAAGCGTTCAGTGTTTAGGGCGACACAGGCGCGTGCCTGCCTCATGGTGGCTCGTGCGCGACTGGCGACGCGACCGGTCCGTCGTCGTCGCGAGTGGTGGCACTCGCCGCCCCACCGCCCCTCCCCGCGCACCCTCCCGCCCCCACATAGTTACACGTCCCCTCGCATGGCGCCACTCGCGCCTGACAGCTCTCGCACAATTATGTAATGTTTTCTTCTGTTTTCGTAATCGAGCCACTGCATGATAAAAAGGACACTTCAAGGTGAGTTCGGAAACGTTAATGATAAAAGGCGCACTTACGATCAGTTTTCTATAAATGGATCTATGAGCCTTAACGAAAGCATAATGATTGCGGGTAAAATACACTGTTGGCACTACATAAATAAAGTTGCTGAATAATCAAAGCATTTTATTTCACGTGTAATAAAATCCTGTAACCGTTCGTAGCGTGGTACCTACTATACGTGACAAAGACAAAGAGGAAACTTGAAATTGAGCACAGAGAACAAAGTGCATGTTACCGCGGGCGCCCTTAATTCTTTTTCTGTCACTTATTGAATTCCCTGCTCACATACTTTGGTGAAGATACCCAATAAAGCTTGTTTGGCGTCGTGTGCCCCTTCACATATTTTTTTGTCCAACGAGACGTTCCGAATTGTCAAATAGGGCTACCGTATCGGCCAACAAATTCCTGTGTCTCGTAGAAGAGGTGCAAAGTTGGTAGGAGTTGATAATTTGATTTCCTTGTTCGACACGTAAAGTCGTTTACGGGCCTAACTGGGAGTTAGTTACAGAGTACGGCACAAGTTTTTGGAAGGAAGCTGAGAATAAAGATACGAGGTTGTTTGGGTCGATATGGTTTGATAATATAAAGAACTTACTATTCGTGCCTTTATCAAATAGCACTCGACCGTGAATATCTGTTGTTCCAATATTTCGTTCAGAAAGTTTAACAAAGCTGTCTAGGCTGGTGTTGTTTACTAAATGTGCTCTGTAACTTTGTTCGTTTTCATAATAAAACACGGCCTTCCAAAACTCGGATTTGCGATATCCTTATTATTAATGTCTAGTGCCAACGTATCCTTATATCAAAGGTTTCTTGAGTCGCGGGTGCTTAGTGGTTGATAAATGACTCTGCACACTTTGCGAAAGTTGTTCGCGTTTTTTCTATGCGTCTGAAAGGACATGTAGAACTTGCTGTGACTTGGTTTATCGCGATCCTCATTACAGTGTCTTCGTATTTCAAAGCAGGTGAAGGCCGGCTGCAAATTGAGTTGTGATTATCATTGCATCAAGACTATTGTACTTTATAGCTTGCACATGTTTTTACTGGTTTATGGCATAACGAGAGATAACATTATTATTTTGTCATACATGCAATATTGCATTGCTACGTTGCGCAATGTGCACACTTGTGTAGGGTGCTCATTTAAATTCAATTTACTTAATTTTGATTAAGTACAGTTTGGATAGTCTTTTGTTGCACGGGTAAATTATAAAGCCTCGCTGTAGGAATAATTATATTTATTTGTGTCTAATTTTGTATTATTTAAGTTATTAATGGCTTATGTAGAACAAATGACAATTATTTCCGTTCAAGCATCAATAACGGCAATACATTGGAATCAAAAAACTCAGTATGGCCAAATAATATTTTAGTCTTTATGAGATCCATAACGAATAACGAGGCATTGCTATGACTGGCATATCTAGCCCTATTTTAGGGCAAATAATTCTTTAGGTATAAAGTGGTTGATTGAATACATAAAGTGTTGTTTTTTATAAACATTCTAAGAAAAATGCTCAGACTCAAGACCAATAACAACAAATATTTATCCTAAGGCGGGGTCGAACCTGCAACTACGTCTATGGCTGTATTAGATCAATAATTGAGTTATAGAGTTGTACAAGGCTTTTGTAGAATACAACAAAATTATTTCCATCTAAGCATAACAAGATTACCGTGGGGTGTCGCCCGTAGAATGTTCCTCTCTTGCCCGTGGATGCAGTAGGAATCTGCCACCTTAGGAAGATGGGCAGCAGCGTCTTTCCGCGTATCAATATTCCGTACTGCCAAGCGTGGTGAGCAGCACAACCTCTCATGATCAGTACTTGTAGATTCAGGAAAGGCCTTTTTCCAGCTGCAGTGGTCCTATGACTGAAATAATGATAAAGCGTAAGATAACGGCAAAGCAGACGCCCTTCCTGAATCTTCACACATAAATACCATCGACTGCAATCAGAAAACTCGGTATGGTCAAATAATCGTTTAGCCTTTATCAGATCCATTAAGAATAACGACACAGCGCCACGCATAAATTCAGAAGCTAGGAAGTGTAATTAAAATGCACGTTTCGCGCCTTCGCTGTTCCTTTAGTGAAGTTTAAGGCACATTTACATAGGAAACAGAAATCTAAAGTCTAAAGGAAATGCACATTCGAATATTAACTAGTTTATAAAATATATTAAAAAACCCCCCGACAATAAATTAAGTAACGACACTTTAACTAGTCTCGAAGGGTACCTAATTTTTTTTTGTAATGTGTTCCCTCAGTTTTGAAATCTAGACATCATGACCTTAAATTTGATACAACACTTGGGTATATCTGAAAACATTTGATTGTTCATCCCCTCTTTCCCCCTCCATATCTTGTAAACTTCTTAGCCGATTTTGATAAAACATGTTTAAGAACCACCGCCGGAAAACCTGCTTTCAAATAAAAAACTGTATGCAAATGGGTCAACTCGTTTAAGAGATACGGTGCCACAGACAGACACACAGACATACATACACACAAAGCGGTCAAACTTATAACATCCCCTTTTTTGTCGGGGGTTAAAAACAAAATATCTTCAGTTAAAATCATCATCATCATTTCAGCCATAAAACGTCCACTGATGAACACAGGCCTCCCTCATGGATATCCATGAGGGGTGGTTGCCATACTCACTACGCTTGGCGGGCGGGTTGGTGAGCGTAGTACGGGATGTTGATACACGGAAAGACGCTGCTGCTCATCTTCCGGAGGTACCCTTTAGCAGACTCTTACTGCATCCATGGGTATGAGAGGAGGGGTAACATTCTACTGCCGGCACCCCACGGCAGTTAAAATGCCGACGTTCAAAACCGCCAAAATTACAACACGTGAAGACTAACCTTAACGTGTTGTAATTTGAGGGGTTTTGTCAAATGTGTATTTCATCGATGTTCACAAAACATAATTTTACAATAGCAACACACATTCTGTGTTGACACGAATTGTATTTTGATAATGAGTACTTACTTGCTTGGTTTCATTAAATGATTCAGACTCAAAGTCAACTCAAACTAAAAAAAAATCGGCCAAGTGCGAGTCAGACTCACGCATAATCACTCAGGGTTCCGTACTAATATTCAAACAAAATCATGTTTGTTGTATAGGAGCCCACCTTAAATATTTATTTTATTATTTTTTTAGTATTTTCTGTTATAGCGGCAACAGAAATACATCATCTGTAAAAATTTCAACTGACTAGCTATCACGGTTCATGAGAAACAGCCTTGTGACAAACAGACAGACATACAGACAGACAGACAGTGGAGTCTTAGTGATAGGGTTCCGTTTATACCCCATGGTTAGGGAACCCTACAAATGAACAGAAGAACTTAATTCGGTAGTTAGTTATCATTACAATCTTAACATTTTTGTTTGATTTTGATAGAACTAGCCTAGTCTATGTTTTAACGGTAAGAGTCCGGTATAATAATCCTTTCTCCTCTTAGAAAGGTGGTTTATTCTTAAAGTATTCCCCACATTAAAAAGTCTGAGTTTTTAAAGCTAAATACGCTTTATCGGGTTCATTATTTTGACTAGCCGTGGTGGCCAAGTGATATGTACCCCCAAATTTAGATACGAAGGTCGTGGGTTCGATTTCAGCTGTCAAACAACCACGGGATTTTTTTATGTTGAAATATTACCTCATCGCCCATAGAGCTACACACAGAGCCACAGAGCCACAGAGCTCGCCATTGAGAAACCCAATGGCGAGCTCTGTGGGCGAAGGTCCGCCTGCGACGCAAGTGGTTGCGGGTTTGATTCCCGCCTCGTAATGTCTGTACGATCTACAGATACTTGTTTAGGGTGTTCTGGATGTTTTTCTATATATAATAAAAAAAATATCTATCTATGTAGTATAAGCTCTGCTTAGCTTGGGGCTAGATGAGCTGTATAAAAATAAAAATTGTCCAGCTATTTTTATTTATATTCATTCTAGTGCCGGCACCCCACGGCAAATAGAAATAAGTGAGAATAAATACAGTAAGTTCCGACCTGCTTTGGACATAAATGCACCCTCTGGCAAAGTTTATTCTATTGTTATCTGGTATCGGGTCGGAATATGTCTGGGGTCTGTTATTGGTAGCCGTTATCTAGCTGGAATATTTTAGTGGATTTGCGTTGGGAAATCTGCCTTTGAGATTTGTACGCGCGCAATGGTTTAATAGCCGTGGGGTGGTGGCAGTAGATTTTTACCCCTCCTGTCATGCCCGTGGATGCAGTAAGAGTATTATGATGGCCAGCGTTTTTCCTTGTCCTAACACCCTGTACTGCGCTCGCCAACCCACCTGCTAAGCGTGGCGAGTATGGTAACAACCCCTTGAATACACACACAAGGACCAGACTTGGAGGTCCTTTAGGAAGGCCTATGTCCAGGGGACGTCCTACGGCTAAAATGATGATGACGAATTGTGTATAGAGGTAGAGCTTAAAGACTTCGTCCGCGTAAACTTAGATTTAGTAAGCCTGCTTAAGTCTGTAAATAAGCCGTATAAGTACTTAGCCGTAGTAGTAACCCGTATATACTGCTTCGACAGCCGAACAGTGCAGACGTGTTACTATTTTTTCTTTAAAAAGTTAATTCGCTACCATTCAAAACTAAGCCTTGGTCTCTTGAGCTAATTGCTAGTATTGTAAAAGTAAAAACTCTGCAGTTCCGACATTTAGTTCCTGAACGCAGCGACGCACCGTGACCTTGGTGCACTGCCGGCCGACCCACACCCGACCTACGCCGAACTGCAGCCGATCTCAACCGAACTGGTCAGTATGAGTGTGCAGCGCTCACCACAGTCTAAAGACCAACCCGCTGGTACAGGATCACAACTGGACTTGCAACAACGCTACAATTATGATTCTGATAACCAAATCACCTTACGGAAAAGAAAGCAACGGGATTGCAATTGCGAATGTAATCAAGTTGTCAGCCTGCTACAAGCTTTCCGCCACGACATGATCTCAGCACTGGAAACTAATCTAAGACCAATACGTGATGATTTATCTGCAGTTAAAAACCAGATGGATGACATCAAAATCTCAACTGAGAAACTCTTGGCGGAAAACAAAAATTTAAAGGAAGAAATTGTTCAACTTCAGGCGGCCAACACCATTACGGACACAAAGATTTCTGCTATGGAAACTGAAATCTCCAAAATAAAAAATACAACGCCGGGAATTTTTGAGAGTGAAAAAATCATATACGAAATGCAAGAAAGAGAACGTAGGAGAAACAACTTAATAATAGTTGGCTTGGCAGAACCAACAAACACGGAGGAGTCTGTACGTATTATAGAAGATTTGCGCTCGGTACAAAAAACTTTGGAAGCTTACCTTAAAATATCCCCGGAATTAACAAAGGCCATACGTCTCGGCAGCTCCGCCACGGGAAAAGTCCGGCCCCTAAAGGTATGCTTCAAAAATTCTGATGAAGCAAAGCAAGCATTTAAGAATAAAAATAAACTACCACAGAATATTCGGATATACTATGATCAGACCCCCACTGAAAAGAATCTTATGAAGGAGCTCAGCAAGGAACTGGCCCAACGGAAAGAAAATGGCGAAACAGACTTACTTATAAAGTACATCAAAGGTACTCCAAAAATCATAAGAGACTCAAAAAACTCAAAAACGCAATAGTTACCCCACAAGAAGACCAAGAAGACCCAATCACGTATCAACTAAGTGACACATATCAAACCTTGTATACGACTAAATCAAGCTTAAATTTTCTGTACCTGAACGCTCGAAGTATATGTAAACCTGGTAAATTTGATGAGTTGAAATGCATTATTCGCTCCATTGATAGCAAAACTCACATCATATTACTGACCGAGACTTGGATAAAATCTAAAGAAGCAGCCGAAAGTTACCATATATCAAACTACACCCATTATTACAATATTCGAACAGACTCGAGAGGTGGAGGTGTCTCAATATACGTCCACGACGACATAATACACAGTTTAAATGAAGAAACATACATCGGAGGCATCAACTACCTCTGGATCAACCTTGAAAAATACGGACTTTATATAGGTATAATCTACAATCCAGGTAATGTAAACATCAGCGATTTTCTCCAAACTTACTCGGCTCAATTAGAACAGAAGAAACGAGCTATTGTCTTTGGTGACTTTAATTTAGACCTACTCAAAACTGAACGGAACGTAAAACTGTATAAAGACATGCTGAAGGAGACAGGTTTCTATATTATCAACAAAAATGATGAAAGTTATTGTACTCGTGAGACAACTTATACTAAAACAATTATTGACCACGTGTGTACAAATATCAAAATGAAATTTCACATGGCAATACTTGACTCGCCTCTGTCAGATCATAAACAGATTTATTTGACTATGAAAAAAATTACGCTCCCTCCAAAACGTCGAATTCAGTATGAAGCTATAAACTACGAAGATCTTTATAATACAATGAAAAACAATAAATGTACGAGTAACACGACACAACACCATTATGAACACTTGGAGAAACGCATACAAAACGCCATCACAGACTGCAAAACCACTAAAACAAAGATAATTAACCCTCCCAGACAAGATTGGATTGATAAAGACATAACAAATAAAATAAGGACGAGGAATCGAATTTGGCAAAGATTAAAACATAACCCGGACGATGAGAACTTGATAACACAATTTAAGCTAGAAAGAAAGGAGACCGCTGCTAAAATACGAAATTCAAAAAACAACTACTACAACAATGCTTTCACAAAACATAAAAGAGACCCAAAGAAGATGTGGAGCCTAATTAATGATCTTGCTAACAATAAGACCAAAATGAATCGTACTCCCCCGAAATTAACAGTCGACAACGTTACTATTACAAACGGTGACGAAATATGCGAAGCCTTCAACTTGTTTTTCTCAACAATTGGTTCAAAGCTTGCTGGAAAAATTCCTATCACACATCAAGCCACAATAGTAAACACACAACCTAATGCTTCTCTTAACAATTTTAAGCCCTGCTCCATGGATGAAATTTCTAAAATTATTCGTGAGCTAGACCCAGACTGTAGTGTAGGGGTAGACGGCATAACTACGAAATCGCTCAAATGTATCACCAGTATCATCCTAGAAAACCTCACAAACTGTATTAACTTCCATCTAGATGAGGGTACCTTTCCAGATGCCTTAAAAGTTGCAAAAGTCACCCCTATTTATAAGAGTGGACTCAAATCTAATCCAGGTAACTACAGACCAATTTCAGTTTTACCGGTTATTTCAAAAATTCTCGAAAAAGTTATATACAAACGTCTCAATAAATATCTCACAAAAATTGATTTTCTGTCTGACAGGCAATATGGTTTCCGATCTCAATCAAACACCCTCTCGGCAACAGCAGACTTGGTCACCAAAATTCAAACCAACATAGACCAAAAAAAAATTGTATTAGGTATCTTTATAGACCTTAAAAAGGCGTTCGACACAGTCAGCCACTCAATTCTGTTACAGAAATTAAAAGATATAGGCATAACTGGAGCTGCGCTGTCTGTGTTCGAATCATACTTGAAAAATAGGTTTCAAATTGTTAAAATAGGCGACCACTCTAGCCAACCACATGTTATATCCTTTGGTGTCCCTCAAGGATCAATACTGGGGCCTCTTTTGTTTCTTGTCTATATCAACTCCATAAACGAACTTACGCTCCATGGACATGTGTCGCTATATGCAGACGATACATGTCTCTTTTACTTTGGTGACTGCATTCACAAGATCATAAATCAGGCTCAGGAGGATTTGAATGTCTTATTTGAGTGGTTCCAAAGTAAACTCCTTACAATAAATACAGATAAAACATGTTATGTAATTTTTAAGTCCAAGAATAAAGTAGTTCCCGCCCATAAGCCACCCGAAATCGATGGAAAGATGATACACCAAAAACAGCACGAAAAATACCTTGGTCTTAGAGTCGATACCAATCTTAACTGGAACATACAAATTGAACACATACGATCTAAACTCACTGCTGTACAGGGATCGTTAAGAAATATAGTACGCTGTCTTCCCCTGCACGTTCGACATTTAATTTATAATTCACTCGTGAAACCACATCTCCTATATCTAATAGAAATCTGGGGAAATGCCTCAAAAACAAATTTAAAATCTCTACAAATATCACAAAATAAAATAATTAAAATGTTATATCATCTAGACTACTTAACGCCTACTACCAAGGTATATCAGCAAACAAAAGTAATGAATATTAAACAGCTTTATACCTACAGTATCTGCACACTCATCAGGAAAATTTTAAATAAATCAATACACACTAATATAACTTTTATAAAAGTGCATCAAACACACAATCTAAATACTCGTAAGAAAGACCACATACTCCTACCAAGAGTGCGAACCAAATTTGGAAAAAAAACGCTGAATTTCGAGGGAGTACAAATTTATAACCGTTTACCTAAGGAAGTGAAGAATGCGGAGTCTTACAGCAGTTTTAAATTTAAATTGAAAAAACACGTAACTAATGACATAAATTTACTCAAATAACAACTAGTCCTGCTGCCATTGCTTTCACTGTGACAAGACTGCCGAGCTCCGCATGGCATGCATTGGTGTGCGTGACTACGAATTCATATTTGAAAACTGTTGTGGGTAGCGTTGAACTTTTTAAGCATCTTTTATCAGCTTTACCTGTATAATGTTGTGTTTTTGTTTTTATTTTTTAGTTTTATAAAACTTTTTAATTGTTAGTAATCGAACATAATCAACCCATAATCTGTAATTGTTTAGCTGCTCGAAGTTATATTAAGTTACTTATTTTAAGTTTCTTTCTCATATAAGTGAAATGTATTTTTCTTTTGAGAATAAATAATCTATAAACACATATAGTGACCGTAATAATAAGCAGAGATATCAGAAAATTTGAAGAATGCTGAGAGCGAGAGTCAAGTAAGTATTTTTAGTTTGTTAATTTCCGAAACAGCGTGTACGTGGGATACACAACTCAGAAAATTTTACGAAAATGAAATAAAGTGGTCTATGATCTATGGTCCTACAGAATCAAAAGATAGCTTATATTAAAATAGTTTTTAAGTTTAGTTGGAAATCTCACTAAAAATTATATTCATTTTCTCATAAATTTTGCATGATGACGTATTTTGATTGTCAAATATTTGTTGGTGCGTTCAGAAATTTTATTTTATGACAAAACTATAACTTAATTTGTTTATATTTTTGATTTAACAAGGTAGTAGTAGTAGTAGTAAGTTGTAGTAGTTAGTAATTGTAAAGTAGTAGTAAAATAGTTGTAGAGTTGTTGTGTGGTTGTAGAATAGTTGTAGTGTGGTTGTAAAGTAGTAGTTTTAGTGTATAGGTGTAGAGTAGTTGTAGTAGAAGTAGGTTGTTCTGAGGCGGGACGAAGTGCGCCTTAACAGCTAGTAATTAAATAGATCACCTGCGGTCGGAGGATAGGACAAGTGTTCAAATTGTGTGCTTACAAAAATGAAAATGCGCTGCCTTTACAAAAATGAATGAAATTATCATCATCATCGTCACTCCAGTCATAAAAAGTCCACTACTGAACAGGCCTCCCTCATGGATGTTGATACATGGAAAGACGCTGTTGCCCAACTTCCGGAGGTATCCCTTAGCTGGCTCTCACTGCATCCACGTGCATGAGAGGAGGGGTAACATTCTACTGCCGGCACCCCATGGCATATAATTATATATTTATTATAATACTTTTTAAGAATTTCAATTCAAATAAATTGAAATAAATATATATATTACGTCAGTTAGGTAATACCAAAATGACACGTTTTGCTTTTTAAATTAATTAAATAATATTTAGATAGAGCGCATTGAAGCTTATAAGTGTGGGTCGTGACGTCAAAGCATAGTCATAAACTATACCGAAACTCGTCCGCGCGTGACGTCACGTTAAACTGGATTAGATTACGTTAAAAAAGAAGAAATACCTGTACTATAGTTTTTCTGCATGACGAACTAAAAATTCAAATTTTGTAAAGTAGCCTATACTCATAATCTATATCTAGCTGTTTTGAACCTTCGATATTCTTCTGCAGTCGTAATCTCTGTCTGAAGCGAGATCTGCTTTAATAGGCACCTGCGGCTCCCATTCGTATCGACGACACTGCCCGCGCGTGTACTATTCAAATTGTTGAAGAGCTTTGACATTGTACATTGTACGGTCCTACCGCAACCAGAACACCTGTCTATGACCAGAATATAAGTCATTGAATAAATGAAATTAACACTTCATCATCATCATCATTTCAGCTATAAAACGTCCACTGATGAACACAGGCCTCCCTCATGGATCTCCATGAGGGGTAGTTGCCATTCTCACCACGCTTGGCAGGCGGGTTGGTGAGCGCAGTATGGGATGTTGATACACGGATAGACGCTGCTGCCCATATTCCGGAGGTGTCCCTTAGCAGGCTCTTACTGCATCCATGGGCATGGGAGGAGGGGTATCATTCTACTGCCGGCACCCCACGGCGGTGACTTTCTCACGGCGGCATTAACACTTAATAATACACAAAGAAACAGAAACAATAAAAAATCGGCCAAGTGTGAGTCGCACACGCGCGCGAAGGTTTCCGTACTGATATTTGGCTACATAGTGCCAATAGCGTCATGAAAATCATGTTTGTTGTATGCGAACCCTCCTTAAATATTTGTATTATTCTTACTTAATAATTTATTTTTAAAGTGAATATACAGCAACATTTTATGTTAATATTTCAAGCGTCTACCTCTTGCTGTCAAACGAGCAAAAAACGGAAAAATCACATTTTTTGTATGGGAGCCCCCAAATATAAAATATTATATTTAAATATATAAATATAATTTATTTATTCTTTTAGCCTAGCTATCAGTGTTCATGAGATGCAGCCTGGTGACAGACAGACAAACAGACAGACTGACATACAGACGGGCAGCGGAGTCTTAGTAATAAAGCCCGTTTTTACCCATTGGGTACAGAACCCTAAAACACCATCTATTATGCCTTCTTATTTGTTGATAATTTATGCAATGTTAAAATTATTTCGGCTAACGGCATGAATCACAAACGCTTTCAAAAACCTTGCTTCTGACAGTACCAATACAAATTTTGTGCCGCAAGCGTTGTTGACTTAAAAGCTTCATTATTCAATATCAACCGACAAGGCAAAACTTTGTTCCACTTCAAGAAAACTCCATAAATATTTTTCTTGAAGGACGTTACGACAAACCGATATTTTCCAACTTCCCTGTATAAATTCTTATCTGATTTAGATGTCAGCTAATAAATTCTCCTTAGTTCTTGAACGTACTCAGCTGTAGTATTTTTAAACAGCGCTTACTGGACAGCAAGTACGCGAGAAATAGGTCAAGGAATTTGTTTCCAACATAAAACTAATTTATAGTGGTTTCTTATACAGAATAGCTAATGTTTCATGCAAGATAAATCATAGCTGGGTATTTTTATACAGAATAATAAACAAAACGCATGGGATAGTGTTTGCTTTAGATTTGCGTTGCGGCCAAGTGTCACTGTTGAATCATTTGTTTGACAAATTAGGATTTTTGGTTTAATGTGATTTGATCCTTACTCTTTTTACAAAAAAACTTTATATTGTAACTGGAATTGGTACCTACCTTATTACATAGATAGGTAGGTACCTAAGTAAATTCAGACAGTGACAGGATCAAACTTAACTGGTCCGTGTTTGGAGTGGGATGATATAGGCATAGGAATAATAAAGGTACTTAAAACGTCAAATTCTATTTATAAGTGAACAAAAAATATGTAGTAATATATCCCCGAAACCTATATCCTGGTGGAAGTGGCGAGACGTCCAGGGAGCGGTGGTTTTGTTCATTGCTGGGAAACTTTTGTATCTTCATTGTTACTAGTGCACTCCATGTTGAACAGGGAGCCGATTTCTTCTGAAGATGCCTTGTAGATAGGCGAAATACGAGTCGGATTCTTTTTGAGTGTTTAACATGCGCTTCTTAGATATAGATGAGAGGATATTTTACTATATATTTGTTGTTCATCAATATATAAAACTCTTCCGTTACTGACTGAGTGACTGAAGACAACGCACAGCCTAAACCTGGACCTAGAGACTTGAAATTTGGCACACATATACCTTGATTATCCTAGTGGTGCACTAAGAAGGGATTTTTCGAAATTCCTACGGGAACGGGAACTATGCGGGTGAAACTGCGGGGTGCGGCCAGTTTAGATATAATAATGGATTTTGGGAAAGTCACGCCTGGATCACTTAATATCATCAAATTCAACTCTAAATTCTACAATAAATAATAATAATTTCTACAATGAAATACAAAACATTGTACAAGGAAACATGAAATATCGTACGATATAAAGCGTCAGCCGCTCGCGGCGATACCATAACACTTCGATATCCGCACAATTGACTTTAAAATAGACAAGGCGGATTAAACCTCTATTCAGATGTACAGGATAACGATAAAATGCGCTCATTGTTATTGCCTTGTCTAGAGGTACTCCTGGATATTAATTACCATGATAGGAATAAAGTTCGATACCCTTGAGGTATGCTTACAGTGTTGTCGGCCTCAGAAACTGGCAATTCATGAAGTAAACGAAATTCTAAAGGTATGTTTCATAAAGGTGTTGCCCTGTTTACTTAAAGTCCAAGAGAGTCTAGGATACATCTGGTGCAAAACCAGTGACCTAATAGTTTGACTTCTGTATCGTTATTTAATTAGGTTGTGGTGTACGAATATAGGGTTTACTTTATCCTCATTATTTTCTGTCTCGTTCATCATCATCATCATGCCAGCCGTAAAAAGTCCACTACTAAACAGGCCTCTCTCATGGATCTCCATGAGGGGTAGTTGCCATACTCACCACGCTTGGCAGACGGGTTGGCGAGCGCAGTACGGGATGTTGATACACGGAAAGACACTGCTGCCCATCTTCCGGAGGTATCCCTTGGCAGATTCGAGATTAGAAAACATTCTACTGCCGGCACCCAACCTCTATAGAATAGTTGGTTGAATACCTAATTATTTTTTTTATAAGAATATATGTACATTATCAATTATCAACAATATCATGTAAAGAAAGACACCCAGCTCCGGACCAAATATCTCCAGTTCGCGGCGGAGATTAAACCGGCTTTTTTTCGCATATCAGCCCACAGGCCACGTAGGTCGTAATATCCCCCCGATTCCCACCCACATGTCCCAGTGAGCCGATTCCGTTTAATCAACGCCCTAGATTGGAACTATTGGAACTATTCGGAGTGATTGAGCGAAGAACAGCGGGCTGACGAGCAATCTTCTACTAATATCCTGAGCGAAAACTCAATTACTATGCGAGAGTTAATTTCCTTGTGTAGCGTTGAGAAACATGAAGTTAAAAGGAACTATTTAGGGCTTAGGTAGGACTAGCTTTTCTGAGGCTTAGATTGGTGACCTTTCGAGGCCTTCGCCCCTGTTACCCCCGTACAAATGTTTGTTGTATTATCTAACTGATGAACTTAATAGTCGTAACTTAATGGCCGTGGGGTGCCGGCAATAGAATGTTACCCCTCCTCTCATGCCCATGGATGCAGTAAGAGTCTGCTAAGGGATACCTCCGGAAGATGGGCAGCAGCGTCTTTCCATGTATCAACATCTCATACTGCGCTCACCAACCCGCCTGCCAAGCGTGGTGAGTATGGCAACTACCCATCATGGAGATCCTGTGGGAGAGTGGGATCCTGTCCCATGAGGGAGGCCTGTGTTCATCAGTGGACGTTTTATGGCTGAAATGATGATGAACTTAATAGAATGTTACTTTTGAAGTTATCATGGCTGTGAGAACTATATTCAATATTATTATGATTTGGGTCTGAGTTTACCGGTGTATATTTCAACGCAGTGTCACATGGTGACACTGCGTCACTGATAAACTGAAGTCATTTGCTAGTGGGGGGTAGTCATTGATAAACGAAACAGTCTACCCTCTTTCTGAGTCTTTGACTGTGAACGGGGCATTGTTTATTACTTTAAATATCCCGTAAATATTCCATAAAGCCGTGGGGTGCCGGCAGTAGAATGTTTTTCCTCCTCTGATACCCGTGGATGCAGTAAGAGCCTGCTACGGGATAGTGGACGTTTTACGGCTGGAATTATGATGATGATGATGTATGGAGGGAACTTTTTGTGTTCTCATATCGTCCATCGTCATTATAACTCGATTTTTAAATAAAAACAAAATAATTATATATAAATTAAGTTTATTTTCATATAAAGAAAAGTGGAGTAAGATATAATCTCGTAAGTGTGTACCATAAACAATCCAAACAAATCTTCTATTGTTTTGGGAATTAAGAGAGTTGCTCGTGTCGCTCGTATAATGCTGATGCCTCACAGCATACCGATCTAAGATGTCTTAGGAACCAGGTTAACCTTATCAGGCTCTTACTGCATTCACAGTTATGAGAGGAGAGATGACATACCTACTACAGCCGGCACCCCGCGGCAGTACATGATTTAAGAAAAATCCTTGAGATTTCAGCAAAAGGTATTTGTGAAGTCATAGAAAAACATTCGGAACTATTTTAGACGCACGCATAATATTTTTATTGAATACACTTAACATTACACATCGTAAAATACTAAAACACTTGCAATAGCAGAAGCAGATTTACGACATAGAAAACAAGTGTGGGTGTATGTAAAGATCTTCATCATCATCATTTCAGCCGTTTAACGTCCACTACCTAAACACAGGCCTCTCATGGATCTCCATGAGGGGTAGTTGTTATACTCACTACGCTTGACAGGCGGGTTGGCGAGCGCAGTACGGGATGTTAATACATGGAAAGAGGCTGCTGCCCATCTCATTTTGTTTATATTCATCATCATGAATATAAACAAAAAACTGGCCAAGTGCGAGCGGACTCGCGCACGAAGGGTTTCGTACCATTAGTCTGTGAATATTTCAAGCATCTACCTCTTGCCGTTATTAATATCGAGCAGAACACGACATTAAAATTACGTTGTATGGGAGGCCCCCTTAAATATGTTTTATATTCTGTTGTTACAGCGGCAACTTAAATACATCATCTGTGAAAATTTCAACTATCTAGCTATCACGGTTTATGAGATACAACCTGGTGACAGAGAGACAGACAGACGGACAGCGGATTCTAAGTAATAGGGTCCCGTTTTTACGGACATCGGATTTCTTGTATTATTTGCGTACGGAACCCTAAAACAATGTATTCAATTAGATGTCTATTCATTTATCTTAAAGCTATTTATGTCGTTAGTTGACTGCAATGTTAATAAATTAAGTGGAATATTTAGTAAACACAATTTGTAATATGTAAAGCAATACAATTTATAATTTGAAGTCACTGAGTATTTAAACACGCTATGAGCTTCTAATTACATTCTAAAGTTCTTTGATCATGATCACACATTATTTGTGTTCAGTTCATCAAAACTTCGCCGATACATTTAATATTACCTATCTTATTTGATATTGCTTTAATATTTACACGGGTTATAGATATATCTTTATCGTGGAGAAGGAGCTGGTAGATAAAATTACGCACTTACGTCATTTTCTCTCTTACCGCCTCGGTGATGGGTTGTCCTGAAGTATAATTTGAAAAAAGATGTTTTAAGGCATAACTGAAATGAAAAATATTAGTCTTTTTTAAACTTTCGCGATCACAACACATTATTAAAATATGGGATTATCGGGTATTTATCGCGTAATTACCTTAATTTTATTCCCGACGTTTCAACCTGATTGCACCTGGTCGTGGTCGCGGGGAGACTGGCGTGCTGAAGTTAACCGCAGCAAAGCGAAGGCATCTTTTCAGACTACCCTCACTTGGTCTTCATAATTAGAAATTTGAGATTTAAGGCCGGTTCACACTGGGACAGCACACTACACTCACTGTATCAGCACACTTTGGTTTATTCACACGCCGAGTACACTTGGCTATCACTGGATTCCATGAGGCAGAGAGTCTGAAGCCGTCTTCACGATTAAAATTAGGATATTTCTTAATTTCAATCGCTTCCCGAACCATTCTCTTGTAGTAGTGCCTCTCGTTGGAAATAATCTTGGGATTGTGGAGTTCGATCCAGTGATTGGGTCCTGAGTCCACTACATGCTCCGCTATAGCTGACTTGTTTACATGTCGATTTTTGACCGCTGCGATATGTTCCTTAACACGTTCGGCGACTGAGCGCTTTGTCTGGCCTATGTAAGAACGACCACAGCTGCAATCGACTTTGTAAACTCCAGGTACTTGCAAGGGTACTACATCCTTTGGTGATCGTAGACGCTTAGCCACTTTTGTGTGTGGACTGTAGACTGTCTTTATTGAAAACTTCTTAAGCAAGTTTCCAATTTTGTCAGTAACTCCTTTCACGTACGGCAAGAAAGCTGTTTGTCTTGCAACTTCAGGGTGTTTTTCTTTGCGCTTACGAGTGGGATGCCATCTATTGGTCCTGTAGCCATTCCGTTTAAGATCCTCCTGAACATGATCTAGCTCTCCTGGTAGATGTTCAGGGTCACAGAGGTCATAAGCTCTGTTCATTAGTGACTTAACTACAGAATCCAGATGCGTGGATGATGGTGTGACGCATCATTCAGGTATCGGTCGGTGTGTGTCGGCTTTCTGTGTACACGGTATGCGATAAGGACCCATCCGAATTCACGATTACTTTAATATCAAGGAAGGCTAGAGATCTATGCTCCTCCATCTCATAGGTGAACCTTATCTTAGGGTGTATGGAGTTTAGATGTTCAGTCAGCTGATTGACTACCCCGCTGTCTCCGCTAATCACGCAGAAAACATCGTCAACGTATCTCTTCCATAGTTTTATACCGCAGGCTGTCAGATCTATCGAAGTTTCAAAGTGCTCCATCCAGATATTGGCAAGTACAGGGGCCACAGGAATTCCAATCCGGTCGAAACGTCGGGAATAAAATAAAGGTAATTACGCGATAAATACCCGATAATCCCATATTTTAATAATGAAAAATATTGTGGCTTGATATCATTTAATAGATTAATTCTCGTCTCCCGGTCCTCGATGGCGGCCACGAACGGTGCTCATGAAGAAGGGCCTCTAAATGGTCTACGAAACGTCCGTAAGCAAGATATATTATAAGTTAAGACCACGTATATAAACCTACAAAGCCGTATTATATTTATTAAAAGTTATAGGCCTGCTTTAAGTAGATCTAGTGGTCAATTGGTGCCTTTATTTAGCTACTATGGTCACAGTCAAAAAGTATTTATTTATTTGGAACCAATAGCCTAAACGTCATGTCACAAATAAAAAAACATTTAAATTGAATGAAGAACATAATTGAGATTTTTCACTTCCGAAGACTTAATTTTAAAATTAAATAAATAATGTACATTTTTTTATCGCTGAAGTCATTACTTATCATTTAACCCTTTGCGTACGGGTAATTAGTAGAGAACGACATTTCGTTCTCTACTAATATTATGAAACAGTCTTCGCACTTAAGTCGGATAATATTTACACGCAGTAAGTCTTACTTTCTTGTAGCTTATTAGAAAACATGCCGTAGACAGTAAAATGTTACCTCTCCTCTCTTGCCTGCTCTGCTCACTTGGAGATGCGTGAGGAAGGCCTATATCTAGCAGTGGACATATATAGTAGTCCTACGGCTGAGATTTATATGCTTTTATACCGAGTAGGTATAATAATACTTTAAACAAAAATAACCGTCTAATAACGCATTAAAGGGACCGATGTGGACATTACATTGTAGAAAAACATGCAAACAGGCGAACCGCATCTCAGTCAGCTTCATACGTATTGACATGTTCTTCCCTCTAAATGTAGTCGACTAAGCTGAAATGGTATAGGTGCTGGACAAGCCTAATCCATCTAACAATGCCCCAGACACTGCAGCGTCCCATACACCGTGAATCATCATCATCATAATTTAAGCTGCAAAAAGGTCCACTACTCAACACAGATAGATAGATAGATAAAACGTTTATTTACGACAGACACAGGCCTCCCTTATGGATCTCCATGAGGGGTAGATGCCATACTCACCACGCTTGGCAGGCGGGTTGGCGAGCGCAATACGGGAAGTTGATACACGGAAAGACGCTGCTGCCTATTTCCGGAGGTATCCCTTAGCAGGCTTTTACAGCATCCACGGGCACGAGAAGGGGGGGTAACATTCTACTTCTGGCACCCACGGGAACATCATGAATACCAGTTCCTAATGCTGTATAAACATAATACATATAATAGATGTAAAACGCCAATTCACAGGGACCGATGTTAGTACATACATGTCCCTTCAGACCAGTCCTGTACAAAGCCCCATCCAATCAAAAGCCATTTCATATTCGGGCTTATAAACAGATCATAAACCGACAAAGACGGTATAACGCCTAGTAAACTCCTCTAAATTCGGCTTTAACCCTCAATTTCACGACTAACTAATTTCTGATCCCAATAACAGCTATATCTAACTACATTGGGACCGTGTGAGTGAGTAACTAGCGTAATCTCTGTAAGATTGGCTTTATATGGGTTTAGTCGATGTTAAGGATATTGATCACAGTTCCGAACTTACGCTTGCTATCTGTACGATTTATGTATAAACCGCACATTTGCACTTTTGCAAGCGGTGCATTTTACTTACCTAAGCCTAAAATGCATTCAGTGCGCGTTCGACCGCCGTCCCGCGTATTCATAGCATTATCAATTATCAATAAATCAAGTAATCAAATTAATCTCTATCAATTATAATCTCTCCATCAATATCATCTAAAGGTGTAGGGAAGAAACTTTACATCTTTATGGTCCTTCGACATTTGAATCGGCGCGCGGAGAAGTTTAAATTCAGGACCACGCGGTGCAGTGACCTAGTTACGAAATCACGTGTTTCCTGTGAATTTGCCGTGTGACGTGACATTCATTAGCAATCAAAGTGACTATCAAAGGATTTTATCATAACTATCACTATCATTATTCGCGAGAAGTGTCGTGAGCCTTTTTGTGAATTGCATCATCATTATCATCAGCAACGAGTAAGGTAGTATAATCAAGGTAACTGTTCTGGGTATCTCGAGTGCGATAGCAAATCGGTTTAGTTGGCCTCCCACCAGCGGGTCTCACCAGCTAAACTGAGAAGGTGCATATATCGCGCTAGGGATCACTGGGATAGATCATAGCATTACCTATACTACATATCATCCAGCACCAGCGAGTAGGTACTATCCAACTGTTTACGAGCTCAGAGCGTCATCAGCGTAAGTAGTAGAAAATGGAAGACCTACTAGCAAACCAGCAGCAAATTATCAACGAAGTGGAAAGGCAATCAATAAATTTTAAGAAGGATGGGCCGGAGAGAAAAACCCCTCACTATGTAAAGAAGAGGCTTGAAAATCTCAAAGCCTACTGTGCAGAGTTCGACAGTAACCATAAGAGGTTGTGTGAATTTGAGTCCGATCACCCCTACTTCAAGGACAATTACTATGAGGGATTTATGAAATTGGCCCAGGAATATCAAGGTAAGATCCAACCTTTCCTAGTAGCAGAGGACAAACCATTACTGAAGCCGGCGAGCCCGGGATTAGCACGCTCCTTTGATTGGCCCACCGCTGAAACGGTGACTCCTCAGGCACCGCAGCGTGGAACAAGTACCAATCTATACCAGGAAGGTACTTCTGGACAGTCTTCAGGGAGGGTTGACAGAGGTAACTCTACCAAACTTGACGAAATGTTCAGAAAACAGAAGAGCAACTTTAAGGCATTATCAAGAACGATCAGCAACATCAATGTGTCTTCACTATCAGAGAAGTGGGAGTTTGAGGACGCTCTTCAAACTATTCAAGGTCGTTGGTCCGTTGTTGACTCTTTACACTGGGAGATAGACTGCGAACTAGTGTGTGACAACCCTGAGTACGAGCAAACGTATTATGAGTATGAGTTAAAGTACAACAATATCAAAAAATCTATCAACAGCGGCATGTGGTCGGCTCGGCATCGCGAGCAATCTACACCTGCCATGGAGATTCCCGTCTTCAACGGCAACTATCACCAGTGGATGTCTTTCAAAGACCTGTTTACTGAAACAATCCACACGAATAAATCACTATCAAATTCGCAAAAGATGCAATACCTTAAAAGCAAAATAAAAGGAGCAGCAGAAAAGCTCATACAGCATCTTAACATCAGCCAAGATAATTATGAAGTTTGTTGGGAGATTCTTAATCAGAGATATGACAACAAAAAGCTTATTCTTAACTCTCATTTAAACATTCTTTTATCAATACCTAGTATGCAGCAGCAATCATCATCATCAATCAAAAAACTTCACGATACAACAAACGAGTGTCTTAATGCCATCAAAAATCTAGGCGTCAACATTTCACACTGGGATCCGCTTATCATCTACCTTTTGTCTCAAAAATTAGACGCGGATACCCATAATGATTATGTTCAAGATCCCAAGGACATTCCCGTTTTATCAGATTTCTTAAAGTTCTTGGACTCTAAATTCACTGCGTTAGAAGCGTCTCGTCGTGGTCGTGGAGAAACATCAAAATCAAATCAATCAACTCAATCGAATCAACAGCAAGATTCTAACAAAAAACCTACCAATCAAAACTTAAATCAAAAACCATTTATAAAATCAAATAACTATCATTCTAATAAAAAATCATTCCAAGTTTCGCAACAAAAATGCCCACAATGCAACAGTCAGCACGGTATATTCCAATGCAGAATATTCAGTGAACTAAAACCGGCTGACAGGCTTAAATCGGTTACGAAACTCAATTTATGTGAAAATTGTCTGTATGATCATAAGGGCAAGGCATGTTTTTCGGAAAAACGTTGTCAGCAGTGCAAAGGTAACCATAACACGCTTTTGCATGAAGCCTACGTAAAGCAGCCCGAATCCAGCACATCAACAAAAAATAATGTGACGCACGTATCTCAAGACAATATATCAGAGATAATTTTAGCAACAGCACTAATCCAGGTAGTGGCTGAAGATGGTTCCATCATTAAAATGCGTGCCCTAATAGATCAAGGGTCACAGACGTCGCTGATTACAGAAAACGCCGCACAGCGCCTAGGGTTAGCACGACAGCGTTGCAAGGGAGTTATTTTTGGAATTGGGACAAAAGAAAACAACTGTAAGGGTGTAATCACGATCACAGCAAAATCAATTTACAGCAATTACACATTCAGCACTGACGTACTAATAATGAAAAATTTGATCAACAATTTGCCAAATATAACATTCCAAAAACCGACTTGGTCTAACCTTGAAGGTATTCAATTGGCCGACCCAGATTTCAATATTAGTCGTCCCGTGGACATTTTATTAGGCGCCGAAATTTACTCAAACATCATACTTGGCGGCCTCATCAGAGAGGGTGAATCAACCCCTATCATACAGCAAAGTCGCCTCGGATGGATTATCTGTGGAAACATGAAATCATATCATTGCAATGTCGTCATCAATAACATCGATGAAATCAGTAAATTTTGGGAAATAGAAGACATCGCCGAGAGCTCCGCCATTAATATGTCAACGGAAGATCATTTCTGTCTCCAGCAATATAAGACAGAAACCCGCCGTCAGGATGATGGCCGCTACGTCGTCCGTCTACCTCTGAAACCTGAAATCAAAGATAAATTGGGCGAATCCAAACAGAAAGCAGTAGCTCAATTTAATCAACTTGAAAGAAAATTTCTAAAGCATGAAAATATAGCAAAAGATTATAAACAGTTTATCAATGAATATCAGGAATTAGGTCATATGAGGCCGAGCATAAGTAATCCGAATCATGGCTATTACTTACCGCATCATTGTGTGCAGCGCGCGGAGTCCACTACAACTGCACTTCGTGTCGTATTCAATGCGTCATCGAAAACGTCATCAGGCTTTAGCCTCAACGACTTGATGTACAGTGGGCCTAATCTGCAAGCAGATCTATTATCATTAATTTTAAGATGGATGCAGTACAAAATAGCATTTACTGCGGACATCGAGAAGATGTTCAGACAGATTCTTTGCCACGAAGATGATCAAAAATATCAACTTTTAGTGTGGAGAGATCACAAAGATCAATTATTAAGAGAATGGCGACTTACCACGGTGACATATGGAACCAAGGCAGCGCCCTTCTTAGCCATGATGACCCTCAAGCAACTAGCACTTGATGAAGGAGAAAAATATCCAGCAGCAACAAAAACCCTGGATAGAGACTTCTACATGGATGACCTTATCAGCGGAGCACACAGCATAAAATCAGCAAAGCAAATCATATCAGACTTGATTGACCTCTTAAAATCGGGAGGTTTCAATCTTAGAAAATGGTCATCTAATGAGAGGGCATTATTGGATCAGCAAAACGAGCAAACATCATCATCATCATTTGACTTCAAACATCAAGAATCAACGAAAGCACGAACGTCTTCTCGGGGATCCCATCGAAGTCCAAGACTTCGATGGGATCCCCGAGAAGACGTGTTTTCATTCCAACTAAAAATCTTATCATCATTATCATCAAAGCCAGCCACCAAACGATCACTTTTATCAGAAATATCAACAATCTTCGATCCTCTCGGTTGGCTGTGTCCCGTAACAACCAAACTGAAATTACTATTTCAGTCAGTATGGCAACAAAACATTCAATGGGATGAACAGATTCCCGCATCATTAAACGACGAATGGTCGAATATCAAGCAAGATCTTGGAGTAATCAACACGCTTCAAATCCAAAGGTGGCTAGGAAGTCACGAAAATGATAACATAGAGCTACACGGATTCTGCGATGCTTCCGAAAGCGCATATGCCTGTGTTATCTACAGCAAAATCAAATGCACAGAGAAACCTGTGATCATAGCAGCAAAATCAAGATTAGTGCCCAAAAAGAAAAGTGTATCACTCCCGAGACTTGAGCTTTGCGCGGCACTCCTGCTATCTAATCTCATGAAAGTCGTCCAGCAAAACTTAGCAGAGCACAAAATAAAATCATTTGGATGGTCAGACTCGACAGCGGTTTTAGGTTGGATTAACGGCGATCCTAACCGTTGGAAGCCATTCGTAGCGAATAGAGTCCAAAAAATCAATCTTATCATGCCAGCAAAAAATTGGCAGTACATCAAATCAGCTGAAAACCCAGCTGACTGCGCGAGTCGTGGAATAACTGCAACACAACTGAAAGAGCATAAACTTTGGTGGAACGGACCTGCGTTGCTATTATCGCCACCGAAAGTAGATCAAGCAGTGGTTTACGACACTAATCAAGAAGAGAAAAAAATATATCAATCAAATGCTATCACACAGTGTCAAGGCGATGACGTCATCCGTGAGTTAATACAAAAACACAGCTGTCTCACTCGCGTGACGCGCATTGTCGCGTGGATGTTACGTGTATCAAGTTATAAACGCAACCGCCGCCACCCTGCATATCTAACAGCGCAAGAAATCAATCTAGCAAAAATAAAACTAATCAAATGCGTACAGCAAGAATCATTTTCCGAAGAAATTAAAGCACTGCAAAAGCAAAAGAAATTATTATCAACCAGCAAGCTTCTCTCATTGAACCCGTTTCTGGACCAAGATGGATTATTAAGAGTTGGTGGCAGAATAAAATATGCCAATATCAGTGAAAGGATGAAACATCCCTTCATAATCCCACACAACCATCACTTCACGGATATTTTGATCGATAAGGCTCACAAGGTGACACTACATGGTGGAGCAAGATTAACTTTGAATCAACTAAGACAAGATGTATGGATTATAGGAGGAATCAGAGCAGTCAAGAAACGTGTTCACAGTTGTATCACTTGCAGAAAGCATGAACCCATCAAGCTGAAGCAAATCATGGGAGAACTACCATCAGCTCGTTGTAACCCAACTCGTCCATTTTATCATACTGGAGTGGACCTGACAGGTTTCATCGATGTAAAAGCTAACGTAGGTCGAGGCATAAAAACCATGAAAGGTTATGTAACAGTCTTCGTTTGCATGGCCACGAAGGCCATTCACTTGGAGCTGGTGTCTGATCTAAGTTCAACAGCATTCTTATCAGCACTACGACGAATGGCAGCCCGGCGAGGTACCCCACGCCACATCTACAGCGACAACGGAACCAATTTCGTCGGAGCCAACAAACGTCTAGAGCAGGAAACTATCAACCTAAAAAGCACACTAGATCATGAGTTTTACTCAACAGTGGCCGAAATGCAGATAAAATGGCATTTCAATGCTCCTTCCTGGCCCAGTGCTGGGGGGCTATGGGAGAGTGCAGTTAAAAGCCTCAAACATCATTTTCGTAGAGTGATTGGAGACCAAAAGCTCACCTACGAAGAGCTATCAACACTTCTTGCGCAGATTGAAGGTTGCCTAAACACTAGGCCCTTATGCGCACTAAGAGAAGATCCAGATGACATAAATTGTCTAACACCATCTCACTTTTTGTCAAGCGGCCCAGTTCTTACTATTGTGGAAACTGAAACAGATCAACGCACCAGATGGCAATTAGTACAGAAAACTTTCAAAGATATCTGGAAAAGGTGGCAATCAGAGTATTTATGTCAATTATCAAACAGAAGCAAATGGCAGCAAGCAGAAGCAAACATGGAGCTAAATGACATCGTAATCATTCACGATGCGAATGTACCCGCCGGAAAATGGGCTATCGGAAGAGTGGTAGAGCTTCACCCCGGAAAAGACGGATATGTTCGCGTAGTCACGCTAAAAACTAAGAACGGTACTATGAAAAGACCAATAGTAAAACTATCTAAACTGCCAGTAAATGAGCCTTCGGCAAGAGTGGATCAGCAATATCAAAATAAACCAGCACAAGAATATCAAGAACCACCTATTAAGCAATTAAAAAACATCAAAATCGTTCAATTTTGTAGGGCTGTTGATGATGACAATGATGTTATTCATAACGCCCGTCCAGTGTGATTACAAGCTATCAAATATCAACAACAATCAAAGCATTTATTTCGACAAATTATCAACAATGCACCTTGTCCGAGATCATTGGAAACTTATAGTTTATTATAACATGGACCCATATTGGCAAGGAATGCAGTTATTCACAAAATATATTGATCATCTCGAAAGCATGTGTTCAACAACATCAAAGCAAAATTACTGTGACGTTGTCTTACTACAATTACGTCACGGATTCGAAGAACTACAGTACTACAACAGTTTGATGCTCGGCAAACCAATGGAACGCGGAACGAGACATCGCCGCGGTCTTATCAATGGAATTGGATACCTGGCACATAGTCTGTTTGGAGTACTGGACGAACAGTTCGCAGAGCAATATGAGCAAGTTATAGAGTCGATTCGAAACAATCAAAAACATTTGGCCCTCTTGTGGAAAAATCAAACATCAGTAGTTGAATCTGAATATAACTTACTGAAAAGAGTGGAACAATCAATGAATAATCAGCATAAACTATTTAATCAACAAATTATCAGTCTAGAGAAAAATTCTAATACATTATCTAAACAAATCGAATCAGTGGCAAATAATAACAATTTTGCCTTATCATCAATCATCGCTAACAGCATCATGATGAACATAAAAAACATACAAGATACATTGGTGGATACCATCACAGATATCCACTATGGGAAATTAAATATCCATCTGTTGACCCCAAAGCAACTACAAAATGAGCTTAATATCATATCAGGGCAACTTTCCAAGGATTTGACCTTACCCATAAGCAACATGCAAACCGAACTATCAAGCATTTATCATCTACTGAAAGTGAAAGCAAGAATGACCAAACTTTACTTCATTTTCGAAATAAAAATCCCGCTGATCACCAGAGATAGTTATGACATATACAAGCTCATACCAATACCTCACCAGCGCGGAAGAGAGATGATCGTGATCTCACCTATATCAGAATATGTAGCGTTGAACATTCAAAAGGATTCGTATATCACACTATCGGAAAATGAAATTCAAAACTGTCTCCCCTATGACTCATCAACACGCCTGTGCCCATTACAGAGACCTATACATCATATGACGTCAGACGAAAGTCTTTGTGTAATGGACCAGTCAACAAATCAATGCACAACCAACATTAAAAAATGTACACCCCACTGGTCAGAACTTAATCACCTGAATACATACCTGTATTTTATTTGCGATCAACATACGATAAGAATCATATGTGAGCATCAAGTTACGGCTGTACCAGTCAGCAAGGCCGGCATTATGACACTGGGAGACGGCTGTATTATCAAGGGCGAAGACTTTGAAATATTTGCACACAACAGACAAACGAATCTACTAAAAACTCGACCAGATATCATGCGTATAGAGATTCCTCCAATCAATAACATTATAAACTTAACAATACCTATTAGTGCGACTATGTCACATGATTTGGAGAATCCCAATTATCAGAAAGATCTACGAAACATCGGCACACAGATACAAACGCTAAAATCTGCCGAAACCAGCGTAGAGCTATCACATATCATATCATATCACGACGTGCATCAGTTCGTGGTCCTATATGTCTTGGTAGGAGCAGGCCTACTAGCACTCGCGCTATTCGCCTGGCGGCGAGGGCGACTCCGCTGCTCTGCGCGAATCTCGCCCCCGCCCGCGCCGGCCCCTGCGCCGGCGCCCCGCAGCGAGCACCCCAACATTCGTGTTCACTACACGACGACTCCGGCGCCGACGGCAACAGTGAGCACCAGCATCATCGACAATCTAGTGAATCGAAGTGCGCGCAGTAATTCCGATTGTGTTGACGCAACTACTTCGCCTAGTTTCTTAAATCGTTTCATTAAAAGTGAAGTGCAGTGAATTGAAATATCATAAGCTGGACATTATTAGAGACTTTGCTTTTAATTTAGAAATTTTTATACATACATTTTACTTTTTGTTTTTATCATTTTACATGTATCATTTTTTATAATTTTGTTAATCATTTTAAATTCTTCTCCCTCGGGAGCATGTACGATTTATGTATAAACCGCACATTTGCACTTTTGCAAGCGGTGCATTTTACTTACCTAAGCCTAAAATGCATTCAGTGCGCGTTCGACCGCCGTCCCGCGTATTCATAGCATTATCAATTATCAATAAATCAAGTAATCAAATTAATCTCTATCAATTATAATCTCTCCATCAATATCATCTAAAGGTGTAGGGAAGAAACTTTACACTATCACCATGGACTTAATAAACACTTAGTCCATGCTATCAATTAAATATTGAAGCGTGGACTCACGGCAAGGTTGGTAAAATTCCTAATAAAATTACGCGTGGCTAAATATAGGTTTATATGCCGTGGGGTGCCGGCAGTAGAATGTTACCCCTCCTTTCATGCCCGTGGATGCAGTAAGAGCATGTTTAGCGTCTTTCGTGTATCAACATCCCGTATTTGCGCTCGCCAACCTGCCTGCCAAGCGTGGTGAGTATGGCAACTACCCCTCAGGGAGATCCATAAGGGAGGCCTATATTCGTTCGACGTTCTAGGGCTGAAAATGAATGAATAATGAAAATATAGTTCACTGGTACTGCTATTTTATGTATTTAAAGTGTAAACCCACACTAATGTATAATTTATAAAAATCGATGCTTGGTGCTACAAAACCGATTCAGGCAGTCAAGATTTTCGACCCGACGGTTAGTTTGCTCTGTAGCCGAATCGGTAAAGGCAGCCTGCGTCAAAGGTGTTCGTCTGAACGTCGTGTCCCGTTGAAGCCAAAATTTTAATTGCATTTTTCATTTCTATAACTGGTTTTATTCTAACTACGTAGATGGTTTGCATAATAAATAAATATTTACTTTACAGCAAAATTGGTTATATTGTAATATAATTATTATACTACAATTTTGGGCAATGTTTTTAACGTCAACAAATGTTTATTGCTCAGTATGGGACTTTTGATACATGGGAAGACACTGCTGTCCATCTTCCGGAGGTAGTATCCCTTAGCAGGTTCTTACTGCATCCATGGGCATGAGAGGAGATTTCAAGGATATTAGATAACATTTTCGAACATGCGGTTTCTAAGTAAAATCTAAATTACATCGTTTATTACCTAAGTTGTAAATAACAAGGTATTGTGTAGGCGCGTTTGTTTAGTAGAAGTGCAAAGGCCTTTTACGTAAGTTAATTAATAAAATAAAACAACACAATTTAACTGAACAAAGCACATAATTCGAAATGTAGCGTTTTTCCAGTATATAATACTAGCCGCACTTCGCGGTGTTACTCGCGTATTTCCCGTTTATGTGGGAATACGGAGATAAAATCTATG
Source organism: Pasiphila rectangulata (assembly GCA_963082625.1). Lineage (NCBI taxonomy): Eukaryota > Metazoa > Arthropoda > Insecta > Lepidoptera > Geometridae > Pasiphila > Pasiphila rectangulata. The sequence goes on along the minus strand of OY720245.1, from coordinate 15,688,216 downwards.
TTACTCAAGGATAATGTAGCAGTCTTATGGTAAAATAATTTTGAAAATCGGTTTAGTAGGGTTTATTCGTTACAAACATACAAAATACAAATCTTTTTTGGTTATAATATTAGTATATGTACGTAATATGTAGATATAGTAATCACACCATGGCACCTAGCTGTACTATTCTTCGTTCCACATTATAAAACGTTCCGTCATTCTAGAAGCTATATTTGGAAGCAACAACGGCCTTCAGTTATTTTAGAAGCAGGTTTTTGCGCCATTTTCTGGCTGTAAGCTATCACATTTCACGTACATTACCACAATACTTGTATTTTCTTTTGTACTCGTGTTTTGGTACCAGTAATTATTTAAGAGACATTTCTTTGTTTATGATTTATATTTTTATTATTTTTGACGTGTACCAATGTAAATAACTGGGAATTATCTTTTTATTCATTAAGTATGATCTAAATTGTGGATAAAAATGTTTTACGGCTAAATTAGACAGAACGTTATTGAACTGTGTTTATTTTTCAATAAGACCTATATTGTTCATTCCTATATATAACATTCCTCCGAATAAATATTATGATTATGTTTAAAGTATTATCACGCTTTTATTTAGCTTGATATTTAGATAGAAAATACTTTACTGCACACCTTAAAACTAGACACAAGAAACACTGGAAAACAAAGTGTCAATTTGCGGCCTTATCGCTAAAGAGCGATCTCTACCAGGTAACTTCGGGATGGATTGGATTGTAATATATGATTGAATCTTGAAAGCTGAATTAGAAGCACATTCGGGCCTTCGATTGGACTCAAATTTAGTATAATTGGGTATCTTCGGAGCTGGTCTGGCGATGGAGTCTGAAGGTCCATAATCATTATCATTTGTTTATCATTAAGAAAAAAGTATTAATTAATAATAATAATAAATAATAAAATAAAATTAATTATTAATATTTTTAAGCGCCTGTACTGTCCCACTGCAGGGCAAAGGCCTCCCTTCCTTCCTTCCACCTTTCTCTGTCTTGAGCTACTGTGGTCCAGTCTTCCAATTAGTCCAATCCAATTAGTCGAGTTCGTCTCTCCATCGACGTCTCGGTCTGCCGCGAGGTCGTTTCCTGTCTTGTGGGATCCATTCGGTAGTGGATTTAGCCCATGTCTTATCATAAATAATTGTATCATAATTATATCTTAAAATTAATTATTATTTTTAATTTCTTATGAAGATTGTGTGTTTCATTAATTTAAGATGTGTTAATTTAATTATTTAATCTGTGGCTGAAATAATGTATCTGTGTTGTGTACTATATGTATGTATTTCTAAGCTGAAATAAACGTACTGAATTGAATTGAATTACAAACCATAACGAAAGGTGGCCATATGAATTCTTTATCTAAACAAGCTAAAACCCATCAAGTTTCGGCTTTTATGTTTTGCCTTGGCAACAACTTTTATAACCTGAATTTATTGTCTTTGACTTTGACTTTCATAGCAGCTGGTTAGATCAGTTTTAGTTTAATAAAAGTTTGGTTTTATCTCAAAAAGATTACGCACAGGTGGGGTTAATAGCTCTTTTTGTATTATTTTTCGTATTCATTTTAATTTGTTTCTTGATTGGTGCAGGATCTGATGGCAGATGATGGATGCAGCAAGCCACAATTAAAATAAAATAAATAAACAAAGCCTTTATTTCCTATGACTAAGATATAAAATAAACAATTGTGATTATTTATGCTGCACTCCAGTTTGTATAAAACGTATACAATTTAATAAAAGGTTTCCAAAATTTACCTAAATTAAAATTATAAACTAAATTTTTGCTAACTATGATTATGGTTTAAATAAAAAATAATAAAAAATAAAGCCTTCGTTCACAAAGATTTACATTTCGTATATAAAATTATCATTTTATCACTTTAGTTTTTATAAAACTTTGCATTTTTAGCTGACCCGTGCGGTTTCACCCGCACTAAGACAACTTGGTGAGAATGGCAACTACCCCTCATGGAGATCCATGAGGGAGGCCTGTGTTCATCAGTGGACGTTTTATGGCTGAAATGATGATGATCATGAAGACAACTTTAATATTCGTTATTTTGTTCGTCATATTAACAAGTTTATAATCGTTAGTAGTCTAATCTTCTAATTTATTAGTAGTTAAACTAAATTCGTAAGCGTACCAAACCGAATCAGGCGTATCAAGCTAGTTTTAGCAAACTTTGCTAATATTAAGTTTACAGAAGGCTAGGGTCGTGACTGTTGGACCGGGTACAAACCGGTATTTAAAGGCTTACCATTATTTCATGTTTTGTTTGGTATTAATAGAGTACTGTCGTGAGGTGCTGGCAGAAGAATGCTGCCTCTCCTCTTTGCCCGTGGTTGCAATAAGAATCTGCCTAGGGATATCTCTGGGAGACGGGCAGCAGTGCCTTTACATGTATCAACATCTTCTATAGCACTCGCCAACCTGCCTGCCATGCGTGGCGAGTAAGGCAACAACCCCCTTGCGATCAAGGAGATCCATACAATGGATGTCCTGTGGCTGGAAGAGGGAGAAAATAAATAATTGTGTATAAAAATACCATAGAAAACATCAAAGAACCTTCACAGTAAATATTGTCGTAATCATTTTATTTCCGACCTTTGAGCTAAGCTGAGCGGTTGGTATACATGTAAGTACAATTCATTTAACAATCTCTCAGGTACTGCAGCGTCCCGTACAGCTTCAATACCAGTTACTGGCGCTGAAAAAATCATCATTATCATCATCTTTTAGGACGTCCACTGCTGAACATAGGCTTCCCTGAAGAACTGATCATGAGTAGTTGTTGCCATACTTATGTACATACATGCGGGTTGCCCGGCGCTGTTCGGGATGTTGATACACGGAAAGACGCTGCTGGAAGGTTCTTACAGCTTCCACGGGCAAGAGAGGAGGGACAAACATAGACAGAGGCTTGACGATGACCAAGCAAGCCAAGAGCGCCAACAAGTCAGTGAAAGCAGCGAGGGTAGCGCTGCAACCGATAACCGCGCCACAAATCCTACTAAGGATGAGACTGGCTTTGTACCGCACGTACATACATACGCCCACACTGACGTACGCCGCCCCAGCGCATTCACCAACCAACGCCAGAGACAGCAACTGAGAGCGCAGGAGGACCTGAGCCTAAGAGCGATAGTGGACGCGCCTCGCTTCATCCGGAACAGGACCATAGTGCGAGACCTAAAATTTGAAACCTTCATTACCCGCCTAGCGGAGAACATATTTTGAAGAAGACGCCTCAGACCACAAACACTTACAGGACGCCTAGGTACGACCGGTTACCTAACACAAAACTATACGCCAGGGAGCTGCTACAACAACACATCGACACACGGACACGGAACCCGAGCCCCGACACCACACGGGCACACACATACACGCGGCTCAGATGGGCTACCCCAAGGACCCCTTAGTTTTGACTAAGGGCGGAAAAGACACCGCAGTAAGGGGCTGACGCCCCATGACTTCGTCCGCGTAAGAAGAGAGGAGGGACAACATTCTACGGCCGGCACCACAAAATAGATGTCCAATTACATGGAAGACGGCCAATTACATATTATATTTCCGGCTTTTATTATGACCGCTTATCAATGATCGTGCAATCCCTAATTACGTGTAGTGAACCAAAGTTTTGTTTATTATCTGTGGTATTATTGACTTTATTGTTACTACGTGGATAGTTTGTACCATTATAATGTATTTACTAGACAGAAAATTTCGCTTTATTACTATAGTTTCGCGCAATATTTTAACATTAAACAAGTTTTTAAAACAATTTTGTAATCGCTGAAGAGAATCGTTATTATTAGTTCTCCAAATGGGATATTTGTGTATATTTTTTCAATATTTTTTTTGTGTGTCACTTGTACATAATTTACTGTGCTATATTGTTTAATGTGTATTGTTTAAAGTAAAAACAACTCTCTAGTTTCAAGATTCTTTTCTTCCGTTTTTATGTACAAAACCTAATACGTAGATAGGGCAATGGGTTACATTTTTATTAATTCGTGGCATTTAAGTTAAGTTGTACCTTTAAATAAGACATTTATTTATAATCACATGTGGTTATTTGTTATCTATTATAAATAAATAAATAATCGTTTATGAGGAACATGATGTTTTTACCGACTGGCGGCGACTATGAAATATTGATCAGAACCTAACAAACGTACGCAATGAACCGGTCCAAATTGAGCCACAGAGTTAGAGGTAAGTAAGTTATAAACTTTGAAACCTTCAAAATATTATATTTTTATATTATACATTACAATTCTGCCCATTCTATAACTATTTTGTTCCAAATTCACATATGAGATACATGACGTTGTGACCGGATGGCTGCGACTATGAAATATTGATCAGAACCTAACAAACGTATACAATGAAACGGTCCAAATTGAGCCACAGAGATAGAAGTAAGTTATAAATGTTGCGTCCCTAAAAAATATTCATTATAATTCTGGCTATTCTATACCTTTTTTGTTCCTATTTCACATATAAGGGACATGACGTTGTGACCGGCTGGCTGCGACTATGAAATATTTATCAAAACCTAATAAACGTACACATTGAACCGGTCCAAATTGAGCCACAGAGATAGAAGTAAGGTATAAATTTTGCGTCCTTAAAAATATTCATTACAATTCTGGCCATTTTATACCTTTTTTGTTCCAATTTCACATATGACGGACATGACGTTGTGACCGGCTGGCGGCGAATATGAAATATTTATCAGAACCTAACAAACGTACACATTGAACCGGTCCAAATTGAGGCACAGAGATAGAAGTAGGTTAAACATTTTGCGTCCTTAAAAATATTCATTACAATTCTGGCCATTCTATACCTTTTTTGTTCCAATTTCACATATGACGGACATGACGTTGTGACCGGCTGGCGGCGACTATGAAATATTGATGAGAACCTAACAAACGTACGCATTGGACCGGTCCAAATTAAGGGGTTGTCTAAATTTTGCGGATTTTAGTAAAATTTAGAAACTTTTGCTGGACATAATCTTGTAGGATATTTTATTGAGTTAGGCTCTTATTTTTTAAACCCTTTACGTACGTATTTTAGAAACGGTGCTATAAAGCGGCCGATAAAGGCATTTAAAGTTTTCGACCCGACGCGACGGTTAGTATTTTCGTAGCCGAAATGGTAAAGGCAGCCTGCGTTAAAGGTGTTCGTCTGAACGTTGCGGGTTCGATCCTCGTCAAGACAAAATTTTGATAACATTTTTAATTTCTTTGTATTTTAGAGATATTTCATTACATAATAATATATTTATATTAGAACTTATTCGTTCGTTCTTTACTAAGCATTAAACGGTTAATAAATTAAGACAATATTCGTTAAATTATGTTTTTTTTGTCCCGCTTCTGGGCCTTATGCGGGCTATCCTCTAGAAGATGCGGCATTGTGGTGCTGGAATATAAGTATTATATTTACTAACTGACTAAAATTCCTTTCTGCCATGCGTATTTTTGTAACCATCATCATCATTTCAGACGTAAAACGTCCGCTACTGAACACAGGCCTTCCTCATGGGGGGTACCATACTCACCACACCAGGCGGGTTGGCGAGCGCAGTACGGGATGTTGATACACGGAAAGACGCTGCTGCCCGTCTTCCGGAGGTAACCCTTAGAAGGCTCTTACTGCATACACGGGTATGAGACGAGGGTAACATTCTACTGCCGGCACAAAAACATAATTGCCGTGGCCTATATTTGTGATTATAATAAATTAGGCCAGATGAGTGTCGAGCCATGCGCAGCCCAGGGTTCCGTAGATAGCAGTGAGAGTTTTCAGATTTGTAAGTTTTTGGGTTTACTGAGCAGTTTAGATTTTATACACTCTCGAAAAATATTTTTAAAACTTGAATAATTCGCAAACGGAACCCAGTTAGGGTTCCGTTTGCGAGTTATTCAAGTTTATACTCAACTTTTATAGCCGTTTTTTATAGCCGTGGGGTGCCGGCAGTAGAATGTTACCCCTCCTCTCATACCCATGGATGCAGTAAGAGCCTGCTAAGGGATACCTCCGGAAGATGGGCAGCAGCGTCTTTCCGTGTACCAACATCACGAACTGCGCTCGCCAACCCGCCTGCCAAGCGTGGTGAGTATGGCAACTACCCCTCATGGAGATCCATGAGCGAGGCCTGTGTTCAGTAGTGGACGTTTTACGGCTGAAACAACTATACTCAACTTTTAATTCTTTCACTTCAGTCTGACAGTCTCTTCGTAAAGTCAAAGACAGACATAGCGAAACTTTAATGTTGTCTTGTATTACTACGGAGCCTTCAAAATGGTTAACACTCTTCATTTTATTCGCTGCCTATTTCTTGTTGACTTCGTGTCACTGTCGCGTCATAAAAAAGCAGTAATAACTCCAACAGTGATCCCACTCGTTTACAAACAAAGATTCGTAAAAACAGCATTCGAAGCCGAAGTATCCGTGTCATAATATATCTCAGTTACAGGAGGCTCTCGGCAAAGTGTGAAATATACGGTTGTTCAATATTTATACGCTTTTTATTTGTGTTATTTATTCAGGAGGCACGTTTTGTCGTTGAGACAAAAGGAGAGTCAGCCTCCATATCTTATTTTTCGACGGTATCTGCATTCGTTTTGGTCGCGCTAGGTCGTACCTATAAATAATGCATTTGCACGCGTCGGGTCTGCGTTCCCCAATGGTCTGCCCGATTAAATTATTCCCCAGATTCTTAGCACTTATAAAACACGGCTCATTGTTGTATTCCAAATTCAAATTCGAAATACTCATCTACCGTAAATATTATAATAAATCCCATAGCTTATTTATTCCGTTTCGTGTAATATAAATTTCACCGAGCGACCGATACGCTCTATGGTATGCCCAACTAGTTATATCAGGAAATGCAGATCAATAGGTTACTTGAATTAACATAAATGTGCTTTTCGAGGAAATTGGTGGACATTTAGAAACAAAAACTTAGGCTGTTGAAACGGTGTCTTTTAATTAGAATGCAAATTTAATAGCCTAAAGGGATTTACATGTCAATGGTTGCCTAAATAACGGGAACTGGGGCACAAAGGAACGTCGATTGCTTAGACTCCTTACGGTATTATATTGAACTCCTAGTATGAAGCATCCAGTGCCTTTGAATACCAATAATTTGCAAATTTTGAATTTAGTCTGGATTGTTCAGGTAGTATATGCATCCATCTAGTTTGGAGATGCTCAGAGTAAACGTTATATATTGGAAAATAGGCAGCAGTGTTATTTAGCTTAAAGCTACGATATCCAATTCTAAATACAAAATTGCTTTATCACATTAATAATGGAGCTACATCAATATCATGAGGGGATTGTTGTCATACTTATTATGCTTAACCCTAGATCACTAACCTTATTTTTCAACGCTTATTACTAAGCTTCGTCGTCCCGACTACGCTGTCAAAAAAGTAGGTTTTTAGGGTTTTATTGAATAAAATACTTGATAGTTTTATATTATTTTTTTAATACAATCATTTAACAAAAAAATATAACATTCTTGTTACAATAAAATGCAATAAAAAATATATAGTTTTAATTCCGCTTATGCTGAGATGCAGGAGCACCGCCCTCCCGCCCGCTAATTATGCACATGCAGGGAGAACTAGCTTGTCAGTGCAGCATGCATACCCAAACCTATACGACGACACGTGTTTCGCCTCTCCGCGAGGCATCATCAGGTGACCGCTGAGATGTTGACTGGTCGGCCGCTGGAACGAAAGACAGTTTTTCGTTCCAGCGGCCGACCAGTCAACATCTCAGCGGTCACCTGATGATGCCTCGCGGAGAGGCGAAACACGTGTCGTCGTATAGGTTTGGGTATGCATGCTGCACTGACAAGCTAGTTCTCCCTGCATGTGCATAATTAGCGGGCGGGAGGGCGGTGCTCCTGCATCTCAGCATAAGCGGAATTAAAACTATATATTTTTTATTGCATTTTATTGTCATGGATTTCCGCAAAGTAACGCCTGATTCCATTAATTATATTCTTGTTACATTAAATCACATATATGTTCCATAATCAGCCTTTTTTCTGAGACCATATTTTTCGCTCTAAAAAAAATTATTGTTTTTTTTAAGTGCTTATGTATAAAAAACTAAAACCAAATTCTTTAAAATAAACTTAAATTATCAAAATTAACATACAAAATCAACAAAAAACGTTAACATTTTGGTAAAAAACTATGAACTAAGACATTTGTGAAACACTTCAAGTTTGTGTTCGCCACAAAGCGATTTGTTGCACGGATCAACCTCTATGTGGTCTTCCTGCTCACTTTCTGATGAATTTTCTTCGTCACTATTATCAGCTAATAATAGTTAAAGAATCGCATCTAAAATAAAAAATAATATGCATTACTTTCATGTGGTAAAAACTAAAAATATCACTAACAAAATAGTACAAAAAATATCCTTAATACTAACCTTCGTCGTTGCGACGAGTCATGGTGGCTGGTCTGGCGCCTACAGGCCTCCCACACAAAAAACACTACCTTCCATCGCGGGGGCAACGGGCCAACTGAAATTACACGGGAGATGCAATTGGTGCAAACCGCGCAATCAAAAGTTACGGCACTTTTTTTAGATTCGCGTCGTCGGTTCGACGAAGCTTAGTGATCTAGGGTTAACCTGTTAAGCATAATAGGTTGGAGAGCGCAGTACGGGATGTTGATACACGGAAAACGCTGCTGCCCTGGTATTCTTTGTAAAGATTTTAAATAAATACATAAATGATATAATGATTTATTGATTCCTTGGCAGATTCTAACTACAAGGGCTAGATAAGGGCCTTTTGGTAAACGCATTTTTCCCTCGCATAATAAATCCCAAAATATATCCGCGCCTATTAGGATATCGATTGTTCGAGATTTATGAAAATCAGGATCAGCTAATTGGATATTACCAGGGATACCGAACCTCGCATACTGTTCAGGTACCGCTGGTAATAATGAAGCAATGTTTTTTAACACATAACATTGTATTCGCATGTTGTAGGAGCTTGTACACGACCTAACATCAACTTCGCATATTTTTGTTGATTGCGAGACCGAGTTTCCTACCCCTCGTATTTCGTGAGTGGACTGTATTGATTTAATGCCTAATTTATCGCATAATGATTGCGTAATAATGCTACGCTCCGAACCCGAAAAGCGCCGAATCATCATACTTACTCTCTGTAACATTTTTATTAATATAAGAAGTCAAAAGTTTGAAGAGTTTAATTTTCAACCACCGAAGGCACCAGCCTCAACATTTGGTAAGTTAAAAAAAAAAAAAAATGTTGAGGCTAGTGCCTTCGGTCGTTGAAATGAAACTCTTCAAACTTTTGACTTCTTATATTAATAAAAAATGTTACAGAGAGTAAGTATGATGATTCGGCGCTTTTCGGGTTGTGTTCGCCATATTGAATTTATACAATTTAAAAAAGATGTTCGGATACACTGTTCACTCGTTCGGATACGCCGCGACATGCCCCCGGCCTTGGAAGCACCAGCTCCAAGTAAGAATGAAGTTGCAGCAGCTGGTCACGTCGATGAATCCTCGTTCTCCTTGAAAAGTGGACATATCTTTGGATAACTGCGCCTCACGACGCCGGACGCCGTCCGGATATCAGCCACTCGGGATATGCCATCCTTTCCTGTGATTGTATTGATGATTCTGCCGAGAGACCATTTCATTGGGGGAAGATTATCGTCCTTGATGACGACGAGCGTGTTTGATTCAAGGCTGTCGACATTTTCCCTCCATTTGCATCTCACTTGCATTTCTGATATGTACTCCTTTGCCCATCTCGTAACGAAGTTATGTCTAATATGCTCCACTCGCTGGAACCGGTTGAGAAGCCTCCCAGGGTCGCCTCGCATATCCTGGTATACCGGTGAAGTGAGCGGTCGGCCAACTAGGAAATGTCCTGGAGTGAGAGGAAGGAAATCGTTGGGATCAGATGAGAGGGGGGATAAAGGTCGGGAGTTCAGGACCGCTTCTACCTGACTTAAAACCGTGGAAAACTCCTCAAAAGTTAAATGAGCGTTTCCCATAATGCGTGATAAATGAAGTTTACACGATTTTACTCCACTTTCCCATAAACCTCCAAAATGTGGTGAATAAGGTGGAATAAAGATAAAATTAATAGATTGACTTACTGCGTATGCAGTTAAGTCAGATGAGCATTGTTTTAAAAAGCGTTTTAATTCATTACTAGTACCAACGAAATTTTTGCCGTTATCTGAATGAATTGTATGAGGTTTACCGCGTCACGAAATAAACCTTTTTGGCGCTAAAATATATGCTTCAGCAGATAAATAACTTACAAGTTCCAAGCGCACCGCACGCGTAATAAAGCAAACAAATAGACAAACATAAGATTTTTGCGTTTTAGCACCCCTATAACCTAACGATTCAACGTGAGTGTTGGTTCCGCTATATCTACGCCACATTGATGAAATGGGTACATACATAGGTGTCAACCGATATAGGTAAACTATACACAATTGGATTATATTTAACTTCCGATAAACAATCCCGCATCGTAATTGGATTTTTATCCGAAGTTAAATCACCGCAACAAAATCGAGAGAAAACCTAGATAACGGAAATATCTCGCTTTGCGATGTGTGTAAAACATTAATTATATTTGATTTAACTTCCGGTACATAATCCCGCATCGTAATTGGATTTGTATCCGGAGTTAAATCACTGCAACAAAATAGTGAGAGAACCTAGATAAATGAAATATCTCGGTTTGTGTTGTTTGTAAAATATTCACTATATCTGGTTTAACTTTAGGCAAATCATCCCGCATCGTAATTGGATTTAATCCAAAGTTAAAAAACCGCAACAAAAAGCGAGAAAGAACCTATACGTAAGGGAAATATCTCGTTTTGCGATGTGTGTGAAACATTTATTATATTTGATTTAACTTTAAGCAAATCATCCCGCATCGTAATTGGATTTTTATTCAAAGTTAAATCACCGCAAAAAAATCGAACCTGCGTGGGAAAGGCGGTCCTTTCCACCGCAGCGCCGAGGAAGCTACGTCAGGTAGGTATGTGCCGCGCGAAAGTAGATTTGCTAGATCCGAGACAAGCCATGTGTTTCGCTTATCCTTTTAAAGATCCTTAGCAAACTGCGTGACGTCATGCGGCATTGAGTCATCCCACTTTAATTTTAATAGTCATAGTTTTTATAAAAATACTTTCGCTCACATAATTGAATGAGCAAACCGCAGGGATAGAACATTTGCAAAACTTTAGATAAAATTGACCGCTTTATTTATATCAATTCTAAATCCTGAGTTACAACTAAACTCATTCGATGAGTTTTTCTAAACAATGCCTACAGTTTGTCCGTCTGCGCACGCAACGTATTTACGTAAACGTTACCATCTCAGCCGCAGGACTGCTGTCCACGTCCACAGCTGGATTTAAGCCTCTCAGGGATCTCCAAGATCAAGAGGGGGTTGTTGCTATACTCACCACCCTTGACAGGTGGGTTGGCGAGCGCAGTACAGGATGTTAATACGCGGATAGACGCTGCTGCCCATCTTCCGGAGGTAGCCCTTAGCAGATTCTTACTGCATCCACGGGCAAGAGAGGAGGGGCAACATTCTACTGCCGGCACCCCACGGCATTCTACGTAGTTAAATGCCAAACAAATCGCTTTGTTTAGCAGGCCCGGCAAGCATGAATCGATTTAGGGCTTGAGGATACGATTCACCTAAGCTTTGTGGTGAAGATTTGAAAGGGATGCTGTCGGAGAACCTTTCGTCACTATTGCGTGTCGTAGTTTTGACGAAATGTTCACAACAAGGCTTCTCATCTTCAGAGCACGCCTCACAAAGCATTGGTGCGTCCTCAAGCTCCCAGAACTTACGTAATAGTTCATCGGTTGATTGAGAAAAATTACATTGCATGTAACTCTTTTTCTGCATTATATTTAAAGGACCCGATATGACCCAACCTAACTGTGTGTTTTGTAGGAAAGGGCCTTTAGGAGTGTATTATATTATCTGTGCTTTAGGTAAACGCATTTTTCCCTCGCATAATAAATCCCAAAATATATCCGCGCCTATTAGGATATCGATTGTTCGAGATTTATGAAAATCAGGATCAGCTAATTGGATATTACCAGGCATACCGAACCTCGCATACTGTTCAGGTACCGCTGGTAATAATGAAGCAATGTTTTTTAACACATAACATTGTATTCACATGTTGTAGGAGCTTGTACACGACCTAACATCAACTTCGCATATTTTTGTTGATTGCGAGACCGAGTTTCCTACCCCTCGTATTTCGTGAGTGGACTGATTTATTTTATTTATTGATTTAATGCCTAATTTATCGCATAATGATTGCGTAATAATGCTACGCTCCGAACCCGAGTCGAGAAGCGCGCGCGCTGTTTGATAATTACCTAACTTGTCTTTAATTCTCAATACTGCCGTAGATAACAGTACTGGCCGCACACATTGATAATTAGCGCATAGAACGTCGGTGTGTGCATCTGTTATTGCAATCGTAGGCTTTGCGGAGGGAAAAGGTAATGACTGCGCGGGGAGGGACGCGTGCATAGAAACTGACGTGATGTTATCAGCGGATGCGGCCGCCGCAGGCAGGACACTTGCACTAACTTCACTATCGCAAATTAATGAATTGTGCTTTTTCGTGCACTTCCTACATGGACCGAATCGGCAGTCAGTCAGAGCGTGCCCAGCGCGCAGGCAGTTCTCGCATAAATGTTTTTCCCTAATGTGTTTTAGCCTAGCCGCAAAGTCTAAATTGAGAAAGGTTTGACAAGCATAAAGTGGATGATTTTGAGTGCAAAGTGAACATTGTGACCCTTTTGATTTACCGGACGGATTGTTTGTAGAAACGTTACATTGCATTTTGTTATTATTGTGTGTGTTATGCTTTTTATAACTAGTGTTTGCGTGTAACACTAGTAACGTTTCCAACATATCCGCCCTGTCTCTCAAAAAGTCCAACAACACGTCAACCTTCATTATTGACTTGGAGTCACCAGATTGCTTTAAAAATTGATATTCCAAATTCCAAAATTCCAAAATTCCAAAATTCCGAAATTCCAAAAATCCAAAATTCCAAAATTCCAAAATTCCAAATTCCAAATTCCAAAATTCCAAATTCCAAAATTCCAAATTCAAAAATTCCAAATTCAAAAATTCCAAATTCAAAAATTCCAAATTCAAAAATTTTAAATTCCAAATTCAAAAATTCCAAATTAAAAAATTCCAAATTCAAAAATTCCAAATTCAAAAATTCCAAATTCAAAAATTCAAAATTCAAAAATTAAAAATTCAAAAAATACTTTATTCAGTGCGGCCGCATGGACCTTATTGACGCGTCACAACTTACAAAATAAAACAACACAATTAAATAGAATAAAAAAGCACATATCATATCATATCATATCATATCATATCATATCATACGTGCCGTTAGATGTGCCGTGGGGCCGTGGGGTGCGGGCAATAAAATGTGACCCCTTTGCTCATGCCCGTGGATGCAAAAAGAGCCAGCTAAGAGATACCTCCGCATGATAGACAGCAGCGTCGTTATTTATTAAATTAATTAATTAGCACGACCTACATAAATCAAATTACACTAATTAACTAGAATAGAATAAAAATAGAATAAATTAGTGAAATTCCGAAATAATAAAACAAGTATAGATTCAATCACACATTCATTCTTCAATCTCCCAAAACCTCATGCATACCAACACTATCTTCTTCCACTCATCAGCAAAAATATCACAGTCAGGGTTCTGGTCAATAATAATTTAATTTGTCCTTTGTAAACCACTACTGTGTATCTATAAGTGGAAACTTATTAATAGCCACTTATTATTATACTTATAACTATTGTGTATCTTGTGCTGATAGTTTCCCTAAGATGAATAAATAAATAAATAAATAATAATAATACTATGGTTATGTGTCTACACCCTGTTCTACGCTCGCCAACCTGCCCCCCAACTTAAAATAATCTATATACATATATAAAATTCAAAGTCCTGACTGACTCACTGACTGACTGACCGACAGACTGACTGATATATCATCGCATAGCCTAAACCACTGGACCTAAAGACTTGAAATTTGGCACACATATATCTTGAGTATCCTAGAGGTGCACTAAGAAGGGATTTTTAGAAATTCCCACGGGTTAAATGGGATTTATATTTTCGAATCAAAGTGGCTCTGCGTGAAAAAGGGGATTTCCACGCGAAGTCGCGGGCAAAATCTAGTAATACATAATATATACTTTGTGTCTACCGTTAGTTGTCACTGTTAGATACATACATAGTACATACATATGTACATACATATAATCACGCCTTTTTCCCGTAGGGGTAGGCAGAGACCACTTCTTTCCACTTGCTACGATCCTTACATACTTGTTTCGCTTCGTCCACTTTCATTATTCCCTTCATACATGCTCTTCGGTTTAGGGTACTCTTGACCTGGCCTTTTTTCAAGACATCCCTGATTTGGTCTTGAAACGTCCGCCTAGGTCTACCCTTTCCAACACTTTCATTCACACTCGCCTTATACACTTTTTTCGTCAATCGTTCTTCATTCATTCTCTCGACATGTCCAAACCATCTCAGCATACCTTTCTCAATTTTCGTCACTACATCTTCTTTCAGACCACAACGTTTCCTTATCTCACTATTTCTTATCCTGTCACTCAGTTTAACTCCTATCATACTTCTTAACGCTCTCATCTCAACTGCATTTATTCTGCTTTCATGTTTCTTCTGCCATGCCCAACTTTCACTTCCGTACATGAGTGTCGGAACCAACACTCCCTCATGCACAGCCAAATGAGCCTTGTGAGACACCTTCCGACTGTTCATAAAGGAGTGCAAAGCTCCATTAACCATGTTTCCTGCATTCACTCTTCTTTCAATATCACTCACACTTTCCATCTCTTGTAAACTTTGAACCCAGATACACAAACTCATTCACCTGTTCAATTTGTTCACCTCCAATCACGATATTGCAGTCTGTCACTGCCTCATCTCTTTCAAACACCATCACTTTCGTCTTCTTTACATTCATCTTCATTCCTTTTCTAACGAAAGCTCCACTCATAGCAGTTACCATCTCCTGCAACTCTTCGGCCGAAGACGCAAGTAATACTTGGTCATCAGCATAGAGAAAACATTTGACGAGTAACTCATTCATTCTCAACCCACTTTCATTCTTTGGAATTTTGGAATTTTGGAACTTTGGAATTTTGGAATTTTGGAATTTGAGAATTTTGGAATTTTGGAATTTTGGAATTTTGGAATTTTGGAATTTTGGAACTTTGGAACTTTGGAATTTTGGAATTTTGGAATTTTAGAATTTTGGAATTTTGGAACTGGAATTTTGGAATTTTAGATTTTTGGAAATTTGGAATTTTGGAATTTTTGAATTTTGGAATTTTGGAATTTAGGAATTTTGGAATTTTAGAACTGGAATTTTGGAATTTTAGAATTTTTGAATTTTGGAATTTTGGAATTTTAGAACTTTGGAATTTTGAAATTTTGGAATTTTAGAATTTTAGAATTTTGGAATTTTGGAATTTTGGAATTTTGGAACTTTGGAATTTTGAAATTTTGGAATTTTTGAATTTTGGAATTTTAGATTTTTGGAATTTTGGAATTTTTGAATTTTGCAATTTTGGAATTTTGGAATTTTTGAATTTTTGAATTTTGGAATTTTGGAATTTTGGAATTGGAATTTTGGAATTTTAGAATTTTGGAATTTTGGAATTTTGGAATTTTTGAATTTTTGAATTTTGGAATTTAAGATTTTTGGAATTTTGGAATTTTGGAATTTTAGAATTTTGGAATTTTGGAATTTTGGAATTGTAATTTTGGAATTTTGGAATTTAAGATTTTTGGAATTTTGGAAATTTGGAATTTTAAAATTTTGGAATTTTGGAATTTTGGAAATTTGGAATTTATGAATTTTGGAATTTGGAATTTTGGAATTTTGGAATTTTGGAACTGTGGAATTTTGGAATTTTAGAATTTTAGAATTTTGGAATTTTGGAATTTTGGAATTTTGGAAATATGGAATTTTTGAATTTTGGAATTTGGAATTTTGGAATTTTGGAATTTTGGAACTCTGGAATTTTGGAATTTTTAAATTTTAGAATTTTAGATTTTTGGAAATTTGGAATTTTGGAATTTTTGAATTTTGGAATTTTGGAATTTTGGAATTTAGGAATTTTGGAATTTTAGAACTTTGGAATTTTGGAATTTTAGAATTTTTGAATTTTGGAATTTTGGAACTTTGGAATTTTGAAATTTTGGAATTTTAGAATTTTGGAATTTTAGAATTTTTGAATTTTGGAATTTTGGAACTTAGGAATTTTGAAATTTTGGAATTTTAGAATTTTGGAATTTTGGAATTTTGGAATTTTAGAATTTTGGAATTTTGGAATTTTGGAATTTTGGAACTTTGGAATTTTGAAATTTTGGAATTTTAGAATTTTAGAATTTTGGAATTTTGGAATTTTGGAATTTTGGAACTCTGGAATTTTGGAATTTTTAAATTTTAGAATTTTAGATTTTTGGAAATTTGGAATTTTGGAATTTTTGAATTTTGGAATTTTGGAATTTAGGAATTTTGGAATTTTAGAACTTTGGAATTTTGGAATTTTAGAATTTTTGAATTTTGGAATTTTGGAACTTTGGAATTTTGAAATTTTGGAATTTTAGAATTTTGGAATTTTAGAATTTTTGAATTTTGGAATTTTGGAACTTAGGAATTTTGAAATTTTGGAATTTTAGAATTTTGGAATTTTGGAATTTTGGAATTTTAGAATTTTGGAATTTTGGAATTTTGGAATTTTGGAACTTTGGAATTTTGAAATTTTGGAATTTTAGAATTTTAGAATTTTGGAATTTTGGAATTTTGGAATTTTGGAATTTTGGAATTTTTGAATTTTGGAATTTTAGATTTTTGGAATTTTGGAATTTTTGAATTTTGCAATTTTGGAATTTTTGAATTTTTGAATTTTTGAATTTTGGAATTTTGGAATTTTGGAATTTTGGAATTGGAATTTTGGAATTTTAGAATTTTGGAATTTTGGAATTTTGGAATTTTGGAATTGGAATTTTGGAATTTTGGAATTTAAGATTTTTGGAATTTTGGAAATTTGGAATTTTGGAAATTTGGAAATTTGGAATTTATGAATTTTGGAATTTGGAATTTTGGAATTTTGGAACTGTGGAATTTTGGAATTTTGGAACTGTGGAATTTTGGAATTTTAGAATTTTAGAATTTTGGAATTTTGGAATTTTGGAATTGGAATTTTGGAATTTTGGAATTTTAGATTTTTGGAATTTTAAAATTTTGGAAATTTGGAATTTTAAAATTTTGGAATTTTGGAATTTTGGAAATTTGGAATTTTTGAATTTTGGAATTTGGAATTTTGGAATTTTGGAATTTTGGAACTGGAATTTTGGAATTTTAGAATTTTAGAATTTTGGAAATTTGGAATTTTAAAATTTTGGAATTTTGGAATTTTGGAAATTTGAAATTTTGGAATTTTAGAATTTTGGAATTTTGGAATTTTGGAATTTTGGAATTTTAGAATTTTGGAATTTTGGAATTTTGGAATTTTGGAATTTTGGAATTTTGGAATTTTGGAATTTTTGAATTTTGGAATTTGGAATTTTGGAATTTTGGAATTTTGGAACTCTGGAATTTTGGAATTTTTAAATATTAGAATTTTGGAATTTTGGAATTTTAGAATTTGAATTTTGGAAATTTGGAATTTTAAAATTTTGGAATTTTGGAATTTTGGAAATTTGGAATTTTTGAATTTGGAATTTTGGAATTTTGGAATTTTGGAACTCTGGAATTTTGGAATTTTAGAATTTTAGAATTTTGGAATTTTGGAATTTTGGAATTGGAATTTTGGAATTTTGGAATTTTAGATTTTTGAAATTTTGGAATTTTAGAATTTTGGAATTTTGGAATTTTGGAATTTTAGAATTTTGGAATTTTGGTATTTTGGAATTTTTAGATTTTTGGAATTTTGGAATTTTTAGATTTTTGGAATTTTGGAATTTTGGAATTTTAGATTTTTGGAAATTTGGAATTTTGGAATTTTTGAATTTTGGAATTTTGGAATTTTTGAATTTTAGAATTTTTGAATTTTTTAATTTTGGAATTTTGGAATTTTGGAATTGGAATTTTGGAATTTTAGAATTTTGGAATTTTGGAATTTTAGATTTTTGACCCAGAATTAGGCCAGCCTTACCCTGGTATGCGGGGCTCTGCTGGGGTGGACAAACCTTTCCCTTGCTATTCGTGGGAACGCAATGGATAATTACAAAAATAATTTAATTAACCAAAATGGCGGCGATGTGGTTCGCCACCCATCACGTCTCGTTTCTCGCGGGGGCGAAAAGCGGCCCATGGAGAGCCGCTTCGCTACGTTGAATGTAAGAGGAGGAATGGATGGTAAGGTAGATGAAGTACATATGTCAGATGATGGATGAACGAAGCATAGATCTTCTGTGCGTGAACGAAACCAAGAGGAAAGGATGTGACACTACGGTTCATGGTCCCTACACGGCATACTGGTCGGGAGTCCCCCAAACCAGCCGAGGCTGTCAGGGAGTTGGTGTGATTCTTTCCTCTCGAATAGTTGAATGTGTGATGGAACATGAATGTGTAAGCCCAAGAATCCTCTGGATTAGGTAATCCGCAAGTTAAATCACCGCAACAAAATCGAACCTGCGTGCGTGGGAAAGGCGGTCCATTCCACCGCAGCGCCGAGGAAGCTACGTCAGGTAGGTATGTGCCGCGCGAAAGTAGATTTGCTAGATCCTGACTTTTGACTTTGACTTTTTTTCTAAATATTTCCACTCAAATTTTCAGTCTCAAAGCTCCACCCCGTTGCATCGTGACCAAAGTTACAGCTCTATGGAAAATGATTACCCAGGTACCATAGGCAATATTGAAATAGAACCAGCTAGCATTTTTTATTTGCTTAAGAAACTAGACGTTTCAAAGGGGTCGGGTCCGGATGATATTACTTCATTATTTATTGTAAAGTGTGCCGAAAGTTTAGCCTATCCACTAAGTTTACTTTTTAAGCGCTCTATTGAGGAAGGCACTGTGCCTAGGATTTGGAAGTCGGCCTATATTACTCCCATACACAAGAGTGGCAGCAAAAGTGAAATTATAAATTACAGACCGATATCAAAGTTGTGCATATTTGCGAAAGTTCTCGAAAAAATTGTTTATAAGGCAGTTTACTCAACCCTCTCGACTTCATTCATCTCAGAGCAGCACGGCTTCTTGCAAAATCGTTCAACTACTTCCAATCTCTTGTCTTTTAACGATTATACCACCTTGAACATGGATGCTGGAGGCCAAGTTGACGCTATTTTTACAGATTATAGCAAAGCATTTGACAGAATAGACCATCAAATGCTGTTACGGAAACTATTCAGAGCAGGAATCCATGGAAATTTGTATAGGTGGTTTACCTCTTATATTGAAAATAGATCGCAAGCTGTAGTGCTCAATGGGTTTTCCTCCTCATCTGGCTGGGTGAATATCCCATCAGGCGTACCCCAGGGTTCCTTGCTCGGTCCGCTTCTATTTTCTATTTTTCTAAATGATATTAGTTACTGCTTCATGTACAGTCAATTTCTACTATATGCAGATGACGTAAAAATTTTTAAGCGTATCGATAACTTGAGTGACTGTTATCTCCTGCAGGAAGACTTGGATAGATTTGAGCTTTATTGTCGACGAAATAAGTTGGACTTGAATGTAGCAAAATGTTACTCCATAACATTTACGCGCAGCCCACAGCCTTTTAAATATTTGTATAGCCTTAAGGGGACTCCTCTGAAAGTAGTAGACGAGATAAGGGACCTTGGAATCATTCATGACAGTAAACTTGCCTATGACAAGCACATCGACGCCATAATTAAGAGCGCTAATAAAGCATTAGGCTTTGTCATTAGAACCAGCTCCCAGTTTTCTTGTATAAAGGTAATAAAAATTTTGTACTGTGCCTATGTGCGTAGCATCTTAGAATATTGTTCACAAATATGGAACCCTCAATATGAAACCTACATTGACAGGATTGAGTGTATTCAACGTAGATTTCTAAGATACCTTCAATTTAAATGTGGCTGTTTTGACACCGAGTATTCAGCCAGGTGTAAAAGGCATCATATACTCCCTTTAAAGGAACGACGTACAATAGCTGATGTTGCACTACTTTTTAAAATTGCCCAAGGTAAGGTTGATTCTGCACAGCTTCTAGAAAAAATAAAGATCAAAGTTCCAAATAGATCGGTCAGACATCCCATTCCTTTAGAAATGCCTTTTAGCGCAACTAACTACAGACAAAATGCTTTTTTCAGTAGAGCTGTAGCTACGTACAACAGTTTGGTGGAACTCTCCGACCTAGATGTTTTTAATACAAGTCCACAAAAAGTCAAAAACATCCTGTCGGATCGCTGGTTCGATGTGCCATCATCATGATTGTTTTTTTTTTAATAAGTATTTATCTTGTGTTTTCTTTTTAGTTTTTGTTTTCTAAATTTATATTTTATAATATGTTAGTATTAGTTTGATAGTTAACTTCAGCAAGCTATATTTAGTTTTTTTTATGCGAAGACGTATAATTGGTTCGTGTATATTTATTATGTTAACTATTATGATTATAAAACTGTTTGTCTTCCGAATAAAATAAAATAAAAAATAAATAAAATAAATCCGAGACAAGCCATGTGTTTCGCTTATCCTTATAAAGATCCTTAGCAAACTGTGTGACGTGATGCGGCATTGAGTCATCCCACTTTAATTTTAATAGCCATAGTTTTTGTAAAAATACTTTCGCTCACATAATTGAATGAGCAAACCGTAGGGATAGAACATTTGCAAAACTTTAGATAAAATTGACCGCTTTATTTATATCAATTCTAAATCCCGAGTTACAACTAAACTCATTCGATGAGTTGTTCTAAACAATACCTACAGTTTGTCCGTCTGCGCACGCAACGTATTTACGTAAACGTACCATCTCAGCCGCAGGACTGCTGTCCACGTCCACAGCTGGATTTAAGCCTCCCTCAGGGATCTCCAAAATCAAGAGGGAGTTGTTGCCATACTCACCACACTTGACAGATGGCGAGCGCAGTACGGGATGTCAATACGCGGAAAGACGCTGCTGCCCATCTTCCGGAGGTAGCCCTTAGCAGATTCTTACTGCATCCATGGGTAAGAGAGGAGGGGCAACATTCTACTGCCGGCACCCCACGGCATAGTCGACGTAGTCAAATGCCAAACAAATCGCTTTGTTTAGCAGGCCCGGCAAGCATGAATCGATTTAGGGCTTGAGGATACGATTCTTTCTTTGCTTTGTGGTGAAGATTTGAAAGGGATGCTGACGCAGAACCTTTCGTCACTATTGCGTGTCGTAGTTTTGACGAAATGTTCCTCGCAAGCCTTCTCCTCTTCAGAGCGCGCCTCACAAAGCATTGGTGCCTCCTCAAGCTCCCAGAACTTACGTAATAGTTCATCGGCCGATTGAGAAAAATTACATTGCATGTAACTCTTTTTCTGCATTATATTTAAAGGACCCGATATGACCCAACCTAACTGTGTATTTTGTAGGAAAGGGCCTTTAGGTAAACGCATTTTTCCCTCGCATAATAAATCTCAAAATATATCTGCGCCTATTAGGATATCGATTGTTCGAGATTTATGAAAATCAGGATCAGCTAATTGGATATTAACAGGCATACCGAACCTCGCATACTGTTCAGGTACCGCTGGTAATAATGAAGCAATGTTTTTTAACACATAACATTGTATTCACATGTTGTAGGAGCTTGTACACGACCTAACATCAACTTCGCATATTTTTGTTGATTGCGAGACCGAGTTTCCTACCCCTCGTATTTCGTGAGTGGACTGATTTATTTTATTTATTGATTTAATGCCTAATTTATCGCATAATGATTGCGTAATAATGCTACGCTCCGAACCCGAGTCGAGAAGCGCGCGCGCTGTTTGATAATTACCTAACTTGTCTTTAATTCTCAATACTGCCGTAGATAACAGTACTGGCCGCACACATTGATAATTAGCGCATAGAACGTCGGTGTGTGCATCTGTTATTGCAATCGTAGGCTTTGCGGAGGGAAAAGGTAATGACTGCGCGGGGAGGGACGCGTGCATAGAAACTGACGTGATGTTATCAGCGGATGCGGCCGCCGCAGGCAGGATACTTGCACAAAATTCACTATCGCAAATTAATGAATTGTGTATTTTTTTGAGCCCACAATGGTGAGTCTAGGCTGAGTTCTTGAGTTATGACAGTTTGAAGTTTGACAGCTGTCATCGAAAAATTAGATCTCACCAATGCCAATGCCTCTCGTTTGAGCCAACAATGGGAAGTTTAGGCTGAGCAGTTCTCGAGTTATGACGAATAATAATATAATAAGAATAGTCAAAAAGTAATGCTCTTAATAATGCTCTTTACCGTTACTAATTAACGTTTTTCGAAGTATCAAATAATAGTGTAATTTTTTTTGTTAAGTCTGAGAAAAGAACATGAATAATCTTAATCTTCTGAAACAGTATGAGAATCTTATACTGTTTCAGTTGGATGGTACACGATGGGAATACATTTTATAAATTAAAGTCATTTTTTGTAATTCCTATTCTGTACCAGTGGTACAAGATTTTAGTGATACAGTCTCGTCCCGTCCCGTCTCCCGTCCCGTCCCGTCCCGCCCCGCCCCGTCCCGTCCCGTCCCGTCCCGTCCCGTCCCGTCTCCCGTCCCGTCACGTCTCCCGTCCCGTCCCGTCTCCCGTCCCGTCCCGTCCCGTCCCGTCCCGTCTCCCGTCCCGTCCCGTCTCCCGTCACGCCCGTCCCGTCTCCCGTCCCGTCCCGTCCCGTCTCCCGTCCCGTCCCGTCCCGTTCCGTCCCGTCCCGTCCCGTCCCGTCCCGTCCCGTACCATCCCGTCCCGTCCCGTCCCGTCCCGCCCCGTCCCGCCTTGTCCCGTCCCATCCCGTCCCGTCCCGTCTCCCGTCCCGTCCCGTCCCGTCTCCCGTCCCGTCCCGTTCCGTCCCGTCCCGTCCCGTCTCACGTCCCGTCCCGTCCCGCCCCGCCCCGCCCCGTCCCGTCCCGTCCCGTCCCGTCTCCCGTCCCGTCCCATCCCGTCCCGTCCCGTCCCGTCCCGTCCCGTCCCGCCCCGTCCCGCCTTGTCCCGTCCCGTCCCGTCTCCCGTCCCGCCCCGTCCCGTCTCCCGTCCCGTCCCGTCTCCCGTCACGTCCCGTCCCGTCTCCCGTCCCATCCCGTCCCGTCCCGCCCCGTCAGACAAGACAGGACAGGACGGGACGAGACGGGACGGGACGGGACGGAAGACGGGACGGGACGGGACGGGACGGGAGACGGGACTGGACGGGACGGGACAGGACGGGACGGGACGGGACGGGACGGGGCGGGACGGGACAGGGCGGGGCGGGACGGGACGGGACGGGACGGGACGGGATGGGAGACGGGACGGGACGGGATGGGACGGGACGGGAGGGGGCGGGACGGGACGGGATGGGACGGGACGGGACGGGACGGACGACGGGACGGGACGGGACGGGACGGGACGGGACGGGACGGGACGGGACGGGACGGGACGGGACGGGACGGGACGGGACGGGACGGGACGGGACGCGACGGGGCGGGACGGGACGGGACGAGACGGGACGGGACGAGGGGGTGGGACCCGGCACCCCACGGCGGCGGATGTTGACAAAATTTTTTGTTAGCATTTTTACACATCGACATTTTTATACAAGTGGAGATTATTATACTTTGTCTTTTTTAATTTTAGACCAAACTCAAATATATATAATCTACGTGATTATGTATGATGAATTAAGTATAATCATCAGTCATCTAGTTCCCATAAAACAAGCTCTGTTTAGCTTGGGGCTAGATAATGCTGTGTGAATTGTCCAGCATTATTTATTTACTTTCCGGTATTTCTAGGAGTAGGGCTGGCTAGGGTCGTAGTAGTCATGCATGGGAGACAATGCACAATACGCCCCAGTCCGGGACGTGTCAGTGCAGATCTGGTAACCCCCACTAGAATAAGAATAAAAACTGCTTCTAAATGGTGAGTCTAGGCTGAGTTCTTGAGTTATGACAGTTTGAAGTTTGACAGCTGTCATCGAAAAATTAGATCTCACCAATGCCAATGCCTCTCGTTTGAGCCAACAATGGGAAGTTTAGGCTGAGCAGTTCTCGAGTTATGACAGTTTGAGGTTTGACAGCTGTCATCAAAAAGTAGATTTTAATAATGCTCTTTACCGTTACTAATTAACGTTTTTCTAAGTATCAAAGAATAGTGTAATTTTTTTTGTTAAGTCTGAGAAAAGAAGAAGAATAATCTTAATCTTCTGAAACAGTATGAGAATCTTATACTGTTTCAGTTGGATGGTACACGATGGGAATACATTTTATAAATTAAAGTCATTTTTTGTAATTCCTATTCTATACCAGTGGTACAAGATTTTACTCAAAATATGTAAGTCCCTTATTGACTGTAAGGTAGTGCATAAGTTTTGAACTGTGTTTAATTAAGTACTGTGGAATTTGTTTCTAAAATAAAACAAAATAAGTTATACCTTACTCTCTCACTATATAAAGCAAAACCATTAAAGTGTTTTTAAATTATGTGATACACATCACCCGATATGACGTTGTCGGCCAGTTTTTTGCATCGGTCTTACTACCCATGTTAGTAAGTGTCAACCCTTACAAGCTGCTCTAATTATCTTTCATCGGCTTAAGAGATAATTTTTTAAGTATCACATAATTTAAAAACACTTTAATGGTTTTGCTTTGAGAGAGTAAAGTATAACTTATTTTGTTTTATTTTAGAAACAAATTCCACAGTACTTAATTAAACACAGTTCAAAACTTATGCACTACCTTACAGTCAATAAGGGACTTACATTTTTTGAGTAAATACTATATTTTTGAGTTATACCACTAAAAGTCTTACGACAAAAGGAAAGGTTCCCATCCTGGACCACTAAAATATTGTACCACAACGGGAAGTCTAAGCTGAGCAGTTTTCGAGTCTGAAGTTTGACAGCTGTCATCGAAACAGGTAGATCCCAACCAATACCAATGCCTCTCGTTTGAGCCCACAATGGTGAGTCTAGGCTGAGTTCTTGAGTTATGACAGTTTGAAGTTTGACAGCTGTCATCGAAAAATTAGATCTCACCAATGCCAATGCCTCTCGTTTGAGCCAACAATGGGAAGTTTAGGCTGAGCAGTTCTCAAGTAATGACAGTTTGAGGTTTGACAGCTGTCATCAAAAAGTAATGCTCTTAATAATGCTCTTTACCGTTACTAATTAACGTTTTTCTAAGTATCAAAGAATAGTGTAATTTTTTTTGTTAAGTCTGAGAAAAGAAGATGAATAATCTTAATCTTCTGAATCAGTATGAGAATCTTATACTGTTTCAGTTGGATGGTACACGATGGGAGTCAAGTTATGACAGTTTGAGGTTTGACAGCTGTCATCAAAAAGTAATGCTCTTAATAATGCTCTTTACCGTTACTAATTAACGTTTTTCTAAGTATCAAATAATAGTGTAATTTTTTTTTGTCTTTTTTAAACTTTCGCGATCACAACACAGTCTTCCCGGGACCATGCTTGGTGCAATCCAAGCGAAACGTCGGGAAATAATAAAGGTAATTTACGCGATAAATACCCGGTTATATGTATCTAAGTAATTTTTTTTGTTTCTCAGAAGAAAAGAAGATGAATAATCTTAATCTTCTGAAACAGTATGAGAATTTTATACTGTTTCAGTTGGATGGTACACGATGGGAATACATTTTATAAATTAAAGTCATTTTTTGTAATTCCTATTCTGTACCAGTGGTACAAGATTTTAGTGGTACAGTCCCGTCCCGTCTCGTCTCCCGTCCCGTCCCGTCTCCCGTCACGTCCCGTCCCGTCTCCCGTCCCGTCCCGTCTCCCGTCCCGTCCCGTCTCCCGTCCCGTCCCGTCTCCCGTCACGCCCGTCCCGTCTCCCGTCCCGTCCCGTCCCGTCTCCCGTCCCGTCCCGTCCCGTCTCCCGTCCCGTCCCGTCCCGTTCCGTCCCGTCCCGTCCCGTCCCGTCCCGTCCCATCCCGCCCCGTCCCGTCCCGTCCCGTCCCGTCCCGCCCCGTCCCGCCTTGTCCCGTCCCGTCCCGTCTCCCGTCACGTCCCGTCCCGTCTCCCGTCCCGTCCCGTTCCGTCCCGTCCCGACCCGTCTCCCGTCACGTCCCGTCCCGTCTCCCGTCCCGTCCCGTCTCCCGTCCCGTCCCGTTCCGTCCCGTCCCGTCCCGTCTCACGTCCCGTCCCGTCCCGCCCCGCCCCGTCGCGTCCCGTCCCGTCCCGTCCCGTCTCCCGTCCCGTCCCGTCCCGTCCCGCCCCGTCCCGTCCCGTCCCGCCCCGTCCCGCCTTGTCCCGTCCCGTCCCGTCTCCCGTCCCGCCCCGTCCCGTCTCCCGTCCCGTCCCGTCTCCCGTCACGTCCCGTCCCGTCTCCCGTCCCGTCCCGTCCCGTCCCGTCCCGTCCCGCCCCGTCCCGCCTTGTCCCGTCCCGTCCCGTCCCGTCCCGTCTCCCGTCCCGTCCCGTCCCGTCTCCCGTCCCGTCCCGTTCCGTCCCGTCCCGTCCCGTCTCACGTCCCGTCCCGTCCCGCCCCGCCCCGTCCCGTCCTGTCCCGTCCCGTCTCCCGTCCCGTCCCGTCCCGTCCCGCCCCGTCCCGTCCCGTCCCGTCCCGCCCCGTCCCGCCTTGTCCCGTCCCGTCCCGTCTCCCGTCCCGCCCCGTCCCGTCTCCCGTCCCGTCCCGTCTCCCGTCACGTCCCGTCCCGTCTCCCGTCCCATCCCGTCCCGTCCCGCCCCGTCAGACAAGACAGGACGGGACAGGACGGGACGGGACGGGACGGGACGGGGCGGGACGGGACGGGACGGGACGGGATGGGAGACGGGACGGGACGGGATGGGACGGGACGGGAGGGGGCGGGACGGGACGGGATGGGACGGGACGGGACGGGACGGACGACGGGACGGGACGGGACGGGACGGGACGGGATGGGACGGGACGGGAGGGGGCGGGACGGGACGGGATGGGACGGGACGGGACGGGACGGACGACGGGACGGGACGGGACGGGACGGGACGGGACGGGACGGGACGGGACGGGACGGGACAGGACGGGACGGGACGGGACGGGACGGGACGGGACGGGACGGGACGGGACGGGACGGGACGGGACGGGACGGGACGCGACGGGGCGGGACGGGACGGGACGAGACGGGACGGGACGAGGGGGTGGGACCCGGCACCCCACGGCGGCGGATGTTGACAAAATTTTTTGTTAGCATTTTTACACATCGACATTTTTATACAAGTGGAGATTATTATACTTTGTCTTTTTTAATTTTAGACCAAACTCAAATATATATAATCTACGTGATTATGTATGATGAATTAAGTATAATCATCAGTCATCTAGTTCCCATAAAACAAGCTCTGTTTAGCTTGGGGCTAGATAATGCTGTGTGAATTGTCCAGCATTATTTATTTACTTTCCGGTATTTCTAGGAGTAGGGCTGGCTAGGGTCGTAGTAGTCATGCATGGGAGACAATGCACAATACGCCCCAGTCCGGGACGTGTCAGTGCAGATCTGGTAACCCCCACTAGAATAAGAATAAAAACTGCTTCTAAATGGTGAGTCTAGGCTGAGTTCTTGAGTTATGACAGTTTGAAGTTTGACAGCTGTCATCGAAAAATTAGATCTCACCAATGCCAATGCCTCTCGTTTGAGCCAACAATGGGAAGTTTAGGCTGAGCAGTTCTCGAGTTATGACAGTTTGAGGTTTGACAGCTGTCATCAAAAAGTAGATGTTAATAATGCTCTTTACCGTTACTAATTAACGTTTTTCTAAGTATCAAAGAATAGTGTAATTTTTTTTGTTAAGTCTGAGAAAAGAAGAAGAATAATCTTAATCTTCTGAAACAGTATGAGAATCTTATACTGTTTCAGTTGGATGGTACACGATGGGAATACATTTTATAAATTAAAGTCATTTTTTGTAATTCCTATTCTATACCAGTGGTACAAGATTTTACTCAAAATATGTAAGTCCCTTATTGACTGTAAGGTAGTGCATAAGTTTTGAACTGTGTTTAATTAAGTACTGTGGAATTTGTTTCTAAAATAAAACAAAATAAGTTATACCTTACTCTCTCACTATATAAAGCAAAACCATTAAAGTGTTTTTAAATTATGTGATACACATCACCCGATATGACGTTGTCGGCCAGTTTTTTGCATCGGTCTTACTACCCATGTTAGTAAGTGTCAACCCTTACAAGCTGCTCTAATTATCTTTCATCGGCTTAAGAGATGAATTTTTAAGTATCACATAATTTAAAAACACTTTAATGGTTTTGCTTTGAGAGAGTAAAGTATAACTTATTTTGTTTTATTTTAGAAACAAATTCCACAGAACTTAATTAAACACAGTTCAAAACTTATGCACTACCTTACAGTCAATAAGGGACTTACATTTTTTGAGTAAATACTATATTTTTGAGTTATACCACTGAAAGTCTTACGACAAAAGGAAAGGTTCCCATCCTGGACCACTAAAATACTGTACCACAACGGGAAGTCTAAGCTGAGCAGTTTTCGAGTTTGAAGTTTGACAGCTGTCATCGAAACAGGTAGATCCCAACCAATACCAATGCCTCTCGTTTGAGCCCACAATGGTGAGTCTAGGCTGAGTTCTTGAGTTATGACAGTTTGAAGTTTGACAGCTGTCATCGAAAAATTAGATCTCACATTGGTGAGGCATTGGCCAATGCCTCTCGTTTGAGCCAACAATGGGAAGTTTAGGCTGAGCAGTTCTCAAGTTATGACAGTTTGAGGTTTGACAGCTGTCATCAAAAAGTAATGCTCTTAATAATGCTCTTTACCGTTACTAATTAACGTTTTTCTAAGTATCAAATAATAGTGTAATTTTTTTTGTTTCTCAGAAGAAAAGAAGATGAATAATCTTAATCTTCTGAAACAGTATGAGAATCTTATACTGTTTCAGTTGGATGGTACACGATGGGAATACATTTTATAAATTAAAGTCATTTTTTGTAATTCCTATTCTGTACCAGTGGTACAAGATTTTAGTGGTACAGTCCCGTCCCGTCTCGTCTCCCGTCCCGTCCCGTCTCCCGTCACGTCCCGTCCCGTCTCCCGTCCCGTCCCGTCTCCCGTCCCGTCCCGTCTCCCGTCCCGTCCCGTCTCCCGTCACGCCCGTCCCGTCTCCCGTCCCGTCCCGTCCCGTCTCCCGTCCCGTCCCGTCCCGTCTCCCGTCCCGTCCCGTCCCGTTCCGTCCCGTCCCGTCCCGTCCCGTCCCGTCCCATCCCGCCCCGTCCCGTCCCGTCCCGTCCCGTCCCGCCCCGTCCCGCCTTGTCCCGTCCCGTCCCGTCTCCCGTCACGTCCCGTCCCGTCTCCCGTCCCGTCCCGTTCCGTCCCGTCCCGTCCCGTCTCCCGTCACGTCCCGTCCCGTCTCCCGTCCCGTTCCGTCCCGTCTCCCGTCCCGTCCCGTCCCGTCTCACGTCCCGTCCCGTCCCGCCCCGCCCCGTCGCGTCCCGTCCCGTCCCGTCCCGTCTCCCGTCCCGTCCCGTCCCGTCTCCCGTCCCGTCCCGTCCCGTCCCGCCCCGTCCCGTCCCGTCCCGCCCCGTCTCGCCTTGTCCCGTCCCGTCCCGTCTCCCGTCCCGCCCCGTCCCGTCTCCCGTCCCGCCCCGTCCCGTCTCCCGTCCCGTCCCGTCTCCCGTCACGTCCCGTCCCGTCCCGTCCCGTCCCGTCTCCCGTCCCGCCCCGCCCCGCCCCGTCCCGTGTTGTCCCGTCCTGTCCCGTCCCGTCCCGTCTCCCGTCCCGTCCCGTCCCGTCCCGTCCCGCCCCGTCCCGTCCCGTCCCGTCCCGTCCCGTCCCGTCGTCCGTCCCGTCCCGTCCCGTCCCGTCTCCCGTCCCGTCCCGTCCCGTCTCCCGTCCCGTCCCGTCCCGACTCCCGTCCCGCCCCGTCCCGTCTCCCGTCCCGTCCCGTCTCCCGTCACGTCCCGTCCCGTCTCCCGTCCCGTCCCGTCCCGTCCCGTCTCCCGTCCCGCCCCGCCCCGCCCCGTCCCGTGTTGTCCCGTCCCGTCCCGTCCCGACTCCCGTCCCGCCCCGTCCCGTCTCCCGTCCCGTCCCGTCTCCCGTCACGTCCCGTCCCGTCTCCCGTCCCGTCCCGTCCCGTCCCGTCCCGTCTCCCGTCCCGCCCCGCCCCGCCCCGTCCCGTGTTGTCCCGTCCCGTCCCGTCCCGTCCCGTCTCCCGTCCCGTCCCGTCCCGTCCCGTCCCGCCCCGTCCCGTCCCGTCCCGTCCCGTCCTGCCCCGTCCCGTCCCGTCCCGTCCCGTCCCGTCCCGTCCCGTCGTCCGTCCCGTCCCGTCTCCCGTCCCGTCCCGTCCCGTCTCCCGTCCCGTCCCGTCCCGCCCCGCCCCGTCAGACAAGACAGGACAGGACGGGACGAGACGGGGCGGGACGGGACGGGAGACGGGACGGGACGGGACGGGAGACGGGACGGCACGGGACGGGAAGGGGCGGGGCGGGACGGGACGAGGCGGGGCGGGACGGGACAGGACGGGACAGAACGGGACGGGACGGGACGGAAGACGGGACGGGACGGGACGGGACGGGAGACGGGACGGGACGGGACGGGAGACGGGACTGGACGGGACGGGACAGGACGGGACGGGACGGGACGGGACGGGGCGGGGCGGGGCGGGACGGGACGGGGCGGGGCGGGACGGGACGGGACGGGACGGGACGGGATGGGAGACGGGACGGGATGGGAGACGGGACGGGACGGGATGGGACGGCATGGGACGGGACGGGACGGGACGGGACGGGACGGGACGGGACGGGACGGGACGGGACGGGACGGGACGGGACGGGACGGGACGAGACGGGACGGGACGAGGGGGTGGGACCCGGCACCCCACGGCGGCGGATGTTGACAAAATTTTTTGTTAGCATTTTTACACATCGACATTTTTATACAAGTGGAGATTATTATACTTTGTCTTTTTTAATTTTAGACCAAACTCAAATATATATAATCTACGTGATTATGTATGATGAATTAAGTATAATCATCAGTCATCTAGTTCCCATAAAACAAGCTCTGTTTAGCTTGGGGCTAGATAATGCTGTGTGAATTGTCCAGCATTATTTATTTACTTTCCGGTATTTCTAGGAGTAGGGCTGGCTAGGGTCGTAGTAGTCATGCATGGGAGACAATGCACAATACGCCCCAGTCCGGGACGTGTCAGTGCAGATCTGGTAACCCCCACTAGAATAAGAATAAAAACTGCTTCTAAATGGTGAGTCTAGGCTGAGTTCTTGAGTTATGACAGTTTGAAGTTTGACAGCTGTCATCGAAAAATTAGATCTCACCAATGCCAATGCCTCTCGTTTGAGCCAACAATGGGAAGTTTAGGCTGAGCAGTTCTCGAGTTATGACAGTTTGAGGTTTGACAGCTGTCATCAAAAAGTAGATGTTAATAATGCTCTTTACCGTTACTAATTAACGTTTTTCTAAGTATCAAAGAATAGTGTAATTTTTTTTGTTAAGTCTGAGAAAAGAAGAAGAATAATCTTAATCTTCTGAAACAGTATGAGAATCTTATACTGTTTCAGTTGGATGGTACACGATGGGAATACATTTTATAAATTAAAGTCATTTTTTGTAATTCCTATTCTATACCAGTGGTACAAGATTTTACTCAAAATATGTAAGTCCCTTATTGACTGTAAGGTAGTGCATAAGTTTTGAACTGTGTTTAATTAAGTACTGTGGAATTTGTTTCTAAAATAAAACAAAATAAGTTATACCTTACTCTCTCACTATATAAAGCAAAACCATTAAAGTGTTTTTAAATTATGTGATACACATCACCCGGTATGACGTTGTCGGCCAGTTTTTTGCATCGGTCTTACTACCCATGTTAGTAAGTGTCAACCCTTACAAGCTGCTCTAATTATCTTTCATCGGCTTAAGAGATGATTTTTTAAGTATCACATAATTTAAAAACACTTTAATGGTTTTGCTTTGAGAGAGTAAAGTATAACTTATTTTGTTTTATTTTAGAAACAAATTCCACAGTACTTAATTAAACACAGTTCAAAACTTATGCACTACCTTACAGTCAATAAGGGACTTACATTTTTTGAGTAAATACTATATTTTTGAGTTATACCACTAAAAGTCTTACGACAAAAGGAAAGGTTCCCATCCTGGACCACTAAAATATTGTACCACAACGGGAAGTCTAAGCTGAGCAGTTTTCGAGTCTGAAGTTTGACAGCTGTCATCGAAACAGGTAGATCCCAACCAATACCAATGCCTCTCGTTTGAGCCCACAATGGTGAGTCTAGGCTGAGTTCTTGAGTTATGACAGTTTGAAGTTTGACAGCTGTCATCGAAAAATTAGATCTCACCAATGCCAATGCCTCTCGTTTGAGCCAACAATGGGAAGTTTAGGCTGAGCAGTTCTCAAGTAATGACAGTTTGAGGTTTGACAGCTGTCATCAAAAAGTAATGCTCTTAATAATGCTCTTTACCGTTACTAATTAACGTTTTTCTAAGTATCAAAGAATAGTGTAATTTTTTTTGTTAAGTCTGAGAAAAGAAGATGCATAATCTTAATCTTCTGAATCTCTGAATATGAGAATCTTATACTGTTTCAGTTGGATGGTACACGATGGGAATACATTTTATAAATTAAAGTCATTTTTTGTAATTCCTATTCTGTACCAGTGGTACAAGATTTTAGTGGTACAGTCCCGTCCCGTCCCGTCTCCCGTCCCGTCCCGTCTCCCGTCCCGTCCCGTCCCGCCCCGTCCCGTCCCGTCCCGTCCCGTCCTGTCCCGTCCCGTCCCGTCCCGTCTCCCGTCCCGTCCCGTCTCCCGTCCCGTCCCGTCAAATAACATCACCATTACATTAAAAATAATAGGTCAAAAAAACCAAAAATACATATTAAATTTAATGCTTTAAGTTTAAATTTAAAGCTTTAAAATTAATGAATTACACATAACGTCACAAGATTTGTTTTAATTAAGCTTTAAAATTCAAGAATTCATTTACGTTATAGAAGCACTTATCAAATAACCAAGTTTAACATTTTCGCGTGAATAAATTTACAGGTACGGATTTTATGTCCTTTGGTAGCTTATTATATATTTGTATTGCTTGGTAGACAGGTAGATCCCAACCAATACCAATGCCTCTCGTTTGAGCCCACAATGGTGCGTCTAGGCTGAGTTCTTGAGTTATGACAGTTTGAAGTTTGACAGCTGTCATCGAAAAATTAGATCTCACCAATGCCAATGCCTCTCGTTTGAGCCAACAATGGGAAGTTTAGGCTGAGCAGTTCTCGAGTTATGACAGTTTGAGGTTTGACAGCTGTCATCAAAAAGTAATGCTCTTAATAATGCTCTTTACCGTTACTAATTAACGTTTTTCTAAGTATCAAAGAATAGTGTAATTTTTTTTGTTAAGTCTGAGAAAAGAAGATAAATAATCTTAATCTTCTGAAACAGTATGAGAATCTTATACTGTTTCAGTTGGATGGTACACGATGGGAATACATTTTATAAATTAAAGTCATTTTTTGTAATTCCTATTCTGTACCAGTGGTACAAGATTTTAGTGGTACAGTCCCGTCCCGTCCCGTCTCCCGTCCCGTCCCGTCTCCCATCCCGTCCCGTCTCCCGTCCCGTCCCGTCCCGCCCCGCCCCGTCCCGTCCCGTCCCGTCCCGTCTCGTCCCGTCCCGTCCCGTCCCGTCCCGTCCCGTCCCGTCCCGTCCCGTCCCGTCCCGTCTCCCGTCCCGTCCCGTCTCCCATCCTGTCCCGTCTCCCGTCCCGTCCCGTCCCGCCCCGCCCCGTCCCGTCTCCCGTCCCGTCCCGTCCCGTCCCGTCCCGTCCCGTCCCGTCCCGTCCCGTCCCGTCTCCCGTCCCGTCCCGTCTCCCGTCACGCCCGTCCCGTCTCCCGTCCCGTTCCGTCCCGTCCCGTCCCGTCCCGTCCCGCCTCGTCCCGTCCCGTCCCGTCCCGTCCCGTCCCGCCCCGTCGCGTCCCGTCCCGTCCCGTCCCGTCCCGTCCCGTCTCCCGTCCCGTCCCGTCTCCCGTCCCGTCCCGTCCCGCCCCGCCCCGTCCCGTCCCGTCCCGTCCCGTCTCCCGTCCCGTCCCGCCCCGCCCCGTCCCGTGTTGTCCCGTCCCGTCTCCCGTCCCGTCCCGTCCCGTCCCGTCCCGTCCCGTCACGTCCCGTCCCGTCTCCCGTCCCGCCCCGTCCCGCCTTGTCCTGTCCCGTCTCGTCTCCTGTCACGTCCCGTCCCGTCTCCCGTCCCGTCCCGTCCCGTCTCCCGTCCCGTCCCGTCCCGTCCCGTTCCGTCTTGTCCCGCCCCGTCAAGTCCCGTCCCATCCCGTCCCGCCCCGTCCCGTCCCGTCCCGTCCCGTCCCGTCTCCCGTCCCGTCCCGTCCCGTCCCGTCTCTCCGTATTTTTAAGTTGGTTTTGTCTTTTTTCCCTTTACTTGGAATAAAAGTTATCTGAAGAGAACGAATTCAATTACGTCCCGTCCCGTCCCGTCCCGACCCGCCCCGTCCCGCCCCGTCCCGTCCAGTCCCGTCCCGTCCCGTCCCGACCCGCCCCGTCCCGCCCCGTCCCGTCCAGTCCCGTCCCGTCCCGTCCCGTCCCGTCCCTTTTTTTTGATTTTGACAATTAATTAATTTTAAAGCTTAATTTAATATGATTTTTTTATTTTTTTGACCTATTATTTTTAATGTAATGGTGATGTTATTTGACCATTGTTATAGTTATGCAGTTTAATTTATACATTATTAATTTTGTTATTTAAGTTGTTTTCTAATTGGATTTTGTTATTTAAGTTGTTTAACTAAAAAATTAATAATGTATAAATTAAACTGCATAATCACTCACTTGAAGTGTTCCCGGACTGGATCGGCGCAAGACAGAAGTCAGTGGCGTTCTATTGTTTCGGAGGCCAAGACCCACTTTGGGGTCGACGCGCCAGGATAGTAAGTAAGTCTCTTTTCTGTATACATCATGGCCTTGTCTTTTGTAGTTCAGTGCAAGACTTAGACTCAGATCAAATACTGCATCCGATCTGTTCATTCACCCAGTTATTGTAATTGGATGGAGGATGTAGGGTAATCGGTTAGCTCACTGGTATAATGAGAATCTATTACGCGTCCCGTACATGCTGCAGTTGCTGATTAATGCGGGGGTTTCGGTAAATAGCTGTTTATTTACGAAATAGGGTAGTTATATATTTATGTTTTAAATTCAACGTAAACGAAAATGGCTGTAGAATGTCGCCCCTCTTTTCTTGCCCGTGGATGCAGTGAGAACGCACCCCGGAAGATTAAACCCTAAATATCTCCCCATCACGTGTATGGAGGTACTCCAAATTAAATTTTTTTTATATTTTTTTTTATTTTTTGCGTAATATTTTTTTATGTCCATGCAAAATAACAGCTTAATAGGACTAATGTTCTCTTCGTAAAGCCGTAGATAGACTGACAGACAGACAAAGCGAAATTATAACGGATACTTGTTATACGAAATCTACGAAATCCTAAAAAATTGGTCTTAACATAATAAAATTTGAATTTATCAAGCCGTGGATAGCCGGCAGTAGAATGATGCCTCTCCTCTCTTACCCGTGGATGCAGTAAGAATATGTTTAGGTATACCTAAGTAGCAGCGTCTTTCCGTATATCACCTATTGTACGTATTATATTTTATATTATAAATTAATCTTATTTTACTGTTGTGTACAATAAATTGTTCATTCATTCATTCATAATTCATTCGTCGCGTACTGTGCTCTGCAATCCGCTTGCCAAGCGTGGCGGGTATGACAACAGTCCCCTGACGATTTTGGAGATCCATGAGGCAGGCCTTTGTCTGTATTTCCCGATTTGACAATGCTGCTTCTTCACGGAATAACGCAAACTCAGCAATCCTTAAACTTTATCACAAACAATTTTGATAAAAGCCTGATTGTATGAATACATTTATGAAATGCCAATTTTAACTACACTCTGTGCACATTACGTGATACGAGCGACCGATGGTAAAAGGTTATTAAAAGGAAAGGTTAAAAAAGGGATGCTGACGCAGAACCTTTCGTCACTATTGCGTGTCGTAGTTTTGACGAAATGTTCCTCGCAAGCCTTCTCCTCTTCAGAGCGCGCCTCACAAAGCATTGGTGCCTCCTCAAGCTCCCAGAACTTACGTAATAGTTCATCGGCCGATTGAGAAAAATTACATTGCATGTAACTCTTTTTCTGCATTATATTTAAAGGACCCGATATGACCCAACCTAACTGTGTATTTTGTAGGAAAGGGCCTTTAGGTAAACGCATTTTTCCCTCGCATAATAAATCTCAAAATATATCTGCGCCTATTAGGATATCGATTGTTCGAGATTTATGAAAATCAGGATCAGCTAATTGGATATTACCAGGGATACCGAACCTCGCATACTGTTCAGGTACCGCAGGTAATAATGAAGCAATGTTTTTTAACACATAACATTATATTCGCATGTTGTAGGAGCTTGTACACGACCTAACATCAACTTCACATATTTTTGTTGATTGCGAGACCGAGTTTCCTACCCCTCGTATTTCGTGAGTGGACTGTATTGATTGAATGCCTAATTTATCGCATAATGATTGCGTAATAATGCTACGCTCCGAACCCGAGTCGAGAAGCGCGCGCGCTGTTTGATAATTACCTAACTTGTCTTTAATTCTCAATACTGCCGTAGATAACAGTACTGGCCGCACACATTGATAATTAGCGCATAGAACGTCGGTGTGTGCATCTGTTATTGCAATCGTAGGCTTTGCGGAGGGAAAAGGTAATGACTGCGCGGGGAGGGACGCGTGCATAGAAACTGACGTGATGTTATCAGCGGATGCGGCCGCCGCAGGCAGGATACTTGCACAAAATTCACTATCGCAAATTAATGAATTGTGCTTTTTCGTGCACTTCCTACACGGACCGAATCGGCAGTCAGTCAGAGCGTGCCCAGCGCGCAGGCAGTTCTCGCATAAATGTTTTTCCCTAATGTGTTTTAGCCTAGCCGCAAAGTCTAAATTGAGAAAAGTTTGACAAGCATACAGTGGATGATTTTGAGTGCAAAGTGAGCATTGTGACCCTTTTGATTTACCGGACGGATTGTTTGTAGAAACGTTATATTGCATTTTGTTATTATTGTGTGTGTTATGCTTTTTATAACTAGTGTTTGCGTGTGACACTAGTAACGTTTCCAACTGTCTCTCAAAAAGTCCAACAACACGTCAACCTTCATTATTGACTTGGAGTCACCAGATTGCTTCAAAAATTGATATTTATGCTGTTGCCACTCGCGTTCTGTAGACCTATCTAACTTAGTGACAATAATATAAATAATTAGAGTATCCCAATGATCTACCGGCTCGCCTAACAGTTTCAACGCGCGTAAATTCTTTAAAACTGTATCTATGAGAATTCTTAATGAATCTGGTGCCTCTTTTGTCAACAACGGAATGTTAAATAGTGATCTGACGTGGTTATGAACTAGCAACCTACTGTTATCGTACCTAGTGAGCAGTAATTCCCAGTCTACATCATAATTAACAGCCGAAAACTCAATTGATTCGATCACTAAGGCTGCGCTGCCTTTTAGTGACGATTTCAGATAGTGGAATTTTTGGATCGCAGTGATGTGAGGAGAATTATTATGAATAAGCGACTGAAAAGTATCCCGCAATTCTAACCAACGCTCGTATGAACCGTCAAAGGTAGGTATGGTGATTGTTGGCAATTTTACGTTACAAAATTCACTAGGTGCTGTCTTGGAACTCGCAGTAATCTTTCCACTACTAAGCATGCATTCTGCCCTAGCCAAAGTTACATAATACATATCCTCAAAGGAATTGCGTTGATTTAATTGTTCCTCGAGATCGTCAGTTATTACACACTCTTCTAATTGTGACTGAAGATTGTTAAATTCGCTGAACAAGGACTCGGCGCCTCTGACACGTGTCTTTAGCTCTGCGCATTTGATATCGGGCAAAATTTCGTTGGTATCTAATGCATTTAGGTAGTTGGAGAAGCGCGTCAAACGACCTTTGATGAAGGAACGTTTCTTCACAAGATCGCGTATAAGTTTGTTTGTGGCGTCATCACTTGTAACGGTTATTTTACATAAAGGAGAAAGAGGCCTACTCTTGTCTGTCATTCTGGAGGTTTAGTGAAGGTGGAGTACTCACGTTTGGTAAGCGGCAGCTGATGCTGGCAACGGCACACACTGCTAGACACTTGAAAACCAGGAAACTCACTGCGGCTCTAACACTGAAACAGTTTTCCAGGAAATTAAAACAAGTAGGGATAGGCGTTTTTGGATAGGATAGAGGGCTGGCCGTACCGTCTTCGTTGTGATCGGTTGTGTGTCTCAGGACAGCGATATATCCTCCTTTTCGAAGCAAAGCTTGAAGTCTTCTTTGTTCTCTTTGTCTGAGAATGACCGTTGGCATCGGCTGGTTGTGCGTGCGTAGTTCCGATTGTATCCGGCTCGAAGGACCAAATGTTGAGGCTAGTGCCATCGGTCGTTGAAATGAAACTCTTCAAACTTTTGACTTCTTATATTAATAAAAAATGTTACAGAGAGTAAGTATGATGATTCGGCGCTTTTCGGGTTGTGTTCGCCATATTGAATTTATACAATTTATAAAAGATGTTCGGATACACTGTTCACTCGTTCGGATACGCCGCGACAGGCAACATTCTTATACAGCACGGCTTGATAAGCATTAACTATTTAAGATCTAAAATCAAATGGTCGTCAACAGCTTGACTCATTTCACTGTTTTTTCACAAGAACAATTGAACTGTCATAATAACATTTGTATAGACAATGTTGTTATAACACGATCACATGCAATTTAAATGCTGACTTTAATTTGTAGGGAATGTATAAAAATGTTAGTCTAGTGTTAGTTAAAGTTGAATTTTTTAAGCATTAAGAGTCGGACTCGCTCAAAATGGGTCTCGTACCAATGAGCCTGTGAATATTTCAAGCGTCTACCTTTATTGATGTCATTAATATCGAGCAAAAAACGTCATAAAAATCACGTTCGTTGTATGTGAGCTCCATTAAATATCTATTTTATTTAATTGAGGTATTTATTTTTAAAATGAATATACAGCTAAATATTCTGTGAATATTTCATGCCTCTACCAGTTGCCGTTATTAATATCGAGCAAAAAACGGTAAAAAATCTCATTTTTTGTATGGCAGCCCCCCTTAAATATATGGTTTATTCTTCTTTTAGTATTTGTTGTTATAGCGGCAACTCATCAGAACTACATCACCTGTGAAAATTCAATTGTCTAGCGATAGCTATATTGACACGGTTTTGAGATACAGCCTGGTAACAGACAGACAGACAGACAGACGAACAGCGGTGTCATAGTAATCATCATTTCAGCCATAAAATGTCCACTGATGAAGGCCTCCCACATGGATCTCCATGAGGGGTAGTTGCCATACTCACCACGCTTGGCAGGCGGGTTTGTGAGCGCAGTATGGGATGTTGATACACGGATAGACGCTGCTGCCCATCTTCCGGAGGTATCCCTTAGCAGGCTCTTACTGCATCCATGGGCATGAGAGGAGGGGTATCATTCTACTGCCGGCACCCCACGGCAATCTTAGTAATAGGGTCCCGTTTTTACCCTTTGGGTACCGGAACCTTAAAAATCAGCGGGTCGATGGCATAGCAAGGCGTCAACAGAAGCGACTAGCAAAGTACCGTGGTTTATAGATCAAACTAGCTTCTGCCCGCGGCTTTGCTTGCGTTGTACCCGGATTAAAAGTAGCCTATATGTCAATTCTGGTTAACATCTATATGTCTGCAAAGTTTCAGCTCAATCCATTGGCCTAGTTTTTGCGTGCAGAGTTAACAAACAATCATGCAAACGCTTCAAAACTTTCGGCTTTATAATATTAGTGGGATTGCAAGCAGTGGATAAAATCGGTCTATAGATGATGATGACGCAGATCTTCACTTTTATTTAAAACACCAATCTAAAGCAAAGTATGGTCGTAAAAATAAATCATTAAACAATCTCAGCAATAACCATGCTAAAACTATCAAAAAGCTGTTAAAGTTTGTAATACAGCAGCATCAGACGCGTTCTCTCTATAATTCCCCACCATAATAATCAAATATTAACCGCAAACTAATTTCTGACACTCAGAGCGACAGGACGACATTGAGAGGAGAGGGGGCCAAGCTATGAACTGTAGGTCTCCCATAAGTTTTCACAATCTATACCCGCTAGCGGCTGCCGTAAAAAAATGTATGAAAACTTGTACAGCGCCTCTAGCGGATAGTTTGGTACTAATATGCAGTAAACTAAACTTTACTTACCTTTAGATTTGTAACTCATGGTACCAAATTCTAAGCAAATGACGCCCAAATGTGCTGTGGGGTGCCAGCAGTAGAATGTTACCCGTCCTCTCATACCCATGGATGCTGTAAGAGCCTGCTAAGGGATACCTCTCGTAGATGGGCAGCAGCGTCTTTCCGTGTATCAACATCCTATACTGCGCTCGCCAACCCGCCTGCCAAGCGTGGTGGAGATCCATTAGGGAGGCCTGTGTTCAGTAGTGGACGTTTTAGGGCTGAACTGATGAAGCCTAAATCATTTGCTTAAAATTTGGAACTATAAAATAAATCTGACAGAAATCTGACAGATGTCTTAGTATTGTACTATTAACTGGTAATAACGGCAGGCGATATAACAGTGAAAACTCATGGTAGACGTACTGATTAAACATTTGTTATTATTGTTAGTCAACGGCGTTATGGTATAGATGATTTATACAACGTTAGCAATTGCTAATAATGCTGTACAGGACGCTACAGGGCCTGGGACATTGTTAGATGAATTAGGCTTGCCCGGCACCTATACCATCCTCGCAGCTTAGTCGACTAGTCAGAGGAAGAATAGGTCAATACGTCTAAAGCTGACTAATCTGAGGGTTTCCTAATGATGTTTTCCTTCTCCGTCAAGCACATGTTAAATGTGAATATACATTTTTCAACAAAATAAAATCCATTGGTTCACGGCTGGTATCAACCCAAGACCTTCGAAATGAAAGTCAATAGCGTTAATTTGGATAATAAAGAGTGGTAAAGGGTTGTTGCCGTGGGGTGCTGGCAGTAAATAGTCGCCCCTCCTCTCTTGCCTCAGAATCTGCTAAGAGATACCTCCGTCGGATGGGCAGCAGCGTCTTTCCGTGTATCAACACCGTGTACTGCGCTCGCCAAGCCGCTTTGTCCAGCGTGGTGAGTATGGCAAATGATCTGAGATCCACAAGAGAGGCCTGTGTCCAGTAGTGAACGTCCAATTGCTAAGATGATGATGATGAAAGGGTTGTTTATAAGTTGATTACAGAATTAAACACAGACATCGGACTGGGCTGTGGTGTTTAGTTCCCACTTTTGTCGCAAGTCTTCAGTGGCGGTGCACACTCTGTTTATTGATTATCAATGTTGTTAATAGGTGAACAAAGTGTTGTATTTTCTAAGGGCTCGTTATACGAATAAGTTGCTCCAAAATATAGACTCAGCCGTGGGGTGCCGGCAGTAGAATGTTACCCCTCCTCTCATGCCCATGGATGCAGTAAGGGCCTGCTAAAGGATACCCCAAGAAGATGGGCACCAGCGTCTCTCCGCGTATCAACATAATCAACATCCCAAGCGGCCCGCCTGCCAAGCGTGGTGAGTATGGCAACATGGAGATACATGAGGAAGGCCGTCGGACCACTTGTACCATTAGGCAGTACCATTAATGGTACAATTGGCACCGATTTGTCCCAATGGTACCATTGATGGTACAATTGACACCGAACTGTACTGACTTGTCCCACTAATACTGTCTGTGGCCTGTCTTCATCATTGGACGTTTTGTGGCTGAAATGATAATAGACACTCAGGACCAAAATAAAAGCATACCTAGTTTTGTCTAACTTAATGAGTATGGTGGTGCTTATCCCCGAAGCTAAATATTATGAAAACCATCCTTATCCTTAAAAACGTACCTTCGTATGTAAAGATGTTTGTAACCAGTAAAAAACAATACGCATTATGCCTATAAAAACCGATTTCAATTTGGCACATACGAATAGACTGCCGTGGACGGGCAGTAGAGTATTGCGTCTCCTCTCTTGTCCCTGGATGCACTAAGAACTTGCCAGGGGAGACCTCTGGAAGGTGAGCAACAACGTCATTCCATTGACAGACTCGGCGCTCTGCGAATGCGGTGAAGACCAGTCGATGGAGCACATCATCTCACGCTGCCCTATCCACTCGTACACCCAGGACCCTGGTCTGACTTAATCTACCTCCTGAAGCAGTATCCTGGCTGGGAAACCTAAACATTGACGTATGAATTAAATTAAGTATTAGTGTAGTTGTTATTTTTTAGTTTTAGGAGAATTTTGAATTTTTTTTTGATGTTTTGTTAGCTACGCCTTTTTAAACATGTCATACGATTAAATGAATAATTCCATGTACATCCCGTACTCCACTCTCCGACCCGCCTGCGAAGCGTGGTGAGTGTAGCAACAACCCTCTCATGATGTTGCATATATATAAGGGAGGCAGTGAACGTGGACAGCAATCCTACGGCTGAAATGGAAACCCGCATCTCCCTTGCATTGCACCAACCCCATAATGAGATTCCCCGTCACAGCAATCCTAATACACCTGCAGTAAAACGGCATAAAACTGTAATAACACTAATGGCATTCGCATGTCTTTATTTATACGGCCGCTCGTAAACGCAGCGTATTTATGTAAACCAGTGCATTGTTTTAATTTCATCTTCAATTCAGCAAACAGTTACTAAAAAATAATATAGCAGTGATTTTTATAGCTGTTATTTATAAGAGTTGGCCGTGGGGTGCCGGCTGTAGAATGTTACCCCTCCTCTCCTGCCCGTGGATGCAGTAAGAGCCTGCTAAGGGATACCTCAGGAAGATGGGCAGCAGCGTCTATCCGTGTATCAACATCCCATACTGCGCTCACCAACCCGCCTGCAAAGCGTGGTGAGTATGGCAACTACCCCTTATGGAGATCCATGAGGGAGCCCTGTGTTCATCAGTGGACGTTTTATGGCTGAAATGATGATCACTAATAGCATTCGCATGTCTTTATTTATACGGCCGCTCGTAAACGCAGCGTATTTATGTAAACCAGTGCATTGTTTTAATTTCATCTTCAATTCAGCAAACAGTTACTAAAAAATAATATAGCAGTGATTTTTATAGCTGTTATTTATAAGAGAGGATGGTATAGGTATTGGGCAAGTCATCCATCTAACAATGCCCCAGGCAGTGCAGCGTCCCGTACAGCATGATTACCAGTTGCTGACGCTGTATAAATCATCTATAATAGATGCAAAGGCCTTCCTTTTACATATGTATATATAAGGTGATTTTATTTTTCTGGAATGGCCAAAATTTCTGAGACAGTTATTTAAAATTATACTTACACTGAACACGTCTATTGGTATGATACCCAAATAATTATTGGGTGTCATTGTGTTACTTTAATCTTTAGTTAACCTCAACAGTTACTAACAAGTGATTTTATTTATCTGAAATGCTAAAATATCTGTGATTGTCATTTTAAATTATTACTGAAACTGAATTATTTTAAAATAATCAGAGCAATGTTTTTAAAACCGTTGTTTAAAATAATATTATACTGTACAGGTATAATATTATTTTATGATACACGATTAATTGGGTTATAACTGTTTTATTTTCAACATTAGTTATCAGGAAACAGTAACAGTGACTAAAAATAATGGACTTAGCATTTTGAATTAGTGTTTTAAAGGGTGATTTTATTCATCTGAAATAGCAAAACTTCTGTGACCGTTATCTTAAGATTAAACTGAAACTGAACAGTTTTAATTGTATGCCTAAAATAATTTTATACATTCTCATAATTATATTAAAAAACAAGAACATGATTCAATTAGTAACAAGTATTGTTTTATCCAACTACATATCTGTTAGCCTTAGTTGAAATTCCTACACCCATATTTTTACAAGGTAATTTAGTTATATATGTAATTTTAACTGTTTATTATAATAATTATATAACTTGAGTGGTGCACGGCATAAAATAAAATAAAACGAAATACAGAGTAGGTAGTCGAAAAATATATCACTTTCATATTCTTATTTTTATGTATTAAAATGTGTAAGATTGAGAAGTTATTAAGTATAGTTTTATCTGTCTGTTAAAATGCCCATATTTATTTAAGTGTTTTATAATTTACGAGCGTAAATTTCATTAAGTTGATATTTATGAAAAACATTGCGTCTACATCAAGAAAAATAATAAAAGATAGCCAATAAATGTAAGAATATTGAAAATTTTATATTTAGTCTAAGGGTAGGCTGTAAAAAGGTTACTTATTTAGCAGCTCAAACTTCTCATAAAACCCACTGGA
Organism: Pasiphila rectangulata; assembly: GCA_963082625.1. NCBI lineage: Eukaryota > Metazoa > Arthropoda > Insecta > Lepidoptera > Geometridae > Pasiphila > Pasiphila rectangulata. The sequence continues at coordinate 15,643,423 of OY720245.1, read as the reverse complement.
TTTGTATTCCTCGCTAGCTTTCAATAAAATACGGAGCAATCTATCTCCATCAATACTTGAACCACTTTTGTTTTTTAAAACCTGATAAATCTTCGGGAAAATCCACCTTTATTTCATGCTTTAGAAATCTAGGAACGTTAAATAAACATTGTATGTGACTGATTTAATTTAAATCGAGGAGCAACTTTGTTCTTCAGAGCTCCCGCTCTATGTAGAGTTAGGAAATATCAGAAATTACTTTATATAGTTAGCTGTCCCAGTGAACTTCGTATCGAACCTACACCTACAACAAGTGCTTAATACTTCTACTACTTCTACTCTACAACTATTTACTACTACTACTATACTAAGACTTAATAATGAATATCTTCAATTTAAGCTTGATTACAATTTATGTATAATGGATAATTGGTTTATTGTTATTGTCAAAGACGGTGTTTTATATGAAAAGGGGCAGTTTTGAGTACCGGTGGCTGTCCGCTAGGATATTCAACGGATGATAATTGGTAAATTTTGATTGTCAAAGAGTCAATCATTTATCAAAACGGGCAGTTTTAAGCAAGGGCGGCTACATAGTGGTGAACTTTACGAGGCGCTGTGCTCTTTCTCACTTCTGATATCCTGGTATTTTGGTCTTCAACTAGGGACATTTTGTGATTTATTAAAGAGACCATTAGTATTTTTAAGGGATGTAATGGTGAATTCAGTGTAATATAACAAAAGCAGTATTGAGCACCGGCAGCTGTCTGCTAGGATTTTTAATGGATGATAATTGATGAATTTTGAATGTCAAAGAGTGAATTATTTAACAAAAAAAGTAGTTTTAAGCATGGGCTGCTGCATCGTGGTGAACTTCACGAGGCGCCGTGCTCTTTCTCTTTGAATTTTTTTAAAAAGGTGTCCCCCCTTTATAATATTTCAAAATGTTAGGATTTTCAAGGGATAATTGATGAATTCTCACTGTCAAAGATTGTGATGTTCACCACGATGCAGCCGCCCGTGCCTAAAACTGCCCCTTTTGATAAATAATACACTCTTTGACAATCAGAACTCATCATTATATCAGCCCTTGAAAATCCTAGCAGACAGCCGCTGGTGCACAAAACTGCCTCTTAGTAAAAAGTTCGTAAAAAGATCGAAATAAGATCTACCTTCATCGCAGAAATACTTTGCCACTTCTATGCCACCAAAATGTTCCTACTCCAAAGATGCTAGTGTACCGATTCGATTTAAGACAACGATCGCGTTTCCTATTAGGTTCGGTTGCAACGGCCTGTGACGTCACACTGTAACCCCTTTCTTTTTACTGTTTCTTCCGGGTTCAGAGAATTTGAACAGAAATTTCGTTTATTTTTTAAGCACTCTCACAGTGTCTTCGATCGATTGTTAAACTCAAAAACATGACCATGTGAGTTTTACCGCGTTTTCTATAACCTCACTTTTAATTTTATCCTTATAACCGTCTTATAACGAACTCGATCAGTACATCGTTGACTGGAGGGAAGCAGCTCAGGATCGGGATATATGGAGGGAATGGGAGGCCTTTGCCCAGCAGTGGAACCAAATGGCTCATAATAATAATAAACCGTCTTACTTTTGAATCGCGTTCATAATTTTACTGCGAGATGCATGGGGTCATTAATGACTAGCAAGCCTTACATTGGTAGCGGTTGTTGCACTAACTAGCTAAAACATGCTAAAACGAATGAAATTGACGTAAAATGTTAGTACGTTTTTAATTACATATAGGTATTCGGAGAGGCGATCTAAATTGAAAACGGAATAATTATACGCAATTTCACTCTGACAGCTCTAAATTTGTAAACGTCATATCTCTAATTATAATTAGTTTTAGGAAGCCTAAAACAGAATCTACACCAAATAATTATGCAAGTTAATCGTGCAGCCGTGGGGTGCCGGCAGAAGAATGTGTGGATGAAGTAAGAGCCTGCTAAGGGATAACTCCGGAAGATGTGGAGCAACATCTATCCGTGTATCAATATCCCACACTGCGCTCGCTAACCCGCCTGCCAAGCGTGGCGAGTATGGCAACTATCCCACATGGAAGATCCATGAAAGATGCATAAGCTCAGTAGTGGCCGTTTTACTGCTGAAATTATGATGATGATGAATCATGCAAATTACTAGACTTTATAACCCCGACCTATTACAAACTCCTTTTGAAAAAAGCTTTGAACTTTTTTTAAAAGCAGAAGCTGTGCAAAAGGAAATACATTTTAATGTATGTTTGAAAGTGAAAAGAGATAGGTATCATGATTAACTAAAATATTATAGCTTTGTTTTTAGGAATAAATAAAACTGGGCTTACTTGGCATTTTCATTTTTTAAGACATTTTCTCGTGAGCCGTGTTGGAGAGCTATAGAGATGTCTTTCCAGTCTAATCATGGCAATTTCGAGGGATCATTAATGTTAAATAGACTGAAAATGTTTTTAAAAGAGAAATGTACATAAATAATAATAAAAAATAATAATGCTGGATAATTCACACAGCATCATCTAGCCCCTAGATAAGCAGCGCTTGTGATATGGGTACTAGATGACTTACTACATAGTTGGATATTTTTATTATATTATAGTAAAACATCCAGAACACCCTGAACAAATATTTGCTGATCGTACAGACATTTGTCCCGAGGCGGAAATCAAACCTGCAACCTCTTGCGTCGCAGGCGTACCTTTTCCCGCTGCGCCAAAGAGTGGCTAGATGATGCTGTATGAATTTTCTAGCATTATTATTATTATTATAATTAAGGAGTGGTCGAAACAGTTATTCTAAATCATCAAATAAATAAATTATTTAATAATCCTGGACACTACACACAACACCATCTAGTCCCAAACTAAGCAAAGCTTGTACTAAACCAGATGATTGATAGAATACGAAAAACATTTTTTTTTAAATACATACTTATCATACATAGAAAAATACCCAGCTCCGGAACAAATATCTGAAGAACAATTACAAACATTTGTTCCGAGGCGGGAATCGAACCCGCTATCTCCTGCGTATCAGTCGGCCGTTAGACTAACTGATCCTCGGTGGCAGTCGTATACATTAATATGAAAACTCCGAATTTATTAATTCTATATATTTATTCTCTACCCAAAACTTGCCTGGATGAGAACACTACAGTGATAAGACCACCTATTTTCCATCTACTTTTACTTTTCTGATTTTCATGTACAACAAAGAGTTACTTACCTTTCCATGAAACTCTTTACACGGTAAAAACTCCCTGCGGACTCTTCCGCGTATTTCACATAAATCAATACATCGGACGAGATTTCATAACAAAGTAAACCTAAACTCATTTTAGTTGGGATATAATAAAATACGATACTGAGGACCTCAATTGAGTTGGAGAGCGGACCCTGCGATCTATCTTTGGGAACGAGTGTCCTCTTGCGTCACGCATGACAACGGATGATCGATTGACCAAAGATAGGGAATTGATTTAAGTGGTGGCCGTCATGTTGGGGCTGGGAGGATTTCGCGAAGTCGATGTATATGACATTTTATTATGTTTCAGTAACACATATTCTTTGAACAGAAATTAATCCTATCTAATCCTATATAATAATGGCTCTTGGTTTATTTATTATGGGTTATTCATTATACATAATGCACATAATACTAAGGTCTAAATGTTATAAGCCTGGTGCTCCCGTAATTACAGGACGTCACAGCATGTACAAAGTTAGAGCGACAACTGACAAAAAGTGTTATTTTTTAAACAGTATTTAGAGCATATAAGAAAAAAGCCAGTAAATATTTTTTTTACTCGATATTATACCTATTATCGGAATATTATTGCCGTGGGGTGCCGGCAGTAGAATGTTACCCCTCCTCTCATGCCCGTGGATGTAGTAAGAAGGATACCACCGCAGATGGGTTGCAGCATCGTTCCGTGTATCAACATCCCGTACTGCGCTCGCCAACCCGCCTGCCAAGCGTGGTGAGTATGGTAAATACCCCTCCATGAAGGCCTGTGTCCAGTAGTGAACGTTTTACGGCTGAAATTATAATGATGATTTTGAAGCGATATTAGTATTTGATCATTTATTGTGTACATTCTTACGTACTATAGGGGTACCACCGGAAGATGGGCAGCAGCATCTTTCCGTATATCAACATCTCTTACATCTCGTGCGCTTGACAACCCGCCAACTAAAATGTAAGCAAGTAATCAAATATTATGTGAGAGCGGTGAGATCAATCAAATACCTCGTCAAAGGTAAAATGCGTCATTGCCCTACATTCAGTTAATAAAGCAGCTTTACGGTTTCCAAACAACAAAGTAAATATTCAAATTTCAAATATTTGAATCGGTTCCGCGATCGCCCAATGTAATTTGAGGTAACGAGACCGTAAAATATGCCATTATTACGTTGAATTTTCGAATTTGAAATTTGACTTTCATGTTTTTTTCACAGAAAAACTACTTATTTCAGTAACTTTAGAGATCTTTTGAGATATATGAAGTCTGACTTTCATGTTTTTTTACAGAAAAAATACTTATTTTTGTAACATTAGCGATCATTTGAGATATCGTATCGATGTTATATCTCAACATATACTGCACATTCTTTTATAATTTTACGCTTTCGTACTAAAACAAGAAACCCTTATAACGAAACGCTTGGTCTGCCTGTCTGTCCGTCCGTCCGCCACCGGCTTTGCGAAGAGACTATTAGTCCTAAAAAGCTGTTATTTTGCATGTATATATAAAATAACCGAGATAACGCTACAAGAATGCTGAAAATATAACAATTTGTGGAACCTCCCATACAATGAAGGTGGGGATGAACTTTTTGTATTGATTTTTCCATCATGTGGGGTATTGTTTAATAGGTATTTTAAAATCATTTAGGGGTTGCCAAAACAATTTTGATTTAGGGTTCCGTTCGCAAAATATTAAAGTTGTAAACTTATTTTCGAGCGTCACTCTCCCCCATTATAATCTGTTTAGAAAAAGGGTAGCTTAAAAAATCTGAAAAAAATCATAAATATAGTTTTAACCATTAAATTTCTAGGATGATTATAACGGTTAAGCTAGCTATTTTAGAGATGAAAATTGTTAAAAAGTATTCTTATTATGATTGCAAGGGGGCGGAAAGTGTTCTCAAAAATTTCAAGTTAAATTACTAGATCACGTGGGATATCATATAAAAGGTATTCATTTGCACATTAATAAAAAAAATATTTTTCCTTTAAGCCGTATCATTTCCGAGTTATTTACAAAAATGTTCAAAAATATACCCTTATCTCCGAAGTTTGCAGAAATAGGCCCCAAAACTGTTATATCTAATATAAGTGTATGTAAAAATTACAAGAAAATTATAGCGAACTCTCTGATTTTCAAAGTTTTTTAGGCTAGGGTATCTCAAAAATTTTAGTGAAGTTAATAGGTCATGGGGGTACCATATGAAAGGTAATAATTTGCACATTGTTATACAGTTTTAAGTTTTTATTTAAGCCTAGATTTTAGTTCTTTATAAAAACGGTGAAAAAAATAGCGTTGTCTCTTATTTCCGAAGTTTACGGAGATAAACCTCTTAAACTTTTATAGCTAATAGAAGTGTATGTAAAGATTACAGGACAATTATAACGAACTCTCTAAATTCCCTAGTTCTTCTAGTTATTTATAAATAATCGAAAGTGTAAAAAATCTACATAAGTTCCGCTATCAGACAAGAGATGGCGCTGTCATGGTTCTCCAACAAACATAAACCGCCTTTGTCATATATTATATTGTATGATGGCACGGAACCCTCGGTGCGCGAGTCCGACTCGCTCTTGCCCGGTTTTATTTTATCAAGTGTGAGAGTGAGCTATGTTTTATGAAAATCAGTTCACCTGTTTGAAGATTATCAGCTTTTTTCTAGTCTAGTAGACTATGTCGGTCGGTTTGTAGTTATAAAATATAAGGAATTGAATATCAGGAAGGATATTTACACGTGTTGACAGTCAGGAGCTCCCAGAGCACTTTCAGTATTCGTAATAGCTGTATTAGCAACGTCTTAAACAAAGCAGTTGACTTGCTTGTTAGTCGGCACCTAAGAGATGAGCTTAATGAATATTAGATCTTGCTCACAGCTTTGTTTCTCGTGTTTATTGTTATCTTAGTTAATAATGCATTCTTATCCATCTACTTTATCATCAAGATGGTGCTAAATTGCTGCTTCACCGATAATGTGATCATAATTAAGAAAAGTTTAATTTATTTTATTCATGAAAAGATTCAGTTAAAAATGCTAATTGATATAACTTTTCCATCAATCGATTAATATCCTAAATTATTAGTGATGTTCCTAACTTATTTGTGATGTCAAAAGATTATATTCTAAGAAGTATACAAAGTAATAACTCCAAAGGAGGATGGAGAAGTAATAACTTACTTTTCCATGCTCCTTTCATTATTATTATTTTTTTTATATTAAAATTCAACTCAAACATTTTCTTTGTTTCAGCTTAAAAAGCAATTGCAAACCAGTGTGTCAAGTAATAACAATACACACTTATTTCTCCGTATACACTATCGCATCAACAACGTGTCTCAAACTCAGCCGATTCGTCTGTAGCCTGGCTCCCAGAAGGCGAGCGTAATGAATATTAACATCTCGCACGAAGGCACACAGTTTCATGCTTGCAGTAAGTTCTAGTTTGTCTATCGAAACTTCGGTTGCTTTTGTTAGTGCAGGTGAAATTCATGCTTACACCCTTAACTATCTATACTAACCTGGCCAACATTCTGGTATCAGCACAGTGACTCAGACAACTCAGCCAATTTGTTTATAGTATTAGCGTAAGTCAGGAGGCCAGTTCTTGCGATACAAAGATGTCCTCAAGCGCCACTTAACATCTTGTGATATACAGCATAACAACTGGGAAGAAGTTGCACTCCATCGTTCTGACTGGCGCAACATTGTACACAAATCGTGTGCACTCTTTGAGGAGGCACGTCTTGAACAACTTGACGCCAAGCGCCAGTCCCGAAAAGCTCTACCCAAAACTGTTACACCTATAATTCTGCAGGACAACTGTACTGTGCATCCTGGGACAGTATTCAAAACTAAATTTGGGCTTGCTAGCCAAATTCGTTCACATCAGCGAAAAACCTAATTAAAGTTTTGCCAGTTTTGCCGTTGACGGACACGTCAAGGAGGCCATCATCATCATCATCATATAGTATTCAAGAATCAAGAATCAAAAAATACTTTATTCAGTGCGGCCGCATGGACCTTATTGACGCGTCACAAATTACAAAATAAAACAACACAAATAAATAGAATAAAGCACATAATTGAATCTGTTCACTTCAGATGACACGCGAGTTAGGAAAAGAAGTGAACAGAAGAACCTAACTCGGTCGTTATAGTCATCATTTAACAATTTTATTTTGTCTTATGTTACGTTTGACGGAGTTGGAGCAGATTCCGTCCCAAGTGGTTTTGTCCTCTAGGTAATCTGATATTTTATAATAAGCTTTATTGCACAGTATTCAATAAAAAATACCCAGACCCGAGATAAATGACTGTAGAGATAATACAAACATTTGGCCCGTGGCAAGAATTTGACCCTGAGGAGACTTTATTCCTTTGGTCAGCACACAAGTCGCTGCAAAGAGCTGCAAAGATCATCACATAAACTAAGAAATCTTTGCCATCTTGTTAACTTTTCACTAATTATCCAAAACATTATGCATGCTTATGCATTTCTCAGTACACATTCTTGTATCAAGAACGTGTTCAGATGCAGTCGATTTATCTGTAGCTCTCAAGAGGTAAGCGTAATGAATATTAACATCTCGCACGAGAGCACACAGTTTCATGCTTGCAGTAAGTTTCAGTTTGTCTATCGGAACTTCGGCTTGATTTCGTTAGTGCACGTAGAATTCATACTTTTACCCTTGACTACCTTAGAAAAGCTTTACTTGTTTGTATGTAAATGTAAAAAATTTGTGAGATATAATTAGTAAGTAAATAAGTTAAAAAAAAGATCATTTTCAAATCTGACAAACATTTTAGCTTATTGCTCAGATATCAAGGCGATAGTAGGATTAGCTTTTCCAAGACAAGATTCAGCTCTCTGTCGGTTTATTAAGAATTATTTTTAATAAAAATCTTGTGATCGGTATGCCATAATGGCAAGTCCTAACTTTCGCAACATAATTTTGTACTAGTAGAACACTTAGGAAAAAGGTAAGTTACCACATATTTCTGCCGCCAAGCAGTCTCTTATTGTTGTGTTCTGGTTTGAAGGGTAAGGGCCCGGTGAAATTACGGGCACATGAGACCTTACAACTCTCAGGATGACGGGCGCAATGCAATGCAGCGTTAGTCGTGTGCTTCGTAAACGTGATCACCGCGGTATCGCAGTTCTAATGGGTAGAGGTTTCCGCCTAACATCATTTTGTCGTAGAAAAATAATAATAACTAAGAACCCTGAACATTTTCATAATGTTACAAACTAATAGTATGGTAACTAGCGACGGTTGCGACGAGCAAGGCGATAAGTTAACGCACCACGCACTAGCTGAGCAAAGCGTGTGGTAAGTTGTAAAGCTTCTTGTATTATATAATTTAATTTAAGATTTGACTATAGAATTAAAAAAATATATAATCAAATCATTCAGGCATTGTTAAGAAAACACCTTAATGTTTAAAATTTTAGATAAGTAATACTTAATATGTAATTTATTAGGGAATCGTCTAAAGATGGGAGACTTTGTCAGTTGGGCTACTGGATTCCAGTCCTACCCAATTGTAGAGAACAAAATGAAAACAAAGGGGTAAAAGCAGAGACTTCTTTGCAGGAAATTGCGTTTATTTCAAAATTGTAAAGGATAATACAGTTTTATCTCGCCTCCGTGACTAGCAACACTTGCTTTGTGATTGCACTCTGTCACATTGAAAGGGATTTACACTGGAGAGCTATTAAATACTATGTTAGACAGACAACACTGATACGGTTATGTTATTTGTGCATTACCGTGACACTGAAAATTTCATAGTTCATCATTTTAGCCATAAAACGTCCACTGATGAACACAGGGCTCCCATGGATCTCCACCTCTTCTGCCTCTCTGTGACCTGGGTGGGCCCCGATAGTTTCCCATACGGGTCGGACGTTGATTGGGTCTGTTTGAAGTCGAGGGCTGGGGTTCAAATGTCCTTTTTACTTGAAAACCGGACTTTTCTGCTAATTTACTAGCTCTAATCTTGTCACTAAGATTCTCGCCAAACAAAAACGCGTCATGTATAACACCATGTATCATGGAAGAATTTTTTTTTTTTATCGAGGCTAAAGTTTTCTCTTCGCATTTGTATTTTGGAAATGCAGATCGTCAATCAAAGTTGTCATTAGATTTGTTATGGCCGCGATGCCTTTTCCTAAATGATTCTGCGTCTTTTCGAGACGCCTATCTCTGTTTTTTGTAGAATCCGAGACAACGGAAGCAATTTCTACATCTAATTCAGGTGTTTTAAGCAATTTAAAGTTTTCAGGAATGTGGATATTTTCCATCAGAGATAGTATGGATTCTTTACTAAGCCCTTCTACAATGATCCTTCCCCACCATTTAGAGACCTCCTCTCTTATTTTGGGCGCAAAAGTTTCAACTTTATGTTTAAAAACTCCCAAGGCTTCCAAATTATCGTTGGCTAGTACCGGAACTTGATCATGTATTACTTCAACAGAAGCTTTTGTTAAATTAACTGTATCGGTTATAAGTTACCCCGTAGAAACATTTTTGTCACTAGGCTGTCCTACAGGTATCGATACTAATGATGATGTCTTGATCTGATGAAAAACAGTGCTCAGACTCGTCATCTGCAATTTATTGTATACCTAGGGTATTAATTTGTAGGTACTGAGGTGGTAATGCCGTGGGGTGCCGGCTGTAGAATGTTGCCCCTCCTTTCTTGCCCGTGGATGCAGTAAGAACCTGCTAAGGGATGCCTTCGGAAGATGGGCAGCAGCGTCTTCCGCGTCTTTAACACCCTATACTGCGCTCGCCAACCCTGCCTGCCAAGCGTGGCGAGTATGGCAACAACCCTTCATGATAACACAACCAAGGACCAGGCCCCGAGTCCCCGGCAGCCCCGCTAGTCGTGGCTACGGTAGCGGCCACGGTAACAGCGGGGCTAGGGGTGCTAAGATGGGATGATGACCTGGTGAAGACCGCAGGTCGACGGTGGATGCAGATCGCTTCCAACCGCAATAACTGGATATCCATGAGGGAGGCCTACGTCCAACAGTGGACGTCCTACGGCTGAAATGATGATGATGATGAATGATGAGGTGGTAATCGCATCACCACTCGAGAAGTAATGTACATTTAGTGTTCGACCGTAATCGCGTCACGATTCAAAGAACAGCAAAATAGCTGCTTGGCGTATAAAAGCTATAGGTAATTTATTCAATAGAAATAGCTAGTAATTTATTCAATAGAAATCCCAGATCAAATAATAATTAGGTACATATGTAGCTCAACAATTTAATGGTAGATGGTGATCGCGTCACCATTCGTAATTTAGGTATATACTTATGTTGGACCCCGACAGTAATCACATCACTGTTCAATATGGGTACTTAGTTAGAACCAGACAGTAATCACGTCACTGTTCATTAATGGTACTAAAAATTCTAAAACTTATTTTTGCTGTAATCGCATCACACTCAAAAGAATTTGCAAGTATGCAACGCACAAAGTCGTATAGGTACCTAGCTACTTATTGTAACACTGATCTGATGCTCACTCTTTGTGATTGAGTTTATGGCAGTCGTTACATAATAGCATGCACCATAATGTCATACTGTGACCATAAACTACCTACTTGGTAGTAACGAATAATTATTTGTAGATAGGTTAGAACCTTTAAACCATATTTTTATGGTACAATTTTGTAGTCGGAATGAAATTGCAAACATTTTGCGGGTAGGAAGGTAGTATACAGGTCGTAACTAGAAATTACAATCATCGCGAAAGAATAAGTAGGTATAGATGTTGTTATGTAAGAAAATAAATAGGTACTAAGTACTTACAATCATCACCTTCCCAATCCGAACGACTATCACTTGGTTCAGAACAATAGTTTTCCAAACGTCGTTCTAAACGTCATATTTTCCGTTTAATTTTCACCGAATTCTTTCGCTTTCGTTTTGCCATTGTAAATTACACCTAATAACGTCTTTCCACTGCACTATAACTTTGCAACACTTTGTAAAAAGATAATTTCTTAATTAAGGAAAGTTTCGATGCCCGAACACAAGAAACGAATGACGGGAAGACGAAGCAGCGGCGCGCGGGCGCAGAGCGGGAGATGGCGCCACTAGGCGTTTTCTTTTGGTTGTTTTTATTTGATAGCTATAAAAAATGTGTTCGGTGCCCGGTACATTCAGAAATGTACTACCTGTTGAATTTGAAAATCTAGAGGATGCAGCGACGTAGTATAATGCTGTACAGACGCTGCAGTGCCTGGGATATTGTTAGATGGATTAGGCTTGCCCAGCACCTATAATAACGAATAACTAATAGCTAAACTAGCTAAGGAGCTAAGTCCGCTATTATTCAGAGGAAAGAACAAGTCAATACGTCTGGAGCTAACTAAGCCGCAGGTTTCCTCACGATGTTTTCCTTCACCGTCAAAGTACGTTAGATGTGTAAGCAACCCAGCACTGATCTTTTGTTGTTTTAGGGTATCGAACCACTCGTTTGTCTGTCTCTCTACCATGACCCTTTTTCGCTGCAACGGCTGAAGGAATCAACTTGAAATTTATACCAAACATAGTCTGCGGGCAGATGACCCTTCGAAAATGAAGGGCATTCAGAAGTTATAGCAAAACTACTCTAAAATTTGGAATGCTCTAAAATGGGAGCTGTCCCAATTTCACGGCAAGTTCACAAGCAAAGAAAAAGTCTTAAAGGTTTGGATTTCTTAAAACCCATAATACCGTATTGAAGTTTAAATAAAAAGCTTAAGAATGTTATTTAAATAATTATAAAAAAGTGAAGGTATTTTAAGGAATATATCAATGAAAGTATTACATTTAGTTTATGCAGCATCTAGCGTTTAAATACGATGATTAATTTAGAATAGTTGAAAGATTATTTTTAATATGTATTTGCCTAACTGTAATGACGTTCAGTCGAAACGCCTAGTTGCCACAAGAACTTTGTTCGCTTCGCCCACTCGTTCGATAAATCCGTAAGCTCCGTTTATAACCTTTTCAAGCAAAAACTACCGAACAGACCATTCTGAAACCATTTGTATCCAGATATAGACCAGGATTAACACAGTGGTGAGATACAACGCAAGCGAAGCAACGCGCAGAAGCTTAATAAAAATATTAGCAGTGTTAGACGACATCATCATCATCATCCCAACTGTAGGACATTAGGCGTGACATTACATAACATTAGGCGTAGGACATTATCATGGATCCAGCAGGCGGGTTGGCGAGCGCAGTATGTGATGTTGATACACGGAAAGACGCTGCTGCACATCTTCCGGAATTATGCATTGGCAGACTCTTACTGCCGTGTGGTGTCGTTAGTAGAATGTTGCCCCTCCTTTCTTGTTTGTGAATGCAGTAAGAATCTGCCAAGTGATACCTCCAGAAGATAGGCAGTCTTTACGTATCAACATCCAGTACTGCGCTAGCCAACCCGCCTGCCAAGCGTGGTGAGCGACAAACCCTCTCGAGCAGTACTAAGTGATCAATGAGGGAGGCCTTTGTCCAGGAGGTCTTACGGCTGACTCTTACTGCATCCACGGGTAACAGAAGAGAGGCAACATACTACTGTCGTCACCCCACGGCTATACGACAGTTACTGTGATCTCCTGGTACACAGGCTACACTGTTTGCGATGCAGCTGCCAGCTGCCAGCATGCATTAAAAGAAAATTAACGGAATTTGATGCATGGATTATGCAAATCACCTATATCCGCCGTCGTTCTTTGTTATCACGTACACTAAATGAGTTTTAATAGCGCTTCCAACGTTCCAGTCTAGCGTTGGAATAGTATGAAGGTAGAATGGTTTGAAGCACTACGTGTATATCACTACATAGAATAAAACGAAGACGCTTCCCGCCGTCTGTCTGTCCCTATATTTTAATAAATCTTTAAAACTACGGAACGGATTTTGATGCGATTTTTTTAATAGATAATTTAAGAGGAAGCTTTTATGTATAAAACATAACATAGTAGAGATACACTGATAATTTTATAGGTTTCTAATCTGACGTCGTAAATAAACACATTTTTTTCGCTTACATTGCAAACGCTGGCTGAACCCTACGAGATAGGTCAAAAAATGTACTACAATATTGTACACCTTAAAAAAGTCTACAAAAATTTTTTTAACAGTTTATGTCTTTCTCTTAGGGATAAACCACAATAACCATTTGTTATCCTTTACTTTTTACGAGAAATAATGGCTTATTCATCATCATTATTTCAGCCGTAAAACGTCCACTACTGAACTAAGGCCTCCCTCATCGAACTCCATGAGGGGTAGTTGCCATACTTACCACGCTTGGCAGACGGGTTGGTGAGCGCAGTACGGGATGTTGATATACGGAAAGACGCTGCTGCCTATCTTCCGGAGGTGTCCCTTAGCAGGCTCTTACTGCATCCACGGGTTGGAGAGGAGAGGTAACATTCTACTGCCGAAGAAGTGATTTTAAGCAAAACAGTATTAATCCCTATCCAATAAAATACCTAAAATACATTGTGCATTTCATATAGATCAATATGGCTTTTTACAGCATGTAATATAATATAATATTTTCGAAGATATTACAGATTTGATATGCAGGGACATAGCGGTTGCGGCGGTACCGGCCAGGGCCAGGGGGCCGGTCAAAACTCGGTCTATACTGTTTTCGATTTGGACGAAGCTGTTGATTTTCCTACAGAATTTCTTAGTTCTTTGAACCCGTCTGGACTCCCTCTTCATAAAGTTGTGTTGAAAGTAGGTTGTCCTGTTATTTTATTAAGAAACCTGAATCCACCCAAACTTTGCTATGACACGCGTTTGCTGGTAAAATCACTAAAAACTTTACATAATAGAGTGCACAATACTCACCGGATGTGGTAAAAATTTAATTAAGATCAATAAAATAGTTTTTTGTTAACTTTCGCGATCACTATTTATTTTAAATAAGAAAAACACGGGAATATATTGCGTATACCTTTGATTATTTTCGATGTTGCAACTGTATTTCAACAGGGGTGACCACGGCTGACAAATGAGAATCTCATCTAAAAATTCAATTAACATCTTAAAAATAGTTTTTTTGTAAACTTTCGCGATCACTATTTATTTTAAATAAGAAAAACACGGGAATATATTGCGTATACCTTTGAATATTTCCGATGTTTCGACTGTATTTCAACAGTGGTGACCACGACTGACAAACACAGGATAATACGGTTTACGGTTTTTACGGTTTTAGAAATTTATTTCTCAAAAGAATATACATTCACTTAAAAGAGAAATACAAGATAAGCTTAAATTATTACAGCGTAATTCGTGCAGAACTAACTTAATCAATAAGCTACTTTAAACACACAGCCTACATACTTAAAATAAATGATTAGGTACCTTACAACACAAAAAATTATTCGCAGAGTTTCCTAGAACAATTTTGTTTTGTTACGAGTATTAAAAATGATGAGTTAGAAGTGGGTAGTCAGAAAAAAAAGTTTATGGTATTTGAGTCGAACTAAAGAGGATCGAGTACGTATCGTTTGGCAGTTGCTATGGCAAGATAATGATAGACAATTTCAGGATAAGTATTCATATAATATAGATATAATATTAGTCATAAGTATGTATGTACTCGTAAGTCTGTTTGTTTGTATTTAAATGTTTTGTATAAACTCTGAAAAATCTCGTGAAAAATGGGCTTTTAATTTATTTTTGAAAACATTAAATGATTTTGTGTCCTTAATAATATTGGGCAATTTGTTGAACATTTGTGCACCCTCGTATAGTATATTTTTCTTGCCATAATTTGTTCTAGGGGCTTGCAAAACTAAATCGTTTGACCGTCTGAGTGAACGTTTGCGTATTTGTAATTTTTTTGTAAAAGATGTTTCAGTGTGAATTTTATGTTTAAGTATTTTGTTTATTAAAATACAAGTATTAAATTTATATAATTGTGTTATAGTCATCAGACCTGTTTGTTTGTATATTTTTGCAGTCGACATAAGGTAATCATAGTGAAATAGTAGTTTAATAAGTTTATTTTGTGTTGTTTGCAAGATTTTTAAATTAGTTTTAGAAGCACAACCCCATACCTCGATCAAGTAGCTAATATGTGATTTTATCATTGAGTTATATATGGTGTATCGAACCAATTTTGGAAAACAGTGTACTGTGCCCCGTAGTGCACCCATAAGAGATGATAATTTAGATGCTATTTTGTCAATGTGAGGTTTCCAGGTGAGACGGCTATCTAATACGAGTCCAAGATATTTTTCCGTATTAACTTTTTTAGGGGTACGTTATTAATGGTTAGAGGTTGAAAGTCTGCGATTACTTTATTTTTAGCACTAAAAATCATATAATTTGTTTTTGCTACATTAATAGTTAATAAATTATTTTGAAACCAATAGTTTAGAGTGTTAAGGTCGTCTTGTGAATCTCTGATTATCGACGCAATTTCACTGCCATAATAAAACAAACAAGTGTCATCAGCATATAACGTTATATCTCCATTCAAGCCCAAATCACATATATCGTTTATATACAACAAAAAGAGCAAGGGTCCTAAAATAGACCCCTGTGGAACGCCGTATGTGATAGATTGGGGGGAGCTCTGAGTATTTTCAATTTTAACAACTTGAGATCTATTTTTTAGATATGATTCTATTATTTTAAGTGCTTTATCTCTAATTCCAATAGCAAACATCTTATTTAATAGAAGTTTGTGACTTATAGTATCAAATGATACGAGATAATTAAAGGTATTTAATTTTTACCTTATTAATTTCCGTATTTAAAACATTTATACAATTTTTGAAAACCATTCTCCCTTGTGACCTCTGTGGTTACATAATATTCAGTGTTTTGCGCTAGTTAATTAATTCAGTCTGTGGTCTTACCAATTTCAAGTTGGCATACATAGTAAGGTTTACTTTCGACTTAGTTACTTATGTTTGTTCTTTCACCGTGTGGTGTATGGCTGAGTGGAAATAGGTAACTTTTGTGTTAAAGTCAGACAGTGTATTATCCGCTTTATGCTAGGAAATGGGCGTGTGTTTTTAATGCGAAATTTTAGCTAAATTTGCGTAGAGATATAAAAACTACTGCCATGTCCAACAATAGATTGTGACAGTATTTAAATGATATAACAATCGTGGCATTCTTACATAAAAGTGCCTTCGAGTTGTTATCCAAACCAATGATTAGCCTCGATTTTTTTATATATACATATATCTAATATAATTAACCCTTTCGCCGTGGGGTGCCGGCAGTATAATGTTACTCCTCCTCTCCTACCCGTGGGTGCAGTAAAAGCCTGCTAAGGGTCCGGAAGATGAGCAGCAGCGTTTTTCCGTACTGCGCTCACCAACCCGCCTGCCAAGCGTGGTGAGTATGGCAACTACCCCTCATGGAGATCCATGAGGGAGGCCTTAGTTAAGTAGTGGACGTTTTACGGCTGAAATGATGAATGATAAAAATAAACCCTTAAATACTTTAGTTCCTGTTTTTGGAGTTATCATAAGAAGTAAATTCTGGTTTACTTTTACTCTACCCCAGGGAATGTACTTAGATGCCCAAATGTTTTAATTAATAGCTGAAAAAAATTAAAGAGTAGATATAAAAGAAGCCTATGCACAGATTACAGAAACTAAGCCTATGCCCAGTAGTGGACGACCTATAGCTGAGACGATGACGACACTTATTAAAGCATTTAAGTTTTGTTCAATATTATTTTAACGTTTTACTGGGACATGGAAAACATTTTGTGTAAATTGTGGTTACGATGGAATCCTTAAAGTACGTGTCAACTTTGTTCAAAAAGTTCATTTCAACTCTTTTTAGGGATCAAATTTAGTTTCAATGATCTTAGATGTTTTGGGTTTATCTGAGCCCGGGTTAATATGTAGGCTGTTTCAACATCGTAAAATTCACATAAAAAATAATTATAAAGAAAATTAATTTCCCCATACTGTTTATACGGATGATGTGATGAAATTTTTTAGTTGTCAAGTATTTAAAGGTTCAAAGGGTGAAAATGTTTATATATTAGTCTTAGTACAGCAGTAGTAGTAAGTAGTTGTTGATTTGTTATAGAGTAGTTGTAGGGTATTTGTAGACTAGTTGTAGAGTAATTGTAGTCGTAGAGTGGTTGCGAATTAGTAGTAGTAAGTACTTGTAGATTTGTTATAGAGTATTTGTAGAGTAGTTGTAGAGTAATTGTAGTCGTAGAGTGGTTGCGAATTAGTAGTAGTAAGTAGTTGTAGTACTAGATGCTATACGAAGTTCGTCGGGACAGCTAGTAATAAATAAAACTGGGCATATAACGCAGCATCATCTAGCATCAAAGTAAGAAAAGAATTCTACCAGATGGCTGAAATAATACTTAAATACAATTTATTTTTATTTCACCTATTAATTTTGTAAATATAGGGATTTCGTGTCGGCCCCTTCTCTGTCCTGTGCCTTTCGCATTCAGGTGTAACCAGCTACTTTTATAATAGCTTCGATCCGACGAGAGCTATCATCATCATCATCATCATCAATACTCAGACATAGGACGTCCACTGCTGATCTAAGGCCTCGCTCATGCTCGAGTACTAATCATGAGGGGTTATTGCCATACTCACCACGCTTGGCAGGCGGGTTTGCGAGCGCAATGAAGGATGTTAATACATGGAAAGATGCTCCTGCTCATCTTCCATAAGTATCCTTTGGCAGATTCTTACTGCATCCTTGGGTAAGAGAGGAGTGGCAACAACCAGGACAGCCACGGCGGCTTCTGTATTAACTCGTACAAAAAATGCTTGTAGTAGAGCCTATGAATTTCACCGTCTAAGTATCACTTTTATTTCTGAGTTACTAGGGGGCCAACAGACATGCAACATTTATCTACCCGGGTATCTATAGCTTGATTTGATAATAATAACTTCAGAATAAAAACCAGGGGTTGAAAGGTAGGGCGAGAAAATGTTTATACACTTTCACTGATTACGTGGCTTAGTATAGTAGTCGACTGAAACGCAGGAGGTAGGCTCAATTCCCGTCACGAGACCAATATTTGTTATTGTTTTGCAGATATTTCTCACGAAGTCTGGGTATTTTTAGTTAAATGACATTCATTACAAAAAAGTAACATATCTGGTTGATATAAAATACATAGTGGACCTAATTAATAAATAACATTTAAACGACAATGTGTGCTGCAAAATTAGTAAAAGCAAAAATAAACAAAAAAATTACAATAGCAAAAACTAATTACATAACTAAAGAAAATAAATTATTAGTAGTTATGCAATATCATTTAACGTCACAAATTCTTCATACTCGTAGCTATAGAGAGTTTGGTAAGTATTCTTTCCAACATCTGGTACCCATAACACAATTTCGGCTTAGTTTGGAGCTAGATTCATCATCATCATCATTTCAGCCGTAGGACGTCCACTGCTGGACATAGGCCTCCCTCATGGATTTCCAGTTATTGCGGTTGGAAGCGATCTGCATCCACCGTCGACCTGCGGTCTTCACCAGGTCATCATCCCATCTTGTTGGTGGACGTCCTAGAGCTAGATTATGCTGTGTGAATTGCCCAGCGTTAAATATATATTATTTACTTTATTTATCTACTCAGGTATCTATAGCGTGATTTGATAATAATAACTTCAGAATATTATGAATTAGGGGTTGGAACGTGGGGCGTGAAAATGTTTATACACTTTAAGGGGATCGTATCTGATATCAACAAAGGGCTTTCAGCAAAATACTTAATGCGGAAAATACGAGGTAGAACACCTGGTTACTTCTAGTAGAAGCCATTAATTGGGGCCCGGATTTGAAAAAGATCTACCTTGTAGATTGGTGGTACATACAATATTTTGTTTTTTTTTTAATCTTTCAATGTGTTTGCAATAGATATGCGTAATTCTTAATCGTAATATTATCTGTTGTAATTAAAATAAACAATGTAGTTATTTAGCGAAATGTGTTTTATTTAACTTAGTACAATACAAAACGTTTTTCTCTAATAGACAACATCAAGGGAAGAGACAATAATAGGTGGTCAGTGTTACCAACCCAAAATATATTTTAGGGTGCAATTACATTGTAGATTTTCAACACCCCCCCTCAATGTAATTACACCAAAGTAAACTAATAAACAAGTGTTACATCTTTTCTACATTTTCAATACCACATTTTCTTAAGAAACGAGTCAACAATTCTCTGTTTAACAACTTAGTAAGCATATCTGCAGGTTGATCACTTGTTTTAATATATGTTAAACACAGCCTTTTATTTCTGATTAATTCTTTTACAAAATGATAGCGAATATCAATATGTTTTAATCTTTTGATAGTGTCAGTACAAGCAACAGATATGGCCGATTGGTTATCACAATACATTTGCACTGGACATACATTATTTATCTTAAAATCATTTAGCATATTAACAAGCCAGCATGCTTCACTGGCTGCCATACTAATTGCAACATATTCTGCTTCAGTAGAGGATAAACTTACAGATACTTGTTTCTTTGAACTCCAGGAAATTAGACAATCAGAAAACTTGAACAAATAGCCTGTAGTTGATCTTCTATCAGTAAGATCACCACCCCAGTCTGCATCACAGTAACCCTCCAAAGCTCTATTTGTACATTGATAAACTAACTTATAATCTAGAGTATGTCTGACATAACGCAATACTCTTTTTAAAGCACTCAACAACATATCATTTGCACATTTTTGATACCTACTTAATAAAGAAACAGTAAAACATAGATCAGGCCTAGTACCTGATACAGCATACATTAGGCATCCTATCATTTGTTGGCATAACTTTACAATGTTTTTGTCTACTGTACTCTCATTGTTTTGAAACAACTCTAAGTTCATATTTTGATCTATTGGTGTAGACATTGGCTTACAATTTTCCATTCCAAATCTTTTAAGGATATTCTCCAAATACTTTCTTTGGCTCAGTTCAGTAACTCCAGTGTATAAATTTTGTGTTATGGTTATGCCTAAATAGTCAGTTACAAATCCTAGGTCTTTCATTTTAAATTCCTGATTTAATAACCTCTTTACAGAAATAATTGAGTCATTATTTGTTCCAAACATCAATACATCATCAACATACAACAATAAGTAAAGTTGATCACTTTCCGTGCATTTTGTATATAGACAAGAGTCACATTTTGATCTTACAAAACCTTCATTGAGCATAATATCATTAAATTTAACATTCCAACATTTTGGTGAATTCTTGAGACCATAAAGTGATTTATTTAGTTTGACAATATTATTTTCACCTGAGTAAGCCCCTTCTGGTAATTTAACATAAACACATTCATTAATATTTCCATACAAGAATGCCCCTGTTACATCCATTTGCATGATGGGTAAATTATGTTTAGTTGCAATTATTACAAAAAGCCTAACAGTTGATAATTTTGCTACAGGAGCATAACACTCATTTAAATCTAAAATATCATCTTGTTCAAACCCTCTCGCCACCAATCTAGCTTTGTATTGAGGAAAATTTTGATCATCCCTTTTAATTTTAAATACCCACTTACTACTTATGACCTTCTTATTTTTAGGTAAATCACATATTTCCCAAGTATTATTTTCTTCTAGTGTTTGCATCTCTTTCTCAATTGCCTCCTTCCATTTGCCGCTGTCGCTTCTCATCATTGCTTCTTCATAAGTTACCGGTTCACTATGTTCGGTGTGTACATTTTGACAATTATAGAAGACAGTTGGTTTCCTTGACCTTGTACTGGGTTCTCTTGGACATTTCTCAACAATTGACTCCAAAGAGCTGTTACTTTCTTCACTTGGGTTATATTCAGATGGGTTATATTCAGATCCAGACTCTTCCGATATATTATCGGTTACCATAGTTTCACTCAGATCCACTGCAGGAATTTCCAATTCATTTTGCAACTCATTAGTTCTTTCATTATTGTTTTCTGTGCATTTTAAGCTAATATCAACATTGCTATAGTTTTTCTTTTCCTCTAAGAAAACTATATCTCGCTTTAATTCTACATCATTCCTGTGAAAAAAGTATATTCTATACCCTTTGACTGTCTCGCCATATCCAACCATTACACCCTTTTCTCCTTTGCTGTCCCACTTCTTTCTCTTTTCCTTCGGTATGTGTACATATACTGGGGTTCCAAAGGATTTTAATTGATGAATGTCAAAATCTTTTCCAAACCATACCTCATATGGTGATTTATCACTATGTTTACTCCTCCCAGTCCTATTCAAGACATATGCTGCAGTATTTATAGCCTCAGCCCACAATGATTTTGGAAGGTCCTTGCATGCTTTTAGCATTGTTCTAGCTGCTTCAACTAGTGTTCGATTCTCGCGTTCTGCTTTCCCATTCTGTTCAGGGGTGTATGGGACACTTGTTTGATGTATTATGCCGCGTTTAGTAAAGATTTCTTTGACTTCCTTATTTATGAACTCAAGGCCATTGTCGGTCCTGAATATATTTATTTTATTTCCTGTCACATTTTCTGCCTTGTTAATAAACTCTTCTATGCACTTCTTTATATCAGATTTATTCTTAACAAAGTATACTGACCTATAGTTGGAGAAGTCGTCTTTCAATATTACAAAGTACCTTGAGCCGCCGACTGACGTAACCTCCATGGGGCCGCAGGTATCTGCATGGATTAATTCACATGTTTTTCTTGTAACAGTATCGCTGTTTCCAAACGGCACCCGATGTATTTTGCCTTCCAAACAACTCTCGCATTTTGTAGCCGAAGTTTGTTTCGCGTCAATGTTGTATTTAAGTAATATTTTTCTGACATAATCAAAGTTTTGATGCGCTAACCTTTCGTGCCATTCTTGCAATGTTGTTCTGGCTTTCATCGCGACATTAGCCATTTTATTTTCATAACGTAATTCCAAATAGTATGAACTTCCAACTCGTTTCGCAATTGCACAGACTTTGTTGTTTTTATACAATTGGCAGCACTTGTCATCTGTCACCATGACGTAACCTTTGTCTGACGCACATTTTACAGAGAAAAGGTTTGTTTTCAATTCCGGAACGAAGAGAACTTTGTCTATGGTTGTTTGAATCCACTCACTCCCGTCATACACTTTTACCGCCATCTGTCCATAGCCTTTGACACTAATCGCCGCCCCATTACCAACAATAACAGATTCTTGTTGTTCAGAGTTGGTAAATGATGTAAACAGTTCACGATCACAACACATATGTTCACTAGCCCCTGTGTCTACTAACCACTGAGATTGGCCATATTCTTTTAATGACATAGACACCACAAATGCATTACTTTTCTTTTGTTCTTTGTTCTTCTTAAACCAGCACTGTGATTTCTTGTGTCCACTTTTTCCACAGTAAAAACACTTGTTATTTCCTTCACTTTTAGAGTTACTGTTACTATTACACTCACTAGCAAAATGTCCCATTTTATTGCATTTGAAACACTTTATATGCTTTTTATCTTTGACAACAAATGCTGATGAGCCTGAAGATGAAGTTTGTCCGCTTTTCTCCTTCACCCTTTCTTCTTCTATCAGTAATCTTGCAACCAAATTGTCAATGGTTTGTTTATCGTCCGGGGCTGACTCCCAAGCTGATATAAAATGCTTATACTCATCAGGTAGCGTCATTAGCACTTTAGTTATCACGAACTTGTCTGAAACTTCTTCGCCCAATTGTTTAAGTTGATTTTGTAATTCCTGAATTTTGGATAAGTATTGTGACATTTCAGTGCCTGTTTCAAATTTGTACTGGAAGAAGCGCTGCTGAATTATATGGATGTTTGTTTCTGTTTTCTGCTCATAAACACTATGCAGCTTTCTCCACATTTCGGCTGAAGTAGAACATGAGATAATGTGTAACATTACATTTTCAGTCATTCTCGTGACTAATAGGGTTTGTGCCTTGGCATCTTTACTGTCCCAAACGATTTTTTCATTGGGATCTCTGGGTCTTGCAGCTTTTCCATCGACAACTTCTAACCAGCCTTGGCCTCGTAGCAAAACTGTAGTTTGGAACTTCCAGATGTTCCAGTTGCTAGCACCTTCTAGCTTCATCAAGCCGTTGTTGGTATTTAAGTTAACTTCCATTTCACTATCCTGCCTTGCGACGCACGTCAAACAAGTATTCTTCCAAGAACTCCGCGTTGCTGTGCCGCCCTAACCTCACTTCTGTGACGCCGCACAACTGTGACGAATATATTTCTTTTTCCACAACTGTGACTTCCTGTATTATTTATCTTATTACTGTACGGGTATGTGCCTGGGCCCATAACCTGTTGTAATTAAAATAAACAATGTAGTTATTTAGCGAAATGTGTTTTATTTAACTTAGTACAATACAAAACGTTTTTCTCTAATAGACAACATCAAGGGAAGAGACAATAATAGGTGGTCAGTGTTACCAACCCAAAATATATTTTAGGGTGCAATTACATTGTAGATTTTCAACATTATCATCATCATTCCAGCCGTAAAAAGTCCACTACTGAACAGGCCTCCCTCATGAATCACCATGAGGGGTAGTTGCCATACTCACCACGTTTGGCAGGCGGGTTGGCAAGCGCAGTACGAGATGTTGATACATGGACAGACGCTGCTGCCCATCTTCCGGAGGTTTCCCTTAGCAGGCTCTTACTGCATCCACGGGCATGAGAGGAGGGGTAACATTCTACTGCCGGCACCTCACGGCACTCGTAATATAATGGGTCCAAAATCATCATCATATCAGCAGGAGTACTGGCTGGACGTAGGCCTCGCTCATGGGTTCAATTACTGATCTTAAGGGGGTTGTTGCCATACTCGCCACGCTTGATAGGCAGAGTATGGGATGTTGGGACACGGAAAGACCAAATACCAGTCAATCTCATCTTTCAGAAGTATTCCTTGACAGATTCTTACTGCATCCACGGGAAAGATTGACTCCCTGTTTAAAAACTACGGTATTACAACAGACACACAGAGATACAGGGTCGAAGAAGAGCACCCCTCTTTTTGCGTCATGAGTAGAAAAAAGAAAAGCGTTAATAATAGTAGCCATCTGAAGCAAACAAGTTCATGTATGTGCTTTATTAATTATTAACATTTGTTTTATTTTGTATATTGACGCGTTAAAGGGCCTTTGCAGCGGCACTGAATAAAGTATTTTCTGTGTTTGAGATTGAGTAAAGTAAATTTTGTTTTATAAATAACGCCTAAAAAATGTTTCCAGCTCCCGATTTGAAATTGAAAAACGGTCAAAGTAATCGCAATTCGCGGCCTTTCAGAGCATTACAGTTTTTTGCTCGAATTATTCAGGCTTATTGAACATCCAACGTCGCTGGGCGATCTATCACGAGGTTACAAGGGGCAAAGCCTTGTAAAGATTTGACCCAAATAAATGGGTCGCAGGGCCTTTAGAAGTTGGACCGTTAAAAATTGGTTTTATTCAATCCGTGTGCTCAGGAATAGGGTAAATATTGTGCAACTGATTACATTTTCTTGTATTTATTTACCTTTTTGCGATGGATTTCCTTGATCTCTTTATGGACTCCTTCGGGGTTGTTGGGTTATTTAAGTTTTTGAAGATAGTAGACATAGATATTCGTTTATTTACTACAGAGCACAAAAACAATAAAATTAATTACAAACAATCTTAGGTAATAAAAATAAAATACTAGAAATAAAAACTAATACAAAAACCTTTTTAGACAAAAACCAAAGATAGTCTTTTTTTGAGTCCTATGTTGTGCCAGTGGCGATAGCCAAAGAATGGATATTATATTCTTTTAGTATGAAAAGTCTCTCTAGCTTTTCTTAACACTCACATGAGCACCTGGCGTGTCAGGTCGCGAAGAGTGGAAGAAGGGAAAGGAAGCCTATGCCCTTAAGTCTCATTGTTAAATTCATTCGTGTTTTATTATATTTACGCAAGGAAGCATATTCCTTTTTTAATTTGTTCTATAAATACATAACAGATATATGCATTTACCCTTACCCCCCCCCCCCCCCCCGATGTTTATAAGTTCAAAACATAAACTACAAAAACGAAACAGATGAAGCTGAAAAACTAAACCTAACTAAACATAACCATTATACCGTGGTATGCCAGTAATATAACGTTAATTGCCTCTACTCTTTTGCCCGTGAATGCAGTTAGAATCTTCCAAGCCTCCGGAAAATAGACGTCGATCTGTACGGGTACGGGATGTTGATACATGTACATCTCTCGCCAACCCGCCTGTCTATGTACAGTAACGGACGTCCTGAAGCTGAGATGATGATGATTACATACACACTGACCAGGATTTACACAAAGGCTACTTTTTAAGCGAGTAAATAAATTCGAAGGTTTATTTGTATGAATGTTGGTCTCCTCAAAACTACCGAAAAAATATATATTTATTTATTTATCACCTAATCAAGCAAAAACTACCGAAAAGAAAAATATTTATTTATTTTATACTATAATGCACAATTACAAAAGGTGGGCTTAATGCTAAAGCATTCTCTACCAGCCAAACATGTGATCTAGATTGTGGTTGGCTTATGTGTTTTTGAATCGAGTGTGTGAAATATAATAATGAGAAACTTACTGATATAGCTATATTTAGCTTAAGGTTGTCTTATTATTGTAAAGAGGCCATGCAAAGGCTTGACCACGCTTTAGTTGATTGAAATTGTTTCTTTTTTATGTTATTGTATTTTTTTTAAGGGTAAGTAAATTTAACAAATTTACCTCACATTGTTATTATCACCTTCGTTCTATTGTTAATACTATATTTTTTTAACAAAGTTTTTGTTCTTTATGCATGTCTCTGTTAATAATGTTATCTGTATTACATAACAGAGGAAACTTTGCTGGTTTCTGTTTATTTTATGTTTTATTTTTTAAGTTAATATTACTGTTTGTTTCCCAAATAAAACAAAAGAATTAAAGAGAATGAAGATGATAATGAACTTACGGGTAAATAATTTCAAGAATGTGCTTGCGTGTAAGCCGCTTGAAACAATCCTTTGTACCTTTTTAATGTCAATTTGCATTAATTCCAAAGACGATCTGATGTCAAAATAATATGTTTGTACAACGCATGCTTAGCTGCGAAAAGAACCTATTCCTTTATAAACCAATAAACAAAAATAATTGCACCAACCTTCCTCCCAGGAACTAAGCTGTGCTCTCCATTACTTAGTGAACTGTAATAGGGTACTCCTGGATTACCGTATACGGCAAAGTGGCGTCGTATCTTGGATCTGCAGGCTTCGAACCCTGGATACCGAACTTTTATTGCTGCTGTAAAACATTGAATGGCTTTGCAGCTTGGGAGGCGGGATACAATGTTGAACCTATATGGGAACGATGGACAGTTTAGGTACTTCATCTATTTTTATTGTAGAAAACACTCAGGCTCTATGGATTTTCAAATCTAAACAATGTGTATGATTAAATAGCAATATCTCTTGAGAATTCTGCTATTTGTAGCGTCTTTCCATGTATCAACATCCCTTACTGCCTTTTTTAAACTTTCGCGATCACAACACATTATTAAAATATGGAATTATAGGGTATTTATCGCGTAATTACCTTTATTTTATTCCCGACGTTTCGACCGGTTTGCACCTGGTCGTGGTCGCGGGAAGACTGGCGTGCTGAAGTTAACCGCAGCAAAGCGAAGGCATCTTTTCAGACTACCCTCACTTGGTCTTCATAATTAGAGATTTGAGATTTAAGGCCGGTTCACACTGGGACAGCACACTACACTCACTGTATCAGCACACTTTGGTTTATTCACACGCCGAGTACACTTGGCTATCACTGCTATTCAGCACGCCAGTCTCCTCGCGACCACGACCAGGTGCAATCCGGTCGAAACGTCGGGAATAAAATGAAGGTAATTACGCGATAAATACCCGATAATCCCATATTTTAATAATCCCTTACTGAGTTCGCCAATTCGCCTGCCAACCGTGGCGAGTACGTGCCTATTTATCTAATATTTTATAGTATTTAGTTATTCATACCTGTTGCTAACACATCCTTGTAGCGTAATTAGGAGGCGAAGCCCCGTATTATGCATAGCGCTGTCTGTCTGTCTGTGCATGACACGATTACAACCAAACGCGTTTGACCGGTTTACATGAAATCTTTTTTGTTAGCACTGTCTTAATAAGAGATGGGTACTGATTGATTTTGGTGACCCTTGGGTCACAGGGACCGGAGTTTTTGTGACCTCAAAGTATTTTAAATTTAGAAATTTCAATTATGTTATTTTGTTTTTTCGTAAACCTTTGCCCCCTTTTCTGGTACCCCCTTTGGTATTTATTGATATAAAATATCGTAGTTATTTTTAAGCCTATACAGGGTGTATCATGACATGTGTACTAACCAGAAAGGGGATGATTCTGACCATTCCAAGGAACAACTTTTGTTCTACGACTTTTCAGGATTCAGTAGTTTTAATTTAAGAAAAGACCACGAAAGTTGTAACTTCAACAGCTTATTGTACGATAATGACAACCTAAAAGTCAACTGTATTTTAATGGAAGATTTTTTCATGTTTTTTTTTCCGACTTTTTATGTAATTGGTTATCAGTTTGACTTGTAGCTAATAATTATTCTTATAACGCCTGGCAAGAATACAGTTTACCAATTTGATGCGTCCCGTTATTACGTTTATCATCTCAGCCGTAGGAATTCTACTGCTGGACATCAATTTAGCGGGGTGTCGATGAAATATTTATTACGTAATATCAATGTAACGTTTTTTTTTATTAGAAGTATTTGTTAACTTGTATTGAGTTTTTTTATAATGAAATGGCATTAATAATTAAAGTCCTAAATAACTTAAGATCTGCATGATGCTTGTTTATCTGATAATTGTAAATAAGAAATGAGTGAGTGCAGTCTATCTCGCTCGCTTATTAGCGTTTTTACATTGTCGGTCTAGCTCGTGTACCAAAACCGGTTTCTTATCGGCAGGCAAAACCGCTCAACTAACTAACTTGACTATTGTATTAATGTTCTATTCTGACCGCATTGTTTTAGAGTATATTTTTGATCGTTCATATTACTTAGTTATGTAAGCTTATATCATACATAAGAGACTCACTAGCATACGGACAAACCGCTTACGGTTTTTACGGCTTTCAGCTTTTAAACTTTACTTTTCTGTATGTAAAAAAAAACACAAGCAATGTATAATAATACCTAAAAAAGAGAATAATTAATATTAATATTGTAATAAAATATTTAAATTATAATAAATAATTATTTCATCATTTCAGCCATAAAACGTCCACTGATGAACACAGGCCTCCCTCATGGATCTCCATGAGGGGTAGTTTGCCATACTCACCACGCTTGGCAGGCGGGTTGGTGAGCGCAGTATGGGATGTTGATACACGGATAGACGCTGCTGCCCATCTTCCGGAGGTGTCCCTTAGCAGGCTCTTACTGCATCCACGGGTAGGAGAGGAGGGGTAACATTCTACTGCCGGCACCCCACGGCATTATTTATAATTATATATTAAAATTATATTAATAATTTATTACTACATGAGGGGTTTGTCATCACGCTCACCACGCGCAGTATGTAATGTTGATACACGAAAAGACGCTCCCGCCCATCCGCCGGAGATATCCCGTAGCAGATTCTTACTACATCCGCGGGCAACAGAGGAAAGGCAAAATTGTACTACTAATTGTACTACGTGAGTGCCGACTCACGTCATTTCCATGAATTCATTAAATTCGTTTCCATCTTTTTACCGACTTAGCTATATAAAAGGTTATCAGTCTGACTTGTGCCTAATTATTATTTATATTGACTGATGAAAAAAAATACTTGTTATCAAACTAATTATTACTGTTTTTATGTTTACAATGTAGGTCAGTTTCTGAGAAACTATAATTCCCTTTTATATCACAATCATATTCATCATCATTCCAGCCGCAAAAAGTCCACTACTGAACACAAGCCTCCCTCATGGATCTCCATGAGCGGTAGTTGCCATACTCACCACACTTGGCAGGCGGGTTGGCGAGCGCAGTACGGGATGTTGATACTCGGAAAGACACTACTGCCCATATTCCGGAGGTATCCCATAGCAGGCTCTTACTGCATCTACATCTAACATGAACTAAATGGCAACCTCTGTGGCGCAGCGGGCAAAGGTCCGCCTGAGATGCAAGAGGTTGCGGGTTCGATTCACACATCGGGACAAATTGCTGTACGATCTGTAGTTATTTCTTTCAGGTGTTATGGATGTATTTCAATATATCATAAAAAAATATCTATCTATGTAGTTATAATATATTAAGTAAATGTATTAGTCATCTAGTAGGTACCCATAACACAAGCTCTGCTTAGCTTAGGGATAGATGATTCTTAGTGAATTTTCCAGCATTATTTATTTATTCACCTAAATAATCATGTTAGCTCAGTCGGCTATATGCAAAGTATGGTGTACATAACTTCCTGACAAGATTTTACATTGCGCTGTTCAACTTTTGTCCCATAAAATTCAATTTACACATCGCTTCTCCGCCTTTTTCATGAAAAATAATTACCACCATCAAAATATTAATTGGAAAACTCTGTACGAGCTTTTATTTTTCCGGAAACTCCATTAGCGCTACACCGAGCAAAAAAACGTGAAAAAAATACCTAAAAATACATTAACATTACCCTTCTGGGAGTTCCCGCATAAACCGAGGGAGATTGCACACAAACAGTATGCCCTGAAATAACAAATTCTTTAACACCCGGAGTGCACAAATTCAGTGACGAGCGCTGTTATATACATGGTGTGCAAAAAGTGCGGGCATATTCTGAAAATCGCGGTGATTTGGAAAGCGAATCGTCACTATACAAAGAGCAATATTCATAGGGGCATGAATAAAACATTTATGCAGCAAATAAAAATAGTGTCTGATGCTTTGGATTCTTTTGTGATACCTGCTTTTGTCTGAGATAGCAGCTAATGATGGTTAATACGATGAAGTAATAAACAATTATTTTGTTGTAGTTGTTTAAATTACAATAGTCGCTATGGTAATTTATGAACTTTTAATTTGTAACGTAGATGTATCTAGGTTACAAGTTATAGGTTCGCTGCCTGTAATTGGGAGAATACAAGCCCATGCTTTTATTGTATCTTATTTTTGGTATCTTTTGTTTGTGGCTCAAATAAATAAATAAAACCCGGATTAAGGGCGCCGAATACATACAAACTGACGCGAAGGGTAAGCTTAAAATCAATAGTCGTAAATGCCAAATTAGTACCTAAGTAATTCTCGTTTCAAATATAAATTCGTATATATGTAAAATCCAAAAAGCATTTTGAAAAAGGTTTTTAGACTTTGAGCAAAAAATTCAGAGGCATGCATTTAGAAGCATAATTTGGTTTCGTTCACCTGTAAAAGTGATGACCAAATGAATCCATGTTTTTATAGAGCAGTTTTTGTTTTTTCTCTGTTGCACTAGATAATCAATCGTGTAAACTAACTACCAATTTGAAGTTAAAAACATTAAAAATGCATAACATAAAATATCAATTCCAAATGTTTTGTAATTTTCTGAAAATAAATAAATAATGCTGGACAATTCACACAGCATCACCTAGCCCCAAGCTAAGCAGGGTTTAGATGACTGATATACTTAATACATTATACCACATGAGGCCGTGTTGGCCGAGTGGTATGTACCCCCGACTTTCAAGCCGAAGGTCGTGGGTCCGATACCGACCGTACACCAATTGTTTTTTTTTCTTGAAAAATGTATCTGCACACCTAACATGTGCTTTAACGGCAAATGAGCTTCGTCAGGAAACCCGCGGCTTAGCTTCAGACACAAGGTACGACCTAAGCTGAGAGGATGGTATGATGCTGGGCAAGCCTAATACATCTTACAATATCCCAGGCACTGCAGCATCCCGTACAGCATAATTACCAGTTGCTGACGCTGTATAAATCATCTTTAATAAATGCAAAGGTCTTACTTTAAACCGAATAGATATATATTTTTATTAATATAGAAAAACCTCCAGACCACCCTGAGCAAATATCTGCAGATCATACAAATATTTGTGTGTCTGTTTGTTTTCGGCAATCGAACCCGCAACCTCTTTCGTCGGAGGTGGACCTTCGCCCGTTGCGCCACAGAGCTAATTGCTAAAAATAACTTATCCCTGACGCCAATATCGCC
This sequence comes from Pasiphila rectangulata, assembly GCA_963082625.1. NCBI lineage: Eukaryota > Metazoa > Arthropoda > Insecta > Lepidoptera > Geometridae > Pasiphila > Pasiphila rectangulata. The sequence continues at coordinate 15,611,974 of OY720245.1, read as the reverse complement.
AAAGCGTCGTCATAAAAGCTTTCAGTCGATTCGTACGAGTATATCCACGTTTCGTATGTGATCAGAGATGTACCTGTAATCTGGTCTTTTTATATAGCATTGGAGTCTGGCCATGAGGTGCCGGCATTAGAATGTTGCCTCTCCTCTCTTGCCCGTGGATGCAGTTTAAATCTGTTAAGGTTCTGCTCTGCTCCGGAAAATAGGCAGCAGTGTCATTCCGTGTATCAACATCCCATACTGCGCTCGCCAACCTGCCTGCCAAACGTAACGACTATGACAACAATCCCCTTATGATCTCAGAGATGTATGAGGGAGGCCTTAGTCCAGAAATGGACGTGGACAGCAGTCCTGCGGCTGTATTCATTGGAGTCTGGAACTCATCAATCTTATTTATTAGTTAACGTTTTTTTGGGAAGGTTTTTATGCTTTAGTTTAGAGTGTATTTTATCTCGCGACCTTCGGATGCAGTCACGAACGGTGCGCATGAAGTAGGGACCGGTCTACATAACGGCAGCAAGATACCAAAATATAAATAAATAAATAAAATAAATAAATAATGCTGGACAAATCACACAGCATCATCTAGCACCAAGCTAAGCAGAGCTTGTGTTATGGGTACTAGATGACTGATATACTTAATACATTATACTACATAGATAGATATTTTTATTATATATAGAAAAACACCCGGAACACACTGAACAAATATCTGCAGATCGTACAGACATTTTCCCATGCGTCGCAGGTGGGCCTTCGCCCGCTGCGCCACAGAGGTCGCCAAATATTTCGTTTTCAAAAATAATATCTACACTCCGTTCTTTCCTAGAATAAGCAGCCCACTACATTCAAGTAACAGTTTCCCGGCACCTCTGAAGCTTAATGCAAATTTTATTTATTCATGTAAATTAATATCTATTCTCCAAGACGCTCAGTGAGGCGTGAAATTGAGTACGTGCAAAAATAAAGCTTCTAGGTACCACCGGCTTATGCAAACGACGTATCGCCCCGGTGGCTACCAATTAGATTGGCTGTGTAGTTTGCGGGGTCTGTTTGCGGCCGTGAAGTAGGACTAACAATGCTGAATAGTTGAACTTGCGTGTGGCGCGGAGTTACGCAAAACTAGGTAATCATAGGTCTAGCTTTAGGAAGTGCAACAACAGTCTATCTATTTACAAACCGCTGTTTCTTATTCATCATCATCATCATCATTTCAGCCGTAAAACGTCCACTACTGAAAACCGGCCTCCCTCATGGATCTCCATGGAGGGTAGTTGCCATACTCACCACGCTTGGCAAGCGGGTTGGCGAGCGTAGTACGGGATATTGGTACACGGAAAGACGCTGCTGCCCATCTTCCAGAAGTAACCCTTAGCAGGCTCTTACTGCATCCACGCGCATGAGAGGAGGGGTAACATTCTACTGCCGGCACCCCACGGCAATGTTTCTTATTAAGTATCTAAATAAGAAACAAGTTTGTATTTTTTTTCATGTGTAACATACGAAAGGCTATTTTTACTCACGGAAATACCTACGTGGAAAAGAAGCTGGTTGCCACACATTTCCGTTGAAATAGCTTTTATAACGTTTTAGGGGCATTAACTTTTGTGGAACCAAAGTCATTAACGAGAAATAATATAAAAATTGATCAACGAATTCTACAAGATCCCGTACAGTATGATAATTATTATCATGGCCAGTTAATTTGACACTGGTCTTAACACTAGTGTGAGCCTATCAAGGAATAGTTTTTTCCATTTTGCCTGTCTGTACAATTTGTGCCTGTCAAAATAAAACTGCTTATTTGTGTTTGTAGTATCTTTAGGATTTAAATCATAAGAGATTTGATAACAAAATTGTATGTCCTCTTGTTCTGAGTATAAAGAAGAGATAGAGACCATAGCAGAACTAGTGCTAGTTTTCCTATGATTTCCTCTGATTTCCTCTATGAAATGTCTGATATTGGCAACGAGGTCTATGTCGCGTTCACGTGCTTTTAAATAAACAATACAAATAACATTGTTTTACCAATAATATGGCACTATCCCATTTTCTTAACTCTATGTCAGAGTAGATTACTCAGATTCAGTATTGACGTTCAGTTTGCGGATGCGTTCCCAAGTGAGGACCTCAACAATGGAATACATTTGTTGCTCAAAGTCATATAACAAAAGCAAACAGATATTGAAATACAATTTTTACAAAGTGCTTTAACAAAGAAATGAAAAGTGCAACCAGAAAAGATAATCTTATAAACTTAACACGATAATAACTTAATTTTATTTTTATGCTCTCATTTTTTTTCAGCATTCCTCAAATCATGTTTCACTGCTAAAGAACCATCATTTCTGAAACTGCCCTCCACGACACGAATTTAGTGAGGGATGAGAGGCAGCATTTTAATTTTGACTCTCCTCTTTTGCCAGTAGATGCAGTAAGAATCTGCCGAGGTACTTATACAGATCCTTGCCTATCTGCGCAGCAGAATATATCCGTGTATAAACACCCATAGTACTGCGCTCGCCAACCCGCCTGACAAGCGTGGTGATATGGCAACTCCAGTACTTGCCGATTGATGAGGAAACCCTACATATATCCAGCAGTAGACGTCCTACGGCTCAGATGATGATTATTACTAAATTCAAATTATACGCTTAAAATTCAAAGACATAAAAACCTCTTCTATGACGCCGATTTGTTATGAAATCGTAAACTCTAAAAAATTCAAAAGCCTGTTTGCACATTCCTAAATTGTAGTCTTAACTGTCCCTCACAGTTATCAAGCAGCCATTACCTAGAACGAAGAAACATAATTGAAATTACGGTGATGACAAATGTACTCACGGACTGCGGGAAACCTATTTGCTGACAAACATAAGGATATCAAAGTCTCATGTTTACTCGCCAAACAGTATTCTTGACGTGAGAAAAAATGGGATGTTACAGCGACCTTCTCGCTATTGTGTAGTGAGTAAACAGCGAGAATTATTTTGGCTCAATAGAATGTGATTGTTGATATAATATCTGGCATTGACAGAAAATAACGTATTAGTTATTTGGTTCTAGGGCGTCTCAATCGTATTAGCGACAGCCCTTTTTATGATTAAAAATAAATGCGTTTTTAATTCCAAGCTGTATTCAGGTGCTTCGCAAAATAATGTATCACTTATTTGCTTCTGTCAAGCATTCTTCGCAAACTCAGTACTTAGTAGTCTTAGTTATTTAAAAGCATACTATGAGGAAAACTATTTGGTTTTATCTATACTAATATATAATGCTGAAGAGTTTATTTGTTTGTTTGTTTGCTTGAACGCGCTAATCTCAGGAACTACTGGTATGAAAAATTATTTCAGTGTTAGATAGCCCATTTGTCGAGGTAGGCTATATAAGCTATATAAAATCATGCTACGTCCTACGGGAGCGGAGCAGTAACCAAAGATGCGGGTACAACCGCGGGCGACTTCTGGTATTATTTAAAGAAAAACCTCTTTTAGGCTTTCTATAATGGCAAAAACATTTAACTTATTATCTAGCATTCTATATACAGTAGTACATTACAAAAAGGTGCAATGTGTCTTAACAGTTTTTTTCTATTTAAAACGAGCAAACTTCCAACACGCTCATGCTATTTACGTTTCGTTAAAATACGTCAAAACTATACAAAATTCCCTCTCGTCACTCCAAAAATGTTCAACTGAAAGTAGGTATCCATCCACACATCTTCCACATCTCAAAAATATAATAAAAAGTTGTAACTAAATTTGAATAATGTATTCGCCCGAATGCTATCGTATTTCACACTTCCATTAGTACCCCCCATTTTCGTCTATTCCACTATCACGGGAATTTAAACCCTTCCGAGAAAAGGGAGAGCTCAATTTCGTTTGCTAAGAGCTTTGTTATGATGTGTATCAAATTATCAGTTAGGTGTTTATGAGTGTACCATAGTCGACTGTTTTTAGCTTATAATATGATTTATCTATGGCAGGGGTTGTTGGGTTGACTCATTTAGCAAGTTATTGTTATATCCTCAAAGAACATTTCACCGGAGAAAACATAAACAAAAAGTTATAAAGAACCTGAGTTTTGATGAATCCTAAAAATCTTCAATTAGTACATATTATCATCATTATTTCAGCTGTGAAACGTCCACTACTGAACACAGGCCTCACCACATGCCATGGAGATCCATGAGGGGTAGTTGCCATACTCATCACGCTTGGCAGGCGGGTTGGTGAGCGCAGTACGGGATATTAATACACGGGAAGACGCTGCTTTCCGTCTTCCAGAGGTATCCCTTAGCAAGCTCTTACTGCATCCACGGGCATGAGAGGAGGGCAACATTCTACTGCTGGCATCCCACGCTAATTAGTACATTTATGAGAAAACGTATTTGCATGTGCTTTAACGTTACAGGAAAACATCGTGAGGCACGGCTTATTTAGCCCTAATATGTGATGACATGTTCTTCTCTTTGAATTTAACCGACTAATCTGAGAGCATGGTATAGGTTCCGTGGGGTACCGGCAGTAGAATGTTACCACTCCTCTCATGCCCGTGGATGCAGTAAGAGCCTGCTGACGGATACCTCCGGAAGATGGGCAGCAGCGTCTTCCCGTGTATCAACATCCAGTACTGCGCTCGCCAACCCGCTTGCCAAGCGTGGTGAGCCTATGTTTCAGTAGTCGCGTTTATGACTGTTATGATGATGGTATAGGTTCTGGGCCAGCCTAATTCATCTTACAATGTATAAGGCACCGTAGCGTTATTGCAAATACTTTATAAGTCATCTATGGAATAGTAGTGAAAGTCCATTCAGTAAACGTCTTAACTTAATCAATCAATATAAATAAAACTCTTCCGTTACTCTGACTGAGTGACTGAGTGACTGACAGACAACGCACAGCCTAAACCACTGGACCTAGAGACTTGAAATTTGGCACACATATACCTTGAGTATCCTAGAGGTGCACTAAGGAGGGATTTTTCGAAATTCCCACGGGAACGGGAACTACGCGGGTGAAACTGCGGGGTGCGGCTAGTGTTTATATACGGTGACAGTAAACAAAATCAAAACCGAGAAGTAAATATAGAACCCAAGTACGTATAGTAAGTAAGTACGCTACGTGACAAGAATTGTACTTTGCGAAGCGAATAACTACCTAGCTCCTTACATTCGTAATTCGGGGGTCATGTTTATTCCATTTCCAGCATCCCTTGTGGAATTATCTCGTTAATGACTACAGATGTGCGGACACTACGCTTGTTTGCGAATGGCTTTGCGAATTAGAGTTTACTGCTGTGGACGAAGAGAATTTATTTGGTATTAATCTTCCATAGCTTTGGGGACAAGACTTTATTTCCTCAGAAAATATTTGTTAAGTTTTTAACCTTATCCTGGATAAGGTCTTTTTCGCTTATAGGGTCAAGGTTGCCTGTAGCAGTACCGGGCGAGAGCCCTTGCCTACGTTCCCTCGCCCTTAGCTACCGCTAAGGCGTCGTCAGGTGTGGCATGTAGCCTTGTGGTGATGGCCCGCGTTTTTTTTTTCGAATTGACGATATTATGTTGTTGACCGCAGATGGCCATGACAACGTTACCGGACTATGGCGAGCGCAGAAGGCGCCCAGCCGCAAAAGTTAGGTTGGGGCAACAAGCTCAAGGGCACAAAACGTCCACTGATGAACACAGGCCTACCTCATGGATCTCCATGAGGGGTAGTTGCCATTCTCACCACGCTTGGCAGGCGGGTTGGTGAGCGCAGTATGGGATGTTGATACACGGCTATCCGTGTATCAACATCCCATACTGCGGAAGATTGGCAGCAGCGTCTATACGCTGCTGCCCATCTTCCGGAGGTATCCCTTAGCAGGCTCTTACTGCATCCATGGGCATGAGAGGAGGGGTATCATTCTACTGCCGGCACCCCACGGCGGTACAGATACAAATGTACAGTAAATATTGTCAATCGCAATTGAATTTTCTTTTTAACAGTGTGTCCTATCAATAATTAAGTTTGTCATACATGAACCTATTCCCCCTAGTAAACAAAATATCTATGTGTTAATGGGTTGTCATTTTGAGTGTGTACTTGGAGTTAATTTATTTTGCTTTATTTTGCATCGTGTGTACTTTAGTTTAATGTATTCATGCAAACCCTTTGTTGTTTCGAAATAGGGTTTCTGAAGACTTTGCATCGGTTTTGCATAATTTGTGATTGTTTTTTCACGTATATTGTTGTAAATAGTTTTGTTTAGAACTTTTGCTTCAACAAACGAGCAAGTAATTTAAGTTTATTAAATACTAGCCGCATTCCGCAGTTTAAAAGCGTAGATCATTGCTTCTTTTAAAAATGAAATAAAAATATTGCTATTGGAGGGGTTGATTTACAGCTGAGTTTGATGAGCTACCTGAACTGTAAAGCCAACCCCTTTTGACTTTTATAGTGTACTGAATTATGTGATTTAATAGAATATTTTGTGGGGTGCCGGCAGTAGAATGTCACCCCTCCTCTCCTGCCCGTGGATGCAGTAAGAATCTGCTGAGGGATATCTCCGATAGATGGGCAGCAGCGTCTTTCCGTGTAAGAACATCCCGAACTGCGCTCACCAATCCGCCTGCCAAGCGTGATGAGTATGGCAACAACCCCTCATGCACTTGGATCACTAAGTCAATGAGGGAGGCCTATGTCCAGTAGTGGATATCTTACGGCTGTAATGATGATAATGATGAATAGAATATTTGTTAATTTAATAATAAATTATATCATCATTTCAGCCATAAAACGTCCACTGATGAACACAGGCCTCCCTCATGGATCTCCATGAGGGGTAGTTGCCATACTCACCACGTTTGGTAGGCGGGTTGGTGAGCGCAGTATGGGATGTTGATACACGGATAGACGCTGCTGCCCATCTTCCGGAGGTGTCCCTTAGCAGGCTCTTACTGCATCCATGGGCATGAGAGGAGGGGTATCATTATACTGCCGGCACCCCAAGGCGAAAAATAAAAATAAATTATATAAATAAATAAATTTGATTATGTATGATTTTTTTATAAAGTTATTGCATGTGATGAATTATATTAATGTTATTATTTTGTGTTACATATTTTAATAAATGCCAAATTATTTTATAATGTTTTTAACCTGTGTTTATATAGTTTTTTTAAATAACGTGAACTGTGGTTGACTTGTAAAACTGGTTTTATTAATAAATTATTGTATTGTATAGTTCCCGTTCCCGTAGGACTACGGGGGTCAAATAAATACCTATGTTACTCAAGGATTATATAGACTATAAGGATAGCATTCTAATGGTGGAAGAATTTTGAAAATCAGTTTAGTAGTTTTTGAGATTATTTGTTACAAACATACGAAATACAAATCTTTCCTCTTTATAATATTAGTATAGACTTTGTGTTCTGTCTCCTCGTTTTAATGCATATGGCGAGATTCAAGGGCATAGTAATCTGCAAAAAATCTATGACCATAAATATAAATAAAATTAGGAACAAACTATTTTGTGTTTTGTGTCACATAACATGGATTTTCGATACTATATTCAATATCCTAGTCGACGATATTAAATCAATCTTTTACAAACCATTGAACTCTATTAGTATCTATCATCATCATCATCATCATCATCCTGGCCGCAGAAAGTCCACTGTTGGACATAGGCCTCCCTCATAAATCTCCAAGTAGAGATTCTGAGGGGTTGTTGCCATGCTCAGGCGGGTTGGCGAGCGCAGTACGAGATGTTCATTCACGGAAAGACGCTGCTGCCCATCTTCCGGAGGTATGTCTCCCTTTGGCAGATTCTAACAAAAAACTTACTGTAGTTACTTACTATAGTAAAAATAAAGTGGGCCGATATCGTTTGAACTTTAACTTGACAAGGTAAACACTAATATATGCCTCCTTGCAACAACAGCCCAGAGATAACGTTGAATTATGCAATCGATTTCCAAACCAGAATGCGGTATGAAAACAATAAGAGCTTTTTACACACGACCAATAAAGTTTTCTTGGCCCTGTGTTTGTGTATAGATTAATTCCAAAACGAGAAAAACCTTAAAAGTTGTAGTTTTAACCCACGACAAAAATAGGGGATTATTCATTATTCCCACTGCTGGGCAGAGGCTTCCCCCATTCCCTTCAGATGTCTCAATCCTGAGCTACGTTGGTCTTATGAAGAAGGTGTGAAGCTCGTCCAAGTCGAAATGCCAATCGATTAGTTTCCTTATCCTGACAAATCACACAGCATCATCTAGCCCCAAGCTAAGCAGAGCTTGTGTTATGGGTACTAGATGACTGATATATCTAATACATTATACTACATAGATAGATATTTTTATTATAATTATATAGAAAAACACCCAGAATACCTAAAGGCTGAAATTGCCAACTTAACTTCTTCATCGTCAGTAATTGTTTTACTCGAAGTTCTTTTTTTAAATAATAATCTGAAGGAGCTAGAAAGCTCGTAGACCGTCCGTGCACCGTCTTAAAACCAGCCGTGTGTATTCAACGAACTAAACACACGGTAAATAGCGTATTCGTGTGAAACGTGGTGCAAAACGGTGGTTATCGATCCATCTAATCGGATTCGTAGCGTGCACCGCATTGATATTGCACGGTTGCCAATAAGAAAATTACAAAATTCACTATTGTTTTCATAAGATCGGAGATAGCAGTTTTGAATAAAATGATGCTACTTGTACCAGTGATGTTGTATTTAAAGCTTTGTTCTTTGAAGCAAATGGAAAAAGCAAGTAGGTAGTAAAATTAATAGTCAAAAATACTCTTAGATAGTTGTGTAGCTTGATTTTATTTGCGTTTAGAAGTTTCGGTTTAATTTTTTCATTTTATATCTTTGTGACAATACAAAATAAATGCATGTCAAAAATTAAATTACGTGGAATATCTTTACTGTTCTTTAATGGTACTTGAGATACAAAGTTGTATCACTAGTTCCATAGGTATCACGGGGGAATATCCTCACTTTTCTTCAATGGTACAAAGGATACAAAGTTATATCACTTGTAACATCAATGGTACAAATCAATGGTACCTACTACAGAAACAAAGGCCTTAATTGTTATATTATAAAAGGCCTATATTAAAATAATTATTATTATTGTATTATTACATAATTGTATATATGTACTTTAGTAGTAGTAGAACTTTTTGTAAAGAGTTCATCGGGGAAGTACTACCACCTACTATTTCTGCCGCCAAGCAGTGATGTCTGCATTTCTGTGCTCCGGATTGAAGGGTAAGGGTGCCGGTGAAATTACGGGCATATGATACCTTATAACTCTGTAACAGGGTGACGGGCGCAATGTAATGCAGCATTGGTCACGGGATTATTGAACGTAATCACCGCGGCTTTGCAGTTGTGATAGGTAGAGGTTACCGCTTGACATCAGATGGACTTTGGCTTGTCTCGTTATCTTATTCATCATTATCATCATCATCACAGCCATAGGGCTGTCTACTGTCCACATCCACTGCTGGACACAGGCCTCCCTCATGCATCTTTATCATGAGGGGAGTGTTGCCATACTCGCCACGCTTGACAGGCGGGTTGGCGAGCGCAGTATGTGTTGTTGATTATAGGTACGTAAAGACGCTGTTGCCCATCTTCTGGAGCTATCCTTTAGCAGGCTCTTACTGCATCCACGGGCAAGAGGAGAGGCAACATTCTACAGCCGGCACCCCACGGCTACGTTATAACTTATTAAACGTTAAAAAACCTAAAGCAAAGTTACTCTATTGTCTTTCATTAGAATTTACTCCGTTCCGTCTATTCCACACAATAACTTCCTGTCGCCTTTCTATGTTTTATTTATAGGTTGAAACAACAATGCCGCCACTAAATAAGACTTAAGACGTTTAAACAAATGGTTGTGTGTCTAACGGTGAATCAGAGTTTCTGGAAAGCGAGTCCAGAATTATACGATTAGGCTTGCGACACCCAAACTGATCACAGTCTTGTGTTAGGCAACTGGTGCATTGCTTAAGATTTCTGTCAGTGTAATCAAGCTATAAAATAAAAAATAAACTTTACCTCCAAATTCTTGCAATCAAATTATAAACTGCTGTTAATATTTAAGCCGTGTTGGCCGAGTGGTATGTACCAACGACTTTCAATCCGAAGGTCGTGGGTTCGATACCAGACGTGCACCAATGGATTTTTCTTTCTTGAAAAATGTATGTGCATACTTAACACGAGCTATAAAGGAAACATCGTGAGGAAATCCGCGGCTCAGTTAGCTTCAGACGTATTGACCTGTTCTCTCCTCTGAATAATAGCTGACTAAGCTGAGAGGATGGTATAGGTGCTGGACAAGTCTAATCCATCTAATAATGTCTCAGGCACTGCAGCGTCCCGTACAGCATGATTACCAGTTGCTGACGCTGTATAAATCATATATAATAGATGCAAAGGCCTTACTTTTTTGTTAATATTTAACATCGAGCTGTATCGAGAGTATGTATTTTTTTGTTTTAAGTAACTGACAGCAAATCTTATACCATGGAAACCAGTCTCCATAGTACAATGTATGCTTAGTATACGACTGAAAAGTGATGAGTGGTAATGTCCAGCCTTTTTTAAACCGTCTGAACCAAAGCATGTTAATTCGGATGTAATAGCAGAAATTTGCTTGACAAAGGTTTGGTTTCAAAAAACTAATTGTTTACGCCTTGCGGAAACCATGTTGCGCCGAAGCGATTTCTCCAGCCACTCCCACCTAAGGGAACTTGCGCCCTTGCACGACCGCCATCCCAAAAACAAAGCCTGTCCCAAAGTACTCTCTGGGATAGGCCTTGTTCTCAGGATGGCTCAACACGGACACAGACATCAGAGCTCAGTCGAGCCGACCCGAGGCCCCTTAATGTTATAAAGGGCGGAATATGTCATCGCAGGAAGGGGTTAACGCTCGAAACTGTCTCCCCACACTGTCTTTGTCGGTATGAGCAGAAAACCTGATAGATCTAGTCAAGGTTGGCCGACGACTGTAGGTGAGACTAGCACAGCACCCTTAACGTTAGTGTGTTGAAAACGAGGCTTTTACCCAGCAGTGTCATCGGGCTGATATGATGATGATGATAATACATAGTGTATATTATATAAGTTCTACCACCATACCTTTTTCTGCCGCCATACAGTAATGTCTGCATTGCTGTTTTCCGGTTTGAAGGTTGACAGAGCCGGTGAAATTAAGGGCACATGAGATCTTACAACTCTATTTCTTCGGGTGACAGGCACCATGCAGCGTTAGTCAAGTGCTTAGAGATGTCATTTAGTCGTAAACAAAACTATTTTTATATTTATTTTATATTGTAAATGTAATCTCATCATTCATAAAAAAATACTTGACCCAAGACTATCTATGAAAAGCAAACATTTTTTCCCCTGACAAGAATCGAACCCGCAACCTCTTGACGATCAAACGTCGTTCTATAAAATCTCGCTAATTATGCACCGTAAATCATTCGTAAAGAGTTGACTTTATTGTGACTCGCTTTGAAATGTGCCGTTTAATTTATTATTATTATGGCGAAAACTAAAGCGGTCGTTAAATTTATGGATTCTAAAAGGTATTTCACAATTTTTGGTCCAAGCACCTTTCACGGTTGAAGCTTGATTCGTAAACAGTTTATAGATGGACATTTTAACCGGAGTTTGATCCAAGAACACTATAAAGAAGAATATTTTTATGCGGTGCATACATATGTATTTGTGTGCCGTGGGGTGCCCGCAGTAGACTGTTGCCTCTCCTCTCTTACCTGAAGATGCACTAAGAATCTGCCAAGAAATACTTTCCTGAAGAAGGGCAACAGCGTCTTACCGTGTATTAACATCCCGTACTGCGCTCACCAACACGCCGGCCAAGCGTGGTGAGTATGGCAGTACCACCACATGATCAGTACTCAGCGATCCATGAGAAAGACTTACATCCAGCAGTGAAAATCCAACGGCTGAGATGATACTGATGATATATATACGTAACCAAAAGTTTAATTAGAAAACGGCAATAATGGAACTCAGTAACTACAGGAAATGTACTAGAAAGCCCAAATAAGCCGTCCCAGAAGAAAATTTACTTCATCGACCATTCCGGATCATTAAATAGCTTCTCAGGAATTGGCTCCTAAGTTCCACCACATGGGACGTTTTACGACTCGCCTGTAAAAGAATATGTCGTCCTAAATGAGACATAAACAGGGGGACGTGTAAACGAATGTCGCACGTTTGTTTTATTAACGTCATTAGTTTCCACTTTTGTCGTCTAAGGGCTAGTTATTAGTCATTGCATTAAACTGAGAGGATGTGTGAGCTGTATGTAACTATAGATAAAGTAAGGCTTTTGCATCTATTATAGATGATTTATACAGCGTCAGCAACTGGTAATCATGCTGTACAGGACACTGCAGTGCCTGGGAAATTGTTAGATGGATTAGGCTTGCCCAGCACCTATATCATCTTCTCAGCTTAGTCAGCTATTATTCAGAGGAAAGAACAGGTCGATACGTCTGAAGCTAACTAAGCCGCAGGTTTCCTCACGATTTTTATTTCACCGTTGAAGCACGTGTTAAGTGTGCACATACATTTTTCAAGAAAGAAAAATCCATTGGTGCACGGCCGGTATCGAACCCACGACCTTCGGATTGAAAGTCGGGGGTACATACCACTCGGCTAACATGGCTTTTTTTTATTATAGATACTATACCTCTAGACCTAACATATAACTATAGAACTATAGACGTAACATATTGTCATGCTAACTGGGGGTACCTCTGTTCCTTAGTAATAAATTTGCTATCGTGCAAGATATAATATGCGCCGTGGGGTGCCAGCAGTGGAATGTTGCCCCTCCTCTCTTGCTTGTGGATGCAGTAAGTATCGACCAAGGGACATCTCCGGAAGATGTGCAGCAGCGTCTTTCCGTATATCAACATCCTGTACTGCGCCAACCCGCTTGCCAAGCGTGTTGAGTGTGGCAATAACCCCTCATGATGTACTTGGTCAAAAGGAAGGCCTTTCTGTCCAGCAGTAGACGTGCTACGGCTGGGATGGTGTTATATGAACAGGGCGAACCATATCGCCGTGGGGCGCCCCTCCTCTCATGCCCGTGGATGCAGTAAGAGCCTGCTAAGGGATACCTCCTGAAGATGGGCGGCAGCGTCTTTCCGTATATCAACATCCTGTACTGCGCCAACCCGCTTGCCAAGCGTGGTGAGTATAGCAACTACCCCTCATGGAGACCCATGAGGGAGGTCTTTGTTCATAAGTGGACTTTTAACGGCTGAAATGAATGAACCTTATCCACCTAACAATGTCGCAGGCACTGCAGCGTCCCGTACAGCATGAAGCTGACGCTGTATCATCATTCAGGCTTAGGATTGCTATCCACGTCCACAGCTGGACATAGGCCTCCCTCATAGATCTCATAGATCATGCGGGGGTTGTTGCTATACTCGCCGCGCTTGGCAAGCGGGTCGGCGAGCGCAGTACGAGATGTTGATACACGGAAAGACGCTGCTGCCCATCTTCCGAAATTTTGAGATTTGTAACGAAGGCGACGCATTGATAAAAAAACTTAATAAACAATTAATTCAATGTAACTATTTAAATTACAACGAAAAAATGCGGACTAATATGTGGGGGGATTAGATTATTATTACATTACTAACTGCCTACAACAGACGCGAAAACCTAGTTTAAAATGCTTTTTAATACATAGTTTTTTAATTTGATCGTTAGTTTAATAGTAGTATTATACTCGTTTAAAATAAAATGAACTATGTTACCATAATAAATTTTAGTTTAAACGAGAATGATACTACTATCACAGATTACAGCTACTATTTCTTATTTTGTCGTTTTGTTTATTTGTTATTTTGTTGTATAATATTTACAGAAAATTAGACGCATTAATTAGTTTCGTTCAGCTGCAAAGTGCAAAACTATGTATTAAAAAGCATTTTAGATTTATTGTTGTAGTTATCCAATCGTGTTAACCAACTACCATTTTAAAGGAAAAATATGAAAAATGCAAATCATCATCGTCATGATATTAGCCGTAGGACGTCCACGCGTTTACGTACTGCGGTTGAAAGCGGCCTGAATCCAACGCCGACCTGCGGTTCTTACCAAGTCGTCTGCTCATCTTGTAGGTGGACGTCCTACGCTGCGCTTGCCGGTCCGTGGCCTCCATTCAAGAACTTTGCGGCCCCATCGCCTATCTGTTCCGCGCGCTATATGGCCTACCCATTGCCACTTCAAATCCGAAAAATTCAAATATAAAATATTAATTCTGAATGTTTTATAATTGCTGAAGGAAGTTAATATCCCTGACGCCAGTATGGCCAATGCGTCTTCTTAATAATTAACTCGTTTTCGCTTACTACATTATTAAAGTGAACGTCGAGCTTCCAATCTTCTTGTTTTGCTATTCTACAATTGTTAAGTACCTTCTTCCCATCGCACATCACTATTGGCGCAGTCTCACCCATATAGTACCACGTTGCCACGGGTCATATAAACCGTTACAAAATTCAGAACTTAATGTGGCGGGATTTTCATGATAACTGTCACAGCGATTATGCTGAGTTTGACGAACTGTGAGAATAAATATCGCTACTTCCGCGTTGTCATACTATTTTGCATATCAGGAGCAAGACAAACATGGGCTAGTGTTCATACTGTAAATAGATGTTAGCTTTTTCCTTCCCTTTCAAATCCCTTTCTCCATGTTGACGTAATAATGCCGCTACCTAGATAGTTGAGGTACTTTTAAATCCTGACATTAACACCGCAAAGGCTTGTAAATGAGTGACTTTTTAATTATAAAACTACAATCCTACATCTCAGACGTTTGGCTCTACCTGAAAGTTTGGTGCTATTTTGCGGGTTTAACCACTTACCGTCAGATAGACGAAGTTCAGTCGTTTTGCAATCTGTAAGTACTGCGAAACTTGGATTATGCTCAAAGTTTTTTGGCTAAAAGAAAATAACAATAGCAGTTATTAATATTATTTGTTATACAGGAAACTTACGAATATTTTTAACCTCCGACCAAAAAGCGGAGTGTTATACCTAGGTTTGACCGATATGTGTGTGTGTCTGTGTATTTATGTATCTATCTGTGGCATCATAGCTCTTAAACGAACTCTGAACCGATTTGAATGCAGTTTCTTTTTTTATATATAAAAGCAAGTTTTCTAGCGGTGGTTCTTATAGATATTCACATTTAACATTATCGAAATCAGTAAAGACGTTTACAAGGTATCGGGGTTGATGCCATGCTTGGCAACAAACTAATTGACCGAGTTTCGAATATCGATATCCGATGACGGACAAAATGTCAAAACTGTCAAGTCCAAGAAACAGTCCAAGATGTCGAAGCCAGGATAATAGAATTGAAGTGGAGCAGGACACATTGCAAGGCGTGGTGATGACAAGTAGAGCAAGGCAACAACTGAATGGTGGTCGAGGATGGGACATAAAAATGTCGGGCGACTGGTGGCGCGGTGGTTTGACGACATTGTTCACGTCGCGGGGCGACAATGATGGGGACATAGAAAAGTCGGGCGACCGGTGGCGCGGTGGGTTGACGACATTGTACACGTCGCGGGGCGTCAATGGTTGCGTCTGTCGACTACTGATCGTGTGGGATGGATGGCGCAAACTTAGAAAGGCCTACCCAGCAGTGGGTGAAGTCGGGCTGTGGATGATGGTGATAATGAACATAGTTTCACTTGGTTTCATAATAGATAATGTAAGGAAGACTGCTGCTAAAGATAAGAACCTAATCCAATATCAGCCATAGGACTATACATAGGATGTACACATATACTGCTGGACGTAATAATAGGCCCCAATAGATATCTAAGATAGTGAGGGGATTGTTGCCATACTTACCACGCTTGGCAGGCGAGTTGGCGAGCGCATTAAGAAGTCATTCATCAACACGGGTATACCTTGGCAGATTCTTACTGCATCTACGGGAAAGAAATGTGAGGCAGCATTCTGCTGCCTTCCCACGACATAAGATGACATGGTCAACCTCAATTCGCAGCAGTTGTTATACCACCGAACCGAATAAATCTTGTAAAACAAACTTATCTCGCGACAAAGTACTACTTGTATTGCGTGAAAGTCCACGATTTTATACGGTACATTGCTATGTTTATTGTAACTGTTTACGGCTCAGGCTATTTTCCCGTCAAAATAATTTATATCTTCATTATCACGTCGTAAAGCGATATCAAACGATATAACAAACAGGGTAGCTAGTGCATTGAGTTTGCGTGCTGTGCTTGCTTTCAGATAGCGTGTTTCACGAATTCATTCGGACAGCTCATGGTTCCGGCTTGTGTGGTTAAATTATTAAATTCAGGCAATAATGGCGTTTGTTTTGTTAATTGAAAATAGTAATTTTCGATACGATCGTTGTTCAGCTGTATTATGTTGAGCTTTATACTGGTTTTTATTATTTAGTTTTAGAGCTGCCTTGATATTATTAAAATAATATATTATTTATTTCTGATAAGTTACATCCATAGTGACAATTGAAAATTATATTAGAAAAGACTATTGTAGTTTTATTTAGATTTTTTAATATGATTGTTATTCGGCCGAAAAAAGTTCACTACGAATAAAATCTACCCTCAATGTACTATATGCTCTATGTAAAAAATATTTTTCACTTTTGGAAAAATTGCATATATTAATCCGTTCAAAATGAAATTCACCGTCATTTTTGCATTACTAAGTGATTCTGTCGGAAATATGACGCGCGATATATCAGAGCGCACCCTCTTTTATTTCGGGCGCGGTCGCTGTGTGAGATAGCAGCGGATATTAATGAAGGAATTAATGAAAACACTATTGTACACAAAATACAGAATTTAAGCAAATTACAAATAAAATATCACATCAAGGCGATGGCAGCGGATATGAATGAAGAAATTATGAAAACACTATTGTACACAAAATACAGAATATAAGCAAATTACAAATAAAATATCACATCAAGGTACAATGGGCGGTCTTATCGCTCAGAAGCGATCTCTTACAGACAACCTTTGGATGGAGAAGATAGATGATAGGAAGAATGGTCGGAGGTGTACTAAGTTAGAGAGAGAAGGAGCAAACCCTTAAAATATTAATAACATTCTAGTTTAATAATATACTTTTATATATTATATACATTATAAATACTTAACATACGTAATACATATACATTATAAATACCTAAATAACATAAATACACTCTTAACACATACATACATATTATATGGTGTAGCAAACATAAATACTATAGAGGCGTAAAAAACTAATAAACAATACTATAATATTTTTGAAAGGTAATAAATCTTTGACTCGAGCTCTTAATACCTCTAAGAACTTCCTTATTGGGACTGGTAACGCATTCATTATAAAAGTATGAGATAAATTAAATTATCTAGTTATTAAAACATTTACATATACCGCAATTATCGAGACCCTACCTCCTGTGCTAGTTCAAAACTGTATTACGACAAGGTAAGGTCTTTTTTATTTTTTTTATTCATCTTAGGGAAGCTATCAGCAAGATGCATAATAGTTGTAAGTATAACTCGCACAATAAAGTCATTTTGTAGGAAATAACATTAAGTAGCCACAGACACACTTTAATTTGTAATATTCATATTCTGATAAAATGATAAATTTATCTTTTCTGTTAACTACGTTGACTGTCGATAGAACTTGTACGATCTTATCGCTATATCTCAAACCAAACCCTCCTTGCTATAAGTTTACTTGCATCAGCCAGGCCTGGCTTACTTTTCACCATCATTAGTCCCGTCACAATGTGAAAGGTTAACGCATTATTTACAGTAACGTGATAATATACGGGAAAGTGGAAAACAGCAATTTTATGGTAGATATTGTAGGGGGACCTTAAGCTCAAAGGGGACAGATAGAGATATTGCGTACATTATAATACGACGCTTTGGGTATATTCGCATCAAGGATTTCAACTTTTTTCTCAGCAGTCGCAATTCATCATTTCAGCCATAAAACGTCCACTGATGAACACAGGCCTCCTTCATGGATCTCCATGAGGGGTAGTTGCCATACTCACCACGCTTGGCATGTGGGTTGAGCGCAGTATGGGATGTTGATACACGGATAGACGCTGCTGCCTATCTTCCGGAGGTATCCCTTAGCAGGCTCTTACTGCATCCATGGGCATGAGAGGAGGGGTATCATTCTACTGCCGGCACCCCACGGCGAGTCGCAATTATCTATCATATAAATACCAGCAAACATTCCCTACATTCACTACTGAACTAAGGCCTCCCTCATGGATCTCCATGAGGGGTAACTACCCCTCATGGAGTATCATGGAGTACCTTATGTGTTGTAATAGGTAACTACCTATTTACAACACATAAAAAACCTGAAAACTGCTGTTGAAAACATTGATTTTCACTTTATAGATGAAAGAAACAGATTTATGACTCCAACTTTTTTGTACAAACATATAAGTCTGTACACCCTTTTCAAAATGTTTCAAGTTGTATTTTACAAAATTGCCGTGAGGTGCCGGCAGAAGAGTGTTGCCCCCCTCCTCTCTTGCCCATGGATGCAGTAACAATCGATGGGCTGTAGCACCTCTCCGTGTATCAACATCCCATACTGCGCTGGCCTTCATCCAGCAGTGGATCTCCTACGGCTGTGATGATGAACATTTTCATCATCATCATTTCAGCCGTAAACGTCCACTACTGAACTAAGACCTCCCTCATGGATCTCCATGAGGGGCATTTGCCATACTCAACATTTACATAAATACAAATAAACATTTTACATAAATACAAATACTTTTTATTTTAAAGGAGAATAATTGTTTTTACGCCTCCGTTTTTTCATGCTAGGTTTTCCCACAGCCGCTTTTTACCATTGTAATTTAAACAATCATCATCATCATCATCATTTCAGCCGTAAAACGTCCACTACTGAACACCGGCCTCCCTCATGGATCTCCATGGGGGGTAGTTGCCATACTCACCACGCTTGGCAATGGGGTTGGCGAGCGCAGTACGGGATATTGGTACACGGAAAGACGCTGCTGCCTATCTTCCGGAAGTATCCCTTAGCAGGCTCTTACTGCATCCACGGGCATGAGAGGAGGGGTAATATTCTACTGCCGGCACCCCACGGCAATCACATCCATATAATTGTTTATCAATGCGTTCCCTAAGTCGTCAGCCATGTGAGCCTGGTGGTAAACACTGCAACTACAAATTTGAGAGTCATAGACTTGAATCGTTGATTAAACACTAAATAGCGAAAAAAAAATACCGAAACCAATTCTAGAAATAATATTTCATTTACATCACTTGCTTTAAGCACTTTTAACCCTGATAATATTTGCAAAGTGGTAAAAAGCATGTATGACGTTTATTTATGATTATTGTAATACAAACATATCTTAAGGTCTTGGCCTGTAGCAGCGTTAAATCGCGAGGAGTGGAAGAAGGGAAGGGAGGCCTTTGCCCTGCAGTGGGATAATAACGGCTGAAAAATAAATTAATAAACATATCTTGCTTCTGTAACATTGATATGCCATCATATCAATCTCAGCAAACCTACTCTATTCAGTTTACAATTAATAGCAACACAGATAGAAATGAAAAATGCAATCAAATTTTTTTGTCTTCGACGGAACTCGAACCCGCAATGTTCAGACGAACGCCTTTAACGCAGGCTGCCTTAACCTAAAAGATACCTTAGTGTGGGTTTATACTTTAAAAATAAAAATAGTAACACAGATATTTAAAATACATAATGTCAAGGTTGCATTTCGCTCAAACTCTGATATTTATCAATTTATGTCTGAAAATATATTATTTATTTCTTTACGTATTCAGTTACAATAAAATTTAAAAGCAACACAACAATGTATAATACATAGTAAGAATATCTCTTAAACCCTGATATTTATCAATATAATGACTAAAAGCTTATTAATATTCATTCACAATCATCTGATGAACTTTCAAACAAAAGGTCAGCCACCCATCGCGTGCCATTGATACCAATAAACTGACTGAAATACGTGAAAAAACTCACTTTGTTTCAAGACTCACCTTAAAAATGTCACCTTGACATGCACTGCACTGTTCTTCCAACGAGGTGCCAAAACATATAGTGCACGATCAAGTTAAATCTGAATTTTGTAGTTTATATGAAGATAGTACTAGGTTCCAGTAGTATTTAGTGCTCCGTGCTCAAAAGTTTCTTACCTAGTTAATAAGCCTACCAAATATAAAAAAGTAAGGCCTTTGCATCTAATATAGAAAATTTATACAGCGTCAGCAACTGGTAATCATGCGGTACGGGACGCTGCAGTGCCTGGGACATTGTAAGATGGATTAGGCTTGCCCAGCACCTATACCCTCCTCTCAGCTTAGTCACCTATTATTCAGAGGAAAGAACAGGTCAATACGTCTGAAGCTAACTAAGCCTCGGGTTTCCTCACGATGTTTCCTTCACCGTTAAAGCTCGTGTTAAGTGTGCACATACATTTTTCAAGAAACAAAAATCCATTGGTGCACGGTCGGTATCGAACCCACGACCTTCGGATTGAAAGTCGAGGGTACATACCACTCGGCCAACACGGCTTTTTACCAAATATAGCCAAATAATTAGGAAGGTAGTCAATGACATACGGACAGACGCAAAAACAGACAGGGTAGGCACAGGTTATCCTGTGCAATTGATAAATACATGTAATAGGCGACTCACATTCACAGAATATTATATAACTACAAATAATAAAAAAAGCCATGAAGAAATTTATATTAAAAATATTATTCATATTGTAACGAGCTAGGGTTCGGGATTAAATAATGTATTCCAATTTTACCAAAATTAACACTTTTATCACTGATCACACCAATAAGAATCTCACAGCAGATTCTCACTAGAACACTTCTTCACTGAACAACACTGATCGTCACTATAACACTTGTTCACTATTCACTGAAAACTATATAGCACTTGTACACAATCACTGTATTCACTTTGAAATCATTAGGATATATCGCACTGTTCACTTCCGTAGGCAAATCAAGACTGTCTGCTCGGCAAACACGCTCGCGTATTTATATCGCATTTAAAGAAGATTCTAGTCGCCGAAGTTTCTAGATTCACACACAATAGAGACAGGAAAACAAAAGGCAAGTAAATAACTTTTAACAACTTTATTTACAACCCGCACTATTGTTTCAAAACCGGTTTGTCTAGGAACTTCACGTGTTTGTGTCGAAAACAATAGGTAGTGACCTTTAGACTCTTTAGGCCGCTCGCGCACCGGTCCTTTCTGAATCTTTCGCTAACTTACTAGTTAATGTTTGCGCACGGCGCAACAATATTTTTTAATCCAAAACGTATTTTTCTTTTAAGTTATTACTAAGCGACGACGTCGCTATCAAGATTTTATATTTATTATAAAAGAAATCATGGCTGTATTTTGTAAGTACCATATTTGCTTAGCAGAGTAAATGATTCAATGAACTCTGCTGTACACAACAGAAATAAACTTATATAATTAAATATTCAAAACGTACAAGGGGCCTTAAGGCTAAAAGCGATTTCTTTCAGGCTTCTCGTCTCAGCCGTAGCTCGTCCACTGCTAGACCAAGGATTTTAAAGAGGCTTGACAGACTGGTTGACGAGCGCAGGTCAGGATGTTCATACAGGGAAAGACGTTGCTGCCCATCCTCCGGAGCTATCCCTTAGCAGATTCTTACTGCATCCGGGCAAAAGAGGAGGGAAAAAATTCTACTGTCGGAACCCAACAGCACTGCGAGGCTTATGTGTGCAAATAGTTTTAAGCTTGCCTCATATACTTGCTCGGTATGAACACAACAGATCTTCATGTAGATTGTTATCGTGCAACTTGTAAATTATCGTCGAAATCGTAGTTTTTTTCAAATGAACTGACATCTGATAGCATTGTGTGGGCATTCCGTAACTTGTACGACTATTTGACAATGTCAAAATAAGGTTTATTTTTATGTAAATAAGTGTCAAGCACAGGGGACATTGTCTAAGAATGTTTATGTTGACAGTACCTGAACTGACAGAGTGGTTTGTACCCCCGAAATTCGATTCTAATGTTGTAGGCTAGTTACCAGCAGTGCACCGATGAATTTTTCGTTCTTGTCAATTGTCTGTGCATATTTAACACGTGCTTTTTCATCTTAACCGTAGAATTGCTCATGTGCACTACTGGTCTTATGTCTCCCTTATGGATTTCAATATACTGATCATGAGGGGATTCTTGCTATACTTACCGCGCTTAGCAGGTGGGTTGGCACACCCAGTACGGGGTATTGATACATGGAAAGACGCTACTGCCCCTCTCCCGAATGTATCCTTCGGCAGATTGATACTACATCCACGGGCAAGAGAGGAGGAGTTATGTTCTACTGCCGGCACCGCTCGGCAACACACAACACGTGCTACACGGTGGAAGAAAACATGAGGAAACCCACGGCTTAGTCAGCTTCAGACGTATTGACCTGTTTTTTCCTCTGATTCATACTCGCCACGTTTGGCAGGCGGGTTGGCAAGCGCGAGTTGGTATACGGAGAGACGCTGCTGCCTATCTTCTAAGGGTGTCCTTTGGTAGATTCGAACTACATCTGCGGGAACGAGATGAGAGGCAATATTCTACAGCCGGCACCCCACGGCACCATGGTATGTTTCAGTCACATTTTCAGTCATACATTTCAGTCATACCCTAACTAAATTAAAGCTAAATTGTACAATGCCCTGCATTACAAAATTGGAATGGCTACAAAATATGCACTATTATCGGCAAAATATTAACGCCAAGTACTATTATGTAAGGAAATTATCATTATTTAGTCGAGGGTAACTGCGAAGGCTGTAATGGTATTGCAGGGGTGCGTCAAGTGACTGTCTCACTGCCATCCATTATATCTGCGGTGGTATTCTGGACCGTTAAAGTAAAAGTTTGTATGAGTACACTTAACACGAGCTTTAACGGTGAAGGAAACATCGTGAGGAAACCCGCGGCTTAGTTAGCTTCAGACGTATTTACCTGTTCTTTCCTCTGACTAGGTCCTCGGAAAGCCTAATTGATCTAACAATATATCTTAGGCACTGCAGCGTCCCATACATCATGATTACCAGTTGCTGACACTTTATAAATCATATATAGTAGATGCTAAGGCCTTACTAAAGTAAAATCTTAATAATATCAGGTACAGAATCATAGTAGATGGAAACGAAGTTAATATATTAATTCTTTATTATAATTATGTTCACCGTAGAAGGCAATGGAAGCATAAACAAAGAAATTGTCAATATTTTATAATATTTTATAATATTAATGTGCTATCATAAACTAAAGTAATCTCTTGTAGTAGAAGGCATAAAAACATGGTAGGCGCAACGATGCGAAGCCATTTTACCGAAAAATTGTCAAAAAGTTTATCATCATCATCATCATCATCATTTCAGCCGTAGGACGTCCACTGCTGGACAAAGGCCTCCCTCATTGATCTCCAAGTACTGCGGTTGGAAGCCGTCTGCATCCAAAAAAGTTTATAATTTATTTTTATTTTATTTGTAAACCAAACAGATCTTTTGACTAAGATAAAGGAATTTAACTAAATACCATATAAATCTTTTCAGCAAAGATTTAAATCGATCCTTGGTTTTCACATACGAGTCTATGTAATTCGTACATGTAAGTTATACAACCTAAGTGTGGTTTAAACACTACAGTTGAACATTAAATGTAAAAAAAAAACGACTTGGCCCGGCAGGGTTCCGTAGCTTTACGGAGCACTTTAAGCGTTTAGAAAAGTCAAGTATCGATTTGACCAACTCGAGTTTGAACACCGCTGAAGTCAGAAATAACTTGACAAGACTGCACGAGGCCTAGCTCAAAAAAATCCTATGCTAAACGGCTTTAACTGAAAGTTTATCTCTAAGCCAACAACGGCTTTTCCCAGAATAAGAAGCCGGAAGACGTTGCGTACATCAAGAGCTGCATTCATTAACTAATGTATGGACTTTCAAAATATTTGCACATAAATTTCGCTTAGGGAAGGGAAAAAGTTGGGCGGGGACGTCGGATAACGAATGGTACCAGACAATCATTATTTTTATGTTCTTCAGATGTTTGGGCTTACAATACTCGTTGTTTTATATTTAAACTTCCTATTGGTTGCAATGTGGTAAGTAAGTAGTGTTAACGATTGGGAGATTTTTTTTTCTTTTAAATTATATACTTTGAGGACTTGAAATAGTTTCTCCCACATATGAAGAAGCACAAATTTGTGTTAAGCAATCGAGCAAATCCCTATGCTATACTTACAATTACATTACAATTAGCCATAAGTGTCCCACTGCTGGGCAAAGGCCTTCCCTCCAACTCTCCATGCATCCCGATCCGCCGATGCTATACTTACCTACACATGAATTATTTAATGCATTGAGCGGCTCAACGTTTTTACAAAATGTCAAGTCAATAAACAGGTGTCCGTTTAATACACTTAGTTTTTGTTATGCTAGCCGCCTCATAAAATGTTTATAAACGTGCGTTTTTCACTTACACCACAAGGTTAGTTTCCAAACAAGCATAAACATCGTGCAACCCAAACAATACTATTGCAATGTGATAATAGGATTATCAACTGTTTTTTTTACTATTTTAAACACAATCTACAATAATCTTAAAACTAATCGAAGTAACCTCAATCAGAAACAATTTTGTTAGATATAAATACGCGTATTAGGAGGCATCACTCTTTCTCAAATACATTTAATGATTTCATGTTGCAATAGTGAGCATAAACATTAAATTCTGCAAGATCTCTAAACATAAACTCTAACTTAGTAACTTACTGCGTTAATTAAACACAAATGTAATAATAAATGTCATAAACAGAATATAATCAACAATTTAACATTTCTAGTTAGTAGACTTCCTGGAATTACACTAATGGAAATCTTTCTACATCAGCTTTAGAATTGCGTTTAATAGGACCTTCAGAAGCACAAAGACAAGCTTAAACGTGGTTTAAACTTGGATAAAGTCATTTGGAGCGCACATTTTAAAACTACATTAATAACCTGGAGAGATGAGACATTCTCCTACTTAAAAGTTATAAGCAAAGATTTAAATATTCTAGAAGGGAACGGTAAAAAAACCTAAATTTCTTATAGAGTTGAGGAAGGTCATTCAGTAAATAAAAAGCGAGCATTTTTATTATGTAGTTTGTTTATGCCTAGACGAGTACAAAACAAATATTATTCGTAGTATTAAGAAGATTCTTAAATGCAATAATTAAAAGCTATGTAAAGAATAAGAAAAAATATATTTTCTTAATTCTACTACGTAGTTTTTTAAAAGCTAAGCAATGCAACTTTCTTGTACATAACAAACTGTTTTAATAAAGCATAACATAGAAATAATAAATAAGAAGAATTATTCCAGAATATTAAACTTAAATCTTTTACATTATGTTTACTTCAATGTGATCTTTGTTCCTTTACAATATTATATTTGCCTAGCCTATACTTTAAGATTTTTAAACTGCCGACGCTGGTTTCGATGGGAATACGTGGCGAAATACTAATAGCTGTGTGGCAGGTAATAAAGTATATGAAATCATAAAGTGTTCGAGAATACGACTACATAAGTCCATTAAAATGAGAACTAGAAATACACTAAAGATAAAAACTTAATTCTGAAAGATAAAATCTGGTAACACCTGAATACGAAGGGCACAGAAGAGGCTGGAAACAAATAAGAGAGGTCTATACCTAGCGATGAGTGATTCTGAGGTAGGATCATAATGTTTCAAATTCTGCTTCTATTTATAAAAAAAAATCATATTATTTCACCTATTATCATAATCACCGTCCACAGCTGACTTCACCCACTGTTGGGTATTATAGGCCTCCCTTAGTTTGTGTCACGATGATGTGCCATCGTTTTCCCACAATTTTATCAATGTCGTCTGCACATCTTGCCGCCGGACGACCAAATCTTTCCCGCAAAACATTGTCTCCAGACCTTCGAATTCAGATTGTACAATTTCTATGCCCAAGAGCCGGCAAGACTAATATTTCAGAGCGCTATGCGGCTGTCCGCGGCGCAATCACGGCCCTGTCTCAAAGGTGTCAGCCCTGACATTTCTTGTTAGTTTGCCTACTGCACTTCGTACACAGTCCTCCGAGTGAATAAATTGCGTTGGTGGTCTCTTGGTCTTTGTGTTTTGTTTACACACAAAACTTTTATAAAAGCTCTTGAACTACAAGTAGAAAAGTTTGAGCTGCAATCCAACTACTCAAAATCATTAAATTTCCTTTTTGTAATAATAAAACTTGGGCACGTGGATAAAAACAATAATGAAATATTTACAGATGAGAGAGACCATGATTGCTTCGATAGATTTGGCTGAAGACCGATGTAGGGTGAAGTTGTTATGGTAAGGACCTTTGCTATGTTATGTATTTTGCATTGCTAGTGGGACCATAAAGGTTTTAAATGTTACATACACCTTAATAATAGATCGATTGGCACCATATTTATAAAAATATCTCATTAACCTCATTCCAATAAATAGTTCAGGCACTACGGTGGAACAAACTTAATTAACTATAAATAAGCATACTGTGGTGAGTATGGCAACTACCCCTCTTGGAGATCCATGAGGAAAGGCCAAAGTTCAGTAGTGGATGTTTTACGGCTGAAATGATGAAGCATACATAATATGTGTAGACTGCCTCAAATCGTAACCTTTCCTTCTGGTGTTGTTGTAAGCGGGTAAAAAACAAATTGCTCTTGGGTCAAGATTCAGTTTGAGGTGCCTAACGTAAGATATAGATTTATTATATTCTTTGTTGGCTTCGCGGCCAACTTTTTTTATAACATCATCACTCTGTACAATTCGAACGCGAACTTTTATCCCACTGCGGATTCAACTCAATTCTGAATATGTTTATTGTTTCCATAAGTAGGTTAACTGGTTATAATGTTGCTTAATACCCTAGTGGGCACTTCAAAAGTGAGATCAGAGAAGGCAACCCCTGATTTTTAAATCTGTAGATCTGATTTTCTTAATTTACATAGTTTTGAACTGTTTCTGATAAAGTGAGGGTAGTCGCGGCTGCTACTCTCGACTCATAACGGTAGATCTAGTACATCACTTTACCCGTGACCACGAGGCCGGCTACGCAGTCAAAGTGTCGGATAACAATATTAACAAGGTTTAGGTGAGGTAAAAGTAGCATAGTCATGTTATATTGTCCATTGTGGTTCCTCTTCTTCTCAGCCTGGAATCACCGATTTCTCTAATCTATTCTTCTCAGCCTGAGTAAATTAAGGGAGGCCTTCCTTAATATACTCCTTTGTTCTATGTATTACGCATCAAGGTGTGCTCGTTTTCGGACGACCACGACCTACTTGCTTGATCTTGGCCACCATTCAGTTACAGATTTAATCCAGGAAGCCATCACAATGCCTGGTGTCATTGTGTTTATTAACATAAAAATAACACTAGCACCAACTATTAGGCCAATGATAATTGTTTTAAATGGTTAACAAAATATTTTATGAAAACGCCTAACTACGAGATGACGTCCCTATAAATAGCTTTAAATTGTTTACAAAATGAGCATGGTGCACAATTCATCGCGTGACACTGTAGGCTCTGTTTTCTCCTCACTGTGTAGTATTCTCATTAATCTTTGATTATCGCGTTTTAAACGGGAAGCCTTTGTACGCTGGGTGGGATTTGGGCAGATGCTTTTTCAATTGATTTCCATCGGCGGTTTATGCGTTTTAAAATACTGTCATTAATATTATATTAAATTGTACCGCGCTGTTAAAGTATATTGTTTATTTCGTGTGATTTTTTAATGCGCATAAAGAGGTCAGTAACTTACAGATTAAGGTTCACGTGAAAAGCTTACAACTTGGTACTGTAATGTCACTTTTAAACAATAAAATTTAAGGGTGGACCACCCTTAACATTTAAAAAATAATGTTGAGTTGGACCAACTCAACATTATTTTTTAATTTTTTGCACAAAAAGTTTTTTTTAATATACATATTTTATATGATTCAGCATGGAAAAATACATACAACTCCAAATTTTCACTCTTCTACAATTAACACCTGTTTTTTTAATCGCGAAAGAAAACACAGTGCAGTTTTTAACTTGATTACGAAAATCTTGAAATATACCGTCATTTTATTTTTATTGCAGAGAGACTTTTGTTTGACCACAATCTCACCTGATGGTAAGCGACGATATGGCGGATGATGGATCACAAAGGTCTAGAAGACACCTATTCACTCTTGACTTGAAGATTTATCTCCGAAGTTTACTCCGGTAAAACCCTGAAACTTTTTAGCTTAGCCCTTAACTTATTAGAAGTGTATGTAAGGATTACAGGATAATTATAACGAAATCTCTACTAGCATAGTTTTATTCAGGCGGGTTGGCGAACGCAGTACGGGATGTTGATACACGAAAAGACGCTGCTGCCCATCTTCCGAAGGTATCCCTATGCAGACTCTTACTGCATCTACGGGCATGAGGAGGGCCAATATTTTACTGCCGGCACACCATGTCGAACAAGTCTATATAAAATAAAACATACTAAAGCACGGTGGCCTACATTATGTATTAACCACAAATTGTAACAGTGATAGTACCTCCAACAACATGATTATCAGGGATACCGTTCCTTCCTTACACGCCAATTAAATTGACGTTCACGTACTTACACACTTCACCGGCTTAAAATAGACTTCAGGTAAGTTCACGTCAATTACTAACTATGATATTGTTATGACATGGATTTCTTGAATATTTGATAGGCTTGAGGCTCGTTAGTGAAATTCTGAGATGTGATTTTAGCTGTTTCTTCCCACGATATTTTTTGGGTTAATAAATCGTTCAGTTTATGTAAAGGTGTAGTGCCGACATTTTGGTAATAAAGACCCGGAGAGTTTTCGACTTTGTAGACTTCAATGTGATTTTCGAATTTTAACTTTGCCACCTCATATCATCTCCCATCACCTTATTGAAAAAATGGCGCCTAGGAGCAGTTGAAAAAGAGGTTACCTGGAAAGTTTTTGTTTTTATAGACTTTAATGTGCTTTTCGAATTTCAACTTTGCCACCTCATGTCATGTCCCGCCACCATATTGGAAAAATGGCGCTTAGGAGCAGTTGTAGCAATGACTTCAGAAACCTCCCCACATGGTCCATGCCAGTTAATTTCATTTATTGTTACCAAAAAAACTGCAACAGGGTTCTGTATATAAGAAAACTGAAATACCAACATTTCAATCTTCCATTTTTAACCCTTTGCCGCGGATGCGGGGTCCAATCTACCTTGAATGAACGAGTGTCATCCAGTCAGGCCGGCCGTATTGTCCGTCAGTCGGCGTTCCCCGGCCGACATCCAGAGGCGCCTTGCCGACGTCCGAAGGTAATTTAAGGGCTCATTGTGCCAACAACTGACCATCGCGATTTGACTTTTGATAAGAGACGATTGTTCCGACTGATGAGCTTTAGTGAGTTTTATTTAAATTGTTTTGGTTTGAGGTTGTACTGAGGTTTTGGTGAATTGAATATTTTTAAATTTTTATATATTTTTAATTTTTATAATTTTTAAAGAATAATCTTCGTTGCTTATAATTTGTTGTAGGGGAGTATCTCTTAGTAGGATCAAGAGTTATCAATATTATTTATTAAATAACTTATGACTCTACTAATACTAGGTAAGTACGACTTTATTTTGCATAAGATTTTACTTATAAGCATGTAAGAAAGCAAAAATACAATGTACTAACATATTAGTAACAATAAAATAAAATTAGGTTCATGTCAAAAAATGAAAACCAGCCTCTATTATTTTTTTCTAAGGATAAACAATAACCTGCCCTTTTGGTCCACATATAAATAATCTACAGTTTAATACAAATGCTAATTTTGCATATAACAAGTAAGAAGAAGCAGCAAGAATCTTCAAAGGGTTGTCTACGGAAGATAGGCAGCAGCATCCTTGTATTAACATCCCGCACTGCGCTCACCAACCCGCCTCCAAAGCGTGGTGATTATGGCAATAGTCCCTCATGACCAGTTCCTGAAGTTCCATGAGGGAGGCCTATGTCCTACGGCTGAGATGATAATGATGAGATAAATATATTGTTTTGAATAAATCTATCACTTTTTTAAGTCAAAATAGGTATTGCTAAGGATTTTGGTTTTTTGTGATTTCGAATTTTGATTTAGTTTCAATAGTTGCGTAGTGGTGCGTAGACCTACGAAAAATTGATTCCCGAACTTTTCCACCTATTTTCAGAGATTTTCTTCACTTTATCATTGACTTTAACTTAAGAACTAAAGACGAACAAAAAAAAAGTCAAAATAGGTACCTACAAATAACATTAATCTAACCACTCCCATCTGCTGAATGAATTCCCATCTGCGGTATGCCCAGGGAGCTTCGAAATGGGGTCCTTCAAAAGGCTGATATTTTCCTTCCTCATAAGCCGGCAGCGCATCAGCCTCGCCTCTGGTGATGCAGATGTCCATTGGTGACGGTGACCACTTCCCATCTGGTGGCCCGTTTGCTCGTCTTCCAGCTTATAATATAAAAAAAAACCACTTCATAGCGTGTTCAAAAATCAAAACACTCGACACCTATCACGAGTAAATAATAAAAAGCTATTAAGAAATTAAAAAAAGCAATAAAGGAAAGTAAGTACTTTAGTTAAAACACCATTAGTTAATATTCAATCAACGAGTAATATCTTTACATACGTTTAGTGTCAAATTAAAAGAAAACACATCATCACAACGAAATTGATTTCGCAGGGTCATCTATCACTTTGACTTATTGATTGATGGTTGTGTGTCTTATTGACAGAATGTAATTAAAAAACATGTCAGTATCGCATTCTCATATGTTGATGTGTGACCAGATACGAATTGACGTCAGAGAAGGTTCATCATTATCATTCCAGCCGTAGTAGTCCACATCCGCTGATAGACACGGGCCTCCCTCATGCATCTCCAAGATAATAAGGGGAGGGTTGCCTCTTTCCCTCACTTGGAAAAAAAGTAATTTGAAGCGAACGAATTCAATCATGTTATTTATTCAATTTAAATGAGTACTGTTCTTCTTTTGTAAATTGACTATTCTAAGTAGCGTTTTGCTCCATTGAATAAACACTTATTGACTTTGACATTTGCATACTCGTCACGCTTGGCAGGCGGGTTGGCGAGCGCAGTATGGGATGTTGATACACGTAAACCCGCTGCTGCCCATCTTCCGGAGCTATCCCTTAGCAGATTCTTACTGCATCTACGGGCAAGAGAGAAAAGGCAAAATTCTACTGCACCACTGCTACAGAAAAGGTTATAACGAAACTAACAGGGTGTATTATTATGTGTACTAAACGGAACGGGGATGTTTCTGACCATCCCAAGGAACAAGTTAAGTTGTACGGCTTTTCAGGATTTGATGATTTTCGTTTAAGAAAAAAACTACAAAAGATTTAACTTCAACATCTGCTTATACGATAACGGCAACCTAAACGCCAGCTGATTCTTAACAGGGTCATTGAACTTCGCTAAGAGTTGCCGTACGAGTACAAACACAAGTTTATAAAATAAAAAACATATTGGAGGTAACCTATTTTTTTTGTAATGTGTTTCCTTAGTTTTGCTATAATATAACCAAGTGTGATATCTAGATATATTTGAAAACATTCAATTCAAATTTCATTCAAATTTTAGATGTAATGTATCTTGTCTTATCTTAGTAGTATGTTTTTAATTTGCTTACGGAACTTATGACTGTCATGTTCGGAGGAGGGCGCTGACTCTGCAACACAGTTTTTTTAACTTTTGCGGTAGTTCAACGTTCCCATTGTTTTTGTATCAACTGTTTTTGTTCCCAATAAAAAAAATTGTATTTTGTATTTTTTGTATAATTGTTCACCCCTACATTCAACCCCCATATCTCATGAATGGCTCTACCGGTTTCTATATAACTTACAGTTTTGCATTTTACACCTTATTTCCTTTAATTTTATACCAAATATTTGAAAATATTCGATTATTCATCCCCTCCTTCACCCCCTCAGATCTTGTAAACTTCTTAACCGAATTTGATAAAAAATGTTTAAGAAGTACCACCGGAAAACCTACTTTTAAATTAAAAAAACTGCATGCAAATCGGTCTATTCGTTTAAGAGCTACGGTGCCACAGACAGACACACAGACACACACACAGAATAGCGGTCAAACTTATAACACTCCTCTATTTTGTCGAGGGTTAAAAATAGGCGAAATGATATATCAAATTGATTTTAACCCTTATCTATTCATTGTCTGCAACTTTTTGTCTTGATTATTCGGCACACGATAATGAGTCTTGCTTAAGTCAAAACTTTTACTGCGAAAAGTTTAGAGGAACTAGTAAAATTACCATGTAGGTGAACAAAGAACAGCTAGCATTATTACGAGATGTTTTTTGAAAAATCGTCTTTTTCCGATAAGGCCGAAATGTTTTCGAGTAGAGTGCCACGGACAGACAAACGCATACATACATTACAACTATACGTCAGATAGGGCATTTGGCTTGTCTTTTCATTCATAATTTCAGCCATAAAACTTCCACTGATGAACATAGGCCTCCCTCATGGATCTCCATGAGGGGTAGTTGACATACTCACCACGCTTGGCAGGCGGGTTGGTGAGCGCAGTATGGGATGTTGATACACGGATAGACGCTGCTACCCATCTTCGGGAGGTATCCCTTAGCAGGCTCTTACAGCATCCGTGGGTATGAGAGGAGGGGTATCATTCTACTACCGGCACCCCACAGCGGATGTCTCTTCATTAAGTAGGAGACAAACACAGCGTAGGGTGGTCACTAACAAGTGAACGAACGACCTTGTAAGTTGTTCAGATCATCATCATCTCAGACGTAGGATTGCTGTCCACGATCACTGCTGGACAAAGGCCTCCAACATGGAATGGATCAAATGGGGATTGTAACCATTCTCGTCACGCTTAGCAGGCCGGTTAGTTAGCGCAATATAATGATGATATAAGAAAAGACGCTGCTGCCCATCTTACGAAAGTATCCCTTGGCAAATTCTAACAGCATTTACGGCCAAAAGAGGACAGGCAACAACCTACTGCCGGCACCCCAGGCCATGTGGTCGCGGTTTTCATATAATGCCGTAACTGGCAGTACAAGTAATATACTGTCGTGTTACGGGCTTACGGCACATATTAATTTGTAACGGCATAATAAATTGTAACCCTATAGTGATTACGTTTAAACCTAATAACCTACTGTCTGTCTATCTCGGTTCTGTCACAGGCAGTGTCTTCGGATGGTTATAAAAAAACACTAAAAACCTACTATCTGTGCGTCTCGGTTCTAACACAGGCAGTGTTTTCGGGTGGTTACGTTATCACAATTTTGTAATTATCCGTGTTTCCACAAAATCTCTAGAATTTTAAAATGCAATAAAAATATTTAGTTTTAATTCCGCTTATGCTGAGATGCAGGAGCATCGCCCTCCCGCCCGCTAATTATGCACATGCAGGGAGAACTAGTTTGTCAGTGCAGCATGCATACCCAGACCTATACGACGGCACGTGTTCCGCCTCTCCGCGAGGCATCATCAGGTGAGACGCTGAGGTGTTGACTGGTCGGCCGCTGGAACGAAAGTGAACTTTCGTCGTCGTATAGGTTTGGGTATGCATGCTGCACTGACAAACTAGTTCTCCCTGCATGTGCATAATTAGCGGGCGGGAGGGCGGTGCTCCTGCATCTCAGCATAAGCGGAATTAAAGCTAAATATTTTTATTGCATTTTATTGTCATGGATTTCCGCAAAGTAACGCCTGATTCTATTAATTATACTCTAGAATTTTCGCGATAAATCTAATTACCAAATCATCCTACGACATATATAAAAAAAAAACCTTCATTGTTTCGATTCGATGAAAACTAGATGACCCTAACTAACTGTGACATTAACAACGGCAAAACTTCGAATCTAATAACTCGAGTCTTTTCTTGTTGGCTAATTGAAATGAAACGAATAAGCCAAAATTAAAAACTTGCCAGACGAGAAAACTTTTAACGAATTTAATTGACAGCCGACGATTACAACTTGAATATTTTTTTAGAATTTATTCCTTTTGAAAGTCTTACTGACTATAAATACTGCCGTGGTGTGCCGGCGGTAGAATGTTAACCCTCCTCTTATACCCGTAGTTGCAGGAAGAGCCTGATAAGGGCTATCTCCGGAAGATGGGCAGCAGCGTCTTTCCGTATATCAACATCCCGTAGGTACTGCGCTCGCCGATCCGCCTGCCAAGCGTGGTGAGTATGGTAACTAATTACTGTTATCGCTGTTGTGATGTATATATGTAATTCAGCTTTTGTTTTCTTTGTATGTGTGTCTGCAGTCGTAAATAAGCATTTTATCTATCTATCATCTGTCAATCTACTGCCGGCACCCCTGGCAACTTCCAATTTGACCTCCAGTTATTTATATTCAAATATATATTAGTAGAACTTTTTGTGAAAGGTTCATCCATTCATCTACCACCATACCTGTTTCTGCCGGCAAGCAGTAATGTTTTCATTGCTGTGTTCCGGTTTGAAGGGCAAGGGGGCCGGTGAAATTACGGGCACATGAGACCTTACAACTCTGTCTCAGGGTGACGGGCGCGTTGCAGTGCAGCGTTGGTCACGTGCTTAGTGAACGTGATCACCGCGGCATTGCAATTGTTATAGGTAGAGGTTACCGCTTAACATCAGATGGGCCTTCGGCTTGTCTCGTCATTTAGTAGTAAAAAAAAGAGACAGGTACAAACTAATTGGTTTCAATTTCTATCATCATCATAATTTCAGCCATAAAACGTCCACTAATGAACACAGGCCTCCCCTCATGGATTTCCATGGATTTCCATGAGGGGTATTTGCTATACGCTTGGCAAGCGGGTTGGTGAGCACAGTATGGGATGTTGATACACGTAATGACGCAGCTGTCCATTTTCCGGAGGTATCCTGTAGCAGGCTATTTCTGCATCCACGGGCATGAGAGGAGGGGTAACATTATACTGCCGGCACCTCACGGCTATTCTATCGTCATCATCCAATATGATAAAATTGGTTCTGTAAATTATGATTTGACGTAGAATTAAGTTCTAGGAAATATCGTAATAAAAGTGACCTAGATTGCTATTTACGCGCTAACAAGAAACAATCCGATTCAATCAGGTAATAAAATGGCTGGTTTAACTCGCAGAAATAGAATCGAAATCTGTTATTATCGAGTGGAATCGATTATAGGCACGTTGCTTGTAAAAGTCCAGTTTGCAGTTAATAAAACTACTACGTACGATTTATTTATTTATCTGACGAAAACGCGCAGAAAATTTTCATACACGGAAAGACGCTGCTGCTCATCTTATGGAGGTATCCTTTGGCAGATTCTTTACCATGGGAAAGAGGCAACATTCTACCGCCGCCACGTAACACAAAATATGTGTCCTATTTTGTGTTACGCGGTAGAATGTTGCCTCCCCTCTCTAGCCCTTTGATGCAGTAAGAATCTGCCAAATCTATTATTATCGAGTGAAATCCATTATAGGCACGATTCTCATTGGGCTCGTAAAAGTACAGTTTGCAGAAAAAAAACTACTGCGTATGATTTATTATTTTATCTGACTGTTATCGCATCTAACTTGTTAAGCTTTCGCGATTTGTTAACATATTTATTAGTTATAAAATTACAGGATTTTATCGCGTACCTTTTTTATTATTTTCCCGACGTTTCGAACACATTTCAGCGTTCTTGGTCGCGGGAGGACTGATGTGCTGGGAGCTACCGCCGCGAATTGATGGCAGAATCCACGACTACCCTCAATTCGTCTTCAGATTCAGAAATGTGTTCGAAACGTCGGGAAAATAATAAAAAAGGTACGCGATAAAATCCTGTAATTTTATAACTAATAAATATGTTATCGCATCATTATTATCATCTCAGCTGTGGGACTGCTGCCCACGCCCACAGCTATACATAGGCCTTCATCATGTACCTCTAAGATCATGAGGGGGTTGTTGCCTTTTTCGCCACGCTTGACAGGCGGGTTGGCGAGTGCAGTACAGGACGTTGATTAACGGAAAGACGCTGTTGTTCATCTTCCAGATGTATCCTTTGGCAGATTCTTACTGCATCCACGTCCAAGAGAGGAGGGGCAACATTCTACCGTCGGCACCTAACAAACTAAAGGGTAAGAAAAACAAATAGTTTTCTATAAGATTATAAATCATTTCTGTGTTCATTTCTCTGAACTTATTTTGGATAAATGTTTTTGGACACAATTTATGTATATCCTACCCTTGGAAAGTAGAATTCTCCATTGATCTTGACCTCTAGCTTTATCGAAAAGTTCCTTAAACCATGAATAAATACATCTGGCTGTATGCCTCGTAACCTAAGGGAGGTATAAAAAATGTGTCTTCAAGATATTGTCGTACGTGGGTTACATATTAATATTGGATTGAAGTTCCATAGAAAGCTGGTAAATTGGTATTTACCAGCTTGCCGGTACCGGTGTAAGTAGATACAAATAAGTTTGTTTCATTGAGACTGAAATAAATCGAATTGCTTCGTTCCATTCTCAATTTAAATATTTTATTCTTGCGTCCTTTTAACCATTTATAAAACATGATGGGTAATGGCATTTTTTATCACCGTATTAAAACTGTTGTAATGAATTAGTTTTATGTTATTTCTGTGACAAAATAAACACATTTTTATCTTTATCCTAAACTAAACCTACAAGGTGACCCGGCTTCGCATGGTTGCAATGATGATACTAAATATACTACAGAACATACCATCGCGGACTTTTTTGTAGACCTTTTTAAGGTGTAAAATACTGTAGTACATTATTTTGATCAATCTTGTAGGATTCAGCCAGCGTTTGCAATGTAAGCGCAAAAAAATGTGTTTATTTACGACATCACATTAGAAAACTATAAATCGTCACTGAATAGGCTAAACTACAAACGTGCCTAAGGGCTATTTTGAGAAAAATCAATTTAAAGTTTTTTTTTGTGATTAACCTGTCACAACTTTTTTTCTTTTGCGTGAAAGTAAATGCTGTAAAAGGAAACATATCATGGTTTTATTTTGTCTACTCAATGGACATATTATATTGTTCTTATTTTACCTATATCTAGAGTTACCTGTCGCTTTAGGATAAATATTCTAAGTCCCAAAAAAAACTCAGCAAAGGAAAATTGCTAATCTCCAAATTAAGTTCGCGGTAAGGAGTCACTAAATACTAAAGAGTTAACTATCATAACGTCCTCTTACAAAGAAAATACTTACAAATTAAAAAAAAAGATATTCGTAAGCGAAATTTACTAAGAGATAAAATATTTCAAACAGACTTATGGCAAAAATAAATTCAGCTTCTCTTTTGGCAATTGTCTTTCTCAGCGTTATTCTTATTCTTCAGATTTGCCTTTTTTGTAGTTTTTTTCCCATGTTTATTATTGTCTGAATTATTTTTTGAATTTTCTGATAATGCACTTATTGAATCGGTAGATCCTTGCCAAGAAGTACTTTAACTGCAGTAAAATTCTTCATTATCCGATAGGGAATCTATATGTTTGTAAATTACCTATAAACTTGATTATGCAAGATTTCAATTTGTAAAAACTACTAAAGTACCACATCTTGTGGTTTATCCTTAATCTTAATTGACTAAAAGATGTGTGATAACAAAACTGCTTTAAGCGAAAGTTCTTTAAAGGCCATCGGCTTTCAAAAGTATGTTTTCCAAAATTACTAATAAAGCTTTATACAGCTAGTTGCTGCGAGTGAAATACTAAACCGACAATTATTAAAAATGTGCCAAAATAAGGGACACATTAGTAAGTATTCGTAGGAATTATTCGAGATTTTCGCCTATTTTTTGATGCTAAAGCACCAAAAAAATGCTCCAATCGCCACGAGACCCGGACTAATAGATAGAGAAAATAAAATGCAGTCGAACCAATTATATAACTCATTTTGACCAAAATGGCGCTTTAGTAGTTTTGCCTATTCAGCGACGAAATTATCAGTGTATCTCTGCTATATTATGCATGTATTATACATAAAAACCGTTTTCTTGAATTACTCTATCTATTAAATAAACCGCATCAAAATCCGTTGCGTAGTTTTGAAGATCTAAGCAAACATAGCGATAGACAGACAGCGGGAAGCGACTTTGTATTATACTATGTAAGTAAGGTCTTTGCATCTTTTAAAGATGATTTATACAGCGTCAGCAACAGATAATCATGCTGTGCGGGACGCTGCAGTGCCTGCGACATTGTTGAATAGATAAGGCTTGCCCAGCACGCTCAGCTTAGTCAACTATTATTCAGAGGAAAGAACAGGTCAATACGTCTGAAGCTAAATAAGCCGCGGGTTTCCTCACGATGTTTCCTATAACGTTAAAGCACGTGTTAAGTATATACTATGTTGCATCGATATTTAAAATCAGACCATAACAACAATACGGTTATATAATGCCGTTTTCGCATTAATTCCATTTTAGAAATTTCTCGTCTCTTCCAGCCGTAGAACGTCCACTACTTGATAAAGGCCCTTCAATCATGAGGGGTATGGCAACAATACTCACCAAGCTTGGCAGGCGGGTCGGCGAGCGCAGTATGGGATGTCTATACACGGAAGGACGCTGCTCCCCATCTTCCGGAGGTATCCCTGATTCAATAAATATATGACTTATAATGATTGGGGAGTTCCATATGATTTCCATCTTATGAACTAAACAATAAGGGTTAAAAAAATGCCCGATCTGAAGTAAATTTTTGGAACCCTTACATTCCTATTTAATTGGTTGATAAATGTCGGAGTTCTGAGAAAACAGAGATAAAAAATACAGACGAATTGAGCACCTCCTACTTTGGAAGCCGGTTAAAAATCCGAACCAGTTTCACCACTATTCCGTTGTAAATGCGGTATGTCGCGGGGTTGAATTTTATGCGCCCTTTTAACGGCATTTGTATGTTTTATTTAGGTTTCTCTTATCATTCCCCGTGACATATTTTGGTCGGGCAACCAGTGGAATGTTTTAGTAGCTGTGGGTAATATCAAGAATAAGAATAAAGAATAAAAAAATATTTATTGCCTGAACAATCCTTACTCTAAGAATAAGTTGTTACACATAATTAATAACAATAAAACGATTTAACATGCACTTATTACTATTTTAACATTAACAAAAAAGACAAGTAGGATATTCAGGCAATAGGACCAAGCTCAGCAACATGCCGACGAGCGTTATGCTTGTACAGCGCTGATTTTCAGCTTAGCCCTAATGCTCGACAGTTGTTCGTCGGCCAGTGTTATTAAGTTTTTTTTCACTTGATGGCTTTAGATTGATTGTTCATAGAGGAAAGTGTTTTATTTAAGTTCAAAAAATTGATGTAGTGTGCATATTGTGTGTGTGTGTGTGTGTGTGTGTTGTATGTGTGTGTGTGTGTGTGTGTGTTTGTTTATGTGGAGCTCCCTGCAGAACATGATGTCTGTTTGTATTTTTTTTAAATAAGTTTATGTGAGTAAATAATGAAATAAAAAAAATATATATGGGATTATTATGATGCGTAAGTAACATACTATATTGAAAAAAAAAAGTTTATAATAAAAAATAAACACCAGCATACTGAATAAAAAAAACAAAGTTTAAGATACTATTGAAAATCAAATAAAGTCTATTTTTTAAAACTTGTTTCAAAACTGTGAATTTGCCTTTTTAGTAACAAATTTTTATACCTAAGTTTAAAGGTGTCATTACAAATCTTTTTTCTAAGCGGCGGTGGCAGATTATTCCAGATTTTACTAGCCATATATTTGAAACAACCTTTGTAGCCCACAGTTTTATGCTTCGGAAGTATGAGCTTGTTGAGTGCTTTGGAACGAGTGTTAGCATGGTGGATGTCTCTAATCCAAGATAATTTAAGAAAAAGGTACTCAGGGTTTTTATTCCAGATAAGTTTTTGTGTTAAACATGCAAAATGGAGCTCTCTTCTTGATTTCATATTTAATATATTATTCTTAACAAGAAAAGGAGTGACATGTTCTCTTTTGGGAAAGTCAAAACAAAACCTCATGCAAGCATTTTGAACTCTCTGAATGGAGTTTTCCGTTTTAACCCACAGCCTAGAACCGTATACTGCACTACCATAGTTAAAAGGTGACAGAATTAAGCTATCACATAAAGATAACCTAACTTCTTTTGACAAATACTTTCTTACGTTATAGAGCACTTTTAACTTGTAGAAAGCAGATCTAATTTTTTCGTTAACGTGAGATACAAATCTCATTTCACTATCTATAACTAGTCCTAAGTTCCGAGTTTCTTTTACTAAAGGAATACTAACCCCATCAAGCATTAGTGATGTCTTATATGATAATACTTTTTCAATTTGGCTCTTTGTACCAAGTATCAGATACTTAGATTTTGATGGGTTTAGAATGAGAGAATTATTTTTTGCCCATTCGTTGATAACGTT
The DNA here is from genome assembly GCA_963082625.1 of Pasiphila rectangulata. NCBI lineage: Eukaryota > Metazoa > Arthropoda > Insecta > Lepidoptera > Geometridae > Pasiphila > Pasiphila rectangulata. The sequence goes on along the minus strand of OY720245.1, from coordinate 15,571,275 downwards.
AAGATCACTGTTGATAAAACGCATGGCTTCCAGTGTCATCTCCCCTTTGAAAGAGTGGTATAATTGGGTATCATCTGCGTATAAATGGTATTTACATGTATTAATGTGTGTAGGCAAATCCGCTGTAAAAATTGAAAAAAGCGTTGGACTAAGTATTGAACCTTGAGGTACTCCCCTTTTCAAATATCCTACTTCAGAACATTGTCTATCGCCGTTTTTGTTTTCTATCTCTACAATCTGTTCCCTCCCTAAGAGGTAGGTTTTGAACCAGCTACATGCATCATCCGAGAATCCATAGTAAGATAGTTTAGCTAGGAGCAGTTTAGGGTTCAAGCAGTCGAATGCACGAGAAAAATCAAGAAGAACCAGCACACTACATAGCCCTGAATCTGAGGCTGCTATCAGGTCATCCGTTACATTCAAGAGTGCAGTTTCTGTGCCATGGTTCCGCCTGAAGCCTGACTGATATGTTGGTATGATGTTTTCTTGGGTGATGTATGTTTCCAATTGTTTATATACTACTCTCTCTAGTACTTTAGAGAGCGTTGGCAGAATACTAATAGGTCTGAGATCTTTGAGCTCCTCAGCCGAATTCACCTTTGGGATAGGCTTTACTAAGGCCCTTTTCCATAGGTCTGGGAATGTGTTTGACGTGATAGATTTATTTATGATACCCAAAATAGCAGTCGCAGTCTCTGGTAGCGTTAGTTTGATAACTTCTGCGTTAATAAGATCGTGGCTAGTCGCATTTGTATTTATGTTTTCTATAATTTTTAATACTGTTTCAAGGCTGGTCGGCTTGAGGGAAAATTTACTATGCGTTCGTTTGTTTGACTGGAAAAACTTGAGTGTTCCTTTATCAATTTTACCGTCTCCAGGAACATTTAAAAAGTGTTTGTTTATGATGTTTGGGTCTTTAAGATGGTCTGTCAGTTGGATGTGTGACTTATTGTTAATTAATTTAATTTTTTTTATATACTTCCACATTTTCTTTGGATTCTTTAAGTTTTTGTTAACATATTGGGTGAAGAAAGCACCTTTTTCTCTTTCAATAGCCCCAGTCACTAAATTTCTTAAGCTCTTGTAATATATTTTAGCCGAGTCCGTTTTCGTAGCATGAGCCTTAGAGAGGGCTTCATTTCTCAGTGTCATCATAAATCTGATCATGTTTGTGATCCAGGGCTTAGGGCACTCTTTGATTGTAATTTGTTTCAAAGGAGCATGTTTGTTAAAAATCTTAATAATCTTCTCATTAAAGTCAGCTACCATTGTCTGGACATTATCATGATCTGATATTGTATTCCAGTCTGTTAAATTTAGATCCTCATTGAAAGACTCAATATTAATATTACTAATTGGTCGCTTTGTAATTTTTTGTGGAATCTGTTTTTGAACTTTAATATTAAATTCAGATAAAATCAGGGTGTGATCGCTAAGGTCTTTGTTGTGAATGGCTAAAGTATTTTTGCAGCGCTCTGGTATGTCAGTAATGATTAAGTCTATCATAGAGGTAGTCTCCTCAGTAATTCTCGTTGGCTCATTAATAAGTTGTGAAAGATTTCGCTGGTACAGAAAGTTTGAAAGTTCTCGCGCCTTTGACGTTTCTGGTGTTGATAAGTCTATATTGAGGTCTGATAAGAAACACAGAAAGTCACATCTAGCGAAGGCGCTAAAAGACTCACTTAAAGAGTCTAAAGCGGTAGCTACGCTCACGGTTTCAGGCCTATAAGCTGTTCCCAGAGCCATTCGCGCACCCGGTACTGACACCTCCATCCACAGTTGTTCTAGTTGCGACTCAGGATGTTTAACTACTTTGGCTTGTAATCCGCGTCTGATATAGAATCCTACTCCTCCCCCCCTTCCTTTTTTTCGGGCTCTGTGCTTAAAAATATATCCTCCTATTATGGGAGCTATTCTTTCTTCGCCTTCTTTAATCTAAGTTTCATTTAAAGCTAAAATGTCTGGTTTATACGTCTCTATAGCTACTTCTAATTCGTCCCTTCCCGTATTCAAAGATCTTGCATTCAAAAATCCTATTTTTAAAGTATTTTTTATTTTGTTTTTCATAGTTTAAAATTTACAGTAAAAACGTTGACTATCAGAAAACCAAGTTCTCCGGACGTTTGTATCATAAAAATAGATTGTAGGTTAATCGGGTATATTATGTGTGTAATATTGTAAAGTGTATGTATGTCTGTATAATTTAGTATTCTTAAATAATTCAAAATAACAATTTCTAAAGCAATTTCATATCCGCAGTGGCGTAATTTCAAAATCATTAAACATTGTAATATAGTAATTTTATAAATATCATCAAAATAGCAATAGTAGGCATGCAAGAAAAAACAAAATAATAAAAAAAAAATACAATTGCAAATGACATTTGAGATAAAAATTGTATTACGTAGTCATTTGTTTTTAAGCAAATTCTCCAGGACACCCTCATCTCTAATGCGGATGCTAGGCATATTTTCTGTTTTTCTGATGTAGATATTTCCATTAGTGCTCCAACAGTATCTGTATTCATTTGTTTTTGCGAAATCACGAGCTAGGAACAGCAACCTCCTTGCGCTTTGCGATAGTGATTCGGACACGAATACAGGCTGTGGTGGGCCATCCATCTTCAGATGTCTGGAGTTGAGCTTGTCCTCTTTTTTTTGCCCTTATTTAATGTTCTGATAGAATTAATTACTGCTTCCTTCTTAATCACGCTTGTGAACTCGACCATAATAGGTCTGTGTTTCTCCTTTTTAGTGTTGATTCTGTATATATCCTTTATATCGTAATCTTGGATGTTTAAGCTCAGAGAAGTACCCATCTTCGACACCAAGTCACAGAGATTACTTTTAGTTTCAGTTTGACTGATCTGGTTTACATTGCGAATTTCGATGCAGGAGTTTCTTGACCGTCGCTCTAACATTTCTACTCTATTCTCAAGACTCTCTATATATTTTAGACTCTGTTGTTTTTCTTCCTCCAGAATTGTTAGTTTGCTCTGGCATTCTTCATATTTTTGAGTCAAAAAATCCATCGATTTAGCTACTTCTGTCATTTCAGATTTAATAGAACTTATGGATGCTTGAAGCGATTTAAATTGGGTCTCATGCTTTGATGACATATTTGCGAATAAAATCCGCATTTCCGCAACAGCTGACTGCATATCACCATCTTCCGGCATAGACTCTATCTTACGCTTTGACTGTATCTCACTTTGGCTGGAGCAGGAGCGTTCGTCATCGTCAGAGGTATTACTGAAGCAAGCTTCTTGCTCAATTCGGTTGATAGTGTCTTTCTGCTTTGCCTTCGCTTGCGCTCTGGCCGTTCTTGGGTGGAGCCGATCCGACGAACGGGCTGGTGGTGGGCTTCGTTTCAGGGGCATAATGTATTTTGCGATTATTCCACCAGCAATTATTATAATTGGCCAAACAACTCGAGATAACGAGTACTCTAGTTGAAGAAAGAAATTCTAAAACCAAAATGTATTTTCCCTCGGGGAGATTTGAACACTCGGATCCCGATCACAATTCCACATGGACTTCAACTACACCGCAGTGTATCATACGTAAGCGATCGAAATTAGTCAAGGGTGCACGCTGCCAACTGCAACGACAGATATTTGTCTTTTAGAAAAGCGACATCTGTTAGTATTTGTTCACACCTTGTAGTGCTTTTAACGTATTGTGTTTCCAAGTGTTGTATTGATTGATTTTGTATGTTTCGTACAAAGACGCTATCTGGTGCGGAGAAGCGGCAACAAAACGTGTGCGCTGACCTCTGGTATGGGTGACAAAAGGTAAACAATTAGATGTCAAATGACTTGCAAGAATGGATGATTGATTTTATAAATTCGAATTAATTGTTCTCTGTAGAAAAGTTACGTTTTATACTGTCACTTTGCACTTGTTCCATAGATCGTAGGTAGTGTTGTGGTATCCAGATTTGGTCCAGATTAGATAGTGGTGATTATTGTTCCAAAAGGTACGTGATCCACACAATTACTATGTCCACACACAAACTATCACTAAACGGGCACAGTTTTTTCTCACACTTAATGTATTGTCGTTCAAGTCACTCGATTCACTGGTGCGATAAACTGATACTGTACTTTATTAATTTTAATATTTATTTGTTTAGTGGAGTTACTTTCCATTCAACTATTAGGGTGAGCGCCACCTAGCGAAAAAAAAAAAAAAAAAAAAAAAAGAAAAAAAAAAAAAAAAATAAATAAATAAATAAATAATATCATGAACCTGTGTTTATTTGGTCCATGGTAATATCAACCTACCGATACCAGTTTTAGGATTCAAAGACAATTTTACCGGCACGGAAAGTGTCCTTGATATTTAGTCACTAGGAGTTGTACACGTGTAAGAGTCTTCCTTTTCTTGGTACACAAAATCACAAGGTAAACTGTTAATTTAAACTACTTCTAGGTTCTCCGTTGCATTATTGTAACCTGCTTGTACTTCTGCAGAGATCTTTGATATAAAATTGTGCTTAATTATAAAACAAGGCCTTTTGCATCTATTATAGATGATTTATACAGCGTCAGCAACTGGGAATCATGATGTATGGGACGCTGCAGTGCCCGGGACATTGTTAGATGTATTAGGCTTGCCCAGCACCTATTATACCATTCTCTCAGCTTAGTCAGCTATTATTCAGAGGAAAGAACAGGTCAATACGTCTGAAGCTAACTAAGCCGCGGGCTTCCTCACGATGTTTCCTTCACCGTTAAAGCTCGTGTTAAGTGTGCACATACATTTTTCAAGAAAGAAAAATCTATTGGTGCACGGCCGGTATCGCACTCACGACCTTCGGATTGAAAGTCGGGGGTACATACCACTCGATCAACACGGCTTTTTCTTAATTATAATTAGCTTAATAATAAAGGCATTTGTATTTTTATACATTTGCAATTGCAACCCATTATATAACCGTGTATTTATAGCGTAGCGTCAATTCCTTGCTGTGCGGTTAACTAATATGAAATTGACCTTTGACAGAGATGATGGCGAGATTTACGCCTGTTGCAAACCGTTCTCGAGATAGTTGTTCTACCTGAGTATAGCATATATAACACTATAGAAATTTTAAACTATATATTATTTCTCTTGTTGTTTTTGTGTTAAGTTGTATGTGTTAGTTTAGTTTTATGGAGATCAATAATGTATTTTCTGTCTCTTATCTATTTACCTATAATAGCGCTGTGTAAAAGAATGTTTAGCATTTTACCCTTCTAAGATTTACAAGAAATGATGAATCCGCTAACATCAGTAAAACCGTCGCTAGCTTTACGACGGCAAGGGCTGTTTAAGGGCTGCTAGGGTTAGGAAACGCACTATCCCTTTATCATAAGGGAAGTAGGAGGCAACACGGGTGAAATATGTGAGGGCGTCGACCTGCCCGTAATCTACAGGACAAATCCTATGCAATTTGTTGTGATTTATCATCATTTCAGCCATAAAACGTCCACTGATGAACACAGGCCTCCCTCATGGATCTCCATGAGGGGTGGTTGCCATTCTCACCACGCTTGGCGGGCGGGTTGGTGAGCGCATTATGGGTTGTTGATACACGGATAGACGCTGCTGCCCATCTTCCGGAGGTGTCCCTTAGCAGGCTCTTACTGCATCCACGGGTAGGAGAGGAGGGGTAACATTCTACTGCCGGCACCCCACGGCAGTAGAATGTTTAGTAGATAAATAATTACGTTGAAGCAACTAAATACGCTCATAAACGAAATTCAGAAATACAAAAAAACTGCTGATTTTATAAATGGAACGTCAATAAATGTAGAAGTTGACGTTGAGGCAAATAAAAAGGCTGATGATCAAAACTCAGATATACCAAAAACTGCTGATTTTAAAAATGGAACGTCAACAAGTGTAGATGTTGACGTTGAGGCAAATAAATACGCTGATAAAATAACAGAAAAACCTTTAAACCTAGATTTTATAGATTAAATGTATCGTCAACATGTAGATGCCATAGAAAGCTCATCATAAAACCACAAAATCGAATTTCCTCGCGTGTCCCGACTCAGACAACATCCATCTTTCTTTACGAACAGGATGACGTCAAAATTACAAATTCAAATATTATTTCAAGCGAAAACTTTCACAAATCCACTTTGCATGAGCGTTCTTTACATCACGCTATAACACCCCGCTGGGGTGGTGTTGCTATAGTTTTCAATATAAATATACCTAAGGATTTTATATTATTCTTGTTTGGAAAAGTTGTTTTTCTGTCTGGGAGTTTAATTTATTTTATTATTTTATTCTAAGTTCACTTATTTAGTTCTCATACTGGTGACATTAACAATAGTTTACTATTGTATATATTGTATAGATAACTATAAGAACAAGATAAGTGAACTTAGAATTGCGTTCTTTGATCAACTTGTGTTGAGATTTGTACTAACACAATGTCAACTATAAAGTAAAATTGTACTATCATTAATCAGGCATATTATTGTTCTTCTCAAATTAAGTCAAGATTTTCATAAAATATAGATAACACTAGCTTTTGCCCGCGACTTCGTCCGCGTGGAAGTCATAAAACGTTAAATCCCCTTTTTCACGCAGAGCCACTTTGATTCGTAAAATATAAATCCCATTTATTCCCTATCTCGCGGGAATTTCGAAAAATCCCTTCTTAGTGCACCTCTAAGATACACAATGTGTGCCAAATTTTAAGTCTGTAGGTCCAGTGGTTTAGGCTGTGCGTTGATATATCAGTCAGTCATTCAGTCAGTCAGTCAGTCAGTGAGTCAGTCAGGACTTTGAATTCTATATTATATAGATAAATGTAACATGACAATGAACAAAATACCTCAATAAGGGTTCCAAAGCGCGCGACTTCTCACTATAGATAGGTGATCTATGACAGTTTCTTAATAAGAGGGACAGACGTGACCACGCGTTGGTAGCCCACCGCTAGTTTTAACTTAATTGGTCTGTGAAGACTTTTGCCCGAAAAAGTTTTAAAAGACCTGTATTCCTTTAGATAGATAGAAGATATAAAATACTTTATTGCACATCTTAAAACTAAACATATAAACAAGAGGAACATGAAAACACAGTGACAATTGGCGGCCTTATCGGTAAAGAGCGATCTCTACCAGGCAACCTTGGGATGGATTGGACTGTAAAAATACGACAAGGGATTATATGGTGCACGTTGAGTTAAAAGTAATTACAAAATATACCATACATAAATTTTATTGAAATTTATGTACAATATAATCCTTTATTACTTATTCGTTAACTATTCCATTTTCACTTTATTATTTTATATTTTATGACTTTGTTACGAACGATACCGGTGGAAACAAATCGCAAGGGTCCGGAAAGGATGAAATAATGATGACATTTGAAGGGTTTTAACAGTACTTAAGCAATAAAACATTTTCTGAAAATATCATTGCCCAATCGTTTAACCACAGCCGTTATACGTGGCAGCTTGGTTTGGATTGATTCGAGACTTGGATGAAACTTTAACACAAAAGCCAAATTTGGCGAAAAACCGCCGAGCCAGGGAAATAATTTTAACATAAATTTTAAATATTGTAATCATCCCTACTTTTAGTCCTGCCTAATTAATTGTGGTTCTTGGGTTCTCTGTCTTATAACCGACTAAACTGGGAGGTTGGCATAAGCTTTATTAGGCATTGCAGTGCCCCGTACTCTATAAATGCTGCTGACACTGTATCCTCAATATACATATATAAAACTCTTCCGTTACTGACTGAGTGACTGAGTCTTTCCTCCGTCGACCGAGAACATGTTCTCGGCTTGCCCGTTGACGAGCTCACCGCCGCTAACCCGGAGGTGACGTCAACCCGTCCCACATTAGCTACCAGGCACACTTTCAATAACCGGTCCCGCCGGCGGGGCCGAAGAATACACTCTTCCGTCTTAAGGTGCAGTTTTGCACCTGGACGTTAACCATCAGTACATTCAAAAATCTGGCAACAGTCCAAGCCGTGGTTCGAACCTAAGTGGTGCCCTTGAGCTTGTTGCCCCAACCTAACTTTTGCGGCTGGGCGCCCTCTGCGCTCGCCAATAGTCCGGTAACGTTGTCATGGCCATCTGCGGTCAACAATTCAATATTGTCAATTCGAAAAAAAAATGAGTGACTGAGTGACTGACAGACAACGCACAGCCTAAACCACTGGACCTAGAGACTTGAAATTTGGCACACATATATGTACCTTGAGTATCCTAGAGGTGCACTAATTTTTCGGAATTCCCATGGGAACAGGAACTACGCGGGTGAAACTGCGGGGTGCGGCTAGTCTATAATAAATGTTAAACACCCTACTGATGTTTTAGAAAGTGCATAACACACCAAGCAATACTTTTGTTTAAAAAGGGTCGTTTTATTTTCAATTTGTAAAGAGCCTTTGAACGCTATTCAAGGAAGTTGTAGGTTTCCATTATAACACGAATGGTTTCGTGTGCCTTACTTTTTGCGAGTGAAAAATCTTTGAAGAGTTTGCTGTGGCGTAAATAAAATAAAAGATCAAAGGTTTGGAAAAAATTGCGATGCAGAACTCATTGGCGTGTATTTGAGATACAGCTGTGGAATAAGACGTACATACATTGATTTAGACGTATAGCGTGGTATCCACGGCGGGAGGAAATGTCATTCGAGTGAGTCATATTTGTTACTGCTTACAGTGGACGGCACGCATAAAAGCATTTCAACGTGTGTTTGGTTGAAGCTTTGGACAACCTTGTACGTTCTGTATCTTATGTTAGGGATACGTTAGGGATCGAGTTATAAAACGTCTTGAGTGACCTGAATCATTAACTCGAAGTATCAGTGAATTCCGAGCATTTATTCTATTTCAACACCTAGTTTTTTCATTCGTTTTAGCATTCAGTTTGGTGCCGTGGGGTGCCGGCAGTAGAATGTAACCCCTCCTCTCATGCCCGTGGATGCAGTAAGAGCCTGCTAAGGGATACCCCCGGAAGATGGGCAGCAGCGTCTTTCCGTGTATCAATATCCCGTACTGCGCTCGCCAACACGCCTGCCAAGCGTCGTGAGTATGGCAAATACCCCTCTCATGGAATCCATGAGAGAGGCCCGTGTTCAGTAGTGGACGTATACGGCTGAAACGAACACCTAGTTATGCTACGCATTCAACAATACGTTAAAAAACCACGCTTCGCAGGTTGACGAGCGCAGAACGCGATGTTGATACACGGAGAGACGCTGCTGCCCATCTTCCGAAGGTATCCCTTGGCAGTTTTTTACTGCATCTAGGGGCAAAAGAGTAGGGGACACATTCTATTGCCGACACAACACCTCATTATGGTATTGATCTCAAGAGATCAATGAATGTGGCATATGGACGTCCTGCGGCTGAGATAAAAGGTTTTTGAGTCATTACTGACCCCGCTGATCTCGCAGTGGACAGCCCGCATAGTACCATCCTATAATGTCGTCATCATTCTAACATTTCATCAAGAAGTGTTTGAGTGCTCAACGGGAGTTGCGAATCGTCACCTTGATGAAGACCCTCGATAAGGATTGAAACAGTTGGTGCCTCAACCAACATAACAATTACGTGAAAAAACCAAGCCCCTTTAGAGATGATTTATGCATCGTCAGCAACTGGTACTCAATAAATACGGGAACATTCCCGGTAATTAATTTCGAATGCGGAAAGTCACGAAAGTTAATATAGTATTTCTTCAAGAGTAGTTGTAAGAGTGAGTTCAAAAGCCCATCTTTTGAACTCGCAACTTACTCTTGAAGAAATACTATATTGATAGATAGATGATCTAAAGGAAAAGGCAAAACTTAGATAAAGACTGCGAGAGACAGATAGGATTTTGAATAAAGGCCAACTTAATAATTGTGTCCATGTCGTAGTGATAGTTCTTTTTATACGACTAAATGACGAGAACAGCCGAAGGCCAACCTGATGTTAAGCGGTAAACCATTGCAATTGCAATACCGCGGTGATCGCGTACACGAAGCACATAACCAAAGCTGCATTGCATTGCGCCCATCACCCTGAAGTTAAATTTATATGAATCATTTTATCTGTATTCGGTTTCATTGCCGTGGGGTGCCGAAAGTAGAATGTTGCCCCTTCTTTCTTGCCGATAATGCAGTAGGAATATACCAAAGTATACCTCCGGAAGATGAAATGCAGCTTCTATCCGTGTATCAACATCACGTAATGCGCTAGAACTGGCCGTGGGGTGCCGGCAGTAGAATGTTACCCCTCCTCTCCTACCCGTGGATGCAGTAAGAGCTTGCTAAGGGATACCTCCGGAAGATGGGCAGCAGCGTCTATCCTATCAGCGATCTATGTATCAACATCTCATACTGCGCTCACCAACCCGCCTGCCAAGCGTGGTGAGTATGGCAACTACCCCTCATGGAGATCCATGAGGGAGGCCTGTGTTCATCAGTGGACGTTTTATGGCTGAAATGATGAATGCGCTAGACAACTCGCCTGCCAACGACCTTTTGGAAATCCATGACAGAAATCACGCACTGTCCACGTCTACAGATGGATAATGGTGACAGTGAGGAAGTGGACAGTGCGGCTGAAGGATGAAGAAAAACAGGCTTAAATAAATAAGTTTCCGAGTTCTCATTCTGTTCCAACACCTAACTTCCTCCGAATCACTGAACTATGCCAACCTGACTGTAATGAGCCTACCGTGCAACGCGCACGTGAGAACCAAACGCTTTGCTTTCGTGCAAGTTGGACGGAGGCGTTGGTGTCAACTTTAATTGGTCCTGTATTTCAAGCCAACGGTTCGTGCTCGTGTGTGTCCGGAGTTGGGTGTGGGCGCACTGCGGGTGGACAGCGATTTGAGCATAAGCTGATATTATCTTTTTACACCTTTGCGATCACAATACATTGTTTATATACATGTACACTGGATTGCACCAGCCATGGCCCGAGGAAGACACCAACACTCTCTCTATCTCCTAGTCCCGGGACCACGGCTGCCGTAATCCTGTTGAAACGCCGGAATATAATAAAGTTTATTCACGTAGGTTTATTTGCCGTGGGGTGCCGGCAGTAGAATGTTGCCACGTGCTCATTGAGCGAGTAATTACTACGTGAATCATCATCATCGTTCCAGCCGTAAAAAGTCTGCTACTGAACAGGTCTCCCTCGTGGATCTCCATGAGGGGTAGTTGCCATACTCACCACGCTTGGCAGGCGGGTTGGCGAGCGCAGTACGGGATGTTGATACACGGAAAACGCTGCTGCCCATCTTTCGGAGGTATCCCTTAGCAGGTTCTTACTGCATCCACGGGCATGAGAGGAGGGGTAACATTCTACTGCCGGCACCCCACGGCTGTAGTACGAGTACGTAATAAGATTACACATAATATACAAGTATAATCGCTGTGCCGTGGGGTACTGGCAGTAGCATGTTGCCTCTCCTCTCTTGGCCGTGGATGCGGTAAGAATCTGCTAAGGGCTACCATCGGAACATGGGCAACAGCGTCATTCCGTACCGTACTTGCTCTCCTACATCCTGATAGTTTTATAATAAGTTATATTCGAAAATTATCTATTTTAAAGTATAACCACACCTTTATCAGAATTTTAACGTGCAATATCGACGCCTCTATTGTCTTTTTGATTCGCTTTTTTATTCGAGAAATGTCTCTAATTGGAAGGGCCGGAGTGTAAAGAAAAGGGGTTCAGTCCACTCTGTATTGTTTATTATACAATTTTTCATCGCTAAATTTGAGGTTGGCGTTTTTAGAGTTCTGTGTAGTAGAACAAGGTACCCTTAAAGTTTCGCTTCGTCTGCCGGTCATCGGCTTTACAAAAAAAACTTATGAAATAATAATTAATTTGCGGTACCTTCCATACACGTAAGATAGGGATGATTTTTTTTTATTTTCCCTTCGTGTAAGGTATCATTGAATATGTATTTTTAAATCATTTAGGGGTTGTTAAGACAATTTTTCTATTGAGGGTTCTATTTGCAAAATATTAAACCTAAACTGCCTCACAAATCTCAAAAACCATGAAAGTAATTTAAACTATGAACTTGCTCGAAAAACCTCAAGGTTAAGCTAGCTTTTTTAGTCACGGAGAAATTATCGCTCAATTAAATGATACTGTTTACTAAACATACCGCAATACTGTTAACCGAAAACTCAATTAATTCTTGTTAATATGTTTTGGTTAACGCGAAAAAACAAACATCAAGTTCTAACAACAGCCCTACGATTAATTACGGAAGTGTACATAGCGCGTGGCCTAATTTATTTGTAAAAATGAATTGAAGTGAACGAGTAAGGATTCTTTTTAGGTTCTAGCCCTTTGAAGATTTAGTTTTTAAAGTGAACAAATTTAGTTTTGTGCTTTATTTAATCAAATTGTAGTGTTTTATTTTCTTAAATAACATTTCTTAGTGTCATTAGAATCCAAATGAATAAAGCTTTTTGACTTCGACTTTGACTTTCCTCTAGTTTAGTTCTCGTTTTCAATATTATTATGTAATTTTTATACCTACTACTAAATGACGAGAGAACCCCACCTGATGTTTTCCTATTAAAACTTCAATAGCGCGTTGATCACGTTCACTAAGCACGTGATCAACGCTGCATTGCATTGCGCCCGTCACCCTGAGACAGAGATAGAGTTTTGGTCTCATTTGACTGTAATTTCACCGGCCCCCTAACCCTTAAAATCGGAACACAGCAATGCAGACATTACTGCTTGGTGGCAGAAATAACTATGGTTGTAGTATTTCTCCGGGTGAACTTTTCACATAAAGCTCTACCTACTACTAAAAAAACTTCTGCTACTATATTACTTTCTCCCCGTTTCGCTTCTTGAACATACTGCAAATTAAATTTCTATACATACAAAAATACATATATTGTACACCATGTTTAATGATTACAAACATTTCAAGTATACTACTTACTGTTTGTATACAAAAAAAGTGGTCAATACATTTCCAGTACCTTATTTTTAACATGCTGAGTAGAGTACGTAATAAGAAGAAAACTATAAGGGTGTATTCCCGGAATCCAATCTATGATCTTCAAATCGAAAGTCGGGGTAAATGTCTCTCGCTGGCGCAGCTAAATTTATCATTCAGTAATCATCATCTGAGCCGTGGGACGTCCACATACTGGGAATACGCCTACCTCACGATCATTGATTATCTTAAGATATATAATTCGATTGCCATACGCCACGATTGGCAGGCGTATTAAAGAGCGCAGTACATGTTGTACACACGGTAAGACGCTGTCGCCCATCTTCCGGAGGTGTCCAATGGTATATTCTTAGTGTATCCACGGACAGAGCAGGTGCAATCTTTTTCCGGTACCCCACGTCAGCGTTTATAATGTTATTTTTAAAGTGAAACTGTTTATTTACCAAACGCTTTGATTAAACAAACAGGTCACTCAATGTCGTAACGATCCTTAATTTTCGTCGAAACGCCCGAAACCGTGGATCGGATAAGTCCGTTATATATTAGCTCTACGATATTTGACTTTTTGAGCAATAATCGGTTGTGTTTTCTGTAACGTATCTGCATTGGAGTAGGGTTGAAAATCGTTTGAGGAAAGGATACAATACGAAGAAAGCAGTAAGCTTGTTTGGCTTAAGCTTAGCTGTGAAAGGTTACTAAGCTGGTGGGAATATTGATTCCTTTATCAATATTGGTGTTACGAGTTAACATAGTTGGTAAAAACCTTTTACTCACAAATCAAGTCTCAACTTTCAATTTCAAAAGCCTTTTTTAAAACATTTATTTCATTTCATTCATTAATTCGTATGCCGTGAGGTGACGGCAGTAGAATCTTGCCCCTCCTTTCGTGCCCGTGGATGCAGTAAGAGCCTGCTAAGAGCTACCTCCGTAAGATGGGCAGCAGCGTCATTCCGTGTATCAACATCCCGTACTGCGCTCGTCAACCCGCCTGCCGAGCGTGGTAAGTATGGCAACTACCCCTTATGGAGATCCATGAGGGAGGCCTGTGTTCATTAGTAGACGTTTTATGGCAAAAATGATGAATTAAATGCAAACCGTGTTGGCCGAGTGGTGTACCCATACAAATCATACATTCGATCAGAAGGACGGGGATTCAATATTGGCTGTACACCAATTGATTTCTCCATCTTGAAAAATACATGAGCATAATTCTATGTGACCTGTTGAATGGTGAAGGAAAATATCACGAAGAATACCAAGCAAAGTTTTAGTTTGATCTGTTTGGTAGTTTTTGCTTTAAGTGTTAATAAACGTCCACACAAATAAACTTTCATCGTCATCATCATCATCAAAAGAGAGGAAGCTTTACAGTAGCTAATAGCACAGCAGGGAATGTCTTCAATGTTTTGTTATTCTCCGCGAATTGAGGCATCGGTATAGTGTAAAATTATATCAATGCCTTCATTCGCGACGAGTGGAAGAAGGGAATTGCCCTGCAGTGGGACAGTGGAAGTTAAATAATAATAATAACGATGGCTCTATCCACCAAACTTATCATGCATGCGTAAGGCTTCTGAATTTTTTTTGGTTCCGTACCTCAAAAGGAAAAAAAGCGGAACCCTTATAGGATCACTTTGTTGTCCGTCTGTCTGTTGGTCTGTCAAGACTTTAGATGTATGGATGTTAGTTACCTCTTCACGCAAAAACTAGCCTACGGATTGAGCTGAAATTTTGTACACGTAATGTGGATTAGGATTAACACATAAGCTACTTTTAATCATATAAAACGCATGCTCAGCAGCGGACAGAAACTAGTCTAATGTAAACAATTAAATAATTAACAGCGTGAGACAAATAGTTGGACTGGTCGCCGACAACCCGTGGTTTCTGGCGCACAGCGTCGCCGGCTTGTCGCTAGTATAACCCAATTTATGTGGCAATGACAACTGTTAGCAAAAATCAATGGGCAGAAAGATTTACAGAAGCTGATATCCCAGCAAGAACTTCACCATCTCAGCCGTTCAATGTCCACTGCTGGACATGGGCCTCCCTCATGGATCTCCCAGTAACTAAGCATGATGAGGTTGGTGCCACACACTAACCAGGCCTAGAAGGCCCTCAGTACGGGATGTTGATTCACATATAGACATAAAGCTACTTCCCATCTCCCGGATCCTATCGTCCCTTGGCGGATTTTAACCGCATCCATGGGTAAGAGAGGAGGGGTATCATTCTAATGCCGGCATATCTTACACACAGCAGAGAAGCAGCCGTAAAACGTCCACTACGGAACACAGGCCGTTCAGTAGTGGAAGTTTTAGGCTGAAATGACGAATGACAATAATTCCTAACGATGTTGTAATCTATATATGTATATAAAATACAAAGTCCTGACTGACTCACTGACTGACTGACTGATATATAAACGCACAGCCTAAACCATCGGACCTAAAGACTTGAAATTTGGCACACATATACCTTGAGTATCCTAGAGGTGCACTTAGAAGGGCTTTTTCGAAATTCCCACGGGATAGGGAATAAATGGGATTTATATTTTCGAATCAAAGTGGCTCTGCGTGAAAAAGGGGATTTTACGTTTTATGACTTCCACGCGGACGAAGTCGCGGTCTAAAGCTAGTAATAATATACAAAAAAAATATGCATTGTTTTTAGTAATTGCAATACAGACAAGACTGACGCAGTAAACGTTTGCATATTATATTTTTTCACATAAAATTTTTATTGTTTCATACAAAGCACTGAAGCTGTAGAAAAAAACATATTAAAAGTTAGCAACAGTTGCTAGGATTTATGAAAATTGCGGTTGTAAATATATTTACGGCTCGGATTGTCTGCCTAGGATCAACATCCTTTTGTCTTTAGAGATGACCACAGTCAAGGTCCTTTCTATAGTTTTTATAAGTAACCGAGTTCAATTACAGAAAGTAACTCAATAATAAAAATGCTAAAAAAACGTTATTTAGCTGTTGTTTGTTTTAAGAAGCCTTTATGGTGCCGCCATAAGATATTATCTCTCGTCTCTTGCTGTCTCTTCTTCGTGGATGCAGTAAGAATCTGCCTTTGCATGCCTCTGGAAGATTTTCGCACGTCATTTTCATATGGGTCGACAAAATGCTGAGGACCGTTTGGTTACACTAGGTATACAATATTTTTATATGTGTACCTAAGTATTTTGTATGTCGATCAATAAATTCATTTTTATTTCATTTAATTTCAAGAGATGGGAGACAGCGTCTATTCATGTATCAACATCCCGTACACTGCTCTCCAACCCTGCCAAACGTACCATACCTACTCACCATACTCACCAGAGTATGGTAGCAATCCCTCGCAAGCATAAAACAGTTTTTTTGCATTTCCCACGAAACAGGTTTTTTTGTGTTAGGTCACTTTATTACTGTGTGTGCGTTATGTGCAGAAAAGAAGGAGGCATAAATCGGATTCGTTCACCAACATGCAATATAAATTTTGTCAATAAAATAAAAAGTAAATAATTAATGCTGGACAATTCGCACAGCATCATCTAGCCCCGAGCTTAGCAGAGCTTGTATAATGGGTACTAGATGTCTTATTTTATTATATAAAGAAAAACATCCAGAACACCCGGAACAAATATCTGCAAATTGTACAGATATTTGTCAGAAGTATCCTTGAATACTGTAGTACTGTTTGGAACCCGCACTATATAACGTATATTAGCAATATCGAAAACATTCAATATAAGTTTCTTAAACATTTAAATTACAGAAAATTCTTTATTCCCCAAACTTACAAAGATTCATGTAATAATCATCATCTTGCAAGTCTTGAGAATCGCCGCACACTTCTGGACATTGCTTTTTTACATGGCATATGCAACGGATACATTGACTGCCCCGAACTCGCCAGTAAGATATTATGTATAAATACCCCGATTACCCGCACTAGACACACCAAATTATTTGCAGTTTCGCACTCACTTACTAACTATGCACAAAACTCATTAGTTAACAGAATTCATAGAGTTTACAATAAGAGATTTGACACAACTGATCATCATCCTCTTCTTCCGGACCCCCTTCGGGGTCACCGGGTGAGGCCTCGAGACTTAGTCTCCTTGCCCCGGCTTCATCTCTGGGGGCTACAACCCCCAGGTCACGCTTCTTGTAGCCCTTTGGGTGGGCGGGTGTCGTTGGTTCTTCCGGGCGGAGGTGCGGTGCGGAGGCGGCCTATGCATAGAAGTTTCTACGCATCTGATCTGTTTTTTACTAGCAAGGGAGGTTTTAAAAAGGATGTAGTAAAAATATTGGAGGACACTGCGTAGAAAGTAGGTACACATAAACAAAAAAAAAAAAAATTATGTATATTTTCTAAAACGAATAGAAATAAATAAATATATTTCTTATAGTTTATAATATGTAGGTATATTTGTTATTATTATTTATTTATTTCTTCATAGTAAATTGTTAGGTTTTGAATACTAGTTTTCTTAAACTGTTTCAATATATATTTTTAACTAGATTTATTTTCACCCTGAGTACTGATTCATCATCATTCATCATTTCAGCCGTAGGACGTTCACTGCTGGACATAGGCCTCTGTTACGGGGTGGGTCAGGAGATAGTTTTTAAAAAAAAGATTTATTTACGGCTAGAAATAGAATTTATTGGAAAATGGCAAAAACAGTGAAACAGTGTGACTTCGACAAAGACCAATCCCGAACTGACTAACAGATCGCGTTACTTCCCACAGGTGTGCAACTCGTGCATCGCAAGTATCTGGAATGCTTGCGATGCACTTTCATTATTTTGCATTTGGTGGGAAATAGCATCGTAACATCCCCCCCCTTAAGATTTATCATCACAGAGGAGGTGATGAGAAATAGAAGACAGCAATGGTATAATAGGTACAGCTGGATTGAGTCTTTGTTTTTGGTCTAAAACAGATATAGTATAACAACGACTTAGTACAATGAATTAGAACATTAGAACAACTTATGATCTAACACATTTTCTTTTAACTAAACTAATTATTCTTAACTATCTTATACGGTATTGATTTTATCTATAAAAGAACTAGAAATTACAAGATTTTTCTTTGACCTGGGAAGTTCAATGTCGCTATCTGAATCGCGAACATATACAGATGTCTTTTGACGAGAGTCGACATTCTTAGTATTACATTGGTTGTATATACTAATACAACAACCTGAAGGGTTGCTCTTACACAACCGTTTACGATTTTTAAACAATAAGAACATTAAAACAAATAACATAAAAACATAGCCACCAGATAAATACTGTACTCCGTATTTATGAAAGTGCGAAGGGCTTTCAATCTCATTGAGTTCTTTTTCAAATGAGTCCAAATAAACACTAGCATGAATCAGAGAATCTAAATTATTAACATTACTTAGTTGAGATAAACGTAAACTAGATAGAGTCTTATTTTTAACAACCTTTTCACAACAATCATCTTGAACAAGGTTAAAATTAGAAATATTTGTAGAAATGTTCGTCATCACAATCTGCGTAGGAGTAAATTGTAAAGTTTTGTAAAACGCCTTACATTGTCTTGGTAAAGATAGGAAACCCGTGCCAAACAGTACTTCGTTATAGCTCACTGGATCATTATCACATGTAATATGGCATTGTCCGGGTTCCGATTGCACATACACCCAACGATTTCCACTGATCTTCTGAATAACGTCCACATCACCTTTGAACAGTTTTACGTCGCACGATTTTGGTAGTTTCGTAACTACCTCGGTTAGCAGAGTAGTTTCACAAACAGAGTTTGCTATGACCGAGAGAATGCTTACACCACTGATTTCACATACGTAACACTTATCTTCTATAAGTTTGCAGTTATGGATAGAGTCTAATAGCGAATAGAACATGCGATCAGCTGTTATTGTCACATACGATTTATTAGGTACGATTAATGCATATGTATCAGGTTTCGTAATATCATAAGGAACAGGGAGCGGCAAGACGTGGAACAGGTGATACGTCTGCGATAACACAAGCGGGATTCTTACTACAATAATAATCTTATCTTTATAATAATAACAAAACAACTTCGAAATATCGATCAACTTATGAACACTGTGAAGTGATAAAGCTATAGGAAACTCACTATGCTTAGGCATGTTATTTTTATGTTGATCAAGCTCAGTATATAACTGTTGAGGACTTAGTACACTCGGGTGCAAAACACTTAACTTGCTAAATAGAATTGCATTATTAATGTCTTCTATATCGAATGACAATGAGACGATAATAGTATTTAATGAACTTAGTATTAAACTTAACTGAGACTTAATTTCTAAC
The DNA here is from genome assembly GCA_963082625.1 of Pasiphila rectangulata. Lineage (NCBI taxonomy): Eukaryota > Metazoa > Arthropoda > Insecta > Lepidoptera > Geometridae > Pasiphila > Pasiphila rectangulata. Next base: position 15,551,990 of record OY720245.1, on the reverse strand, counting down.
TTATCATTACTATTTGCCAGTTGGTCAAATGCTTTATTTATTATTTCTAAATTCTGGTTAAGACGCCTTTCATTTTCATTCAATTTTAAAATAGAAGTATTAAAAGTAGATATAGTAGACTTTATGACATGAATATTATCTCTCATAAGATGGGCTAACCTTTTTTCGTCCGACTGTACTTGTTCGATTGCTTCAGAGTATTTAATAGCATCATCATTATCTAAAGTACCAAAAATTGTTTTAAGTAAAGATCCACCAGCGTCGATAAGTCCACGTTTTGTCCTTTTATGTTGATTTTCTTCTAATAAATAGGATATAGCAGAGAACTTTTTAATATTATTAGCGTGTTGATTTTGTAAAGACAATATGGAGTTTGAACAATCAGATTGTATTTTAGACGAAATTGAACTTTGACACAGCGACATAAGTTTTATTATGAGATCTTCTACATAAGTAATATGAGGTTGGACCTTATGAACATCGACATAGGTTATTACATCCCAATAGTCATTATTAAACTTAACATCTAGAAGCTGGTCAAAATAAAGTCCAGGACTTTGAACTATGGTCGTCGTGAAGGATTGGCTCGAAGCGACCGGGATTATGATTTTCCTGAAACGATAGAGAATTACGATGAGGAGCGATTGGCGGCCGGCTTGATTTCGTCGTAATGATGACGTACGTGACGTCGGTTGATTAACACCGTTACTGTGTGATTACCTTGCATCTTAATTATCTTATAAGGACCTTTCCATACTGGGGACAGGGCTTTGTTTTGTTTGTGGTGGTACCGAACATACACCATATCTCCAACATTATAAGTTATAGGTTTAGTATGGCGATCATAATAGTTTTTAGACCGTTCTTTAGAGGCCTGGATGTTCTGTGAAGCTTTTTGCCTACTATAATAGAGACGATGATTAAGGGCTCTTATGTAGTCGGTATAAGTACCACTTTCTAGGACATCGATCGATTTAGGAATATAAGGTTTAAAACCGAATAAGAGTTCGAAAGGAGTAAAACCTGTGGTTGAATGGACATTAGTGTTGTACGACAGCATGGATGTGTTTATATATAGATCCCATGTATTTTGGTTCTCTGATATAAATGACCTAAGGTATTCTTTAAGTGTCGAATGGCTTCTTTCTAAGGCACCGCACGTTTGGGGATGGTAGGGAGATGCGAATATGTGTTTGATGCCAAAAAGTTTTGCTAATTGTTTGAACATATCTGAACAGAAGTTTGTACCTTGGTCGGTGACTATCATACGAGGAATGCCTACATGAGAAATGAAATGAACGAGTCGTTGTGCAGTTTCTTGAGCTGAACAAGACTGCATGGGATAGGCTTGAGAATACTTCGTGAGATCATCTTGTAGAGTTAGAATAAATTTGTCTTGATTGACTCTCGTTTCGGGAAGAGGCCCCACTATATCAAGATAAACCTTTTCCATAGGTCGAGTAGCAGTAGAAGTGATGATCATCGGGGCTTTATTCGTCCCCCTTAGAGGCTTATTGATTTGGCAGGACTTGCAACTTTTTACGTAACTTTCTATATCAGAGCGCATATTTTTCCACCAGTACTGTGTTTTTATTCTTTCTAACATTCTAGCGATACCAGGATGACCAGCTGAAGGTGAGTCATGATTGTCTTTCAGTATCTGTTTCACTTCGTCTGGTGTTGGAAAATAGATGTTATTATGATATATATGCACTTTTATGTTTGAGTCATGAAATAGAAAAGTAATTATGTTATAGATCTTAGTAAAGTTTAACTTGTTAAACGGATTAGAAAAGTCGGAAATTGCAACCTCTTTCTCCTCAGGGTACCAGAATTTTACCATGTCTCTATAATCGCGAAGCATAGAAAAAATGTCTTTATAAGATATTTCATCGTAATGATGCACTGTGATAAACAAGTGTGAAAATATATGCTTATCGTTAGATGTATTTAACACAGTGCCAAGTTCACGCTCTTTATCTCGAATGCATGGTTTATCCGTTGACGATTCTACAATTTCTGAGCAATACGGAGTGGCGTCATCTAGATCGATTGATGAGGGATAAGCTATTAACTTACACTTTGCCTTTAATAATGAGTCATTGTGTTCTTCAATAACAGCGTTATAGGAACGAGGGGAACTACGGCTAAGCTGTAGATACCTTTCGTATGTTTCAGAGCAAGAGGGTGATTGGGGGTTTATCATCTGTGGTGAAGAGTTCTGTGGAGATCTTTGAGGAAGCGGTGGTGATGGCGGCAGTGATGGAAAGCTGAGCGGCGAAGACGGAAGACCCAGTGGAGTAAACGGAGGGTTTATCGGCGGAGATGGTATATTCATTGGTGAAAATGGAAAATCTGGCGGTGAAGACGGATTCTGTGTTGCATCGTGAGATTGCAAAGGATTTTGAAGATCATCGTCGATTGCTAAAATTGGATTTCGAGAGAGAGAATCAGCGTTACTGTTCATTTTACCTACTTTATGTTTAATTTCATAATCGAATTCTTCCAGCTTAAGGCGCCAACGAACTAACTTAGAACCCGGATCCTTACAGTTAAATAACCATTGAAGAGGCTTATGATCCGAAAGAATAAGGAATTTATGTCCAAAAAGATAGGGACGAAATACTTTAGTACCAAATATAATAGCTAAACACTCTTTTTCGGTGGTAGAATAGTTACCTTCGGCTTTATTTAGAGTTCGAGAAGCGAACGAGATAGGTAAGTCTTTCCCAACTTCCCCTTGAGATAGAATGGCTGATATAGCATAATTCGAAGCGTCAGTGGTAAGCAAAAATGGCTTACTGAAATCAGGGAATTGTAGTATAGGAGCTGTGGTTATCTTTTCTTTTAAGAGATCGAACGATTTTTGTTGTTCCGGGGTCCATACAAACGTTACATCCTTTTTAAGAAGGCTAGTTAAGGGTTTAGAAATATGTGAAAAATTCTCAATAAATCGACGATAATAGCCGACTAACCCAAGGAAGGATTTGATGTCTTTAGGGGTTCTTGGAGTTGGGAATTTTGATACACACGATATCTTAGATGGATCGGGTTTGACCCCTGCGCCTGAGATTATGTGGCCTAGATATTGTACTTCTTTTCTTAGGAACTCACTCTTATCGGGCTGTAATTTGAGATTATGCTCGCGCAGCCTTTTAAAGACAAGTTCAAGGCTCTCTAGATGTTGATTTAATTGAGAGCTGTGTATTATGATGTCATCCATGTAAGTATAACAGTGAAGGCCTTGCAAACCTGTAAGGACTATGTTCATCAACCTCTGGAATGTGGAAGGCGCATTGCGTAGACCAAATGGCATTCTGCAGAATTCCCAGTGCCCAGAAGGTACTGAAAAAGCAGTCTTCTCACTATCTTTAACACACACCTGATGGAAACTGGAAGCGAGGTCTAACGTAGTAAAATATTTACTATGACCTAATTGATCTAGAATTTCGTTTATATTTGGAATAGGATAAGCGTCACCAATCGTTATCTCATTTAACTTTCGATAATCTATTACGATTCTCCACTTAACTTTACCTGAAGCGTCTGGTTTTTTGGGAACGACCCATATTGGTGCGGACCAAGGAGAAATTGAAGGACGTATAATTTTTTGATTTAGCATATCTTGAATTTGTCGGTTTACTTCGTCTTTATGGCATTCAGGGAAACGGTAACTTTTTACGTTAATGGGAGTGTCCGTTTTAGTACGGATTTCATGACGGATCGAGTTAGTACACGTCAACCGATCACCATCGAGGAAAAATATGTCAGAATATCTAGAACACAAGTTTTGTAACAGTGTTTTTTCTTCCTGATTCATATGGGAGCATCTTATTGCTTTTTTGAGTGTGGAATCACGATCTGACTCTATGGTGCTCATAACACATGGGATTTCAGAAGGATCGGAAGAAAGATTTTCATTATCCAACCCCGGATCGGGTTTGGTTTCGAGGATTTGTAAAGCTGGCTCAATGGTTAATGCCAGGTTATTTATTTGGACCTCCTTCTCAGAGGTATTGAGAACAGAGGTTAAAACTCTGTTATTGGAATTGACGCGTACGAGGCATTTCGCAAAATAAATATCAGGATACTGTGGCAGGGTATTGCTAAGAACTAATCCTTCTTTTATTTCAGGATTTGTAACAAAACATTCAATAAACATTTCACTCCGAGCAGGGACAGTGTATGAAGGCCTGGTCATAATCATGTCAAAAAATCTATTTGGATCGTCTGATATTTCTAATTTTGATTTAGAATAAAGTACATTGACTTTGTACGCTTTCATAAAGCTAGTGCCGATTATACCATCATAGGGAAGATTAATATCTTTTCCTACGACGTGGAAATAGAATGGTAAGGTATCATTTTCTTTGATATTAATTGATAATATAAATTTTCCTTTTGTTTTGGCATAGGAATCGACGTCGTTAATTCCCTTGAATTTAATAATATGGTTTTCTAGTTCTGGCTTAGGCGAGAGGCTCGATTCCTTTATCAAGCAGATAGAACTACCAGAATCTATCAAAAGACGAAGCGGAGTTTTTGAATGTGATGTAGAAACCTTTATATAAGGTAAAGATACTTTTTCATCGCAAATATCATATATTATTGTTTCTTCATAAGGACTTGTATTTTTATTGTTTTTCACAGTGTTTTTTATATTTTCAGATGCAGTGATATGAGGATGGACAGCAGAGTTATAAGACGCGTTGGTTTTACCGGCAACCAGGGAAACTGCGGAGCTGCGTATACGAGGTTTAGAACATGACTTAGAGGACTTGGAACTCGACTTGGAATACGACTCAGAGGGCTTACAACTAGACTTAGAACACGACTCAGAGGACTTGGAACTCGACTTGGAATACGACTCAGAGGGCTTACAACTAGACTTAGAACACGACTCAGAGGACTTGGAAATCGACTTGGAATACGACTCAGGGGACTTGGAATACGACTCAGAGGGCTTACAACTAGACTTAAAACACGACTCAGAGGACTTATGACTATTAGGATTGGAAAAAGATTTATTTTTTGTGCCTATGACGTCCCTATCGGATACACGTTGGCACGAAGTCGTGATCCGATTTTTTAGTTTAAATCTTCCTGATCCTCGCCGTTAGTTAATGGCCGGGGTACAGGGGAACGAGGCGGTGACTCGACCTGCGGTTCAGTAAAATGTACTCCCTTACGGGAATTGTTTATGCGTCTTTTTATACACTGGCTTATGTCATGTCCTATATTTTTGCAGTACCTGCAGACGACAGGTTGGCCAGATTGTTGTGGCCGATCCTCTGCCGTTTGGTGTTGTGATGTGGACTGCGTTGGTGTTCGGCTGGTTGCCCTAGCATACGAGTAACACTGACCTTCTGAATGCCCTTGTTTTCCACAACGTCTGCAAGGTGGACGGTTTATTTTAGTTTCCGGCTTCGCAATAAAGTTATTAATTTTCTCTTCGCTTAAGGCGATATTGATTGCGGCATTTAGGGTTTTAATTTCCCTTGACCGGACCAATGAGCCCAGTCGCGGGTGGAGCCCTATGACAAATGTGTGTAGAGCTAGATCCTCTGTCATCGCAACTCTACCTGGTAGGTCCCTTTTTAGGGTATCTGATGAGTGGATTTCAGATAAAAGAGCTGCGACACAGCTCTCTATTTTGAGTGCAAACTGTGAGACGGTCTCGTTTGCTTGCTGCCTACATGACTGCAGATCTAATAAAAGGTGGTTGTAATGTTTCCTTTCACCAAAATTCTGTTTTAAAAATTCTTTAAGCTCCTCAAAAGTGTCATAAACTCTGTTTGAACATGCAGTTTGCGCCTTGCCTTCTAGTTTAGAAATTATAAATTTCAATAAAAGGTCTTTTTGATTTCGGGACGCAAGGCCTAACGCGTTTTGGCAGTTTGTTAGAAAAGCGGTCAAAGTGTCCCTTTCTCCCTTATATGTTTTTATAAAATCACACAATACTTTAATTGGAAATTGTTCTGATGGACCAGGGTCGGTGGACTTATCTGACTTTATAGACATATTGAATACTTATAATATCTACAGTTACAGTCTCTAATAATACATAAAGTTAAAATAACTAGCTTAAAATATAGTAAGGAAACACGAAATTGAATTACGAAACAGAGGAAACAGTGACAATAACAGGTAATATAATGTTCTACTCACAGTAAAACTGCAACTCGAACGAGGATCATGGTGAATCCAAAAACAGTGCACATACACTTTTCACTTTCTTCAACGAAGGATGTTGCAAATCGTAGTATACACCGGGTGACGCACGGTATGTGCGACGGGAGAGGCGCACGGGAGTGCAGCGGAGGCGTCCTTATCAGGAAATGCAGGGTCGGCGGTGGCCTTATCAGGCTCTCAGGAATGGCGGCGGAGCTCGGAATCGGTGATAAGTATCGGGCGATACTTCTCTCAGCAAAGCCAGCAGCTAGGCGGGCCGGATCAGAGACACAGTAGTTCCGTCCAGGAACACAAAAACTCAGGATAACGTCACTATTTGACCTTTCACAGACTTGTTTGACCCGTATGGGATATTCAGCTTGACGTTTATAGCCAAAAATCCCACTTCTGACACCACTGTTACGGGGTGGGTCAGGAGATAGTTTTTAAAAAAAAGATTTATTTACGGCTAGAAATAGAATTTATTGGAAAATGGCAAAAACAGTGAAACAGTGTGACTTCGACAAAGACCAATCCCGAACTGACTAACAGATCGCGTTACTTCCCACAGGTGTGCAACTCGTGCATCGCAAGTATCTGGAATGCTTGCGATGCACTTTCATTATTTTGCATTTGGTGGGAAATAGCATCGTAACACCTCCCTCATGGATATCCAGTTATTGCGGTTGGAAGCGATCTGCATCCACCGTCGACCTGCGGTCTTCACCAGGTCATCATCCCATCTTGTTGGTGGACGTCCTACGCTGCGCTTGCCGGTCCGTGGCCTCCACTCGAGAACTTTTCGGCCCCATCGGCCATCTGTTCTGCGAGCTACATGGCCTGTTTTGGTATGGCATTGTTTTGATTATTAACATTAATTTAAGTTTGCTTTAACTGTCTGCTTAATTTTTTTTTTCTTAATGTAATGTAAATCCGTTATTGGTCGTAGGATACATATGTAATTTAGGATAAGGTAGATTAAGGACTGTGGATTTTGTTCAAATAAATAAAATAAAATATTTGTCCCGAAGCGGGAATCGATCCCGCAACCTCTAGTGTCGTAGGCGGACCTTCGCCCGAAAAATATACAATTCCGACTATTTTGTAACTGCAGAAAAAAGTTTTACTTCTGACTCCAATAGGTATTTATTGTCAATACCGAATGCTACACGCTCGATAAGTATATCGATACCGTGATCCTGGATTACGATCCAAATATCGCGATACATATCGAGCGTGTAGCATTCGCCAATGCGTCGTCTTAAGTTGTGTGTATTTTGTTAAGAAATAAATTAAAACCCAATAAATATTCAATTCAAGCTGGAGAGTTAAAGATAGGCCAATTCGTGCCCTAACGCTAAAAAGGCGATTCCTTGACGCTATGAATTAATACTGCCACGGTTGGCCTGGGGACGTATTGTAGTCCAGAGATACATCGGAAAGTCGAAAATTTACTACAATGCTTAGTTCCACGATTTATTGTTCATGTTGGAAAGGAAGTTAAGGTTTGGGAACTTCAGGATCTGCCTGGACCATAAATAAATAAATAAAATAAATTAATAATGCTGGACAAATCACACAGCATCATCTAGCCCCAAGCTAAGCAGAGCTTGTATTATGGGTACTAGATGACTGATATACCTAATACATTATACTACATAGATAGATATTTTTATTATATATAGAAAAACACCCAGAACACCCTGAACAAATATCTGCAGATCGTACAGGCATTTATCCTGAGGCGGGAATCGAACCCGCAACCCCTTGCGTCGCAGGCGGACCTTCGCCCGCTGCGCCACAGAGCTCGTCAACGACAATGCTGCATTTTAATACACATAAAACACAATAATACTACAAGATGGGCGCGCTCAGAATGTAGCATGACGTTCATAACTTATTCTTAATATATTAATTGTAATTTTTGAATAAATACCATTTTTTTAATATATCCTTTATCATACAAAGAAAAGATACAGACTCGGGAAAAGTGTCTTCAGAAATAACCCTTAATATAGTCCCTTGGCGTGCATCGAACCCGATTGATTAGGTTGACATTTTAGTCAAGGTTAAAAGAACCACATCTAAATTGCACCTCGATTACTACGATTCTGTGCTTTTTTATAAAGGCTGGCCATATTTTCTATCTTTTCCAACAACATCATATATCGCTGAGATTTCAGGCCATGAAGTGATTTTAAATGGGTCATATTTAATACTTTTCTGCTTTTTTAAACATTTAGTAGAAGGTGGACGTGACTTTGCACTTATGACCAAAATAACGTCAGCGTTAAGGATAGCTCAAAGAAAGGTAAGCGGTGGCGGGCGAACCAAGCGTAACCGCGTATGACATAAACGCACCAACCGTGACCGCAGACCGCTTTTTGGTGAATGAGGTGTTTTCATTAAAAAGCAAAATATACAAAAATACTTCCGCAGAACCTAATACATGGTATTTCAAGGAAATTAAAAACTTCATCAATGATATTTTTTCGATTGCAGTTGGCTGAAATCGATTGATCGGATGGCCATAATTATGTAGTTTTCTTTACCAGTTCCACTTAAAAAATCGTAGTTTTTAAATCATCATCATTTACATTATCATCAGCCTCCACTGCTGGACAAACGCCTTCTCACCACGCTTGGCAGGTGGGTTGGTGAGCTCAGAACAGATGTATGTACATGGAAAGACGCTGCTGCGCATCTTTCAGAGGTATCCCTTGGCAGATTCTTACTGCATCCACGGGTAAGAGAGAAGAGGCACAGTTCTTCTGCTGGCACCCCACGGCAGTAAAATCGGTTATAAGTTGTACTATTGAAACAAAAATGCTTAACTTGCCATTAAGCTGTAATAATGTAGCTGAATAGTTAAAACTTTGTCAATGTCTGTACTGCGCCAATCCGCCTGTCAAGGGTGTTCAGTATTGAAGAATCATGTGGGAGGTGTGAAGGACACCTTTTCTCAGCCAGTAGGACAATACAGGCTAAAAAAAAATAAAAATACCTAACACTATCATTGGTACAACTGGGCTTTTAAAATACCAATCTATCTACCAAATTATCGATATCTACAACGTAATCGAACTAAAACAGGTTATAGTATATTTAACCGAGCAATAAGATGTTAGGGCAAGTTTACGGTCAACTAATAACTGATTTTACTCTCGGCTGAGATAATTAGCCTTTCGAAGCCTTCAAGCGACATAATAAACCGACAGTCAAGGGGGAGTCGTATGAATAATTGGAGGGTTCCGTAAGTGCTCTAATTATGTGAGATGGAAGCGTGGTATGGTTTTATTTCAGTTTGTTTATAAACAACCTACATATTTCGTTACTAACCTAACCTAAGTTCGAGTATCCCAGGCGTTGCATCATGAATACCAGTTATTGACGATGTCTAAAACATCTACACAAGATTTATAATAAAATGTCCACAAAGCCGAAAGGGGTTATTCTGACAACCTCAAGTAACTTTAGTTTTACGACTGTAGGATTCAATGATTTTTATTCAAGAAAAGACCACGAAAGTTTTAACGTATAGGTACAGCTGATTATACGATATTGGGATCCTTACCACCAGCTGATTCTTGATAGGGTCATTGACATCCCCGAGGAGCTGCCGAACAGGTACAAATGAAATACCTAAAACCACACACAGTTTTTTTTTATTAAAATAAAAATATTAAAAAAATCATATTTGCAGATGTATTCAGGATCTTCCCACACACAGTTTTTTTTATTAAAATAAAAAAATAAAAATAACATACTTGAATATGTACTCAGGATCTTCGTCACACCAAACTAGTAAAATTGTAAATAAATAAAACTTAAAAAAAACACACACAGTTGAACTGAGAACCTACTTCTTAATAAAATAATAAAAAATAAATAAATAACTTCAGTTTGGAGTCGGTTAAAATAAGTCATTCCTGCACAAACCCAACTAAGCACATAAGTAAGTCGTGGTTTCATATGAGGATACGGAACCATAAACATATAATTATCGGCAGAGAATATTATAGAGCAGTTATTTTTATTAGAACTACACATATTTGCAGGTCTTATTACGTAAAAGATAAGAAAATATTTTTAAACAATGTTTCTAATACTCGTAGGTTGTACACAAATATACTATACAAGCTTTTACCTGATGTCTGCCTAAAGTTAATTTGCAATTTTAGCTGCTAGGTAATCGAACTATTCGTACATTCAGTCATATGAACAGTCATGACCCGGAAGGCATATTTTCAATGAATCTCTCATATATTCCTGACGGGAGTTGAAAGAGGTACTTTGGCAGACTCTGCGGTTGCTAGAAATGTTTTAAGACACGTTATAAACTGTAACCTCATCATAATCATGATCATCTCAGCAGTAGCCGTCTACTGCTGATCAGTACTGATCAATGATCATATGGGGGATGTTGCCACACTCACCATGATTGGCAGGCAGATTAGCGAGCGCACTACGAGATGTTGATACATGGCATCTATATCTATATCCAGTAGTGATCGTGGAAAGCAAGTAACATCTTCAAAGACCTTATCAAAAATTTTACGGTTCCGGTGGGATTCGAACCCACGTCCGTCAAATCGATACTTGACGCTTCCTTAAGCCGGGAGTTTTTTTTTGTTTTTTTTGAGTTGTTTTTCTTTGACCGCTAAGCTACAGAACCCATGTTGGGACCCTAAGTTCTAACCTAAGTGTGGTTAAACACTATGAAAATAACAAACTACAGCAGTAAGATCGTTAGAAATACTTAATAAAACTACTAACAATTAACACTAATTGTAATGTAATGTATTTACTATGCAATACCGGGTGATTGCCGTTGGGTGCCGGCAGAAGAATGTTGCCCTTCCTCTCTTGCCCGTAGATGCGGTAAGAATCTGCTCAGGGATATCTCCGGAAGATAGGCAGCAGCGTCTTTCCGTGAATCAACAACCCGTACTACGCTCGTCAACCCGCTTTCCAAGCGTGGCGAGTACGGCAACAACCCCTCATTATCAGTACACAAGGATCAGTACCTACTTAGTCATCCTTTATCCAGCAGTGGACGTCCTACGGCTGAGCTGATGAGCTGATGACCGCGTGAGTAATTTTTCCCGCTACTCTTACGCTCCAAGTGTTTGTTCTTATACTCTACAAAGCAACTGAGGTTTCAGTATTCTAACACATAAGTATGTTTCACTACTTTCCTTTTACATTTCATAATTCTTCATCAGTCGGGTTGATGAAGATTCTCTTGATATGTCGAAATGTGTCGCGACACTCAACATTACTACCGTCTGACCTGGGTGGTGGTCTGCCTGGTGACATTTTCTCACGTAGAAGACAGGATACCTATTTTATAAGGATATACTAAAGTTCAAGTTACGGCGAGTAGACAACTTTTCGAACTTGAGTACTGACTCAGGCCATAACGTGAACTTTAGTTCCTTATGATGAGAGTTCAGGCCATCCAGGTGCAAGATGGATGGAAGATGTTGTCCAATTCAAGCTTAAGAGTAAAAGATAGGCCAATTCGTGCTCTAAGATGTGTTTGTTTTTAAGTTTATGCATGTTGGTTTTAAGGTATTGACGATGTAACAGCTCTTAGGCTGCGTGCAGGACACATGCCTCTCTCTAAATTTAACCATCTTATAAAAATTTCGGATTATCCTAACTGTAAGAGTTGTGGAGTCAAAAAGGATGTCTACCATCTACTGATGGAATGTGTTCGGAGCCAGTCTCTGAGAACACAGATGCAAACGCAGTTTAATCTGAATTTATTGGAAATGGGTATATTTCAAAGTATCCTAGCTGTGCCGCTGAGCGCGGCGGCCAGCACTCTTTGTAAATTAGTGTATGATATATTAGTATAAGTCTGCGTTTGTTAGCTTTGTACATAATTGAATGTAATTACAAGACTGGCATAGTCGCTGCGCGACTAAAAGTCCTTTGAACTTATTGAATAAAAAAAAGGTATTGACGAGTATCTATTGACCATGGAATAATTTAATAAAGACATTTTTAACCAACTTAAAACAAAACGAGGAGTTTCTCAAGTCGTCTGTGTTTTGTTTTCGACATCAAAAGAAGTTCAATACCACTAACCCCTCAACATCATACTTACTACCGAAAATAAAAATTTGATAAAATGGAATATAATAATGTATAATAGTGTATAGATACATACAAGGTGCCGACAGTAGAATGGTACCCCCTCCTCTCATGCCCATGGATTCAGTAAGAGGCTGCTAAAGGGAAACCTCTGGAAGATGGGCGTAGCAGCGTCATTCCGTGTATCAATATCCCAAACTGCGCTCGCCAACCCGCCAGCCAAGCGTGGTGAGTATGGCAACTACCTCTCATGAAGATCTATGAGGGAGGCCTGTGTTAAGCAGTGTACGTTTTACGGCTGAAAATATGATAAAAAAATGACATACAAGGTCCCTCAAGGCATAGTTTTATGCACTTTATTTAAACATGCGGTTGGCTTTTTGTTTAACTTTATAATGTTAACTTACTTTTAAACCCAGTTCTGATGATTGGATTCATCATAAATTGAGGAAAACACTAAAATGTATAAAATAAATAAGCAATCATAGCAGTTTATGGTCCAGGCAGTGAGACTTTGGAATGCCATTCCCCAGCATACATGACACGGCATCTTTTAATGTATTTATGACCAAAGTTAAAGAGCACTACCTATGTCTTTAAATTTGATATTGTATCTATAGTACATTATATATGTTTATGTGTGTATCAGTATTAATATGTATTTATGAATAATATTTATGTATGGTTATTATTATTTATGTTACATTAGTATGCACGTATTATATATTTACTTATTATTTAAGTAGGTCGTATTATTATTTTAAGTGTTGTAAGTTATCTTATTTCTTGTGTACACAATCCCTACACCTATGATCACCTCTATCTAGACTCAAAGGTTTGCTGTAAGAGAACTCTTTTTAGGGTTAAGCTCGCCTTTGTACATGACCATTACTAACAATTTTAAAGTTATTTTTGTTTTGTGTGCATTAAAGAAAAAGCTTTAAGTATTTTCAGAATCATTTTAGATTAATAATTGAAGTCTGTTTTATTTAAATTAATGAACTATTTTTTTTCTACTGTCGCCTGATAATAAAAAAATCATTACATTTCATAAACCTTCGTGGGCCACAGTTTGTGTTTAGTGCAACACTAAACGCAGGAAAATAAAAATAAAATTAGGTGATTTGTTACTTGTATTATGAAACAAACAGACAAATTTGTAACCAATTCTTTTTGTGACATTAATAACGAAATATGTACCGTATTTTACCGCAATCCAACTAACAAATCCAATGGTAATAACAGAGAACGAAACGGCAATATGACAATTTGTTGAATGACGTGACGACAACGTAGACCTGGAGAGCGTGTTATAAAATTTACCTTATAGCTGATTTTTAACTGACTTCAACAAGAAGGAGGTTCTATTTTTAAGTGTTTTTTTTTCTATGTAAGTTCACCCGTTTCTCCGTCAATTGTCCTCCTATTTTAAAAATTACTGTTTTATTAGAAAGTGTGCACTCACACCATGTCATTAAAATCGTTTTTTTTGTGGAAATTAAAAAGTTATCTTAATAAGACTGAACTTTTACACAGCTTAATCTAGCCCGAAAGTAAGCAGAGCTTGTGTAATGGGTATCTACCAGATGATTGATGGACATTAAGAATTATAAGGAACCTGTTTACATGGAGTATTAGTGTCAATTTCCACAGACAATGGCAAAAGCAAGCCTGCGGGCGTTTGGAAATTGTTATTTATACTAAGTTTGTGATCTTGTCTGAAAAAAATAAGGAGACAAGAGAACAAGAGATAAAATAAAAGACAAGAAACAAAATAAAACTGATTCAAACCTATTTCCAAACTTAATCGACTTATGTGATAGATAAATTACCAGCCGCTCTAGATAAAAATATAAAACCTAGGATAATAAACGTCAGCAAATGACTTAAAATATTAATTGAAGATAATATCCTACTTAAAATGACAAAATACCTACGTTAAGGCAAGCATGACAAAATACCTACGTTAAAACAGACCTTATGTTATCCTGTGCTTATAATGTTTAGGCAACAACAATAGTGTTGTATGCGAGTTTTTCATAAATAGGATTTTTTTAATGCTTTCTCCTGATCTACCAACAATAAAATGTTACGAAATACCGTAATTTTATAGAAACAATGAACAGGCGTTGTAAATAACAGTTTACATTGCACAATGCAAGTCGATGACGTGATAGTATTTTTGAAGGCGGTGTTTAAATGTCTGAGACTTTAGAATGGCCTATAAATAAAGTTAATACTCTTCAGACGACCGTGATAGTTGGAGGAAAACAGCCCTGAAACAGAGTTGTAAGGTCTCAAGTGCCCGTAATTTCACCGTTTTGTTAATTAATGTCCCATAGTAACTTGAGGTTTATTGGTTTAGTATAAACAGTTAAATAATATTATAATAATGTATAAGATTGTAATAGTCTTTTGCTCCGTCAGAAGCCATTTGTAAATTAAAAATAATTAATTATCGATAGAATTTTAATAACATCGTTATTTTGAAAAACAATTAAAAATCGTTACTTAAAAATCACAGTTTCGGTTTATAACTATGCAATAGCTTGTTAATATTAAGAAAATGACTTTAAATAACGCAAATGATTCATTTCTGTAATGTTATCAATGTTTATGAGTGAATAAATATACTTGTACAAATAGGAACAAATTGTTTTGGTATTACTTAAAGACTTTCACTTGCGTAATATAATTCCTTCACACTTTCATTCAAAGATTTGTATAACGTGGCGTTAAGTCTTTTACTGTTACGTTATTATCAACGCTTGTAACGCTTCTTATTTGGCTTCCTCCTATCCAATCAAGTTCAGACATGTAGCTATCTGAATGTAAATAAAAATTGAGTTTAGTTAAATGTACATCAGTTTGCTATTGGTCAAAGACAGGGGAGTCACTAACTAATTATCTATCATAGCAGATTCATTTTTGTCTTGTAGTAGATGCAACTACCTGAGTTCCTTGTAATTGCAACAACTGCATGGGAGACGCTGCTGTGCAACTGCGTTTCTTTGTCGTTTTTACAATCATGTCATTTTTAAATGTTGGCAGATGCCGCTGTCGATTAATTAGTTTTATTTATTAAGAAGGGAATATGTAGGATGTTACCTGTCCCCTTTTGTAGGAAGATGGGCAGCAGCGACTTTCCGTGTATCAACATCTCGTACTGCGCTCACCACCACCTGCCCAGCTTGGCGAGTATAGCAACAACCCTCTCATGATCTTGGAGGTCCAAAAAGGAGGTCTATGTCCTGCAGCACCCGGAAGTGCGCATGTAGCAAGTGGCGCGCAGCTACGTGTGAACCCGCGATGAACGCCGACATCGAGGGCCATGCGCGCGCCTGCGCCCGTTTATGCCGCCATGCCCTACACATGGCCCGCTGATCCGTGGCCAAGGTTACTTGCTGATTTTCTTCTCTCTTCTTTTTCGTCGAGTATCCCTTCAAATCTCTAATAGGTTTCCTAAAATAGAACATTTTGTAGGACACTCGCACTCTCTCTTAGCATTTATTACCCATATGAACCAGCATCACAAGGTATTATATTTTAGGAAACTTATTAGAGATTCTAAGGGATACTAGATAAAAAAGAAGAAAATCAGCATGTAACCTTGACCACGGATTAGCGGGCAGATTCCACCAGGATTCTAATTTTTTGGTCTTTTCATTCCACTTCGCTTTATGTAGTTCGCGTCGTCTTGGTAAGCATTGCAGTCTAAAAATTCTTATTTTTTAGTCTCCATCTGCGTCTGGACCCAGGTAAGAAGTATCCCTTCTAGGAAAAAAACAACATCGTACCTTCGTAAAATAATAATGATTAACCTTGTTGAAGAACAGTCAACACAAAATTGTAATGAATTTAAAATGTGTGCAAAAAATGGTTTATAAAAGAAGGTACCTAGTTACTAATAACATTACAATTTAATTTATCTTACTAATAAACGAATGACTGAAAGTTAACCTAATATTGAACGTATTGAAGCTTGAAGAACAAAAGCCTAACAGAGAGCTAAGATAATATATGCGTATGTAATATTAAGTAATTCTCTTTGCAAATAAAGTCTGTCTGTGTTTACATTTCATTGTTCTATTGCTACTAGAATGTAACATCGTAAAGCTATGTACACATGATTTACTTTGTAAAGGCGCTCATAATATTATTGGAATAAAATGATGAAACTACAAAATTTATGGGTGGCTTACACCACTTAGTTCACAGATATTTTGTATTTATTTTTATAGTTTATAGACCCGGCAGTAAAATTTTGCACAAAAGGTGCTCTTATTCGTGAATGCAGTATGAATCTGTGAAGGGATAGCTCCGGAAGATGGGCAGCGTATTAACGTATCTTCAACAATCTATACTGCGCTCGCCATCCCGCCTGCCAAACGAACATGGTAACCACCCTCTCAATTCAAATTCAAATTCAAAAAATACTTTATTCAGTGCGGCCGCATGGACCTTATTGACGCGTCACAACTTACAAAATAAAACAACACAAATAAATAGAATAAAGCACATAATCTGTTCACATAATGGATACACAACCAAAGCCATGAGGGCGTTATCGTTTCATAAACGATTTGGAAAATTATTTTTTATAGCTGGTCCACCAGTTTAAGGCGACGCATTAATAAACAATTTTGTGAATGTTTATTAATGGGAGGCCTATGTCCAGCCGTCGACGTCTTTCGCTAGCTTTTTGCGTCGGTTTGTATGCAGGCGGCCCGAGTCAGCAGATGGTGCCATAGTATTTTAAACAATACATTACATTCAAATAATCATC
Organism: Pasiphila rectangulata; assembly: GCA_963082625.1. Lineage (NCBI taxonomy): Eukaryota > Metazoa > Arthropoda > Insecta > Lepidoptera > Geometridae > Pasiphila > Pasiphila rectangulata. The sequence continues at coordinate 15,534,931 of OY720245.1, read as the reverse complement.
ATCATTTCAGACGTAAAAAGTCCAGTACTGAACACAGGCCTCCCATTTATAAACATTCACATAATTGTTTATTAATGCGTGGCCTTAAACTGGTGAACCAGCTATACCGTGAGTGCCCACGTTTTGGCATAACATAACGTAGTACGCATTGATTAATTACTTTTTATTTTAACAAACATAAAAAAAGTAGTTTCTCAAGTCATCGTTTATGAAATTATTTTTGAATTCGAATAGATAGGTCCCATCAAAAGTCAAAACTCAATTCTGATGATGGGGTCCACGAGGAATCGAGAGAACTCCTCAATTGTTGTTGGTAAACAATAGAGCGATTTTAGAAAAATTAGCTCAAAGTCAAAAATTTGAATTCAGAAGTATGTTTGGGTGAAGTGGAACTCATGAAGGAGACGACAGGTGGTTATCAAAACTCTTCAAATTTAAATCCAGTTCTGATGATGGGACCCATGATAAATGAAAGGAAATATGCAATTGTAATAAGTCTACATTATAACGGTTTGGGTACTTTCAGCAAAATTTTAGATTTTATCATCGAGGCCGGTTCGAAAACTAAAATGCCTTACTGCATCATTCTCTTGATCTTCTTCTCTAAGACGTACTCGTAAATATCTTCTTTGACCTGCAGTTGGACAAAAATATTAGATAGATAGATAAACTCTTTATTGTGTAAATCATACAGAAAATAAAAACAAAAATAACTAAAATTAACTTAAACTACAAAAACAACAGAAATACACAATGGGCGGTCTTATCGCTTAGAGCGATTTCTTCCAGACAACCTTTGGATGGAGAGGATTTGAATGGAAGAATGGGGTGTAGTGTTCATATCCTAATATTTAAATCCTAACATATATATGAACTATATACAAATACAAATATATATACATATACAAATATATATTTATATATAATAATTACACAAATACTAAATACAAATATATATAATATTATTTACAATAAAAATAATTTTAAGTTATGCGATTGATCCCTTTGAACGTATCTCTTTCTAAGTACACACTCTTTCCTACTAGTAATACTATCCCTTTATATCTTTTGTTATTATGCAAACAATGTTTTTTATTTGCCGGAACATTTAATACGAGTGTGACGATGAATTCATTGTTGTTAGTGAAAGGGAAACGTCGAGAACGCATTGTAATGCCAAATTAGTTTGAATTTGAAATGCTTAGACTCATTTGCTTTGTTTATTTTTATCATGGTGAACATGAAGTGAAGGTTTTCTATGCGTCACGTGTAATATGTAATGTATAAGTAATAATAATAATAGTAATCCGAAATGTAAGTACCTTATTTTCTCTCGACTCCAGTCAGGTGGTTACTTCACATTATAAGAGTAACGAAAAACAAATGGGTACTTCTGGCGCAGGGTCGATTAAAATATCGTGCTAAAGAGAAGGCCTATACCAGTCGGAAGGTCGAGGATTCTGCCTTCATGACGTCAGCGTTGACTGTCTCAATGGCCGCCCAGTTCCTGTGGACAGAACCTTGGCCTATAGAGCCACTGGTCAGTCTATTGTTTCCGTTGGAGAGGATAATTAATGTGGTCTGATATGTAGATAGATACGTAGTAATTCCAATAGAAATATTTATTTGGTGGTAATCAGTAATTATTACTATATAATTATTATTATTTTATTTTAAATAAAGGTAATTACGCGATAAATACCCGATATAGTAATAATATCCAATATAGTAATAATGTGAAGTAAAGTTTAAAACAGGTTATCAGTAAGTTGAGATGGTAAAACTTTCTAGATTGAAGCCTGGCAGTATAAAGTCTTAATTGATTTTCAAAGCTTATTTCAAATCTCAAGACGTTTGGAGAAACAAAAATCTAAAACTGAATCCAATATAAACTTTTTATCTTTTGATTGACTTCGCAACTTCAAAAACAAACACACCCAAACTGGATTCTGCAGCGAAATTCTTCTACAAATGTTTGCTAGCGCCCTAAACAAATATCTTGACTTAATCTTGAATGAATGAATGAATGAATGAATGAATGAATGAATGAATGAAAATTCTTTATTGTACACCAAATAGAACAATTTTAAAAAAATACAATGAGCATATAAATGTACAATGGGCGGTCTTATCGCTAAGAAGCGATCTCTTCTTGAATGTACACAAAGAAATAAAGTCATCAAAAGGGCGCCTAATAGACTAAGTTATTGCTGCAATATTTTATAATACAATAACCGATGCATATGAAAAATTCCAGTCAGTATAGCGCATAAATTTTTCCCTCTCCTTAATAGGGCTTCTAGCACAAGTATTGAAAAATACATAAAATTTAAGTATTTTGTCATGGCCAACAGTTTACAAAATTGGTTTGCTGTTTATGTCATAACAAAAAAACTATTTTTCTGTAAGTCTGTCTGCGTGTTTCGGCTAATCTCTAAAATACCTTGACCGATTTTGACAGGATTTTCATTGGCAGATAGCAGCTGTAATTATAGGACGCAATTTAAGCTTGGCATTTTTTAACGAGGAAAAGAGCAAACTGCTACGACAAAATAAATCAAGAATTCGTAATTATCGAACTTTATGTTGTATTTGGCTTTTGATGTGAGTTCTATGCAAGACAGCCCTTAAAATTGAACAACATATGTATGTTAGCGCAAGAAACTTGTGTTAAGGATACAGGAGGGTGAGTACTCTGGTCATAATTCCGTTTTCATTGAGACAAATATTCATATAAGGCGTGCGTGCGTCGAGTGTATAGGGCATCTAAGTTTATGGAAATATCGAATTCAATTATGGAAATTTTTGAGTAAATTATGGAGTTGGAATGAACTGGAGTGAATTTTTCTAAAATTTATTCGGAAGTTTCATATTGATTTACAATTTTTTTTATTATTTAATATAATATATTTTTATTTTATTTATTTATTTTAAATATTTTTATTGTGAACAAAATCTCAACAAAGTGGATTTCATTACTTATTAGAACTTTTTGTGAAGAGTTCATCTGGGGACCACCATACCTATTTCTCCAGAAGATGCGCAGCAGCGTTAGAAATGACTGTATCTTCATCATCATAGTAGTCGTTGTCAATGCTAAACAAAGGCCTCCCTCATGGTTCTCCATGAAAGTTTGTTGCCATACTCACCACGCTTGGCAGGCAGGTTCGTGAGTGCAGTACGGGATGTTGCGTTATACGGAAAAACATTGCTGCCCATCTTCCCTTAGCAGATTTCTACTGCATCCACCGTCAAGAGAGGAGGGGCAACACTCCACTGCCATCAGCATGGGGTGACGGTAGTAGAATGTTGCCAAAGTCATGTAAATATATGAGCCATGGGGCTCATATTTGACATAACTGCGTGGCGTCTGCCTCTTTCTATAGGTATGATGGTAGTACTTCCCCGGATGAAATCTTAACAAACAGTTCTACTACTTCTAAAACATGTTTTCCTCTTTAGCTATCCTCTCTGCAATTACCACATCACTCACTCCTTTCTTTCATAGAATCCATCCTTCATTTTATCTCAATAAATTAAATTCTCACGAAGTCCCAAACGAGTAAAAATAATTTCCCAAATCTTCAGCAGAAGTAATATTTCGCAACCCGTAATTGCTCACGCGACACTGATCTTTCCGTAATGAAATTCCGTTTAATATTAAGACATGGAAACGATACTTTAATGCCGCGTTCATTTTGCGTTCCCTTTACTCGATTCACGGGAATGGCTCGACGCATAAGGATGTCTATTAAACCAAAAAGCCGAAAAATTAATATTGTAATAAAATGTTTTGGATATGGGAAAGTAAAGCTAGTGCTTTGTGCTATTTGGGAAAGCAACGTTTACCGTGTCCTGGTTTTGTAATTACATTATTTGAAACATACTACATACGTATATTATTAATAAAAAAAATGCCCTTAACTTGTTATACCCGTTGGTGTAAAAATAAAAAAAATGCCTCAACTTAAGAAGAAGATAAAGATTTTTTGTTTTTGTTTAAGATTTCTTTAAGAATTTCTTGGAGTAAATTCTTGAATTAAATACGACATGAAATGTGTGTCCATAACGCAACATTTAGAACCACTTGTGTAAATAAGATCCGTCAACTAGATGTAGGTATTGTAAATAGAATTTTACCCAACCCTAGTTGTGAAGACGTAGAACTTTTGATTAAGTTATTAGATTTAGGTTTAGTTAAAAGCATTAAGTTTGTTATTTTTTGTGATTTTGTTTCATTTCTTTTTCTTATACGGACGATGTGGTCGCTAAGCGACAGTCATATAAATTGATGAAAAAAAAAACATGAAATGTCGAACCTTAACCCTCCAGTTATTTTCCACTACCTGTATTTATGGAGGGTATAAGCATCTGAAGAACAGCAAAATTTCGCGATCAGCTTCCTACCGCACTTTAAGAGAGAAGAAAGAAAGAAACGACGCATTAACGATATATATCAGGGATTTTTTTTTCAGTAATTGTACAGCGTCAGGAACTGGTTATCATGCTGTTAGTGAGGTTGCAGCGCTTGGGATATTTTAAGATGGATTAGGCTTGCCCAGCACCTATAAAATCCTCTCAGTTTAGTCTGCTATTAAAGGAAAGAACAGGTCATCACGATGACTAAGCTGCGGGTTCCCTCACGATGTTTTCCTTCACCATTAAAGTTCGTGTTATGTGTGCACATGTGTGTAAAATTTCAACAAAATAAATCATTTGGAGCACGGCAGGAATCGAACTCACTACGTTTGAATTGAAAATCAGGGTACATACCACTCGGCCAACACGGCCTTGGCCCAGAGAGAGAGGTAATAATATGATAATAATTAGTGCTTGTAAAAAATGTAATTTAATAAAGTTAGGTCAAAAATATAGTTAACCAAGAATAATATTTAAACTTGTATTTCTCTTTGCATAGTATGATTATCAGCACCTTATGCAAAAAGAGTACAATCATTATCTTTCATAGATATTGACTTTGACTCTGTCTGAATCTCATAACCGAATCAGATCACACCGTATAAATTCGACCCAGAGCCAGACACTACCTCTCCTGCTCTTACAGAAATATGATTTTCACTCTCTCGTACACAGACGGAGGGTGAATCTTATGACCGGATTAGATCTTCAAAAAGCCGGATAAATTCCACCCAACGTCACTTACACTTTTCTGCTCCTACAGAAGCTTGACTCTTTGCGCAAAATGGCCGACACAAACCATCAGCTGACATAGACCTTCGCCTGCTCTTAAGGCCGGATCAGATCTTCAAAAAGCCGCATAAATTCCACCTGACACCTGCCCTCCCTGCTCCTGCAGAAACGTGACATGTATGAATTAAGGAGCTGCCGTGAATAAAGGAACAGTGATGTAGAGAAACTTGAAGTGACTGAATAGCGGGATTATACAGCTTTCTAAGAATACATTTCGGAGTATATTTTCTTCTGAAGTTAATTGTACTGTTTTAATGTTACAAGACAGCTCTCAAGGCTGCTTAAACATTTATCTACTTATAAACGCTAAATCAATTTAAACAGCACTTAATCTACATTATTATGTCAACATTATGTAAAAAGATGTCGTGGGGCGCCGGCAGTAGAATGTTCCCCTCCTCTTATTTCCGTGGATGTAGGAAGAGCCTGCTAAGTGATACCTCCGGAAGATGGGCAGCAGCGACTTTCCGTGTACCAACATCCCAAACTGCGCTCGCCAACCCGCCTGCCAAGCGTGGTGATTATGGTAACTACCCCTCAAGGAGATCTATGAGGGAGGCCTGTGTTTAGCAATGGACGTTTTTACGACTCAAATGATGATGATGATGTAAATAAAAACATCAACTAACTGCTGATTAGTTTATTTACTGTTTATGAGTAAGATACGACCGGACCGGTGGAAAACTAGACATCTCGGTTTAAGCAAGGTTTTACTGTTAAGTTTTTCTAATATGCCAACTTTCTTACTTATCTTTTGACCATGCTATTTTCCCTTATTATTCTGAATAAGTATATATAAAATGTGTTATTTTACCGTTATTTTCACGTTATTTTATTGACGTGACGCCATGTCGTCGGCCAATAATAATTTACGCCACCATACTGCGACTATTCCGAATTTAAAAAAAGGTAAATTGGAAAGTGAACATAAGAGCTGTGTAGATGATAATATGGAGATAAGATGCAGAGGTGGTGATAGGTTTGAGGAATGAGCGAAGTCAAAGTTAAAAGGTTTTATTTATTTGGACTCTAAGGCTAAGTAATTTAATCTACAAAAGAAAAGCAAAACACCTTTTAATTGAATAGAACGCATAATTGCAGTCCACTTCATAATACTTTTTTATAAAAAGAAACCTGATAAATATAAAAAAAAGAACTTAATGCACTTCACCCGTTAAAGTTTAAGAAATAAATGTTTAAGAGCTACAGTGCAACAGACAGGCACAGATAGACAAGCTTTTTTTTGAATTGACAATATATGTTGTTGACCGCAGATGGCCATGACAACAATACAATACAATACAAAATACTTTATTGCACACCTTAAGACAACGTTACCTGACTAGAATAGACAAGCACACACAGTGGTCACACTTATATATAACACCCTTATTTCCGTCAGTTACCCTGACGAAACCAGTGCTGCATTTCTTTAGGCATTTTAGTGTTGAAAATTGTGTGGTTCTGTAATCTGTAATATGAACAAACGGAAACTTATAGCGTGTTCTTTTCAGTCCTTTAAAAATATAAGGAAACAATTGAGCGTTCAAAGATTGAAGTATCCCTTCTTGTATCATCTTATTTCCAGACACGCGTACACACCGCTCATATACTACAGGTAGGTGTTTCCTCATTTTGGGATCATTACACGAAATAGTATCACCGTATAAACTCTCCAGGGAGAAGGGAGTGACTTAGTGGCTTTGTTTATACACACCCTAACGGCGCATTTGTACATAAAACTGGTTGGCTGTGTTACCGTTAACCGTTTTCCCAGTAAGTCTGGCGAGTCTTGCATTTGAGTAAACGTATACAATTGGGTTTGCATCAGTAGTGTGTAAACGCCACCCTAAGACCACGATGCTACTTTCTTGTTTCCAGGCGGTACATAGATACCATTATTTACATGACATTGTCCTTTTGTAATATCCATAAAAGTAGAATTGTTGGTCATAGGAACTGCTTTCATTCTGTCGATTCATTTGATTTACAGAATGTTTATTGTTTATTGTTCAAAAATAAATGTAACATAACAGATACTTAATCTAAATCATTACATCCATCATACCTAAAAACATTAAATTCAAGTTGGAGTTGCATATTGCACGACAAAGGAACTTATTCATAACTTTAATACACTTTCAAAATTAATGCAATAACAACATACTACACTTTAAAATCAAATATATAAAATGAAAGCTGTCCTATGTAAGCCTATGTGAGACAGCTTACATCTTTCAAGGAAGCTGCAACGGATAATGCGGGCTGCCACAACAAGGCGTATGGGGTTATTCAGGACCTGAAATTGTTGGCATTTATTGTAATTTTTCGAGTCTACGCAAAAAATTTCAACTGATGCCAGCAATGAGTACAAAATTTGCATTTAAGGATTAGAAGGAAGATTATAGGAAATAACCTGAACGTATCAATGAAATGATTACACGTGATTTTTGAATACCGGTGCCGAAAACCAGTTTTAGATAAAAATGCGTCAATATATATTTTGGTTAATTAAGTTTTTGTGCGGTAGCATTAATAAGGGGGAGACTAATCCTGATGGAGTGCGTTATGCGGTAGGTTGCGACTGTGTAAGAATTTGTGGATTCTCATAATAGGAATCCTAATGAACTACTAATTTGTAAAAATATGTTATTTTAACATTTAGCGGTCGTGCGTTATCCAAAAACTCATAAATAATTAATAAAATTAATAAAATAATTAATAAAAGACCCAGTAATGATTAATATTCGTTTATTTTTGTCACATTATCATAATGTCTGGACAAAATTTGTTGAAAAAAAACTTTTTTAAAGCACACACAACACGTCTACTTACAATAAAAAAATATTTTATCTTAAGTTATCAGGAAATAAGGCACATGAATGAATTTGTTCGCTTCCCTGTTTTAAAGCAGTGTGTTTAGAAAACACAGTTCATTTAAGTATTCTTCTAGATAATCAAATATGTTATAGTAAGCTTTATTGTATATACATATTACATTTAATTATTTTTTTAAAGTTATTGATAGAAAATTGCTGCATTACTTTAGGCATTTTATTGTAGAAACGTGTGTGGTTCTGTAATCTGTGCTTATGTAGCCTAATAGTGGCATCGCGAGTTTATCTTTATTTCTATATTTACATTATGAAAGTCACTTTTCTAAGGCAAGACTATCAATATTTTTTGTGAGTATACAGCAGATCTTCGTAAATATAATGTAATAATAAACATTACAAACTAAGGAATAATCTTTCAAAATTAACGTGAGATATACTATTAATTTTGTAAAAACGGGAATTACTCACCATTGTCGTGTCGGCCCCACGCGCGGACGGGCATTCAATCCCATGATGATGATTTTCTTTAAAAATCGAAACGTGTCGGAATAATCTTCGACGTTACAATACTACGTGAGTAATTCCCGTTTTTACAAAATGTATGGAATAATCTGTTATAGCGACACTCTAGTCATTGCTACTGAATGCAAATTCAGAAAATGAGTAGAACTCCAGTAGTTACCTGTAGATAGCACTCTATCTTTGCTCAGCCGATATAACCTTAGGAAGAATTTCGACGTAACCCGACACGGGTTCCGAAGCGTCAAGGATCGATTGACGGACATACATAGGTTCGAACCCAACTGACATCGAAAGTTTTGATAAAATTTTTCATTTCCTTGGAATACTTAGTGTTAAGGGCAGGTTATTCCAGCGGCGAGTTTTTGAAGGAGTGCGCGCGGAAGCGACCTTCTTAAATTCTATAAAAAATTGTTACAGAAAATTTTAATTCGAATTTCAGAAAAACTAACCGTTGAATATTCTTCTTAACGTCGTTGCCTTTTTTCTGAGATATTTTTTGAGAGTATAACATTGAAACACTTGAAGTATAACCACAAAAACAAGTAAAAACTATCTTTCCTTCATAATTTATTATTATGACTATATTCTATTTTTATTCAAAAATATATTGCAGTAAAAAATATCGTGTTTTGAACCGTTAAATATTTAAAAACGTTTATTAAACTATAATCTATATTTTTCGATCAAAACAAAGAATATCTGATCGTTTAAAATGAAATCGAAAATTGGCTAATTTGGAATATGGCCTTAAAAATGTACCCTGCGGACATGTGTGATACTTTTTTTGTTTTTTCATTTTCATATAGAGCTAGATAGAAGATCCATTTTGATTCATTGATCAAATAATCAACCTTCCAAAAAGTTTTCACTCCTCTTAGCTGCGCAATTTGACAAGAGTTAAAGGGATTTGCAAATAATATCAACTTCCCATGAATCATTAGGCGTTTCGCAATTACCCAGTTTTGAGAAACAGATTGAACATCAAAGCAGCGTTAATTAAGATTTAGAAGACCCATAAACAGCCTTACTAACAATGACGAGATGTTGGAGAAACAGAAGACACTCTCTGCATCTGCAAATTGGCCTTTTACTTCATTATAGACGAATATTGTGTATTAGCTGTGGGATGCCGGCAGTAGAATGTTACTACAAAAAACGCAAACAATATTAGACTGAAACTGATTCATCTAAAGATGAAGAAGAAAAGACATTACCATAATTTTTATTAACCAAAAAAAATTAGTGATTTAGCCCTTAGAATTATTGGAAACAATACATTATAGTATAAACAAAGTCGCTTCCCGCTGTCTGTCTGTCCCTATATATGCTTAGATCTTTAAAACTACGCAACGGATTTTGATGCGTTTTTTTCATATATTTATCATATTTTTTCTTTTCAGCCATAATAAGTCCACTGATGAACACAGACCTCCCCCATGGATCTCCATGAGCGGTAGTTGCCATTCTCACCACGCTTGGCAGGCAGGTTGGTGAGCGCAGTATGGGATGTTGATACACGGATAGACGCTGCTGCCCATCTTCCGGAGGTATCCCTTAGCAGGCTCTTACTGCATCTATGGGCATTAGTGGAGGGGTATCATTCTACTGCCGGCACCCCACGGCACTTCTACTGCCGGCACCCCACGGCGCATATATAGGCGCGGCATATATTTATAGATAGAATGATTCAAGACTAAGGTTTATATTTATAATAAATGCATAATACATCAGAGAATTACTGATCATTTTGGATGTTTCTAATGTGAGGTCGTAAATAAACACATTTTTTGCGCTCACATTGTAAACGCTGGCTGAATCCTACGAAATAGATCAAAATAATGCACTACAGTATTGTACACCTTAAAAAGGTCTACAAAAAAGACTGCAATTGTTAATGTAGGGGTTGTAAAGATCTATATCACACACTGGCTCGACAATGCCCTGGTATTTTCGGTTTTAACTCACCCAGCACTCACCGATCTTACACACATGCAAAGCTACTGTCCTCCCGCCCTTACGGCTCACATGATAGTTCCTATTGTGACAGTGACAGTTCGCTAACCAATACCCGTCAATACTCAGGCCACACGAGACAGCGTATGTATGCGTATAGTTTATATAGTATATATAGTATCACATACACTACAGTTAATTCTGTAATATATTTATAACCAGCATTGCACCCGTGCGAAGCCGGGGCGGGTCGCTAGTATATTATGTAGTTGATTTATTAGTGTCATTATTCTGAGTTATAGTTTTTCAAATTACCACAGAATACCAGCGTAGTCATACTTCCCTGAACTACTACTGCTTGTGCTGAGTGGTGACCGATTTGTGCCATTTTTTTTGTTAAGTACTATTAATTTTATTTAATACATTATTGTTATTTTATGCTGGCACTAATAAATGACTTTTATCTTATGTATCTAACTTTTCCTGGTATGAGTTTCTTTCTCTTAACTATCTCATTTTGTCCCAGTATCCCCTATTGCACATTTAAATAATTGAATGAGCAGCAGCGTCTTTTCGTGTATCAACAACCCGTACTGCACTCACCAATCCAACTGCCAAGCGTTGCGAGTATTTTGGTAACAACCACGAGGGAGGCCTTTGTCCAGCAGTGGACGTCCTACGATTTAGATGATGATGATCAAGTGCCGATTAGTTTAGGCAGAGGTATTGGCAGAGGTAGTGGTATAGGGTATTGGTAGATAGATACTACATTTTCCAAATAACTTTATAATAAAAAAAACGTAACCATTCAAACAATGGATCACAAGGATGAAATAAGTATGACATAATCAATTTAATGGATTACATCAATAGCACCCGCTCCAACAAATTTATTCTAATAAATTATAGTTGACACGCGTGACTGAAGGCTAAAGTAACACCACTACTGAATATACAGGTATACTGTGCCGATACTAAAATATTTACTTAGTCCCTCTAACGTTTTAATTGGGTCGGCGTAATTTCTTAAGGTCTTTGCGCCTCTTAATATTGATACCCTCGTCAATAATTAGGCGGGCATAATTTTTCAAATAAGCTTTATTAGCTTTGCAGGCAAATGTTTAGTATCGGACAAGTTAGAAATACATTTGTACAAAATACTGAATTAATTTTGTTTTTTTTTAATGCTGGACACTATTATCGGTACCTAGGTCAGTGTACTTTGAGAACCAGATGTTTTATAAACTGTTTTTTTTTTGTATAAACAAATTTATGACATTACAGGAAACACCCAGACCCCATACAAATATCTACAGAAAAGCAAATATTTGTCCCATGGTGGGCATCGAACCCGCAACCTCCTGTGTTTCAGCCGGCTTTTTTGATAAGTTCTGTCATTTTTTACATCTGTCAAAAAATGGATTAAGAACTTGAAGATACAAGTTAAAAAGACTTTACATAGATACAATATATTTTTTTTTTTATTTTGAATGAGTAATAACTCTAAGTAGATCCATAATTTATTGCTGTTCTTAAAACTGGTTCTATGGAGACTTGAAACTCTCACTAGATCTTGACTGAATCTGTAGACTAGATCTACTGAGAGTGATCCCTTTTTTTAATAAACACTTTTTGACTTTGACTTTGGCTATTACTTCACGTCACGTTACTATGGCGGATTTGGTCAGTTAAATCATTTTCTCATTATCATTTCAGCCGTGAAATATCCACTACTGAACACCTGGCCTCTCTCATAGATGGGTACTTGCCATACTCACCACGCTTGGCAGGCGGGTTGGCAAGCGCAGAACGGGATTTTTATACACGGAAAGACGCTGCTGCCCATATCCCGGAGGTGTCCCTTAGCAGGCTCTTACTGCATCAACGGGCATGAGAGGAGGGGTAACATTCTACTGTCGGTACCCCACTTTATTACTGAGCTTACATAATTTATTATTGAGTTATTTTGTAAGTTATATATTATTCTGCTCTGTCACGCTAAGAAACTTCGAGTCGATACTGTCGTTCCTTAACTCGGCCGAAAAATTTAGTTAAGTTATTGTGAAAATAAAAAGATAAAAAGATAAAGATAAAGATAAAGACATAATAATAACATTATTTTCATTCCTTAACTCGGCCATTTTTTACTTGAACGGATTAGGTACAGTCAGAGACAAATATGTTGGTAAAATCAAATTAAATATGAATAGATATTTGTATAAAAAATATAGTTGTTATGGACCCTGGTAAGCACTTAATGTGACTAGTTACTCAAATTATTTATGAGAGAAGGGGTAACATTCTACTGCCGGCACCCCACGGCAGCTAGAATGTTATGAAATGTGACTTTTTTTAACACATATTTAACCGATTATCTATCGCGTAAATTACCTTTATTATTTGCCGTTTGAAGATGGGATGATGACCTGGTGAAGACCGCAGGTCGACGGTGGATGCAGATCGCTTCCAACCGCAATAACTGGATATCCATGAGGCAGGCTTATGTCCAGCAGTGGACGTCCTACGGCTGAAATGATGATGATGATGATGATTTGCCGTTTCGACTGGATTAATTTTTTTTCCCATAATAACTATATTTTTTACAAATCACATGTAAATCTACTTCATGAAAACATATTGAGTATAATATTCTTGTAGTAACGGGTAGCTAGTCATCCCATTCCTATCCCGATTCAAGACTCGTTACACTATCACTTTATTACCCCATATAATTACAGTGAGTAATTAATAACTCAGATCGGTAATTAATTTCATCTGATACGCGCCACTGAAGGGTGCTAATTATAAATTAATGTTGTTTCTGCCGATTGTTAACGTTCTGTCAATTTATAATTACTCTGCTATTGATCCCGGAAGGCGAAACGGTAGCTTCTGGCTCTAATACTCGAAAACAGTAAGTTCAAAAATAAGAAATCAGTATTACGCATGGTAAATGAGAAGGCTGTGTGGTACTGGTAGTAGAATGTTGCCTCTCCTCTCTTGCCCGTGGATACAGGGAGAATTTGCTAAGGTTGTCTCGAGGAAATGGGCAGCAGCGTTTTTGCATGAGTATTCCAACAACTCCATTGATCAGTACTTGCACTTTCATGAGAGAGGCCTATTTCCAGCATAGGATGTTCTATGGCTGAGATGATGATTATGATTGATCCTGGAAGACAAAACGGTTGGTTGGAATGTGAATCTAGTATTCAGAGACAGTTAGTTCAAAAATAACTACATAGAAGAAATGCGTAGTTAACGAGTGTATATTCTATTTACAAGTTGTTGGAAAGAGGAAATATGATTGCCTATCTTATATAAAACTATATTTTCTTTAAGTACATAATAGAAGTGGAAGGAAGAAGAGAGAGGGGAAAATCAGGTGAAAGAGAAAGGTGCTGTCATGCCGTACTAAGGTTAAGAAGACTGACTGATTGACAATTGCAAAGCTCCTTAGGCATAAGACTTTATTGATAAGTAAAAAAGCACGATTTCGTCACTGACTGATGACCATAACACCTCTTAGGTTACTTCCTGAAGTCCTAGAAAGCTAAACTTCTGTATTTAGTAAGTATATAGGACTCCAACTATTATTACTATGAAAGTTTGTTAAGACTTAGCGAACATAGCGTTAGAAGCTTGGCTCTACATTGGGATCTGATAACTTTTTGACAGTGCGAGCCATATGCCACAAAAAGTATACCTATATACATATATAAAGAAAAATGTATATGAATTTTCTTTGATATGTTCATTCCACAAAGAAACATTTTCATGTTACATGTTGCCAAGACGACCATATGGTTCGCATTGTCAAAAACCTACACTATGATTTTTATTTCATATTATAAGACCAAAAAGCGCTACAAAATACGTTGTATTCTTAGAATAACTAACCGTTTTCATGTAATCTGAGGTTGTAATGCAACTTCCGACATTGTAATACAAAAAAATAAAGCAAACCTTAGCCCATGCAAACATTCCGCTCCAACAATTAATGCTATTTACAAAACTCCATTTCATCTGCGAAAGCTATTTGATTATTAATAAAGTGAGTTTTATTTTGTTGGCCATTTGCATAATTGTTTCATTTTCACTTTCGCCGTCTGAATTCGATAATGTCCAAGGCTGGGGTTCCTTTAAAAAGAAATTAAACTCGAATTTGCCGGTGGCGGAGATTTTTAGTGTTTTCTGGCGAGATTTCATTTGGCGACACTCTGAGGGAATTGTGTTGGCACGCATAATAATGAGGATGAAATTAAATTTTTGTCTTTCTGTTTTCATAATCTATAAGTTGATGAGTTTTAAAGCCTGTGTTTTCGTTGACGAAACTCAATAAACTTAATTTACATGAAAATTCAATGAACTATATGTCAGGGCAAATGTGTAGAAATGGGCAGTACACTTGGTTAGACGAGGTGATGGCTGCTGGAGTACGATGAAGTTTACTGTAGAAGAAGAAATCCGGGTCATCCAGGTGCAAGATGGGTCGATGACATATGTAGTCAAAGTCACGGGACACTGAATGCCAAAATTTAACTAGTCTGGCAAAAGCGAAAGAAGCGAAGTGGTTAATACCCAGCTTAAATAAGTTAAGTCTTTGCACATAAAGTAGATAGTAGATATTTATCATCTCCTGTAAGGATATTATAAATCTTAACACTATTAATATTAAGATCTAAATCACCATTACTAACACAATCAACACTTCGAAAAATATATTCGAAGAGGTTTCGTAAATATATTCTCGACATACATATATTTATTATATATGATACAATCATCATTAGCTACATGAACGTACAAGTTTGAAAAATTCAAACTTTTCAACATTTCCTTTAATACGAAAAGTTACTTGGGTCTTGGATCTCTGAAAACATTCCATTGTTCATTCCCACATTCTCTTGTAAGCGATTTAATTTGTTCTCATAAAACATGTCTAAGAACAACCGCTAATAACTTCTATTAATTAAAAAAAAACTACATTTAAATCGGTCTACTCGTTTAAGATATACGATGCCAGAGACAGACACAGACACAGCGGTCAAACTTTTAACACTCTTCTTTTTCGTCGAGCTTTAAAAATGATATCAACACTCATGTTATGTCAATACAAATGAAGAATGTGTAAGTTAATTACATGAACATGCTTCATCTGTATTGACAAAACAGAAACAGCTTCTGAAAAGTAATACCAACAGCATAAATAAAGATAAAACGAGACGTCATAACGCAGCGGGAAACAATATGGAAAGTGGACATACTAAAATAGAAATGTTAACCCTAGTTTACAACTACAAGCAAGTTGATCGGAGCAATATCTGGGCCACAGAAGCTATGCTTTAAATAAAGATCCATCTTTTGTTTATCTATATAATCATTAAATATCCAACTAATAATAGAAAGCCAAAAGTTTGTTTGGAGGTTTGTTACCTCTTCACGCAAAAACTACGAAACGAATTGAGCTGAAATTTTGCGCACGTGTAGATGTGGACTAGGAATAACACAAAGGCTATTTTTTATCCGGGTACAACGCATGCGAAGCTGCGGGCACAAGCTAGTTATCTATATTAATAAAACCCTAAAGGTCGTGATCGTCGAAAAGCGCGATGGGCCGACGACATTATCTCAGCTGGGCACACCTGGATGCGTAAAAGAATAGAGGAGGCTGGCCAAAACATAGGGAGGTATAGACCTCCCTATGTTTTGGCCAGCAGAATTACCCACTGCTGGGTATAGACCCAGCAGTGGGTAATTCCGGGCTGAGAAGTAAGTAATAAAAGGTTTTGTCCTGAATGACTGTCTGACGGATCAACACAAGTCTAAACCACTGATCGTAGAGACCTGAAACTGGGAGGGATTGTCTGTATGACATACCTAGGCATCTGATAAGAAAGGATTTTTGTAAATTCTACCCCTAAGATGAAAAGGGGTGGCAAAGTTTGTATGGGACTACGTGATTCCTTAATCTAATCAATTCCAAAATTTGCATAAGTGTTTTTAAATAGACTTAGGGTACATCTGTTTCGTCATATCTTGAAATTCGTCCCCTAAAATGAAATAAAGAGGGATAGAAGAGTTTTTTCAAAAAATATTTCCCGATGTTGTTATTGATACTCCATAGAATATATTTAATAACATTTATTATTACACATCGAATTTGAAAACTACCAATTTTTTTATTTGTTTAATTTGATAATGGAACGCAAAAGGTTAAACTCACATAAAACATGGTGTTACTCAGAATAATTACTCTCTAATCAATTGAAATGTCTCAAAAGTCACCGTGCTTTATTAAAAGATTAAATATATTACTGGTACTGCATACGATGGTTTTAAGCTTTAAAGAGGTGGAATTGGAAAAATCATCATTCATCATAATTTCTGCCCATTTACACCCACTGCTGGGTTTAGGCCTCCTCTTTAATACGCTTTTCTTTCCGCTCCCTTGCGATTTCTGTCCACCGGTTTCCAACGGAACTAACGACGTCATTTGACCATCGGGCGGGTGGTCTGCCTCTTGGTCGCATTGAGTCCCTTGGCCACCATTCAGTAACGGCTTTCGTCCATCTTCCATCATCCCTTCGGGCCAAGTGCAATTCAATTTAATTATTAATAAAATACTTTTTTATTCAAATAACTTACGGCAAAGTAGTACATTATTACTTATATCTAATTTAATCGAAGAAACCTAATGAAATAAGCGTGTGCCTGAACTAGGTTATCCTGTTTTTCAGGCAAAAAATAACTGCCTTAAGGAACGAAGGGTTTGAAATTTGAAATGGAAAGGCCTAGAACCTTATATCGACAACAATACTTACTTTTGCCTTAATCTAAAGACACACCGTTGCTACTGCCAGCGGCGTACATATTACTTACATATATCTAATTTGATCGAAGAAACCTAATGAAATAAGCGTGTGCGTGAACTAGGTTATCCTGTTTTTCAGGCAAAAAATAACCTTATATTGCCTTAAGGAACGAAGAGTTCAAAATTTTAAATGGAAAGTACTAGAACCTTATATCGACAACAATACTTACTTTTGCCTTAATCTATAGACACACCGTTGCTACTGCCGGCGACCATATAACTTCATAGCAAGACCGGTTCTCAGGATACTAACAACAGCTGCGGTCCCCGTGTGAATTAAAAGGGACAAGCGTTCTGCAGCTAGACCACCTGAGTACATTGAATAATGCAAGATTATGAAAGTTAGAATAACTGCGAGGTTTCTCTAAAGTGGACCGTAAAGTCTCGAGTGCTTTACACTGAGTGTTTGAGGTGTGCCTGCTTATTAGGGAGCTGAAGCGATAGATGGGGTATCTTGATGAAATTATTGAATTTAAGGCTAAGGCCTAGTCTAAAGATTGCTATTAATTATGTGGTAGAGCCATGAGGTGCCGGCAGTAGAATGTTACCCCTCCTCTCATGACCATGGATGCAGTAAGAGCCTGCTAAGGTATCCTTTCAGAAGATATGCAGTAGCGTCTTTCCGTGTATCAACATCGCAAACTGCGCTCGCCAACCCGCCTGCCAAGCGTGGTGAGTATGGCATAGTTGCCTCATGGATCTCCATAAGGGGTAGTCCCCTTATGGAGATCCATGAGGGAGGCCTGTGTTCAGTAGTGGACGTTAGGCTGGAATGATGATGTGGTAGAGAGAGTATATGTACGTGGGGTGCCGGCAGTAGAATGTTGCTTTTCTTCTCTTGGCCCTGGTAAAGAACTGAATCCTCTAACCTCACCAACCCGCCTGCCTCAAGATCAGTACTTGGGGACCCACGAGGGAGGCCTATATCCAGCATTGAACGTGGGCAGCGGTCCTACGGCTTCGCCAAGTCGTCTGCCCATCTTTTAGGTGGACGTTCCACATTACGCTTGCTGTTTATCGGCCTCGATAATTTTTTCAGCACCATTGACCGTCTGCTTTGCGCAAAAAAAATTATGATTTTTATATTAGCAGTAGCGTCTTTCCAACCAAGCTTGCCAACCCGCCAAGCGTGGAAATTAATTGTTATTTTTTTTTTCGTTATGATGAAAAATATATAAAATAATTATCATCTCAACCGTATCAATGCTGTACACGTTCACTGCTGAACACAGGCATAGGGGGTCCTCATGATTATTAAATGGAGGCCTAAAAAATGTAAATAATTAATAGGCAAAACAAATATAATATATAATGTAAGCTAAGCTTAATACAAGCTATCAAGGCCATCGTCTCTACTCCTCTCATCAAGTCTTCTTGCTAATAATAGAAACATTACGTAAGGCAAATCATCCCTTTCTGTACAAATAGACAGGAGTATAGAATCGAATCGCATTCACAACTACTAGCCGTCAAACATCGCTCCAATTCTCTATCTATGGTACCTATATACACTTTTGGTGAGATGTTAATACCACTGCAAAAATATTTAACGTGTGATAACTTATTTTCAAAGTGTAAGTAATTGTTTTGTAAAACAGGTTTTTTAATTCTATGGTATTTTATTTATTTTATTTTTGTGATAAACAAAACATTATTAACAGAATTGCATATTAAATAATTTATGATTATTAAACAAGGAAAATAATGATACAATTAACCTAGAAAACTCATGATGGTGATGATGTTGATGCGTACATATTTTTTAAAGTGTAAGTAATTGTTTTGTAAAACAGGTTTTTTAATTCTATGGTATTTTATTTATTTTATTTTTGTGATAAACAAATATTATTAACAGAATTGCATAATAAATAATTTATGATTATTAAACAAGGAAAATAATGATAAAATTAACCTAGAAAACTCATGATGGTGATGATGTTGATGCGTACATATTTGCATTGGTGCGACGCTAAATGGATAAGTATACTTAATAGAGCTTTCGTCGTCTTCCTCGTCTCCCATAATAATTCAACCATTTATTTTTACTCGTTGTCAACTATTCGTTGCTTTAGTTTTCATATTTATAAGATTCCATATTTCAGACGGAAAAAACGGAACTCTTATAGGATCACTTTGTTGCCCGTCCTTCTTTCTCTCTATTTGTCCGTCTGTCGGTCTGTCAAGACCCTTTATCTCGAGAATGTGTGAAGAGATAAACGAGTTGAAGTTAAAACCCTCTCAATATTTTAAGTAAACCTAAAAAAAAGATACGACCGTTTATACCGTAAGAAACGCCTAACTCTAATTCTAATTCTAGGGGGGGGTTATCAGATCTGCACTGACGTCCCGCATTGGGGTGTATTGTGCATTGACCCCCGAGGTGCTGCCTCGACCCTAACCTAACCAGCCCAACTCCTTGAAATACCGGAGAAGGACTCGGGTCGCCGGCAGCATTCCATGAGCATCCCCGAAGGGTATGCAAATGTTGTGAAAGAAGAAGGGCATGACTCCATGAGCTCCTGCAGTCCTGTCTCTATTCTGGTCTGTCTTGTGGCACCACAGTGCAGTAGCACGTGCTCCACGGTTTCTTCCTCCTCAAGACACCCGCGACATAGTCCACTGTCTGTGGCACCTGTCTTGAGAAGATGGTGATTGAGATCACAGTGTCCCGTGATGACGCCCACCATAATCCGTAGGTCTTGTCTTGTCATCTTAAGCAAAGTATTGGTTATCTTTCTATTTTTCCCTGGGAGCATTTGTTTTGTATGCTTGCAGTCTGATCTGCGGTCCCAAATTTTTTGGTGCTCTTTTTCAGAGTTTATTTTAAGCCTGGTTATTATCTCTGCGGTCGGGGGATTGCAGAGGCCGATATCGTCGGAGTTTGGAGTGAGACTAGCTCCTTCCTTTGCCAACGCATCGGCCTTGGTGTTCTCTATGCATGATACATGACTTTTCGTCCATTTGACTTTGACTGTGTGTTTTTGTGCTATTTTTTGAAGAGCACTATGGCATTCTGCAACGGATTTGGACCTGCATTCGTAAGTGCTGCGCTATCTGTTATGAAAATGAGCGTCATTTGTTTGGCATTGTCTTTGCTTGCAAGGTCTATGTAAGCGGACATCTCTTTTGTCGCTTGCAGAAGCCGAAGCGTTTCTGCTTGGAAGGCTGTAGTCGTTCCCTTAAGAGGCTGCGCTCTAGACAGTCCGATTTCCGGACAGTGGAAGCCGCAGCCTGCACTTGTTTTGCGTTTTGCCCCATCTGTATATATGTATGTACATATATGGTACAAATAAGTAAGAAACGCCTGTTTCGACAATCTCAAAGGAACCAAAATTCATAAAATTCCCGTAGACCTAAAAACCAAATTAGCCTCATACCCCCCTGGGAGTAAGCAGTTCTGGTCTTTGTCAAAATCAGTCGAAAGCAACTTCTGTCGTCCTTCTTTGTCTCCACTGCTAAAACCTGGCTCACTCTGCAATAGAAAAAGCTAATTTATTTGCTTCTCTGTTTGCAAGTAATTCTCGCCTCGATGCATGCACAAACCGACCACCTACTATACCCCAATGTGGTTTCGAGATGCCGGAGATCGCTATTCATACCAAAGACGTGCGTAGAGTCTTGTTTCGTCTTGACGAGAACAAAGCCAGTGGCCCTGACTGTGTACCAGCTAGGGTACTAAAGCGCTGTGCACCAGAATTGTCTCCGGTCCTGACTTGCTTGTACCGCCTCTCACTTGTAAAGAGAACCGTACCTAAATCTTGGAAGCAAGCCAATGTGCAACCAGTTCCCAAAAAAGGAAACCGTGCCGATCCGACCAATTACAGGCCTATCTCCATCAACTCCATAATCTGCAAGGTTATGGAGAAAGTACTAAACCATAAGTTGCTGACGTACCTTGAAGTCAATGATCTGCTTAGTGATCGTCAATATGGTTTTCGCCGCGGACGATCTACTGGGGATCTTCTCGTATACGTCACGCACAAATGGGGGGAAGCCATCGAAAAACACGGAGAAGCAATAGCCGTTTCTCTTGACGTTTCGAAGGCATTTGATCGGGTTTGGCACGCGAGTTTGCTAAATAAGCTTCCTTCGTACGGACTATCATCTGCATTCTGTGCTTGGCCATTTAGCCATTGTTCAAAAGCTTCAGGATCCTCCCGCTACCGTGCATGTACATCAGAGATGCCTGTGTCTTTGTAAAACAATATCCCGAGTATTTTAAGACACATACAGAAGTCCTAACTAGACATATGTACTCGTCATGAAAATAGACTGTACGTCCCACCATGTCGGCTTAAGATGGTTAAGCGTAATGCCTTCTATCATGCCATTACCATCTACAATAAGTTACCTCAGAGTTTTAAAGACCTGCCTATGCACAAATTTAAACAAAAGTTAAAAGACTGGCTATTGGAGAATGGTTTTTATAACGTGAATGAATATTTAAGCTTCAAAACTTGACTATAACTTAACTTTATTTGATTTTATTGTTTCTTTTTTATTGCTTGACTTAATTTGATTTTATTGATTTTATTTGACATTTTTTTATATTTTGACTTTATTTGATCTTTAATTTAATTATTTTTTGTTTTACTTATTAATTTGGCAAATTTTTATTTCATTTATTAACATCATTTTTTTTATATAATTTTTAATATTTCAACTATATTTGCACGCCATGTTTGGTAGTTTGTAACTGGACATTTTATTTAATTAAGATCTTATTGTACATATGTACATTCTGGCAAAGAAATGATTATGATTATGATTGGATATCCGACTTTTTGAGTGAACGGTCGATCAGAGTGGTCGTTGATGGCTGCTCCTCTGACTACATGGCTATTAATGCCGGAGTTCCTCAAGGGTCTGTTCTCTCTGCGACACTTTTCTTGCTGCACATTAATGACTTGCTTCAGCTGGGCATTATTGGGTATGCAGATAACAGTACCGTTACAGAGAGATATATATCCAACACACGATCTACCAGGCAGGAGATAGATTCTCTAAGACAGGCTATGATTGAACGGACAAATCAGGCTCTTCAAACTGTCTGCCTTTGGGGAGAAAGCAACAGAGTTAGTTTTAACGCTGCTAAAACACAAGCGTGTGTGTTTTCTGCAAAAAAACACGAATTTGACCTAGCGCCAATGTTTTGTGGTACTACTGTAGATGTTACTGGCCGCCTTGAACTTCTTGGCATAGAGTTGACAGCTAACCTCAACTTTGGCTCTTCCATCGAATCAAAGGCTCAAATAGCGGCTAAAAAGTTGGGCATCTTAAATAAGGTAAAGCGATACTTCACACCGGGACAGCTTCTCGCACTCTACAAAGGTCAAGTCCGATCTTGCATGGAGTATTGCAGCCACCTCTGGGATGGTTCAGCTAAATACCAACTGGCTGCACTCGATTCGGTGGAACGCAGAGCTAGGAGGCTCATTGGTGAGGAATATCTTGTGACGTCAAAGCTTGATAGCCTAAGTCACCGTCGCAAGGTAGCATGTATATCAGTTTTCTACAGATTGTACTGCGGAGAGTGCTCGCAGGAACTACACGACTTAATTCCATCATCACCCTTTTTCCATAGAAACTACCAGACACACTGCACACTATCATCCTCATTTGGTTGAAATCCCAAAGCTGAGAACTAAACGCTTCCAATCGTCTTTTATAATGCGCACTGCTCTCGACTGGAACAAACTACCATCGTCTGTGTTTCCAACCTCTTATGACCCGATTACGTTTAAGAAAAGAGTTAATAGGCATTTTCTAGGGAAGCTCGCTCCATCGTCGATCTCATTCTTGCGATAGCAAGGATGAAATCAAGAGCTAACCTATCTAACATAAAAAAAAAAAAAAAAAAACCTAGAACTATGAAATTTGTCAAAGTACATCATCTTATACTGTAAAATATAGAAAAAGTCTAAAAACTATACATTTGCAATGAAATCATTAAAAAAAGTACGAAATCGAGGTTAAGCAACCCTACGCGCGGCCATAAATTGGCTTTGATGGCTTCTTGTGAATTTTTAATCATTTACTAAATCAGATTGTAGGCGACGCGTACCTACTTCTCATACCTATGTTCGATTGCTCTCGGGTTTTAGTAGGCAACCAGGGGTGCTTTCCTTCCTAAACCATGAATGTTTAAGTCCCTCATTAAATATTGAATAGGTAGATAAGCTGATATATTTGATGCTATTTCATTATTTATTTATTATATTTGTTGTGTCTTTTAAGTCATTGTAAGAACTGTTTGTATTAACATCTATGTTATTTGATTGTGTCATTTGTTTTAATTAATAATACAATGTGGCGCGTGCAGAAAGAATGCACCTGGATTGGCCGGAGGGACGAGGCTGATATAGGTTAAACCACACATAGGTAAAACATTTCAAGAAAATGAAAAACCTTGTCTGTTTTATTTATTTGTTGCTAGTATAGATTTGTAAGATCATCTCTAGATAAATATCTATCATTAAAACTTAGAGAAGGAATGTCGTGGGTTGTTCACCCATTCGAGTCAACATCGGATACCTGATACGTGTACCTTCTTTGCTTAAACGGAAGCAATATTTTCTGTCACCAGCAATCTGATTGGTGATCATCAAAATGGGTCATAGTAGAGTTGAATCAAATTGATGATTACTCACTAAGATTTAGATTGGACTCTTTACGTCGATTGATCAGATGGTATTTTCGGTAGCTCATCATTAGCGAAGGAAGGAAGCAAGGTCTTTTCCAGCTGTGGGACAGTAATAAAATAGGATCGGTATAAAATTAAATAGGTACAATTTTATTTGACACGGTTTTTTAACAAAAAGTAAGAAAGTAATTATTATTTTTTAAAAGAGTTGGAAGGTGTAGAAGTTGTAGAACATATTCCACGCGAAGGAAGTAGTGGGCTAAAGCTAGATGGTCAATATCTGAAAAAAAATTAACATTTCTGAAGTACTTGGGCAGGTAGTTTTAAAGGGGATAAGTTGACAATTCTCCTCTCATGCCCGTGAAAGCAGTAAGAGCCTGCTAAGGGATACCTCCAGAAGATGGGCAGCAGCGTCTTTCCGTGTATCAACATCCCGTACTGCGCTCGCCAACCCGCCTGCCAAGCGTGGTGAGTATGGAAACTACCCCTCATGAAGATCCATGAGGGAGGCCTGTGTTCGGTAGTGGACGTCTTACGGCTGAAATGATGAAGTTGACAATAACAAGCTTATATTATAAAAGATGAAGTAAGATTGTATGTATGAGGATATCTTTAAAACAACTGGTCTGCTTTTGAAAATTATAGATACATTTTATATGATCAGCTCTGTGGCGAGGCGAGCGAAGGTCCTCTGCGACGCAGCACGTTCTTTGCAGGTTCTTTAGTATTCATAATTATGCTGTGGAATGTCGGCAGTAGAATGTTGTTCTTCTTCTTATACCCGGTTGCAGTAAGAATCTGCCAAGGGATATCTCCGGAAGATGGCCAGCAACGTCTTTATACACGGAACGACGCTGCAGCCCGTCATCCGGTGGTATCCTTTGGCAGATTATTTCTGCATCCACGCAAGATAGGAGGGGCAACATTCTTCTGCCGGAACCCCACGGCGGCACTTAACATACTAAACATATACACCTTTTGCACGTAACAACTCTAACCTACAAAGTCTATCTAGATTACTATTGACCTATCCAACGGCTGAATACACGAGATCTAATTGCTGTAAGTGGAGCCTGGAAGCACGTGCCACTGTACTTTGACTATTGCGTTCGCGTGTTCTAGAACTTTCAAAGGCCTACTAATCTAACAGGTGTTTGTTACTTTCTAGTGCAAATTAAACCGTATAGCTATGTACGTGTAATCTTAGTAATCGCTATAGAAATATACGCTACGTTCTGACCGCCAGGCTGATTACGTTTCTAGCGACAGGTTTGTCATCGCATACATATATCGTCGCTGAATAGGCTAAACTACTAACGTGCCCAAGGGCTATTTTGAGAAAAAACAATTTATAGTTTTTTTTTGTGATTAACCTGTCACAACTTTTTTTCTTTTGCGTGAAAGTAAATGCTGTAAAAGGAAACATATCATGGTTTTATTTTATCTACTCAATGGATATATTATATTGTTCTTATTTTAACTATATCTAGAGTTACCTGTCGCTTTAGGATAAATATTCCAAGTCCCAAAAAAAACTCAGCAAAGGAAAATTGCTAATCTCCAAATTAAGTTCGCGGTAAGGAGTCACTAAATACTAAAGAGTTAACTATCATAACGTCCTCTTACAAAGAAAATACTTACAAATTAAAAAAAAGACATTCGTAAGCGAAATTTACTAAGAGATAAAATATTTCAAACAGACTTATGGCAAAAATAAATTCAGCTTCTCTTTTGGCAATTGTCTTTCTCAGCGTTATTCTTATTCTTCAGATTTGCCTTTTTTGTAGTTTTTTTCCCATTTCTATTATTGTCCGAATTTTTTTTTAATTTTCTGATAATGCACTTATTGAATCGGTAGATCCTTGCCAAGAAGTACTTAAACTACAGTAAAATTCTTCATTATCCTATAGGGAATCTATATGTTTGTAAATTACCTATAAACTTGATTATGCAAGATTTCAATTTGTAAAAACTACTAAAGTACCATCTTGTGGTTTTTCCTTAATCTTAATTGACTAAAAGATGTGTGATAACAAAACTGCTTTAAGCGAAAGTTGTTTAAAGGCCATCGGCTATCAAAAGTATGTTTTCCAAAATTACTAATAAAGCTTTATACAGCTAGTTGCTGCGAGTGAAATACTAAACCGACAATTATTAAAAATGTGCTAAAATAAGGGACACATTAGTAAATATTCGTAGGAATTATTCGAGATTTTCGCCTATTTTTTGATGCTAAAGGGCCAAAAAATGGTCCATCGCCACGAGACCCGGACTAATAGATAGAGAAAAAAAAATGCAGTCGAACCAATTATATAACTCATTTTGACCAAAATGGCGCTTTAGTAGTTTTGCCTATTCAGCGACGATATAATCATTGCTAACAAACGTCAATTTTGATTAGTTAACAAAAAGTAAGGCCTTTTTCGTCTATTATAAATGATTTATACAGCGTCAGAAACTGGTAATCATGCTGTACGGGACGCTGCAGTGCCTGGGACATTGTTAGATAGATTAGGCTTGCCCAGCACCTATACCATCCTCTCAGCTTAGTAAGCTGTTAGTCAGAGGAAAGAACAGGTCAATACGTCGGAAGCTAATTAACAGCTGATGTTATATATTCTTCAAAAAATTAATTCACGAATTGATGTTTGACAGCAATGATCAATGATCGCGAGATTAAAGGCTCGAGCAGACCGGATGCGTATGCGCAGACGTAAGCGTAGACGTGCACGTACCACTGAGTTGTAATGTATGGAACTGTATGAGACAGGACACACTGCTTGCGTAACGTAGACGTGCGCGTCGTCATACAGTTCCATACATTACAACTCAGTGGTACGTGCTCGTCTACGCATACGCATCCGGTCTGCTCGAGCCTTTATCATCATTTCAGCCATAAAACGTCTACTGATGAACACAGGCCTCCCTCATGGATCTCCATGAGGGGTAGTTGCCATTCTCACCACGCTTGGCAGGCGGGTTGGTGAGCGCAGTATGGGATGTTAATACACGGATAGACGCTGCTGCCCATCTTCCGGAGGTATCCCTTAGCAGGCTCTTACTGCATCCATGGGCATGAGAGGAGGGGTATCATTCTACTGCCGGCACCCCACGTGAGACTTTATGCCTGTTGCAAACCTTACGCAAGATACGTAATCAGCTGCCGGGTTTTGTACGCGTTGTCAATTCTAGAACTTTGCAGGCCCATCGGCCATCTGTGCTATGCGTACCAGGGCCTGCCTATTGCCAGTTCAACTTGATAATCCGTTTGGCTTTGTTGGTGATCCGAGTTCTATTATCGTACGTATCTCCTCAGTGTCTTCCTACTTGGAAATCTGAAGCAAACGAATTCAATTATGTGCTTTATTCAATTTAAATGTGTCTTGTTCTTGTATTGTAAACTAGCTTTTGCCCGCGACTTCGTCCGCGTGGAAGTCATAAAACATAAAATCCCCTTTTTCACGCAGAGCCACTTTGATTCGAAAATATAAATCCCATTTATTCCCTATCCCATGGAAATTACGAAAAATCCCTTCTTAATGCACCTCTAAGATACTCAAGGTATATTTGTGCTAAATTGCAAGTCTTTAAGTCCAGTGGTTTAGGCTGTGCGTTGATATATCAGTCCAGTCGGTCAGTGAGTCAGTCAGGACTTTGAATTTTATACATTTGTAAATTGACTATTCTAAGTAGCGTTTTGCTCTATTGAATAAACACTTATTACTTTGACTATGAGTTCTGATTCGATCCCGTAGAGATACTCCAAGTAAAGCCATCTCCAAAGCTCGCTTAGCGATTTTGAACGTGTACATGAGACCATACGGAAGGACCACGTCTTGGTGCAATCACTGGTAAAACAAACATATTGATTTACACAACGCCTAATCACTTTATAAATCACTAGCTGACTCGGTGCCCACATCGTTGGGCGGTAATTTATAGCCAAATACAAATATATTAAATATATAAATATATTTATACAAATACTGTGGATTTTTTTAAGTAAAAGAATTTTGAAAATAGGTTCAGTAAATCCAGAGATTACCCCCTTTAACCTCACAAACTCACAAACTTTACCTCTTTATAATATTAGTAGAGATTATATCCCTCATGCATATAATGTTGGCCATTGGCCTTCAGTAGTAGCAGTCATCATCACAAACATGTATAAATAGATAATGCTGGACAATACTGACTGCCGAACACTAAATCATACGCCAGAGAGCTACTACAGCAACACACACTGACTCTAAAAACGACGACCCAAGCGACCACACGGACACTGATTCCGAGCCCTACACCACACGGACATAGACACACAGCCAAGATAGACCACCTCAAGGACTCCTTAGTCTTAACAAAGAAAAACACCGTAGTACGGGGCTAACTCCCGAAACCTCCTCCCTACGCGTGATTAAACCCTGCTGCTGCACAAACAACAACATCTAATCCCAAACTAAGTCAAGCTTGTACCTACTATACAACCCAGATGATTGATACGTTTTTTTTCTGTAAACACAAGCTTTACATACAAAGATATAATATACTCAATCACAGGACAAAACTGCAAAACAATTACAGACATTTGTACCATGGGAATCGAACCCGCTATATCATGCGTATCGAATACGATGCATACGACACAAGGAAGTGTCGAGGAGGAGGTCAAATTTAGTTATTGACTTAATAATTTGACCACTCCTAGTAGTGCTTTTAATTCTATGTTAGGTTTGAAATTAGAATTGAAATTTTCGTTGCTTGACATCATATAATAGAAAAAATACTTCACCACGTACCTAACTTATATATCATCTTGCTGACGTTTCATAGACCATTTAGAGGCTCTTCTTCATGAGCACCGTTCGTGGCCACCTCCGAGGGCCGCGAGACAAGAACAGTTCTCGTATATTTATTAAACTTTTGGTTTTTGATGAGGGTAAACTAATAATAATTATTAATTCGGACTTTCATTGTTCACATAGGTAATGAAAGATTTTAATCGTTGCAGGCAATCCTACGTCGGGGTCCAAAGTTAATGAGTCGTCATCAGTCCTTCCTAAGTAACATTTCCAACCTTAAAATAACACACAATGGGCTGAAATTCAATCTGTTCCGTTCAACCATGATTTGTAAGGTCTTAGTCTTTTTTAAACCTTGCGCTTTACGAGTTTAAATGCAGGTCAGCTTAGCGTGGATAACCCTGCATTAAACATATTTTTTTGAGTTTCGGTTACATGAGACATTACACTGGGACATGACACATATTAGCCGTGGGGCGCCGGCTGTAGAATGTTGCCCCTACTCTCATGCCTGTGGATGCAGTAAGAGCCTGCTAAGGGTTACCTCCGAAAGATAGGCAGCAGCGTCTTTCCATAGATCAACATCCCGTACTGCGCTCGCCAACCCGCCTGCCAAGTGAGGTGAGTATGGCAACCACCCCTCATGGAGACCCATGAGGGAGGCCTTTGTTCATTAGTGGACGTTTTTTTGGCTGAAATGATGAGACATTACAACTCTTCCTCAGGGTGACGGGCGCAATGCAATGCAGTGTTCATCACGTGCTTAGTGAACGTGATCACCGCGGAAATGCAAAGTAAATTAAATGCCGTGGGGTGTCAACGGTAGAATATTGTCCGGGACCACGACTGTTGAAACACAGTTAAAACTGCCATCCTTCCGAAGATATCCCATGGCAGATTCTTACGGCCCACGGCTTAAAAGCTCATACCCACGGGCATGAGAGGAGAGGCAACATCTACCGCCGCACCCCACGACATTAAACACAGAAAACCCTCTTCTCAACACACAGAATACTGTGGCATTAAAGTTCTGGCTTAATAAAGTTACATGTTGTTGTTTAAGGTTATGTCCACTGACGACTAGGAATAATTAAATAAGGGCATACCCACACATCATCCTCAAGCAAAAATGTCTACAAAAGCGTATTTTTATGATGTCGAACAATGGAACATTTGACGAATTACTCTATGGATTAATTAACATACTCGCTCAGCGTGTCTTATTACCCGACTTCTAATTAAAACTTGAGCCCCGCTTTATTTGCTTTCATTTACACTGAAGGAACTTCGGCTGGCTAGATAAAGCCTTTTTCATCTAAACTACTATTAAGAAGCCGAAAGTTTATTTGATTCGTATGGATGCATCGTAATCATCATCATTTCAGCCGTAAAATTTCCATTACTAAACATAGGCCTCCTATAGTGGTAGTTGCTACTGTCGCCATGCTTGGCAGGCGGGTTGGCGAGCGTACAGGATGTTGAATACACGAAAAGGCGCAGCTGCCCATCTTCCGGAGGTATCCCTTGGCAAGCTCTTACTACAAACACGGGCAAGAGAAGAAGGTTAACATTCTGCGGCCGGCACCCCACGTCATGGATGGATGTATGGATGTATGTTACCTCTTCAAGCAAAAACTACCAAACAGATTAAGCTGAAAATGTATGTGCATATTATATAGATTTTGACCAGAATTAGACTGCTTTTATCAGGGTACAACGCGTGCAAAGCGGCGTGCTGAATCTAGTTATCAATGGATCTCTACGGTAAACACGAGTATGTTTATAAATAATATGATACACAGAAAGACCTGCCCATCTTCCAAAAGTATCCCATCGCATTCTTGCTGCATCTACCCGGGCGAGAGAATTCTTGATTTTTTAGTTCCAAAAATACTTATTTTCATCGGCTGAACCCCCTTTCGAGTTACTACATGTTATAATACACCCTGTGTAAAATAAATCGCCAAAACTTATGTACGCGTATAAATTTATAACCACTGCACCAAATTGGATTTTTTTTTTGTTGTGTTCGTTATATTGTCAGAACAGTGTTAAAAATATAACAACTAAGTAGTACTTAAGTAAGCTATTTTTGTTTTAATTATAAGCCCACACTAAGGTATTATTTAAAGAAATGAAAAATGCAATAAAAAATTTCGACTTCGACGGGACTCGAACCCGCAATGTTCAGTCGAACGCCTAAAACGGGTTCGAGTCCCGTCTGAGTCGAGAATTTTGATTGCATTTTCATTTCTATAACTAAGTAGTAGTTAGTTAGTAGTTGTATAAATGCAAAGCATTTTATTTATAAAATAAATAAATCATTTCCCGAGTTTGTATGAAAAAAGCTCTACTATAAACTGACTAACGCCCTTCCGCTCTAGGTTTTACAAAGCTAGGCTTTTCATTTATAGTAAGTACATCGTAATCTTTAGTTTACACTGTGTGATCAAGGAACAAACGAAAGAAAATAAGCTACGGAACCCATGTCGGGACCCGCTGAAATTCTTGACAAGGTGATGTCGGTTTGAAATTTATTTATTTTATTTTGTTTTTCTTAGCGGTCAAAGCACTTCCGGCTTAAGGAAGCGTCAAGTATCAATTTGGCGGACGTGTGTTTGAATCCCACTGGAACCGTAAAATTTTAGGTAGGGTTATTCATTTCTTTGAAAAAGTCTAGATAATTACTTTAAGTAGGTACCTTATAATTATGAACTAAGATTGTTTTGTTGTTTATAGGAGTACGATAAAACTTTTAATGTTTTAATTCGAAAAAATGTTTAAAAGTTCATAAAACTTCAGCCAAAGCAGTTTAAGCAACTACTAAGCAATTACAATTTAGAAATTATACACAAGACACTCCAAATTTAGTGAAGCTTCGTGTTATAGCAGTATTTAATAGTTTTAAATTAAATTACTCGTAACAAATTAGGACACAAAAAGTTTTGGACTGGCTCAGAAAATGCTCATCATCAAACAAAAAAGCATTTTGCTTAAAGCATACTTAGCCCAAATTATTTTGCTTAGCGATTAGAAGACTAAATCTCTCCGCACATTCAGACAAAGCCACGATTTTGGTAGATCCAATGAGAAGAGTTGTGTTTATACCCAGTCTATGTAGATAGGTATTACTGTATTTATTCTAGATATAACATTATAATATGAGAGCTTATGCTTCTATTAAATCCTAGGCACTGCAGCGTCCCGTAAATCATGTATACCAGTTGCTGACGCATCTACAATAGATTTATAAACCTTAGATAGATAGATAGACAATTCTTATCACTACAAAAATTATTATAAAAACATTTAACATTAACAAAAGTATGTTGTGCGATGACGATTGTGATGAATGAATTGTCAATTGATTTTTAATACGAAGAAGGAATTGATTTAACCTCGTTAATCATTTGAACTAAATCATTTAAAAAATTATGTTTTTGTTGAAAAGGTTCAACGTTAACGCTTTACTATTTACGAAAAAGGTTACTTGATTGCTGCTTTATATGCCAAGTTACACAAATTAGGGCTGGGACAATGTTGAAAATATGGCGGTATATGTTACAACATACGATGACTTATCGATATCTTACATCATTTTCGTGCTGTCCCACCCATATTAACATCATCATCATCATTTCAGCCCGTTTGCACCCACTGCTGAGTATAAGCCTCCTCTTTAATGCGCCATTGTTTACGGTCCCTTGCGATTCTCATTCACTGACTCGCAACAGAACTAATAATGTCATTGGACCAACGAGCGGGTGGTCTGCCTCTAGGTTGTACCGTGTCTCTTGGCCACCATACCATACCCATATTATACCGTTACAAAATTCAGAACTTGACGGGCGGGATTTTAATGACAGCTGTCGCAGTGATCAAGCTAAATTTTACGGACTATAGCGCAATCTTTTTTTATTTAATTACAATTTATTCTGCGAGTAAACGACGATGTGGCCTAAATATTTCAAAGAAATGAAGACCCTTATCAAAAATTTTAGGCCTAAATAGGTTTCAAAAGTCTTGAAGACACCTATAATCACCCATAACTTAAAGACCGATGTGACGACCTCTTTGGCGCAGCGGGCGAAGGTCCGCCTGCGACGCAAGAGGTTGCGGGTTCGATTCCCGCCTCGGAACAAATGTCTGTATCATCATTTTAGCCATAAAACGTCCACCGATGAACACAGGCCTCCCTCATGGAACTCCATAAGGGGCAGTTGCCATACTCACCACGCTTGGCAGGCGGGTTGGCGAGCGCAGTATAGGATGTTGATACACGGAATGACGCTGCTGCCCATCTTCCGAAGGTATCCCTTAGCAGGCTCTTACTGCATCCATGGGCATGAGAGGAGGGGTAACATTCTACTGCCGGCACCCCACGGCGGCACGCGGCACCCCAATGACTGTATGGTCTGCAGATATTTGTTCAGGGTGTTCTGGGTGTTTTTCTATATATAATAAAATATATGTATCTATGTAGTATAATGTATTAAGTATGTCAGTCATCTTGTACCCATAACACAAGTTCTGCTTAGCTTGGGGCTAGATAGTTACTTGGGGTAGAGATAGTCCAGCATTATTTATATAATAAATAAAAATTAAATTTTAGTTTCGAATTTGAGCTAAAGTGTTTATATTTGTGTAATGACTTGACAAGATAGTATACGTCAAATTACGACACACCAAGCGAGAAATACGCTCAAACTCATTACACAGAATCTACAGCCAAAACTCAAACATCGATACATATCCAAATACATCATTTTGTGACAATCAATTACTCACGCACTGACGTAACCAGCATTAGTATCAATCAATGTCGCATTAATTAGATCAGACACGGCTACGAACATCCAAGCGATTGTCGATATATTTAAAGCAGAAGAATGAAGAATTAAGAATGTTTTATGCAGAAGATAAACGGAGGAAACGGCCAGAGGAAAAGGGTAGAAGTTATCAGGATAAAGAAATAGAAGATTATTTTTTAACATACACACAGATATAGTGTACAGACAAAGTCACAGATAAGTAGAAGCGGAAGATTTTGCATTAAAAAATAAAATATATTTTTTTATCCATGTAATCCTTATCATGATTTTAACCACTTTATAGATAGTCGTGATGCAACAGTGGTATCCTGCTCGGATTTACAATCCAGAGGAACCGTGTGCGCTTTCCTACGTGGGCTAACTTATTTATTGTTTGTGAATCAGATGCAAATAGTCAGTAGTTAAAATACATTTGGTTCTCTAGACTTTGCCACTAGGGCATACAAACAATAACAAACAAATGACACCAGAAACTGCATTGATCGATGAGCTATAAAATATATATTGCATTGTAAGTCGCAGAACTTAAGAATACCTATAGTTTAATTTTATTAAAAAAAAGTTATATAATAAGTAATTAAATTAAATGTCAGTTTGAATGCACAATGTCAATAAAAATATTATTATATAAGTTCCATAAATAATTACAAGGTTATCTAAAAGTGTTATAATTCAGTTTTATAAAGGGGGGGGTTACCTAATTGTGACGCCTACTGTGACATCACAAAATTTCTGTTTGACAGCGAAGATCGCGAGATTTACGCCTGTTGCAAACCTGTCTCGAGATAATTAATCAGCCTGTCGGTCTTGAGGTCAGCCGCAGAGCGCGCGGCGTCAGAGCGGCGCGGCGGCCCAGTGTTGTGTATATATGAAAAATTAGCGTCATTGTTCGTGAACGAAATATAAGCCTGATGAAACGAGTCTAAATATTTTAAAAAGTCACGGCATCGGTCAAATAAAATAATTAAAAATCAACGTTTGACAGCCTCACTCGTACACCGCACCCCTTTGCCACTGCCTTTGAGACCATTTCCATATAAATGTATGTATTGAAACGCGCCGCTTGCCGCGCCGCAACCTTTGTGACCTCAACCCGCCTTTCCCGCCGGGGAAGAAATGTTTGCTTTATTGCTCGATATTAAAAAGGTACAATCAAATGATTGTTTCAAGCGATTAACACTTTCTTCATAAAATACCCGTAGTATACCCGTAGGTTCATCATCATCTTCCCTGGCTTAATCCTCAGCTGTTCTATTGTGAAGTGTTATTTTTTTTTTTTTTTTAGTGTTTATTAAGTTTTTAATTAAGTACCATTATAGCACGCCAAACACACTCTAAACTGCAGGTTTGGCTGGTAGAGAATTGCACTATTACTACTATTTGTACTTGTGCATTAAAGTATTATATAAATAAATCATTGCTATTCCATTAGTCTCTCATTTTCATAGTACAGCTTAGTTTAATTTGGGACAAAACGGTGCTGTGTGTAGTGTCCAGTACTAATATTGTTTCTCAATAACCGTGTTATCTGTTTTCCGTCCAATTAACTTGTAAAGTTGGGTCTTAAATTGCCATTTATTTGATTTTACTAAACGTGGGCTGGCGCCATAAACTGCAGCGGCTATTAGTCCAGATTAGTTGCCATTTCATTCTTCAAATAGCTGCATAACAGCTAGCGCAGTCATATCAATAATCTAGAGATTTGATATTGAAAACAAATAAGGCCTTTCACATGTATACAGGGTGAATTTGAATCATGTGCATACTTCTAAACCATGACACCACTAATGACACCTAACACATTGGAGCTAATAGATAGATAGATAGAAAATGCTTTATTGCACGCCTTAAACTTAACAAATTCACAAAAAAGAGAAAAACTAAACATGAAGTGACAATCGGCGGTATTATCGCTAAAAAGCGATTTCTACCTTTTGATGGATTGGAATGTGGTAATGAGGTGGAGTAAAATGGTGTGAATATTCATCATCATCATTTCAGCCGTAAAACATCCACTGATGAACACAGGACTCCCTCATGGATCTCCATGAGGGGTAATTGCCATACTCTCCACGCTTGGCAGGCGGGTTGGTGAGCGCAGTATGGGATGTTGATACACGGATAGACGCTGCTGCCCATCTTCCGGAGGTGTCCCTTAGCAGGCTCTTACTGCATCCACGGGTAGTAGAGGAGGGGTTACATTCTACTGCCGCACCCCACGGCATTGCCGGCACCCCACGGCATGTGAATATTACGCAAATCAAAATTATAATTTAAGTATGTATGAAAAACGCAAAAAATAGTAAGTCATATTAAATCTATTTCAAATAAACACAAAAAATAATAAAAAACTAAATAATATAAAACATACACATTGTTTTACTACATAATGAATCTAATGATTAAAGTGCGTTATATACGGTGGCCGAAACACAAAATAACTACGTGCTGCGGCTTATTTTTATTGCATAAATTAACAACATTAATGGAGTCTAATTTAAAAAGATGGCTCATGATTTCAAGTTCTCACAATATATGAAGATAAATAAAATAAATAAATAATGCTGGACAAATCACACAGCATCATCTAGCCCCAAGCTAAGCAGAGCTTGTGTTATGGGAACTAGATGACTGATATACTTAATAGAGGTACATTATACTACAATGTAGATAGATATTTTTATTATGTATAGAAAAACACTCGATGATTTGATTTTACAGATGTCTATTTTAAACTTCGCGTGTACAACCTTACATTTTCTTCTTTTTTTTTCATTCATTATTCATATACGTCGGATATTATAAATGTAAATCACATTTATAATATCCGACATTTCTACTGGATTCCACATCTCATTCCACAGAGTCTTCCCGGTTACATTCATGATTTTATGCAGCGTCACAAAATGGTATTCATGCTGTACGTTACACAACAGTGCCTGGGACATTAGGAATTAGGGATTTTTTTTTATAATGCTGGACTAATCACACAGCATCATCTAGCCCCAAGCTAAGCAGAGCTTATGTTATGGGTACTAGATGACTGATATACTTAATACATTATACTACATAGATAGATATTTTTATTATATAAAGAAAAACACCTAGAACACCCTGAACAAATATCTGCAGATCGTACAGACATTTGTCCCGAGGTGGGAATCGAACCCGCAACCCGTTGCGTCGCAGGCGGACCTTCGCCCGCTGCGCCACAGAGCTCGTCTGGATTGGATTAGGTTTGCCCAGCGCCTACACCATCCTTTCAGCAGAGAAAAGAAACGGTCAAAACATTTATCTGAAGCTGACTAAGCTGCGAGTTAAATGTGCGTGTACATTTTTTAAGAAATTAAATCGTTATTTTGGTAAATCGGCTCTGATAAATGAAATATGATAAAAAAATCACTGAATATACTAAAAAAATAATAAAAACAACTACGTTCAATTCAAAGTGCGTTAGGGTAAAGGGTAGGGTCTTCAAAATTTAGTTTTCAAAAGTACTAAACTGAGCTAGCTGCATGCTTCACTTGCTTTTGTACCCGCTACTAAATCGTAAGGACACTTATTGCGTTTACTAAAACACTATGGTAATTAAATTAATTCTATTTCACAATCAAATAAAGCCTAATGGGATTGATAAATAAATTGGGTATATGCAAAAAAAAAACTCTGTAACTATCTCACTTTCAAATGATTCGTGAGTTACACTATTC
Organism: Pasiphila rectangulata; assembly: GCA_963082625.1. NCBI lineage: Eukaryota > Metazoa > Arthropoda > Insecta > Lepidoptera > Geometridae > Pasiphila > Pasiphila rectangulata. The sequence continues at coordinate 15,497,553 of OY720245.1, read as the reverse complement.
ATTATTATGTTAACGGGTTTTCTACTCACGTTAATTATTTGTTGAATATAGGTATCCAACGTGTTCAGTTCCTCCCAGGGGAACTTTCGTCAGGGAATGGAGCTTCTTTACGCGGTACCGTCTCCTTCCCTCTCACGCGCTCGCGTTGCACTGACATGTCTGTAACTATCGACTAAAATACCCCTTATTTTTATAAATACGATTGGTTTATGTAAGTAGGCTGCACATTTTGGCTTGGGATGATGTAGTGCAACAACGCCCTTTATGTTCGTTAAAAAGTAAACAGAAATACCTAAAAATAAATAAGTAATTTTTTTTATCATTACAGCCGTAAGACTTCTGTCCTCGTCCACTGCTGGACATAGGCCTCCCTCATACATCTCCAAGATCATGAAGGGATTGTTGTTATACTCGCCACGCTTGGCAAGCGGGTTGGCGAGCGTAGTATAGGATCTTGATACACGGAAAGACGCTGCTGCCCATAAATACACGAGTCTTCCCTTAATCAAGGCTCGTCATATCCAGTCAAAACATCCAGTAAAAGTTAAGGGTAATAACACAGTAGCAACCTGTTATTGCCAATTGTTTATTATGTGTTCTGATCGCGTAATTTTGAACTGCATCAAATTTATCGCCAACGGTACCTCAGGGGTAAATGCATGTAAAGAAAAGTAATTTGGCCTTTCACATCGATTATCAGACGTTTTATACAGCGTTGGCAACTGGTAATCATGCTGTACGGGATGCTGCAGTACCTGGGACATAGTTACATGGATTTGGCTTGCCCAGAACCTATAATTGCTCTTTTATTAGACATTTCTAAAGCATTTGATTTTATAATTAATGGAATCAGGCGTTACTTTGCGGAAATCCATGACAATAAAATGCAATGAAAATATCTAGTTTTAATTCTGCTAATGCTGAGATGCATATGCACTACCCTCCCGCTCTCTAATTATGCACATGCAGGGAGAACTAGGTTGTCGGTGCAACATAATATATATCCAAACCCACACGACTCGACGTGATATTTTCGTAAAACTAGATATTTTCATTGCATTTTATTGGCATTTGATTTTGTTGATCATAATTTTTTGCTTTACAAACTAAGCAAATATGGCATTATAGGCAGAGCAAATGAATGACTTCAAAGCTACCTGAACGAACGTTAGGAATGCGTTGAAGTAGCTAAAATCTACAAAGAGAAAAAATGCGGTTAGATCAAGCTTTAAATGTAATAAGTTTGGAGTACCACAGGGTAATAAACTAAATACTAAATTTAATTAATGACATCCCGAATATAACCAGACATAAGACTATTTTATTTGCTGACGATACTACAATTATTATTAAGGGTGAAGATTGGATGACATCTGAGACAGAAATTAAAAATACTTTATCAAATACTATTGAGTGGCTATCTAGAAATAATTTGAGAGTTTATTTGAATAAAACAATATCATACAATTTGTGACATACGAACAAAAAAGAGTAAAGGATGCCATTAAATACAATAAAAACTCGATAACTGAAGTTAATACAGCAAAATTTTTAGGTATTATGTTATACAAGCATTATATTTAATTGGAAAGCACATGTTAAATATATCTGTGACAAGTTAAATCAATTTGTGTTTGCATTAAGAACAACTCAACAGACAAAACAACTCAAAAAATCAACAGACGCAGCCCTCACGGCATACCACGGATATGTCTCTTCAACATTGATGTACGGTGTTATGAAACTACAGACATTGAAACGGACTTCATTGTTCAAAAAAAGTGCGTACGAGCTATCTGTGGCGTTCAAAGTACGGATAGCTATAAATCTTTGTTCAAGAAGTATAACATTCTTCCTATACCATGCATGCATAAGGGAATTATGCTTGTTTGTAAAACAATATTCTCATTATTTCACTGCGAAAGTGGATAGAAAAGAAAGCCGAACCAGGCATAAAGACAGACTTTACTCTCCACTATGCAGGGTAAAACTAATCAACAAAAATGTTTACCACCAAGCAATTAACATATACATACATTATACTACTAATTGACCTAAAAATCTCCGTTTAAATAATATGTTTAAACAAAAATGTGAAAATTGACTATTAGATAAATGTTTCTATGACATAAATGAGAACTTGGACTTAAATATTATATTAATTAGTTTTGACCAGTCATTTTTATTTCTTTTTCATTTCTATATGTGATGTATATTTTTTATGTTTTATTATATTCCGGATTTTAATTATTATATATCTGCTGACCAATTTATCATGTATTCATTTTGACTGGTTTACTTTACTTCATATTTTAATTTGCACGCCATTTTAAGGCAGAATGTATTGGGATTACCTTATATTGACATTTTATATTACGCATTGAATAAACTATTTTGTATTTGTATATTTGTATTTATACCATCTTCTCAACTAAGTCGACGTCATATAAAGATAAATATATTTTTATTTTTGGACGAAATAACATGTCGACACGTCTGTAGCTGATTAAGCCGAGGGTTTCTTCACGATCTTTTTCTTGCCTTATACATAAAGCACGTGTTAAATGTGCACATATTTTTTTCGAGAAATCCACAGTATCTTAACATTTTACCTACGATGTACCACACGTAAATACCACACGTAAATACCACAGCCGTGTGAAGAAAAAACATCTGCCAAACAACCAGGTTTCACATAATTTCCGAAGCCCGTTAAAATTCAAATTCCTGAAGTAACACAACAGTAAGACGCCTTAAGCCCCGACCCTCTGTAATCATCTGGCATTTTGAAGAAGGTAATTGGTGAGCTAATGAGTTTGCCTTAGGCAGCCCCAGTTTGCGCAATGAAACCACAGTGTCACTTGCGGTCGTGTTCCAGTATAATAGGCCGCTGTGTACGATGTTACACCTGACGGAAGCAGCGATAACTAAAGCGAAGATAATGACATGTGTGGGTTGTATGTGCTCGCTACTAAGACAGGAATTGTGGCGTTCGATTTTCAATTCGTAAATGATAATAGGGAAGCAGTTAAAAAGTAACTTTATTTTGTTTGGATAATCAACAACAGACACAATTTGCTATATTGTAGGCGTGTTAATCGGTCAAGGTGTCGAGGGTGGCCCAAAATCGTTAAGAGTGGCGGCAATGGGGAGACCTTTGCCCAGCCATAAAATAATACAGGTTTACAGTAATTGGTCAACCATCGCCGCCATTTTGCGCAATTTTGAGTTTCTTTTAGCACTTCTATAACATATAGGTAACAGTTATTTGCGCGCACTTAGAATTGACCTTAATTCGCTCGACATATTTTTTTGGGAAGTCTATAATAAAGAAAAACCTTTATTAAAAACAAGAGAGCAACAAATACTTCTAATTATTTAAATAACTACCTTTCGCAGATATTCTCAGCTATGGCCGATATCAAAACCTGTTAAACAAAATCAACGTTTCATAACGTATACATTTAGCAGCAAGAGCTCTGATTGTGTTCGGTAAATAAGCGCCTAAGGTATAAGTTGTGTACATGTCCACAAAAGTTGAAAGCTAGTGTGCTCGATTTTCGCTCTGCAATATTTTATGTCAAGATTGACACCTGTAGGTTACAGTATACTTTCATTGCTTTTTACCAGCCTTGAGATATTCAATTGAGCAGTCCGCAAATGGTATTACTTACTTTTTTTTGTTGACCAGTTAATTACTTTTGTTTCAGATGAAACATACGTTATCCGCACACTCATACACGCAAACACATGTCAATACTTACATTATACATGTCTCCCGGCAGAGATCAAATCTTCCTGCGTGTACACAACTGTATCACAGATTTGAATGAAACCATTCAGCCGGTGTAGTGTAATGTTACTTCTCCTCTCTTGCCCGTGGATGCAGTAAGAATTTGCGTAAGGGATACCTCCGAAAGATGAGCAGTTCCGAAGATGAGAGTAATGGTGCCTCCCTAACGGATCTCTACATGGAGATCCGTTAGAGAGGCCTGTGTCAAGTAGTGAACGTTTTACGGCTAAAATGATGATGAATGAAAATTAAAATTAAAAAATATTTATTGACAACATATCGACCCTTCTAGTATCAAATGTCGTAAAAGCCAAAATACGACTTTTGGGAAACACGAAAAAACAAAAATGGGCAAACTTACTTTCGCTGTAACTTCTTTGTTTCTATAACTATATTTAAACCATTCAGATATTATCCTTAAAGTTTAGAGTCCTTCCTATTACTATAAGCCTGAAATACCTAGCTATTGCAGGTTAGAAATTAGTTGGCTAATACTACAAAAAAAAACATCATAACTGGTTGTTACTACAAATGTTTTGCCTAAAAAGGTAAATAAGCTGTGTGTTATTTTGTTGTAGTTAGACATTAATAGAAAATAAAGAAATTATTTAGGCAGTAAAAGACTTGTTACACTTGGCAATCAACAACTTACATAGAAGTAAAAGACTTGTTGAATTTGGCGAAATGACTGTTATTGTTGTACATTACCTAAAAATTAACAATATTAAACAAAACATAATCAAGTATTACTAAAACTTTAAATTGACTGATCAAAATAAGGCTATTAATCAATCACTTCTTCAACTTCTTTGTCCTCTTCGTCAGTTTCAATAAGTGTGTCACTTTTATTGTTATCATAAGGCATCTCAAAGAACTTTCTATGAATTTTTTTAGGAATGACTCCTTCTTTACATAGTTTTTATAGATCCTTGTACTTGGCTGCTAGTATTGGTAGTGTTTTTGTGTACATTGGAAGCAATTCTATAGCACTGAGCTCTACCTGGTGTTTTTCTTCTTGGGATTGAGTTGTAGCAGTGTCTTCTCTCCTCTTATTTTTTCCTTTACCTTTGCCCTTTCATTTCTTAACTATTTTTTCAAACAGTGTTACCTTTCAGTTTCTGCTTCGTTTTTCATGAAATATTTAACCTCGATCTGATTCAAGTTCTTTTTTTTAAAGTAGCTACTCTAATCTTCTTAAATTTAATTTTTTTTTGACGTCTCTGTTGTTTGTTTTTTCCACAAGCACTTGCCAGTTGATAAAATCTGTACATTCCATAACTGTCACATCATAGGGTTTTGGCTTTTTTCTCACTGCTTCGAAGTATGAAGGCCATTGCGAGGGGCTCCACACAATAAATTTCTTCACTTCTGCTTCAATAGTCGCATGCACAGAATCGGCAGGGATATTTTGTATGTCCGGGTAGCAGGTAATTAATCTGAATTACTTGTAGATTTTCAGAGACATGTAATAAGTAATTTAGCACTGATAAAGCGGTTTTATTTTTGTTTTTCCCAGTGCAATAATTACAATATAAAAGGGTATTCTTAACACCTTTTCTATCTAATTCGCAAATAGACATGCCATATCTAACTCTTTGAAATACAGATACAAGCTAGTTGCCATCTCTACGCTGCCCCTTTTGCCATCACACTCACCCCAGGTATAACAGAAGACATTTTGTGTGATACTTTCATATACAGTAAAGTTATATACTGCATACATACGCGAGTAATGCAAAAGCATACTTTTTCCGAATGGTGTGTTAAGTACTTTTTGTAAATCGAAACAACATGTTACAGTCTCGGCATCCTTCAAAATTTGATGAGCTTTAAATCTTTTATAAGTAGCTTCATTATCTTCTCAGTGTATTTCAAACTTTTCTTTGTCTATTTCATTCATGTCATTTTCGGAATTTTCTGCCTTAGAACAGAACGTGCATTTATCTCTTTTAGGGCTGTGAAAACCAAGATCATACTCATTGAGGAAAATACTCCTAAACATGGATTCGCTTACGCTTTCTTCATCCTTCTTTTTGCAATCTTCTGACATATTGGTTACAAAATGTAGTATCAGCCATGTGTTTCAGAAATTTGTCCTTTACCTCATTTTTTAAATTATTTTATACAATGTAATGGTGGTTACATCATTTTTTTTGTCTAATAATTGTTTTAGGTCGTAAAAAATCTGAGTAGTAAAAACCATTTTTTTAGGAATATCAAAATTTTAAATATACAGTCCGATAGAGCTTGTTTTACTTAGTAAGAAAACACCAAGAAGTCATTTTGGCCAAAATGGCTTTTACGACATTTGATACTCGAAGGGTCGATATATGAAATAGGAACAGTTACATTATTTTTAGTTATAATAATGTAGAAAAACATGGGTACCCAAACAAGGATTCCCTGTGTTATGGCGTACCAATGATGATAATGATCTATCATAGTTTTGCTCAGTTTGGAACTAAGCAAAGCTTATGATACATTACACAAATCACTATTTATTTAAATGGAATTTCGTGAGGTATCTATTTAGGTATCAGTAAATAAAATCGGCCAAGTGTGAGTAGGACTCGCGCACGAAGATTTCTGTACCATTATTTTAATTTATTTATTTATTTTTAAAATGAATATACATCTAATTATGCTTTTTTTAATATTTATTTAATTCTGTTTTTAATATTTGTTGTTATAGCGGCAACAGAAATACACAAAAAAATTCAACTGCCTAGCTATAATGGTTTATGAGATACAGTCTGGTGACAGACAGACAGACAGACGGACATCGGAGTCTTAGTAATATGGTCCCGTTTTTACCCTTTGTCTAACGAACCCTAAAAAAATACCGCATCAGAAGTGTGGTAAGTTGAACAGTTGATCAACACATGGAACCTAGATAATACGTATAACGTTATTTATCGACATGATAATAATCAAATATCTTTACATTTTTTATATACTATCAAATGACGAGACAAGCCGAAGGCCCACCTGATATTACGTGATAACCTCTACCTAATATAACAACTAAAATGCCGTGGTGATCACGTTCACTAAGCACGTTACTAACGCTGCATTGCATTGCGCCCGTCACCCTGCGACAGAGTTGTAAGGTCCCTTCAAAAAAGGGTCCCGAAACACAGCAATACAGAAATTACTGCTTGGCGGGAGAAATAAGTATGTTGGTAGTATTTCCCCGGATGAGCTCTTTACTATTACAAAAATATTACTACTACAAAAACATTGCATTAAAAATATGTGTTAAGAATTTGTATCACCGAATGTAAAACAGAATGTTTGCATTCGATTGTTAGTTTATCTAACATGCACCCGTGTGTACACAATCAGGCGTCAATACAATGTTTAGTTTTCATATCTCGTGTTATTTTTGTGAAGTGGTCAGTATTTGAACGAGACCTTTGGAGATTTGTTTGCCGTTACTGTAATAAATAACTAACCAGAATGCCGATGAATTAATAATAATCCATTTACACGATGGATTTAGGGTTTCTTTCACTCTCTCTCTCTCTCTCTCTTAGGCATTTAAAACTAATCGGAATATGATGATGGGGTCTACCTTTCTGATCTGTTTTTGCTCTTTTAATATTTTGCATTATCGTGTATTTATCGCGTAATTTACCCTTTAAACCTTTATTGTTATCACGAAGTTTCGACCGGATTGTACCTATTATTGTGGTCGCGGGCAGATTTTTACAATAATTTATCACTATATATTAGAACCGCGTGGGGTGCCGGCAGTAGAATGATACCCCTCCTCTCATGCCCATGGATGCAGTAAGAGCCTGCTAAGGGATACCTCCGGAAGATGGGCAGCAGCGTCTATCCGTGTATCAACATCCCATACTGCGCTCACCAACCCGCCTGCCAAGCGTGGTGAGTATGGCAAACTACCCCTCATGGAGATCCATGAGGGAGGCCTGTTGTCATCAGTGGACGTTTTATGGCTGAAATGATATATTAGAAAATGCTATCAGATTCACTGACAGGCAACGTACAGCCCAATACACTGAGACTTTTAAAATAGAATTTCAAATTTTCAGGGTACGTTTGTAGTGGTGCAAAACCACCCACTAAGTGGAGATTTTGGAAATTGAAACTGTAAGGGGTAAAAGGACGTTCATAATTGTTTTTACAAATGTGCCATATCTCTAAAACCGTGCATAGTATATGCTTGGAATTTGGAATGTAGACTTCTCATTGCAAGCAATGACGTGTTAAAGGATTTTGAATTTTTTTTTGTGTTGTGAATTTATGATAAAGTTAATAATGGATTTTTCTCACAGAACTAACTAGAATTCTTGAAACTTTTGCGATCTGATACAATTTCAAACTATAATATCCCAAAACTGAACGGAGTCTGTTTTATTTGAATAAAATTGTGTAAGATAGTTAATATTCATCCACGTCATTAAGAAATCCCAAAACAATGAATCAAAATGTTTCAACAGAACAATGTATGCAATTAAAACAACATCCAATTAATAAGACGAATTGACAGCAAAAGAACAAATTAAGAAGCCAGTAAAGTTTGTGAACATCATTGACCTAAATACATTGAATGTTGCTCAAATGATATAATGATACTAGATAATTAATTTTCCTGAGATAAAATCAAATTTACTGAGGGTATAGGGCGATCAAAAACATGTGTTGTCTCATAAGATATACGAAAGATTATATTCGAAGATTAAGCACTACCGTAACTGTGCCCAACTGTAACCATGCAATTTTTATTGTTTTATTTTCTCATTGTCTTTTATTTCTGTTAAAGTTTTATTTCATTTTCTAGAATTTATGTGGTATTAGTTTTATAAATTTTTGTCTAGTGTTAATAATCCATTAAGTTTAGCTTGGGACTAGATGATGCTGTGTGCTCAGCTATTATATTTTATTTCATTAATTATTAATTTTTTAAAAAAATTTGTAATATGTTTTTTGGATTTAAGTAACCTGAATAAAACATTTTATTAACACATTACTTGACAACTCCGAAATAAAAATTAATTGCTGAATGCACATTGCACGATGCCAATGTGATTAGTATCTTAAAAATAGCGTTCATAGTTCATAGTATTCACAACCATGATATTCAAACCCATATTCTGATTCATCCTATAGTAGCATCGCAACATTAGTATTGAAAGTGAATTGGTATTGTCTGATGGTACAAAGCAACTGGTAATTTTGTCTTCATCGAATCGCAGTAAGTAGTGATTAACCACGATGGCTTATGATCTATTGCATAAGAAAGTAAAAGTTTTGATGGTGTATTGTTTATGCAAGTAAAGGTTTAGCGTTTAGCGGTTCATAATGCACAATAAAAGATTCCGCTGAGATTTTAAATGACAAAATGAAATGGAAAACCATATAAAAAAATGTTCGATTCCGGTGGGATTGACGTTTTAAATTGACATTAAACTTTAATGGAAAATGTTTATTTTATTATTTTTTGAATACGTTTAAATAAAAACTTGTTTGTTGAAAAGTTTTTTTTACTTCTAATTTATTTTCAAATAACCGTATTGAAAAACGTTTTGGGTTTGCACAGATACAGTTTCAATTAGATCTCGTTTTTTTTTAAAACTCCGTTATGATGTTCATAATTATGGATCCATATAAGGAATCAGAAAAGAAATAAGGGGTGTAAGGGGTCTCACCAACATCTTTGAGGCCCAAGCCAACCTTACCTGCAAGCGGTACACCCTGCTAAATAACAGACAAGGCACTGGCGACCTACCTACCAACCCGCACTAGACCAGCGTGGTGGGTTATGGTCCAAACCCCTTCCCTATGATGTACACTTTTAGAAACAGGCCCCCAGTGCCCGGCGTCTCCAGTGGGAATACCGCCGATGACAGTAGGCTGGTAACCCCTGGAGCATGGGGCGCATACAATCCCCGGGTGAGGTCGCACTGTCAAACAACCACAGCTCGAAATATGGACTCCGAAAAACTAAACATCTTGACGTCTAACGCCAGAACTCTCCGTACTGAGGATAGACTAGTCGAACTAGAAAATGCTTTACAGCATATCAGATGGGACATAATTGGGCTCTCTGAAGTCAGAAGAGATGGGGAGGAAATCCTTGAGAGAAACAATAGCACATTCTTCTTTGTTGGAAAGGGTAGTCACAATGGTGTAGGATTCTTGGTATCTAGAAAATGGAAATATAACATCAAAGAATTTGTATCTTTTTCCGATAGAATAGCACTAATCAAATTCCAAATAAGCGAGAAAAAGTCTCTTACCATCGTACAGGTTTATGCACCTACATCCTCACACTCCGACGAAGAGATTGAAGACATGTATGATTTACTCAATCATGCATGTGATCAATATAGAGGAACCTGGACGTTGGTAATAGGAGATTTTAACGCAAAACTGGGTCCAAGGTTAGACACCGACAATCATGATATACAAGGGCCACACGGGCTGGGCACTAGGAATGAGCGTGGTACTCGCTTATTACAATTTGCTTTTGGCCAGACTATGAGCATTAGCAATAGCTTCTTCTACAAAAAGCCTCAGCGTCGCTGGACCTGGTTTTCACCTGACAAAATTACCAAAAACGAGATAGATTTCTGCCTTTCATCAGACAAACGGATAGTTAACAATATTGAAGCCATAAATAATTTCAAATTTTCCTCAGACCATAGACCTTTACGCATCACACTTAAATTTAACCTCAAAATTCACCGAATTAAAGTAATAAAGAGCTCAATAAAACGTTTGGACAGACTAAGTTTGCTTAACAATAAAGAAAGTTACATAACAGATTTAAAAAATAGTTTTAGTCCTCTTCCTTTAGAAGACTTAGACAACACTGAAATTCAATATAAAAATATTCTCGAAAATATTAAAAAGGCCAGCCTAAAGATTAAAAAGCAACACAATAGAAGCAATAAACTCAGCGATGTAACAAAATCTCTTATCGAGGAAAGACAAAAACTAACAATTCATTCTAGTGAACACAGCGTCAAGGACAAGGCTGTTAAAAGGAGTATTCGTAAAGATGTTAGAAATCATAACACAAAATTAGTACAAATAGCTTTAGAGAGGAACCGTAACCTCAAAACGGCCATAAAAGGAACGGAAATAGGGAAATCATCGATAGGAAACCTCAGAGATAGCAACGGAATAAAACAAACTGATAGACTATCAATACTTAACGTTTGTACTGAATATTATAAGGGACTTTACACAGCTAACACAGGTCTTACTCACAATCCGAAAATAACACAATACTCATGCTCAGAACACGTTGAGTGGATCACTGGATCAGAAGTTCACAAAGCACTCAAAAGCATGAAGTACAGTAAAAGTCCTGGTCATGATGATATAACAACTGAAGCCCTGAAAATTGGTGAGCCGGCCCTTCTCCCTCATATTACAAATATGTTCAATTCTATTTTAAAAACCGGCAATCTTCCTAAAAAATTCTGTCATTCAAACATAATTCTGATTCACAAAAAGGGCGACAAATGTAACATCAATAATTATCGACCCATCAGCCTTGTTTCACACCTCTATAAAACGTTTATAAAGGTTATTGAAAATCGCATTTCTGCCCTACTAGATATGCACCAACCACTAGAACAAGCAGGCTTTCGACGAGGTCTTAGTACCACAGACCACCTCCAATCGGTAAACCAATTAATTGAAAAACATATTGAGTTCAAGATCCCGTTGTACCTTGCCTTTGTGGACTATTCCAAGGCTTTTGACAGTATTCACCATAGCTCATTGTTTCAAGCACTACACAACCAAGGAATCGAACCAACATACATACATTTATTGCGCAACATCTACAACAACAGCACAGCTGCAGTCAAATTGCATACTCCGGGCCCATCGTTTCCTATTCAGCGCGGAGTAAAACAAGGAGACCCTTTATCTCCTAAACTCTTCACTGCCACCTTGGAAGAAGTTTTCAAAAATCTTTCCACAACCTGGGCTAATAGGGGGATTGTCGTCGGTAATAGTAGGTTAACAAACCTTCGCTTTGCCGACGACATTGTCTTATTCTCCTCAACAGCGACCGAACTTAGCTTGATGATCAACGAACTAAACACCGCTAGCCTCGAGGTTAGACTGAATATGAACATGGAAAAGACCAAAGTCATGTCAAACAGCACTGAGCGCCCCGTTTACGTGGCAGGTGTGGAGATCAAATACGTTCTGGAGTACCTTTATCTTGGCCAAATTGTCTCTTTCCAGGCGAAAGCAGAAAAAGAGGTTGCTAGACGCACTGAGAACGCCTGGAAGAGCTTTTGGTCAATGAAAGACCTGATGAAGGGCAAACTTCCACTATCCCTTAAAAGGAAACTCATGGACGTACGTGTTCTCCCCATCCTGACATATGGCTCTCAGACTTGGTCTTTGACAAATCATCAAAAGTCTGCCCTCGGGGTATGCCAGCGAGCTATGGAGCGCAGTATCCTAGATATTAAGCTGTCAGACCGCGTGCGGAACAGCATATTGCGCTCCAAGACACAGATCGCTGATGTTGGTCAGAAAGCAGCAAGCCTAAAGTGGAACTGGGCCGGACACGTTTGCCGCATGCCCGACGATTTTTGGGCGAAAATAACCACAGAGTGGACCCCAAACGCATGTCGGCCGCGCGGACGACCCAGGAGGAGATGGCGGGATGAGCTGGACACTCATATGAGCACGTGGCCTGTCACAGCGTTAAATCGCGAAGAGTGGAAGAAGGGAAGGGAGGCCTTTGCCCTGCAGTGGGACAGTGGAGGCTAAATAATAAAATAAATAATAATAAAAATAAATAAATAATAAGGAATCGCAAGGACTTCTCAAATATTGTATGTACATGAATACGCCCATGCGAGATTGCAAAGTTGGTTTGTATGCCGGTTCAATTGACAAAACCAGATTATGTTAAACTTACATTCAAAATCTGTTTATCTAGTTATCTAATAGAAGATGTATATTCGATGATTTCCTGGTCGTTACACAAGTAACAGAGTGGGTGTAGGCATGGTTTCTGTCGACATTATAATGTAAACTAGAGGATACTTTGTAAGATTTGTTATGAAGGCGACGAATTGATAAACAACTATTTGAATGTAGTTGTTTATATTATTGCAATGGTAAAAAATGGAGTGAGGGGGTGAGGGGGGGTGCCTTCATACAAACGGTATAAAATTTTATCCGTGACCATGACGTGTGAAACTGCTAAAAATATCAGGTAACTCAAAAAGACTCAAATCATGGTGAATATCCCGTAAATGACGAGCTCTGTGGCGCAGCGGGCGAAGGTCCGCCTGCGACGCAAGGGGTTGCGGGTTCGATTCCCGCCTCGGGACAATGTCTGTACGATCTGCAGATATTTGTTCAGTGTGTTCTGGGTGTTTTTCTATATTAATAAAAAACTCTATCTATGTAGTATAAAGTATTAAGTATATCAGTCATCTAGTACCCATAACACAAGCTCTGCTTAGCTTGGGGCTAGATGATGCTGTGTGATTTGTCCAGCATTATTTATTTGTTTATATTATTTAAATATTGCATATAACAAGTATTACATTTTTGAATAAGAAATGAATAATAAATTATAAAGCTATAGAGTTTGTTTGTTTGGTTGAACTCGATAATTATTTACACATATTTAACCGGGTATTTATCGCGTTATTTACCTTTATTATTGCCCGACGTTTCGACAGGATTGCACCCATCGTGGTCCCGGGAAAGGTAAATAACGCGATAAATACCCGGTTAAATATGTGTTAATAAAGTGTCGTGATCGCGAAAGTTTAAAAAAGAACTCGATAATGTCAGTAACTAGAAGATTTAAATTGAAAAACATATTTGAGTGCTGCATAGCCCATTCTCAAGAATCAAGAAAGCTAGTGTGGTATAAAATCTAGTTCAAAAGACCCATTAACTTTAAGCGTACGTATAACAGGATCTTTAGTTGTTGAATATAACAGTCTCTGCAATTTGGTTACACAAACTTTAGGTCAATATCATCATCATCATCTCGGCCGTAAGTAGGACTTCTCCACGTCCACTTGTGGACATGGGCCTTCCTCATGTATCTACAAGATCATGAGTGGGTTGCTGCTTACTCTCCACGCTTGGCAGGCTGTTTGGCGAGCGCACTACGGGACGTTGATACACGGAAAAAATTATGCCGCATATCTTCCGGAGGTATCCCTTGGCAGATTCTTTCCACATTCACGGGCAAGAGAGGTGAGGAAACATTCTACTGCCGGTACTTACAAAGTCGGTCTTAGGTCAAGATGACTCATTTGAATCGTGTCAACACACGTGGAATAGTTTTCTCACAATTTCACAAAACCTCTAACGTGTGTCACCGGGTCTCGGATACATGCGGCTTACAAAGCTTAATGTCTGAGGACGTAGCCTCTATACCAAATATATCCGGATTGCGTGACGGGACTGTGATAAGTTATGAACTTGTTACTGTCAACTTCTTCTTTAGCTTCATTCTTGTTTGATTTGGGTTTGTGTCGTCCATTACTGTCATCTTTATTTAACACATTCTGTTTGAATATTTAAGTTTTGTAAGCTGTTGTTTTTTTTTCTGACTTCAATTTTAGGTTTCTGGAAGAAACTAAGCAAACTGTCTTTTTCAGGGTTCCGTACCCATAGGGTATAAACTGGACCCTATTACTAAGACTTAGCTGTGCGTCTGTCCGTCTGTCTGTCACCAGGATGTATTTCATGAACCGTGAATGTAACATTTGAAATTTTCACAGATGTATTTCAGCCGTGGGATGCCGGCAGTAGAATGTAACCCCTCCTCTCATGCCTATGCAGTAAGATACTGCTAAGGGCTAACGCCAGAAGATGGGCAGCAGCGTATTTCCGTGTATGAACATCCCGTACTGCGCTCGCTAACCCGCCTGCCAAGCATGGGGAGTATGGCACCTACCCCTCATCTCTATGAGGGGTGGTTGCCATACTCTCCATCCATGAGGGAGGCCTGTGTTCAGTAGTTTTACGGCTGGAATGATGATGATGATGATCATAACACGTGAACATACATGTATAAGTAAATTAAGGCGGAAAATATGCAAATAAATGTGATTTACGAAAAACTCTCCCTAATTACCTGTTTGTGCCGTAAAGTTTCTCAAAGGTCAATTATTTTAGAATTTTTCTTTATTGACTTTATTTTTATTTTAATCTTCCTTCTTCCGGTAAGTTTCCATAAATTGGAAAATATGGAGGAGGCCTACACCTAGTAGGTGGCCACGGGATGAAAATGATGATTAAGTTATAAAATCGAACGTAATTTCAAATTAAGAAATGTTCGATTTTCAAGATGATTTTGTTGAAAGCATGAGTTGGCATGATTCTATAAAACTCAGTATTTTTTACAAACGCTTTGATCCTATGACTTTACGTTCATTGTGTTAGCAATAAAGAGGTGGACAGCCCGCAGCTATTGTTGATGCATGAAACTGGTCCAACTTAAGATAAAGCTATGAGAATGTATAATGTCGTTAGTGAGGTCTTATTTATGAATACTTGGAAACTAGCCCCGGATGCAATGCTAGGAAACATGACTTTTTAAAGCCGTTTTAGTAAGTGTTATGCTTTTGGAGTTTGACTTTTGTAATTGCCTCTAGGATTTTTATGAATAATGTTAGCAGAACATTTATCATGATTAGCGTTTTGAGTATTCGATTTTTTCTGTCGCGATTGACGCATATGACGCTGACCGTGGTTTTTTTCAGTGTTTTTTTTTTAAATAACATAAACTCAAATGATCACAGTTAAACTAAAAAACTCGAAAATACGACGTCACGGTAAATTATATAATATTTTCCCGTCGGTGATATTCGGTCATAACTAAAGTTATATTTTAAGTTATCATATACTTTTAGTTTTACTTTACACCAAACATTACAATCAATGGTAGTAAATAAATGAAGGTCTAAGGCGATATTATATGCCAATAATAGTATGTTTACTTTGAAGTCGTAACTCAGCCATAAAAAATACAAAATGTAACTGGTCTAATGGCAGAATCTAGATACTTAGGTGTGTTTTGTTACTGTGTAGGTGGAAGATATGTGGATGTGTCCTTATGCATAATTTATATATTATATTTTATATACATTAGTATTTATTACGAAGCATTATTGGACAGGTCAGCTGAATAAGCCAATGGTTTCCTTAGGACAATTTCCTTATGTTCTTCCCAACCCAAATGAACTGAAAAGAAGCTAATGCCCATCAGCTAGATTAATGATTTGCGAACGGCTGCTGGATGCCGCAAGCTGGAGACAGATATAATATAATACGCTTTATTGTACACCCTAAAATTTCTGGTTCTGGACCAAAACTTTGAATTTCTGTCTATTATAGATATTCTTATCCAAAATAAATATGAATGTACCTAAAAAAAAACTATGTTATGCACTTGTTTGCATACTCGTACCTGTGACTTTGACTATTTCTTCAAAGCGATCACTGAAGTAATAATGCTCTAAGAGCTGACAAAATATAATTTACGCTAGGAATAACGAAATTCATTATGTTTTAATCAAAACACATCAAGTTTTACAAAGCTCCGACTTTACCCCTAAAACTACAACGAACCGGCAGTGCCGTGAAAGTTCCGCTTGCTTACAATTCATAGACTCCGTAAGTGCTTTCATGAGCTTAGCGATTAAATATTAATTTACTGCTTGCGGCTTTTCATGCTTTTTACGCGGATGTCTTAGTGTTTATCAACATCTCAGCCATAGGACTGATGTCCACATCCACTGCTGGACATAGGCCTCCTATCGTGGAACTCCAAGATCATATATGATGACAATACCACGCTTATAAGCGTGTTTTTGCCATACTCGTCGCGCTTCACAGACGGGTTGGTGAGCGCAGTACGGGATGTTGATACACGGAAAGACTTATCCCCATTCCCATGATTCTTACTGCTTCCACGGGGATGTTCTTGTAATAGAACCTACATTGGTCAAATTTAATTCTAATACCTTATTAATTGTCAATCCTAACCCTATAAAAAGAAGCAGATAAGCAAAGGATGATCGTCATTTATTTCGAAGAATATTATTCCTTTTCTAGTGTGTAATTTCTCTTTTCTGTTTCGCTCAGACTATAAACAGCACGCGGCTTTACATCGCTTGACAAATTCATAGCACCTCGTCCAAACTTAACCAAACTCGGCTTAAGCAATCAATGAAAAGTTCTATAATGGGCATTAAAGTTTCTGTAATTTGCATGTCCTTTGCTTTCATATGATGTCTTGATAATAATTTAGCGTTCATGTAGTTCTCCTAAAATAAACATTACGAAGGAGGTCGTTGTCGCTTTGCATAATCTAAACACGTTGTTTCTAAGTTCAGACATTTCGTACACATGTAGCTATAATTCATGATGACGTATAAGATGCTGAAGTATCTAGTTGATTGAGCAAGATTGATTAATTTTGCCTTTAATCTATACCAGGTTCGGGGAAAACCTTGTGTATTACTATAATTTCCTTCCTATCCTTCTTATGAATATCACTAAGTGATTTGAGAGAGTTTAGCGATGTTCACGATATTCATCGCAAAAAGAAAAACATACCAGACGCTTTTAAAGTCACCAACTTAAAATACGTGTTTATTGATTCATTCAATTGTATACGCACATTCATGTATAACTTGACCAAGCAGCTTGCAATCCAGTAAAACAATTAAATAAATAACAAACCAGCAGGCAATGTAAGACCATCTCTTTTCACTTCCTAACTACTTTAAACTTTGGAGGTCTAGTAGTGATTTTATTTTTTATTTTAAGTTTGTAAGATCGATAAAAATGAATAATATTGTACTAAGAAATTGAAAATATATGTCCCTACTAGTTATTTAAGTTCCAGAGGCTATAAGTTTACTACTTGATTTTTATAAATCTCATTTTATACAAACGTAGTTTTGAAAAGTAATGAAGTTCAAAAGTCTGAAGATTATACAGCTATTGATGTTGTCACGGTCCAACTTTCGATTACCTTTGAATACGACATCTATTTATGCAAATGTTAGGAACAAAATGTCAACGAAATGTAATCCTATACGAAACATCATAGAGCAGACGACTTCGTCGTTAATCATACATCATTGGTCTCATGTAAACAAACGGTCAAAAAGAGTCAGGCCTTTTACATATTATAATCTAGATTATATTAAAAGCGCTAGCATGGTATTCATGCTGTTCGAGACGCTGCAGTGTCTGGGACATTGTTAGATGAATTAGGTATGCTTAGCACCTAAACCGTCCTCTCAGTTTAGTCAGCTATTATTAAGAGGAAGGAACTGGTCAATAAGCCTGCCGCGAAAACGTTGCATCTAATTTAGCCATAAGAATGAGGTTAAATCTGAAATCAATATAATTAGAACATAAAAATAACTTTAATAATGCTTGATCATCATCATCATCATAATTTCAGCCGTGAGACGTCCTCTACTGAACACAGGCCTCCCTCATGGATCTTCATGAGGGGTAGTTGCCATACTCACCACGCTTGGCAGGCGGGTTGGCGAGCGCAGTACGGGATGTTGATACACGGAAAGACGCTGCTGCCCATCTTCCGGAGGTATCACTTAGCAGGCTCTTACTGCATCCACGGGCATGAGAGGAGGGGTAACATTCTACTGCCGGTACCATCATCATCATCATCGGCCTTTTCGTCTATTACAGACGATTCAGGTAATGCCTGTGGTTTGGGAGTTGCATTTTTTTAAATGACTAAACAGTCCTATCCTCGACCTCACTGCGCGACCGCAGTTTTGGCAGACGTGGGTGTCCATTACAGTTGGTGAGTTGGATGTATCTGCCTGTCGATGCCGTCTCGCTCGTTTCTCGGCTAATGAGACAAACCAGGTTTGGTCGTGGTGTTTAAGACCTTCGTGTAAGTTTTTTCTCCATTCTGGTCTGTTCTCAGCCAGTGCCCAGTCACTACGCTTGATGTTAAACGCTGCCATGTCTCTCTTTGCGCAATCTTTATATCGGAGCATGGGTCTTCCCACTGCTCGTTTGGCGTTAGCGATTTCGCTTAACAAAATAGTTCTTGGTAGATGGGACTCATCTATGCGATGTATATGTCCTAGCCACCTTAGACGGCGCTGTTTGCCGGTACCCCACGGCCAGTAATGCTTAATGCTTGATACTTTAATTTAATTTCTTGTCACATATATTTTGCAGCTGCGTCGTCAAGACGTAAAGCAGGTAATTTCTACTATCATCATCCAAAGCCCGATTTTACCCACTGATCTCCCTATTTTACTACCATTTTTTACGGTCAAAAAATTAACATCAAAGAACACAATTACACAATGACGTTTATTCTATATGACTGTGTCACGTTAGTAAATATCCACTAGCTCTTCTACCAAAACCTTCCAAAGTATTGAATGCATGGCCGTTTCGTAACGTTGCACTATTAAAAATGTGTCATTCAAAATGGCGTAACGTCGAATAAATCGAAACTGTCACAGTTTGATCGCAAGATAACTTTTATCTATAGATGTCTGCAGGTGTCTATAAGCTTTGAGTGGCAAGGATATAATTGTATTAAATTAAAGATTTGTTATTTGATTTTGGTTCAATGAAACTACGTAGGAATGTCAAGGTGGTTCTGTAATAATAGGCTAGATGAAATGTTTTTTGTTGGTCATGTAGATCAAAAATATTATTGGACACGTATTTTTATTCACATCTAGGTATTATGCCTTGTTAGAACGTCACGAAAGGTTATTTATTATTTTCTAAAAGCAAATTAAGTACATTATTTTCTATACTTTACATTACATTCTATACATTACATAACATTAAATACATTATTTTATAAAAGCCAAAATTACTTGACTATTATTTTTTTCGTTATTATCTGACGATTATATTTATATGGTATTTTAATTTCCATACCCAGTCATCATGCTCATTCTAAAAGACATTAACTCAGAGATATTTAAGACTACGAAAAACATATATGTTAATTAATTGTAACTTTTTAATCATTAATCCAAAATCAAATACTGAGATTGTATTTGCAAACGATTCTAAGCATACTCAAAATGTAAATTCACAACTTATGAATATTTGAACTGACTTGTTGCTTCCATATTACTTAGCGTTTGCTTCAAGCTCTTACACAGTTTATGAAAAAAACAGCTAGGTAACTATTATGATTAAGTTTTGTATGAAAAGAATTGGAAATACTCCTTTCAAAAAGAGTGTCGTATCATAAATGCCGTAGCAGTTTTTTTTACTAAGCTGTGTTGGCCGAATGTTTGGCCACTCCCTTTCAATCCAAAAGGCATGGGTTCGGTTCGGTTCGTCTCGTAAAGGCGTTCGGTTCTACCTGACTTATCAATTTTATTATTTACTAACTTGTCAACACAGAAAAAAGACTCTGGGCCCCTGGCTGTTAACAAATTAGTAAATAATAATATAAATAAGTTCCCGAAGGGGAACGAAATGATCATGATCGATCGCACACGCACACGGTTCATATATTATGGTGGTGGATTCCCATGCGCGATGTGTTCAGGACCTGTGCTCAGGACGCACACTTGGCAAACGTGGACAGGGAGTGTCATTCAATGTTTTGTTAATTTTTCAAGAGGCATACCACTTATTGTTAATTTTTGAGGTAAATCCTCTTCAAAAATGAACAACGCACTTTGGTGTGCTTCGTAGTACAAAAATACGTTATAGGTTAATACAAGTACTCACACTATAGTATAATAATATTCATAAAAATACAATTAAATGTTTAAGAAATTATTTAAATAATTAAATCAAAAATCAGATAGATTTGATTGTAACATCATCGATAGAATTGTCTTTTTTGATGCGATACCAGTAAAGTTATTGATATGGCTTCAAAAATAGGCTAACCCTGTTTTGGACTTAATAAACCAAGTGTTTTAAATGAGCTGTGTCTCTAATCAGTTCCAGGATCTTTTAGAAGTTAGATTGAGTTACAACTTCTTCGGAGTCTCGTATTGGAGATGTTTGCTCTGACTAACAGAACGCTTTAAGACTTATATATAACGTGTACTATTGATTTAAACCTTATTGCTTATCTAAGTGGGTAACATTAAATAACTTAACGTTTTTGGTTATTCTTTTTCCACTCTAATACTTAAATGTATTATTATTAAGAGCCTGTACTGTCCCACTGCAGGGCAACGGCCTCCCTTCCTTCCTTCCACCTTTCTCTGTCTTGAGCTACTGTGGTCCAGTCTTCCAATTATGCGTCGAGTTCGTCTCTCCATCGACGTCTCGGTCTGCCGCGAGGTCGTTTCCTGTCTTGTGGGATCCATTCGGTAGTGGATTTAGCCCATGACTTATCCGGCCTGCGGCAGACGTGACCCGCCCAATCCCACTTCAATTGGCCCGATTTTTGGGCGACGTCTGCGATCTGTGTTTTGGAGCGCAGTTCACTATTTTTTATCCGGTCTAACAATTTGACTCCTAGGATACTGCGCTCCATCGCTCGCTGGCAAACCCCAAGTCTGCTCTTTTGCAAAGCGGTCAATGACCAGGTCTGTGCGCCATAGGTAGGCAAAATGCACATGTCCATGAGATTTCTTTTGAGTGTCAGTGGCAGATCGCCTTTCATTAGATCTTTCATAGACCAATAGCATAATAATAAAATATAATAAATGTATTGGATATATTAAATGTTTTTTTCTCTTTTATAGGTAAGTGAAATATGTATAATATCTTTAAAAACAATATACGATCCCTAAACTCAAAAACCGTTTTATTTGTTAAAAAATGATTCACCTACATAATATAGAAAATGTAGAGATAGATATAAGTACACAACAAAATAGTTAACTTGGAGCTCGTTAGCTGTACTGCAGTAATCATCATCATCATTTCAGCCGTAAAACGTCCATTACTGAACACAGGCCTCCTTCATGGATCTCCATGACAGGTGGCTCATACTCACCACCTTGGCAGGCGGGTTGGTGAGCGCAGTACGGGATGTTGATACACGGAAAGACGCTACAGCAGTAATGACCCGGTGTAATAATTCTAATCAACGCAAAAACCTTCTTAATAAATATCCCCAATAATAAACTAAATGACAAGTACAATCCGTTACTTTTTAAGTACAATCCGATTGAATCCGCCCACATGCCGGCAAAAAGCATCAGATACGTTTGAAAACTAAAATGTCTTCCGACTGAGGTCTAAATTTATGGCATTGTGGCTCACAGCTCGAATAAGAACTTGCCTGACAGTTATCACGTAGAAATGCTTGAATGTTACTATTGTTGTTTAAGCCTCTAGGATTTATGCGGTGTAAACTTTAAATACTTGTAATAGAGTCCATGTAGTATCTTGTTTGGTATATTTAGACGCGCATTCGTGTCGATCCTAACTGTTGGGAAAGGTTCCAAGTATTGGATTGAATTTACATCCCAGACTGAAACTCAAATGCGGCTTTATCTATTTAACAATTCAACTTGACCAAATGGCTTGGCTGCTTATAGATTCTGGGATTTGGGTGGCTTTTAAGTTTACATGGCAGTTGGTATATTTCGAACCATTGAATTGAGTACACGAAAGTGTTCAACCTTTACTGAATTTGGGCCAAATGATGATGCTACTCTTGTTACGAATTACATTCTACAGTTTATCTGCCATGTTATTTTTAACAATTATCTGTGTTAGAAAAACACATCCCTTGTTAAGCAATGAGGCGTTTAAATAAAAAGTTAAAAGTTCAAAACTAGTTCTCTCGAACCTCATAGGTGGCGTTAGATTTCTTGTCTTGTCTTCTTATTTTATGGCTTTTGTGTTTGGTTTTACAAAATTCTGCCAGTTTCAAGTTAATTTATAAATTATTATGTTATTTGGCTGGCCATGTAGGCGGCCATTTTCTAATGTTCTGAGAATCTTCTAGATTTTTTTAATGGTAGGAAACATAATTTGACAATTACAGCAATTTTGCTCACCAACTCGCTTCCTCCGCTTACCAGCTCCATCTGGTAGGTTTAGTATAAAGCCCTTTTTTAGTTTTTTATTGAGAACGCTTATCAAGAAGTATTAGATGATGTCTTTTCACAAAACAAACGGCAGTACACATCTGCCTACATCCATAAACTGACCACTAATTGATTAATCATCATCATAATCTCAGCCGCTGGATGTCCACAGCTGGACTTAGGCCATTGAATTGTGAACTGTTTAGCATTATTTATTTATGTATCTCCAATGATCAGCACATCATGAGGGGCTTAGAACTAGCTAATAATATTTTCTAAATATAACGATCAACGGAATTTGCAAAGACAGCCACTTTAACAACAAGAAAAAGATATGCACACCTCTTCAAAAATATACATCTGTGATTATCTGAGTACAAAGCGTGTACATTTTTGTTCTCTTTTCAACACGCTTTTATTATCTGCACCTGTAAACTTGTAACGGAATATTCGACATATCTATTTAAAGAAATTTTTGAACGTTGTTTTATTAAACCCCATATCAGAGTTATTTAAAACTTTGCATACAGAACAATGACCGATGACAATACGACGTGTTTTTTTGTTTAAACTATTATTTTTATCCACTTTTCTTTATATATTTTTACTTGTGTATAGTATTGTATGTGTAGCCGTGGGGTGCCGGCAGTAGAATGTTACCCCTCCTCTCGTGCCCGTGGATGCAGTAAGAGCCTGCATAGGGATACCTCCGGAAGATGGACAGCAGCGTCTTTCCGTGTATCAACATCCCGTACTGCTCTCGCCAACCCGCCTGCCAAGCGTGCGTGAGTAGTGCAACTACCCCCCATGGAGATCCATGAGGGAGGCCTGTTCAGTAGTGGACTTTTTACGGCTGGAATGATGATTGTGTGACAGGAATTAAATTATTTTCAACCACTTTTAAGCCGTCTGTTGATTCAACAAGATTATTAACAGTAAAACACTTGGGGTTAAGAACAAGGTAAATCTTTATATTTCTACCAACAATATGACAATGTCCTTACTAACATTGACATTGACATAAACCTAGATGCAGTCAATGGTCAACCATTACACCACACATTTTGAATCTGACATCAATATATTACAGAGCCAGCAAAAGGCTCAAACCATAAATCGCGAGACGACATGTTTGCCAGACGCAGGACATACTTAGTTTGTACTAGGATTACTGTGAAACTTGATACGATATGAAAGAAGACGCATAAATCAATGACTCGGCTGTGCTTGTGATGTGATTTACCTTGATATCTGGTTTGGGTCATTTATTACATTGTATTATTCAGGTTTATCGACCTGTTCTGTCCTATGACTAAAAGCTGGCTAAGCTGAGAGGATGGTATAGGTGCTGGGTAAGCATAATCAAACTTAAAGTGTCCCAGGCACTGCAAAGTCAAAATCAGTAAGTGTTTGTTTGGTAGAGCAAAAAATGCAACGTCCCGTACAGCATAAGTACCAGTTGCTAACGCTGCATAAATCATCTACAACAGAAGTGAAGGCCTTACTTTACTGTAAAAAAGCTGGTTCAGATTACTTATCTTTCTTCTATCCACTGCCCTTATGGGTTTGGCACAACATGTGTTTTTATTATATTCTATTTTTTTATTTTTATTTTATTTCTTTCTTTTCTTTTTTTTTCACTCGTCATATTCATAATTTTTACACCTTGCCGTATTTATTACCATTTACAAGTAAAGTTTGGATAGACTGCATCCATACTTTTTTGGTTTTCTTCATCCTTTTATATCCATTCACTTTCATGTCTCTAATATAATGAGAAATAAATGTGTCAGAAGTCAGGCTAGTTACACTATTTAAAAATCGAGAACGGCTAGACCTATTGCAATGATCATAATGTTTTTGGATTTGTCTGTGTCCGGATTAATATAAGGGTATTTATACATCGTAAAAGTCCACAGAAAAAATAATTTTACGAAATGTCATGTTATCATACATCTTACTCGTATATGCATGATTTTTTTATGGCTGTCAAATAATTAAAGGTTGCGATCGGAAAATAAATTTTATGCCTAAATATAAATTTA
Source organism: Pasiphila rectangulata (assembly GCA_963082625.1). Classification (NCBI taxonomy): domain Eukaryota; kingdom Metazoa; phylum Arthropoda; class Insecta; order Lepidoptera; family Geometridae; genus Pasiphila; species Pasiphila rectangulata. Next base: position 15,472,699 of record OY720245.1, on the reverse strand, counting down.
AGCTGTTTATATGTTTGGATAATTTAGGTGGTAGTTGTTGATGATAATAATGATCCCTCAGGGACATGGGGCTCTGAGAAGGGATTACCACTTGGGACGATCATGCGCAGCAACACCAAGCTCCTACCATCCGTAGCCAGTTGACGCAGCCTCCTTATCAACTGTGCGCCTCCAGGTGATGCGGGGGCGACATGCTTTTGTTTTTCCAGGAGCTTGCCCCGTCAAACCGTATTGTTTGTGTGTATAAAACCGTGGTTTGGATAGGCGGTTGTCTGGTCTTCGCAACACATGCGCTAGTTCCTTAGGGCTATCTCGGCGGAAGTAGTTAGTAGGAGTAAAGTAATAGCAGCTAATACAACATTAGGTAGTTGTTTCTCAGGCGGTACAATGTCGCCAGGACAGTTAGTTGTTGATAAATAAGTTATACTGATAAGCAACATCTAGTCCCACAGGCAGTAGGCGTCCCTTAAATGAGTGCACTAGGAAAACCACCGGGAGATAAAGATGGCGAGAAATCATGAGGCGAACCACATCAGTCCCAAATGGATGATAATTTAATCTACTATGATGACCACGACCACTCTGGTAAGAGAGCAACGACATAGTAGAAGAAGAAGACCTACAGTAAGCTTGTGTTGTAGGTACAAGAGGATTGGTAGAATACTAAAGTTTTCGTAAACAGTTATAAGTTTTTATAATTAATTAGTAGGACTGCTGTCCACGCCCACTGATCATGATGGTGCTGCCCTTGAGCAGATTTTTCTGCATTCACTGGCATGAGTGGTGGGGCAACATTTTACTGCCGGCACACCACGCCAGTGTCTATTCATTAACGTGTACTTCGTTTCAACGAACTACTCTATTTAGTTTCCTATGAAGATTAAGGCATGTAATTTGCTCACGCGTAGGAACTACCTAATTATAATAATTGCTTCATAGTGCTTCTCTGATCTTTAGCATCATAATATTGCTCATTTTGTGGTAAGTTTCTTAGAATTCGTTTTATGTTGAAACATCAGGCTTATTACTTTGACCACAGCCCCCGGGGCTTGACTTTTACAGACGTAAAGGAGGATATTGATGTGACTCATGTTCTTTATGAGTCATTACTTAAGGTAACTATGTGTTCTATTAATATTTAAAGCAGCATTACATTTATAACAGAAAAGAGCAAAAATAAAAAGAGAAATGTTATGGAATATTTTAACACTTTTGTTGTTATAATCAAATTATTCAAACAAGTAAATTTATAAATAATAACTAATAAATAATTGATGCCTTTTGCAGATATTTTTCTCGGGCTATTTTCTATGCACGATATGTTTTTCATCATAATCGAATCTATCAGCCAGTTGATGCCCACTGCTAGGTATAGGCTCCTCTGAAACAGTCCTGTGTTCAAGTACTTACACACAACACTTACACTTACAAGTACTGTCGTCCGGCAACCTTGACCAAATCATCCGCCCAACTAGCAGGTGATCTGCCAGAATGATGTATGTATTTCATCATCATCTCAGCCATAGGACGTCCACTGCTGGACGTATCTCCCTTATTGCTAAGTACTAATAATGGTGCTATACCCACTTAGTAGGCGGGTTTGCGAGCGCAGTACGTAATGTTGATGCACGGAAAGGCGCTGCTGCCCATCTTCCGGAGGGATCCCTTGAACATAAAAGCAAATAATGATAATTAAATGGTGCCGTGTGTAGTGTCCAGTTTTATTATTATAAAAAAATTGCTAACCCGTATTTCACATGAGTGCTGACACATTACCAAATTCTAAGAATGTGTTCTCTTAATTCTAAAACAAAGTTAAAAATCTGAATTAAGTCATCAGTCAACCGGATTTAAGGCTGTTCTTGCTCAACAAAGAATTATTAAAGTGTTATGAATAAAATAGGAAAACTAAGGCTGAAGACTTTAAAACTTTCCTGAGACATGGGTAAAAATGGCACTGTATAAATCATCTAGTAATATACTAAAAGAAGAGTTTCGTTAAGTTTTTCTTAAATTAATGTGAGCCCATTAGCCCAAACTTTTCTTATTATAAACCCAACTCCTTAGTTTTTCCCTTTAGCGCATAATTCTTCAGCCACACTTTACAAAATGTCAAGGAACAGACATTTTGTCTTGGATTTATTAAAATATAATAATTTAAAGACTCTCTTCCCTTTGGGATTTAGGCTGGATTAACATTTCTATTTATAACGGTATTATGAGTTTAATTATAATGACTGTGACAGTTTTGATTTGCCCAGAGGTGAAATTTAATAGTGTTATTAAAATTCAAATTTCGTATGTGATTGATCGGTTTCGTATGCATGTTTAAATTAAGGTGACTAATCCGTTAAAAAAATATCATGCAATTAAAGCACAAAAGTCAACTTCATGATTTTCAATGCAAAATAACTGTATTTGCCCTCAAATCAACTGTACAGAAAGCAACAATGAATCCAAAATTTCCTTTAAACTCCTTTCAAGAGGCTAACTTGCAACATTACCAAACTCCTTAATTGGATCTGCATTCAAACAACAACAGTACTTACGAAATGATCTCGATCTAAGATCACGATAAAAACAAATAGATCAACAGACAAACGACAAAAGAGAAACAAGATTGTATCTAACAGTAGTCGATAGTAGGTCGGTAATTAGAAATGGAACTCGTATACCTATTTATCATGATGATCGAATGCAAAACCTTGGGTTATTATTGGCTCATTAAAATTATATAGTTAGGTCTGCTATGGTACTATTAGAAAGCAAGGTCGGCGTACAATTTTGCCCCGGTGCAAGCGGTACTTGCTGTTGTGTGGTTCAGATCATGAGTGATAGCGTGGTAGGTAGTTGTCGCTTGAGAATTATAAGAATTAATGCATTTACACAAATAAGCAAAATTCAGTTCTCAGCTTAAATCTTTCCAACACGTTGTTCAATAGCTTGTGATTCCTTATTAGTGTAGCTACTGCATGCAAAACGAAACAATTTAGTTTAAAACAGTTAAACAGTGCTATATTATCTCTTCCTACGTTTTAGATTCTTCCTTGTAATCACATTACTAAGAAAAAAACAACTTTTAACCCAGAAAAAAACTTCATTCAGGTAACGGAAAAATCTCAATTGGCAACAAGGACTATGAACTGGAGCAGTCGCTAGAACATAATTGCTGCATCTGCCGTGTAACTGTAGTACACGTCAGGATTACAGGATTCGCCAAAATAATACTGACTGACAAACACTAACTGCCATAACCCCTTTATTGCAGTTAGTGTTTCGACAATCGATGTCTATAACTATTCCAAATTTTATATGTATAAGCATTAGTAGTTCTCACAGAGCTTTATAATAACGAGAGAGCGTAAGCTTGTCAAAATCTATAAAACCGAGCTTGCCTAGGTTGTTGAGCCGTAGTTTTTAGTAACTTGCATCTTCTATTATGCTAATGTGACCTAAAATAAATCTTTTATTATGTATAAAATAAATTATAAAGCCTCCTTTGCACAAAACGAACAAACATTAGACTAACAACAAGAATAAAGGGTATGGGAGGAACTCGTTTCAGTGACCTAAAATAAAACTTTTATTATGTATAAAATAAATTATAAAGCCTTCTTTGTACAAAAAGAACTAATATTAGACTAAAAACAAGAATATAGGGTAAGGCAGGAACTCGCTTCAGCTTATGACTTAGAAAATCCTCGGTAGCTGTATGTGATCCAGATAGAGTCAAGTCACAAAGAGGCCCCGACGACAAAGCCTGAGAATTGGAACGGTTACCGGTACATAGCCACTGCATTTGTCGAGTACCTGTAGGACTGAAATACTGACTGTTGGATAACAGGGATTCCGTGTAGACGACATAGTTGGTTTGCACTTTTGTCTTCTTCATTTCAGCGCTCGCAAATTGCATGAGGCTATGATGCGGGTCACCTTCTGTCGCGGAGCATTAAATTTGTTTGGTGAAGCTAATTATTGTGTTTGAAAGAGGAGGATATAATTAATAGATTCTTTACGTCGTGGGTTGCCATTCGTCATTCCTTGTATCTACAACCCTTACTGCGCTCGCCAACCTTCCTGCCAAGCGTGGCGAGTATGGCAACACCCCTTTTACCTTTGGCCTTTGTTCCGTAGTGAGCGTCCTATGATTGTTATGATATTTTTAGTTACTATAAAAAACATTGAGTGCTTCAAAACTTAGAAAATTGTATGACGACCTCTGTGGCACAGCAGGTGAAGGTCCGCTTGCGACGCAAGAGGTTGTGGGTTTGATTCCCGCCTCGGGAGAAATGTCTGTACGATCTGCAGATATTTTTTCAGTGTGTTCTGGATGTTTTTTTGTATATAAAAGAAAATATATCTATCTATGTAGTAAACTGTATTAAGTATATCAGTCATATAGTAACTATAACACAAGCTCTGCTTAGGGGCCGTCTCCACGAGCGAGGGAATCGCTGCGATGTTATCGTCGTGCCACGTATTTCTATACACTCTCTTAGAGGCCGTCTACACGAGCGAGAGAATCGCGACGAGTCCGCGCTATAGAAATACGTGGCACGACGATAACATCGCAGCGATTCCCTCGCTCGTGGAGACGGCCCCTTAGTTTTGGACTAGATGATGCTGTGTGAATTGTTTTATTTCATTTTATTTGTCAGAAAGAACGTTTACAATGATGTCATACATAATAGTTAAGTATTAAGTAAGGCCTTTGCATCTATTATAGATGATTTATACAGCGTCAGCAACTGGTAATCATGCTGTACGGGACGTTGCAGTGCCTGGAACATTGTTAGATGGATTAGGCTTGCTCAGCACCTATACCATCCTATCAGCTTTGTCAGCCATTATTCAGAGGAAAGAACAGGTCAATACGTCTGAAGCTAACTAAGCCGCGGGTTTCCTCACGATGTTTCCTTCACCGTTAAAGCATGTGTTAAGTGTGCACATACATTTTTCAAGAAAGAAAAATCCATTGGTGCACGGCCTGTATCGAACCCACGACCTTAGTATTAATGTGTTGATAACAGAGTTGTCCAGCATTTTTTTTTTCAACTCATCGTTTTAGAGAACAATACCATTTAAAATATTAGCATCGTGTAGGTACACCACAGACAAGATACTACCAGTACTAGCCTCTTGTCCTTTCAACAATCGAAACAGTGGGAACCTGTCGAAACAGACTGCCCGAAATGGTGCTCGCTTTATCTTACAACAACGCAAATAAATCAAATAATTGGCATCTTTGCGTGGGTCGTTAATGCATTTGGTTATGCAAATGTTAATTGCAATCAAGGGACAGGTTTACAATTGCTTTGTAAGGAGTTTTGAAATGCTTGAACTTTTCTGTTATCATCATCATTTCAGCGGTAGGACGTTCACTGCTGAACATCGGCCTCCCCCGTGGTATTGCAGCTGGAAGCGGCCTGCAGATCTTACGCGATCGTCCGCTCATCTGCCATCAGTAGATGGAAGTTCTACGCTGCGTTTTCCGGTCCGTAGCCTCCATTCGAGAACCTTTCGGCCCCTATCGGCCATCTGTTCTTTGAGCTACATGGCCAGCCTATTGCCACTTCAGCGTTAGCAGTGACCTGAGTTCTTCTACGTATATCCTCATTTCTGATTCGATCCCGTAAAGAAACCCCGAGCATAGCCCTCTCCATAGATCGTTCAGCGACTCTGAGCTAATTCAGAGGCCAGTTAATGATTCTGTTATAAAATCATTAATATTACAAATCTGAAAGTTCGTTATTTTTTCAAGCCTACATCCGAAAGATGGATATCCCGTTCTACGCTCGCCAATCCGCGTATCAAGCGAGGTGAGTATGGCAGCAACCCCGTCATGATCAGTTTTTGGAGTTCCTTGATTGAGGCTTATGTTCAGCTGTGAACAGACTACGCTTGAGATGATGATACCTTTTCAAGCAAAAACTACGAAATATATCAAGCTAATGCTTTGCACTTACATAGACGTTGAGCTTTTCATCCAGGTACAACGTATGGAAAGCGGCGAGCAGAAGCTAGTAAAATTAATACTAGAAATAGAAAAATCCTCTCGTGCCCGTAGATGCGGTAAAAATCTGCCGTGGCACCTCCGGATGATGGGCAGCTGCGTCTTTCCTTGTATCACGTACATATCATTCTGCGCTCGCTAACCCGCCTGCCAAGCGTGGCGGGTATGGCAACAACCATAACGTAAATTGTACACGTGCGACGCCTCTGAAATGTAAATACAATAACTGTCATATTAAATTATTCACCAAAAACCTTCTATTAATATACCTTATAAATAAATCAATAGGTACTCTCTTTACAGGCAACTCTAACCCTGTAATAAAATCATTGAAAAACCAAAGATTTAAATCGTTAGATGCGCCCTGACACCAAAAACTTGTCATTATCTTTATATGTGCGTTAACAATAATGCCGACGCACGCACACTGGTTTTGCCAATGAACCAAACTGTTATAATTGTCAATAACTGTGAAATCATATTGCATGAACTTTTGTGACAAACTTTACACGCACCAAGTCCAGCTAACACTGTGGTACACTGATTCAAAATGAGCGTGCTCACTCATTTCGTGTGGAAACAAAATTGCGCGGTCTCATTACGATAACGGCGTATCTAACGAATCTTTGTACTAACCTGCTTTTTAACGTTAGCTTCATTATAATTCCCGTCATGCAAGCATCGCATAAATTGAGCCGCAAATTCCAATATCCAGTTTAAAGATTTTATATATACATTTTGCCGCCAAGGCAGAGGAACTACTCACGGTGAGCTTAAGGCTTTTACTGCAACCAACATCATTATAATCATTTTTGAGCCAGTACTGTCCCACTAAAACAAAAAGTTCATTGCCGTGGAGTGCCGGCAGTAGAATGTTACTCTTCCTCTCATGCCCATGGATGCAGTAAGTCTGCTAAGGGATACCTTCGGATGACGGACAGCAGCGTCTTTCCGCGTATCAACATCCCGTACTGCGCTCGGGGGGAATCCCTTAGTAGGCTCTTACTGCATCCACGGGTATGAGAGGAGGGGTAAAATTCTACTGCCGGACTCCACGGCACTTCAAATATACATATGTTTATTTAAATACCACAATAGATGATTGATAGAATACTTAAATACTTGATTTTCTGTAAATACATATGTACATCTCAGCTATAGATCGTCTTGGGCAGCCTCCCTGATGGATATCAATGTACTGATCATGATAGGCTTGTTGCCATACTCGCCACGCTTGGCAGAGGGGTTGGCGAGCGCTGTATAGGATGTCTATACAGGAAAAGAGCCTCAATAAAATTACGTAATATTGTCAGTCAATACTTTGATGGAATTTTTTCGAAAACTTTTGCTTATAACATAATAATATTGAGAAAATTAAGCGTATTTTCAGAGTATTTTAAAAAGGAATAGGCATTTTTCTAAAGCATTAATATGATATGCCGTGGGGTGCCGGCAGTAGAATGTTACCCCTCCTCTCATGCCGTGAATGAAGTAAGAGCCTGTTAAGGGATACCAACGGATCTTCCGTCAGCAGCGTCTTTTCGTATATCAAAATCCCGTACTGCGCTCGCCAACCCGCCTACCAAGCGTGGTGAGTATAGCAACTACCCCTCGTGAAAATCCATGAGGGAGGCCCGTCTTCAGTAGTGGACGTTTAACGACTGAAATTAATGAATGAATAAATTAATATGATATACCGTTACCTCTTCAATAAGTCATTCAGTCAAGTGAAGACATTCCCGAATTTTGAAAACTTTACTGACTCGAAAAGTCTAGAAAAGCCTTTAGGTTATTCCAGGAAAATGTAAATTTTGTAATGGAAGGTACTCGTAAAATGTATTTTCCGGCTTACGACTTAGATACTTCAATGTATGGGGATGGTTTAAAATATAGGAGAAATTGTAAGTCTATTTAAAGATATTCCATATCCCAAACAAAATAATAAAAATATAAATTAAAAAAAATAAAACTGGACAAGTGCGAGCTGGTCTCGCCCACCGAGGGTTCCGTAGGTATCTAGGAACATAATTACTATTAGTAAAAGTTTGAAAAATGCACACATTCTAAATTTCAAACTTTTAGGTCTACGGGAAGTGCCCTATGAATTTTGATTCCTTTGAGAATGTTAAAACATGCGTTTTTTGCGGCATAAACGGCCGTATCTTTTTTTCAGGGTAACATGGAATATTGTTTTTTTTCACAACCTAAAGAGGCTGCAGATTTGAGTTTATAGTTTCAACTTCAACTCGATACCTTTACACGTTCTCGAGATAAAGGATCTTGACAGACCGACAGAGTCAGAAGGACAACAAAGTGATCCTATAAGGGTTCCGTTGTTTTCCATTTGAGGTAAGAAACTCTAAAAACTAACAATCATCCGGTTTCCATAAGAGAAGCGTTGCTAAGTTTTCGACTAAAGTGTGTTGTGTGAACTAGAAGAAAATAAATTGCCGAGTCTTATGGTCCCTTGGGTTTATCAGCCGTGGGGTGCCGGCAGGAGGTCTCCGAGACATGTAGAATGTTGCCTCTCCTCTCTTTCCCTTACAGTAAGAATCTGCCAAGAGATACCTCCGGATGATGGGCAGCAGCGTCTTTACGTGTATCAACATCGTCTACTAAGCTCGCCAAGTGTTCCTCATAATCTTTGGTATCGTAAATTAGTGACACTGCACTCCTTCAAGACATTAAATTAGGAGGCACTGACAAGATAATGTTATCATCATACCATTAGGAACCTACTTATACCTTCTCATTTCATAACTGACGACTTCTGTGGCGCAGCGGGGGGAGGTCCGCCTGCCGCGCAAGTGGTTGTGTTTTCGATTGCCGCCTCGGCACAAATATCTGTACGATCTTCAGAGATGAGATCTTCAGGATGTTCTGGATGTTTTCTATATATAATAAAAAATATCTATCTTAGTAGTATAATGTATTAAGAATATCAGTTATCTAGTACCCATATAAAATACATGCTCTGCTTAGTTTGGGGCTAGATGATGCTCTTTGAATCGCCCAGCATTTTTTTTTGTTAATAATTGTTGCTTTCTATTGCCAGCCATTTCCACGTGGCCACGCACCCGTGACTTGGTCTTGGATGCATACTGGCCATGCACTAATGGATTTTTCATTCTTGTAAAATGTACATATGTGTATGTTTATCCCGTGCTTTAACAGTGAAGGAAAACGGTGGTTTAAGGCAGATATCGGACAGATTTTCTACTTAACCCCCTATGAACCTACTACGTGAGTAATCCCCGTTTTTACAAAATGGAAATAGCATCAATTTTCGCAAGTCATTTATAGTAAAAGAAGTCGTATTGAAGTAAAAGATTTCTTGTTTTTGCAGCGTCGGTCGGTATCCCAGTATTAGTAACCAAAACCCAGCACTGCCTGAATGCACGTGTCCCCTTGCAAACATGTGCTACGTCGCAATCTACTGCAATTAAAACTTCAGCCGAGTTTGTTTACGAGTGCACCTTTCGCCCGAAATTCGCCAAGTTGTCCCAGTTTGTGAGTCTGCACGGCTAGCGGATTATTTCTTTTTTTTTACAAACTAACCAGTTTTTTAACCGACGAAAAAATAAATTAGGCCAGGTGCGTGTCGATCCATGCGCTATGTAGGGTTTCGTGGTCAACCGTAAAAGTAAAAGTTGGTGTATGCTTTTTTGACGTATTATTATTATTATTTATTATTAGCCATTTGAATCCCACTGCTGGGCAAAGGCCTCCCCCAATTCCCTCCATATATCCCGATCCTAAGCTGCTTCCTTCCAGTCAACGATGTACTGATCGAGTTCGTCCCGCCATCTGCGCTTCGGTCTGCCGCGTCGCCTTCTCGCTTCTTTTTTTACGTATAATAAAACATATTTATAGGAAGCAATTGAGCTCTCGGTTTAAAGTATTTCGGTATGTTTGAGAAACCGCATCACTTATTTGAGTGACTCTCTCTGAAACTAAAAAAGCTAGAATAACCCTTATAGTTTTACTAGAAAGTTCATGTTTAAAACTACATTCATGAGTTTTTTCAGTTTTGTAAATCAGTTTAGATTTTAGATTAATAGAAGCAACACAAACAGGTCTTCATTTCAGCCATTAAACGTCCACTGATGAACACAGACCTTCCTCATGGGTCTCCATGAGGGGTAGTTGCCATTCTCACCACGCTTGGTAGGCGGGTTGGTGAGCGCAGTATGGGATCTTGAAAACAGGTCTTAGCTAAATATAATTAGGTTTACCTAAAATATACTACATTAATAATTTTGTACCATTTCTGACCTTTATGAATAAACGATTTTTTTAGATGTTTTTGACGCCCCACTGGACGGGAAAAAAACCCCTCCTCTTATGTATATAGGAGGTACCCCAAGTTAATATATTTTTCTGCATTTTTTGGAGCTCTGGGATTTGCGTCCTTTCGTGCATCCCGTACTGCGCTCTATTAAGTGTGATGGGTGGTGGAGATCTATAAGGAATACCTATTTCCAGCAGTTGACTACGGTTGAGAACATGATGATGATAAACCTTACCATTGGTGTATTGCGGTTTCTGTTAGCGGATTTCAGTGTTCTCCGCTAGCAATGCATCGAGTAACAACTTTGACGTTTATCACAATGGACCTGGAAGTTCGAGCTCTGAAGGTCTAGCTTCAATATTGTTCGAAAGTTCTGGAAATAATGTACAGCAGTAGTAAAATGTTATCTTGTCGTATCTTGTTTACATTGAAGTAGTAATTTGCGAGTTCGAAATTAAGTTAGAAAACTATAGGTTTTGACAGGTGCTTCCAGAATTGTATAGTGGCAATTTTTGACATTTAAAAATAACTTGACTGCCCTCTACAGGTTATAAACGTATATTTATGGATAAAGAATCAATCATCTATAAAAAGGAATGTATATATAAGAATACTCTATTGTCTTTTATTAATAGAGTGTTAGTTTTTTTTAAATTTACACATGAATAAGAATAAAATTAACTGGCAAGCGTGGTGAGTATAGCAACAACTCCTCGTAACCTTTACCCCGAAATCCATGAGAAAAGCCTTTGTCCAGTAGTGCACACCCTACGGCCCAGATGAGATTGAAGCATCATTATGTGTCAATGATTTGTTACACATATATATCTTAATGTACACTCAAAAGTTAGATAGCTGTGTGGCGAAGGTCCGCCTGCGACGCAAGGGGTTGCGGGTTCGATTCCCGCCTCGAGACAAATGTCTTACGATCTGCAGATATTTGTTCAGGGTGTTCTGGGTGTTTTTCTATATATAATAAAAATATCTATCTATAATGTATTAAGTATATCAGTCATCTAGTACCCATAACACAAGCTCTGTTTAGCTTGGAGCTAGATGATGTTGTGTGATTTGTCCAGCATTATTTATTTATTTAATTAACTTATGGAACTAATTCAATCAATTAATAAAGAGTTACCTACCCAATGCTGCTCTTAGCAAACTCGAACTTCTTACAATGCACTTTGTAACATACAACTTAGAATATCACTCTATTTGGCAAAGTTTCTGAGCTCTTATGGGACCTTAAGAGTACCCCGATATTGCTTTTAAAGTTTTGAAATATTATCTCATACATTGTCTACACTTGCGCCAAGCGAGTTGTTCAGACTTGGGAAATTTATATTAGGGACTGTATTTTGAATTTCAATGGTAATGGACATTTTGAAAGATTTTTCTATTCTAAAGCACTGCATAAGTTTTTAACCGCCTTCAAAAAATGGAGCATGTTATTAAGTTGTCTGTGTTTTTATAATTTATTTATTTTTTAAATCCTCGTTAACATAAAATTCCGTTGTTTAGGGATCGATTTGGATAATTCCTTTTTAGCTGGAATGAATACACTTTCAATTAGGTCTTAGTTGTAATAGGTAGAGAGGTTACCACTTAACATCACTTAGGCCTTGGGATTGTCTCGACATTTAGTCGTGAAAAAAAAATAAGCAACATTTTAGATTTTAAGTCTTATTTTTGCGTTTTTAAAGAATTATACAAACCTCTATAATATCATATAAAATGTATAATTCATAATGTAAATTATAATATCGGTGCCCTGATTTTTAAATAAAATAGTTAGCCAACTTTCTTAGGAAAGTTGTTAATATTAAGTATTAAGATTTTTTTCCGTGGGATGCCGGCAGAAGAATGTTACCCCTCTTCTCATACCCATGGATGCAGTAAGAGCCTGCTAAGGGATACCTCTGGCAGATGGGCAGCTTCAGCTTGAGCGCAGTACGGGATATTTATACACGGAAACGTGTATAAATATCCCGTACTGCGCTCGCCAACCCGCCTGCGAAGCGTGGTGAGTATGGCAACTACCCCTTATGGAGATCCATGACGGAGACCTGTGTTCAGTAGTGGACGTTTTACGGCTAAAATGATAATTGAGATAGAAATAAATATCTCGTTTTTTATAGATATAAAACTCATAGCCATTAAAAAATATTAAAAATGTATTCCCTTGTCACATTAAAAATCTATGTATTAATTATTTGTGTATCGTTGGAGGTCTTTAGAGAATAATTAATTTTAACCCTGGTGTCAAAGAGGCAGGTGTGTTTTTAATAATTTAACGTTTTCCAATAACACGAAAGCCCGCCCACCAATCAAAATTTTACGAAAATGGGCTATTTTGGGAATGTAGGTGAACGTTTTTACGTAATAACCTTGTTTATACTGGTCTGTGGTAATAACATAGGTCACCGGTGCAAGTGTTACATTTGCATGCCATCTTGCGGTGGAGTCTTTCGGGACAGATATGACACATTTTTTAGATTTGCATTACCTCCACTTCGTTGTTGTTACTTTCATTTTTTCAAAAACACAATTTTTTCACAAGCGCCTTTCCCTATGTTGATGTTAGAGAACGACGCTGCATATGAGGGACGACCTAAGTCTTGCTAGTAATTTCAAGAAGACAGATCTGTCTATATACCTTCCATGCATACATATTGTAAATACCACTAACACATATTGCACGCAGATCTAACATGCATCAAAACATCGCCATCTACTTATTTCGTTGGATAAAATATCTTGATCTTGGGATACCGTACTCGAAGTTATCTTCTGTTTCTGATCCTGCTTTTTCAGAGGTCATAATAATATGATAATCACTTTCTTCCACAACACATTTTGGATCAGCTGAACTCTTTCCTGATTATAGTTTAACATGTTTGGCCCTTAAAAACTCATAAACTAAACTGATTCTATCAAATAAAAAAATTGAGCCGTGACGGGACGCCTGGCAGATGTAAAACATTTTCACCACAGTCTCTACATTAGACACAGTTGCCATAGTTACCACAGTCGCTACAGTCACCACATTAACCCCAGTCGCCACAATCGCCCCAGTCGCCACAGCAACAAGATTGACGAAGGGTAGTCGCTCTAGTAACTAGTTATTAGGGCAGTCGCCCCAGTACTAACTCGCACATATCCAAGCTTCACTCTTCACCTCCCGTCTGATCGTTTTTGACCGCAAAAGTGGTTTTACATCAAAAACTTATAAACAGAGTGCAAAGCTCATGGCTAACTGCAGATGAATCCGGCATTTTCCTTGACAGCAGTCACAAATCAAGTATCACAGTCCACACGTCCGAACCTCACAAAAACGCCGTGACCATTAAGCTGAACAAAGTGCCGTCGACGTCATAAAATATATTTTCCGATAGTCAAATTGCTGGATCGGCGTGGGTCACAAATCTTTTCCGATAAATTTTGCCGGTAGTCCTACTATCGCATCTGTTTTCATTAATTTATCGCTTTTTAAATTCGATTAAGCTTACGCTTGATGTTTTTCAAATATTATTTACAACGCTTCACTTTATGAGAACTTATAGTTAACTTTATTTGTGACTCTGGGTTATGTCTGCTTGATTTATCTTTATTTGTTTTGCATTATGGTGTTCATAGGACTTTAGACTTTTATTATCCTCTAAGCTTTAATCTATGTACAAAATTAAGATTAAACAATATTTGTTTTCTATCAGTCATTTAGTTTCCATAGTACAAGCTTGGCTTAATGTGAGACTTGATGGTGTGTTGTGTTGTAGCATTATTTATTATGTACCGTTATATAAGCGTTTACAAAGAAAAAATGCATAATGACTTTCGAGAAGAACAAGATCGAGAAGCAATAGTAATTGATGCAAAATTTGGACGCAGCATTATTTCTTTACCTAAAGCTTTAACAAAGAAACAGTGCATAAATTACTTTCGAGAAGAACAATATCGAGAAGCAATAGTAACTGATGCAAAGTTGGGACGCAGCATTATTCAATAAATATCTGAAGAGTTTACAAAAAAACAATGCATACATTCGAGAAGAACAAGATCAAGATGCAATTTTAATCGATAAAGTTTCTATGCAGCATAATTTATTTATCTAAAGCACAACAAAACAAAACAAAGAAACAATGCATACATTACTTTTCAATAGAAGAAGATCAAAAAGCAAAGTAATTGATGCAAAGTTTGGACGCAGCATTATTTATAATTTACCAAAAGCGTTTACAAATCAACAATGCAAACTTTCGAGAAGAGAAAGACGAGATCGAGAAGCAATAGTAATTGTTGCAAAGTTTGGACGAAGCATTATTTATTATTTACCAAAATGTTTACCAAGAAACAATGCATAAATTACCTTTGAAAAGAACAAGATCGAAAAGCAATTGTTATTGATGCTACGCTTGGACGCAGAAATATTTATTTACCTAAAGCGTTTACAAAGAAACAAAGGTTACATTAATTTCGAAACTAACAAGATCGAGAAGCAATAGTAATTGATGCAAAGTTTGGATGCAGCGGGTGGACGGCAAATGCATTTTGTGAATTACGGCAACGGGCTGTGGTGAGTGGTCAAATTGTTGGCGCTTACTGAACGGATTCCTCTCACCTGTTTCAAATTAATGGAATTCTCTAGACGTGGTTCTGTGATAGTTAAATAGCTTTTGTAATAGGTACTTTATATACCGAGTTATATCTATGTGTACATTTAACAATATCGGTAAAGGGATAGTTAAAAGGAAACCCGCGGCTTAGTAATGTTTAGACGTAGGTATAGCTGTCATACCTCTGACTAATAACCGAATAAGCTAGGAGGATGGTCTGCGTGCTGAGCAAGCCTAATCTAGCAAACAATGTCCCAAGCACTGCAGCATCCTGTAAAGTATAAATACTAATTGCTGTCTGTATAAAAAAATAAAGTCTATTAAAGTGCCTGGAACATTGTTAGAGCAGACTCTTACTGCATCCACGGGCATGAGAGAAGGGGTAAAATTCTATTCCATTATTTTATCCACGGGTAGAGGACAAAATACTATTCCCCTCTGTCAATTTTGTCCACCCTCCGAGCATGGCGACATGGGTGGATAAACTAATCACGGTGGACAAACCAGGGGAAACGCTTGTCCCCGAAATTATAGGCGGAGGGTGAGTATCCACGTCTAATGTTAAAAAGTGATAAAATTCTCTTTCCCCCTGTTGCCGTGCTTTGGCAGGTGGATAAAATAATTTTATACCTTGTTAGTGGAAATAACCAAGAATAATAAGACCGCCCATTGTATGTTATATATGTCTGTGTTTCTCTTTGTGAAATTTATGTTATATGGTGAATGTACAATAAAGAGTTTATCTATCTATCTATAACCGGTGGACAAAAGTTTTATCCCCAGCCCATGCTAGCCCTGTGGCACCCCACGGCGTTAAATAGTTTTAATTATGTTTCATTGTTGTATTGTGCCAAAGCCGTGTTGCAGTAAGGATACATTCGGAAGATGGGCATTTTCCGTGCATCGACATACGGCACTGAGCTCGGCCAACCAGCCTGGCAAGCGTGGTAAGTATGGCGAAAACTCCCCATGGTCAGTACTTGCTGGTCCCTAAAGCAGGGCTTTGTATAACAGTAGACGTCTGACTAATGAGATAATAATAATAATAAGAAAATTCCTTCAAACGGAACTTTCCAATGAAGTCCGATATACTGAAGCGCACTTGGCTTAGGTCCGTGTGCTTTCAGTCACTACCGGTTTTAATAACCGAGCAGAGAAGATCTAAGATAATATTAATAATAAATAATGCTGGACAACTCACACAGCATCATCTAGCCCCAAGCTAAGCAGAGCTTGTGTTATGGGTACTAGATGACTGATATACATAATACATTATACTACATAGATAGATATTTTTTGTTATATATAGAAAAACATCCAGAACACCCTGAACTAATTTCTGCAAATTGTACAGACATTTGTCCCGAGGCGGGAATCGAACCCGCAACCTCTTGCATCGCAGGCGGACCTTCGCCCGCTGCGCCACAGAGGTCGTCATGATTGATTTGTGAGATGATTTATTTATTTATTTATAAATGGAACGCCAACAGTATATGTATATATAACACATTCATCATTAAAATTGCAAGACCAGTTCTTAGGTATGTATAATATATGATGATGTATGATGATGATGATGATCATTGTGTTGTGTTTATAAATCCAGTTAATAATAGGTTTAGGTACCACGTAGGATTCCTCCCATTTTATGCTTTCTTGAATTATTTTATGATCCATGTCGGAAGTACTTGTATCTCATCCCATAATCCCGATTATCAACACGTAATTAAAGTTTTAGCAGCTTCAACTTTACTCTTAAAGCCATATAAGTTGAACAAATGATTCCACTATTGCTTTTTAACGATCTCAGTTCTGTTGTACCTTCAAAGTGAAAGGTATTTTAGTTGGCATTTTATTTGTCACGTATTGTGACACAATCGGTATTTTGCGGTGGCCAAAGTACTATCTCAGGTTGCGATCTGTGTAGTTATTTATGTCCCAATACATTAACCGAAGCCAAGGGTGCCGGCAGTATGTTGTGTCTCCTCTCTTCCCCGTGGATGCAGTAAGAATCTGACAAGGTATACCGAACGGTAGGCAGCAGCGTTTTGGGAGGAATCCTACGTGGTACCTAAATCTATTATTAACTGGATTTATTAACACAACACAATTATCATCATCATCATATCATCATCATCATCATCGTCATCATATCTACCAACATCCTGTGTTGCGCTCGCCAACCCGCCTGCTAAGCGTGGTGAGTATGGCAACAACCCCCTCATGATCAGAACTTGGAGACTAATTCAGGCCTATGTCCAGCAGTGGACGTCCTTTGGCTGCGATGATGATGACCTTTACCGTAAAGATCTACAAAATGTTTATTTAACTTGTAAGCGCGAATCTGTACCAACCCAAACCAGTTTTTATTTTAATATAAAGATAATGATAAAGAATCGTTTATTTTATCACATTTTTACAATCAAAATATATAAAAAATCATCAATTCGGTTTTAAAACTAGTGACAAAAATGGTCAGTACTCAGCATGTGCTGTGGCAGAACGAGTCGTACCACAGCGCTGGTCTTCCGTAGTAATACTTTGCAAGACTGACTTTGAGCATTGTGCGTAATTAATTTATTTGATTTTATTGATTTTTTTTTGTTTTGACTGTTTACTGAAATGTTTGACGTGTATATGTATGTGTATACCAATAAATGAATCTGAATCTGAATCTGTAACCATAGTGTGCGGTTGGTGCTACCGCAATGCACGGTAATTATATATTTATTAGTATATTTATTGTTCGTAAAACTAACCTTGATCGCTGCGATACCTGCCATTGAAATCCCGCTCATCAAGTACTGAATTTCGTGACGGTATAAATAAGCTGTGGCAGCGTAGTACTTTATAGGTGGGATTGCACGAATAGTGTTGTGCGATGGCGATAATCAATGACTTGCCCGGGCAACAGATGTTGCCTTATTCTTTAGGTCACCGTAACCAACCAACCGTGGATGCAGTAAGAATCTGCTATAGGATATCTCCGGAAGATAGGAAGCAGCGTCTTCTGTGTATCAACTTCCCGTACTGCGCTTGCCAACCCGCCTGCCAAGCGTGGTGAGTATGGCAATAATCCCTCATGGATGTCCATGAGGGAGGCATGTCTTCCTGTCCTGTCTGTCAGGCCTGGCCTGTCTTCAGTAGTGGACTTTTTACGGCTGAAATGATGATGATGATGATGAAGTAAAAAAATCGTGTTTTGAACTGTAAATTATTCAAAAGCGTTATACAAGGTGTCCCGTAACTGGTGTATGAAGCCAGGAGCTGCAAATTACCCCCCACCAAAGGAATGCAAAGGCGAAGAAAGATTTCAGAAAAACGTACTTTCAGGTTTCCATACAAAATTAAAGTTTTCCAAGTCGCTGTCAACCCTAATGTATAACAGACGTGTGTCCGTAATACATACCTACGCGCCTACGCACACCACGCACCTATACCCACACTCAATATACGCACAAGCGCGTTGCGGGCGCGCCGCGGGAATCCCCGGCGGTCAATAGGTCATTGCCCGTAACAGCTGAGAGCAGGGTTGTCACTCTTATGAAATTGGTATAAACTTTGAACGTTATCTTATCACTGAAAAACTTGAAAATCAAGAAAGTCGTAGAACAAACGTTGTTTGCCAGGGGGGGTAGAAAACCCCCCTTTCGGCTTAGTACCCCAATTACGGGACACGCTGTATATATTTTTCTAAACCATATTTATTATATTTTTTATAATACTATAACATATATTTTTTTCCGATCAAAACAAAGCATATTTGATATTTTCATATTAAATCGAAAATAGGCTTATTTGGAATATCGTGGCCTTAAGTGTATAGAGTAGACATTATTAGTCTAATTATGTACAGGTAAAATATTGTCCCAACATGCCTTTCCTTGACATTATCTCCTGCTTATAAATAACATGCACTTACTAGAAAAAGAAGAAGGTAGGTGTTTTTTCCAGTAACAACAATCAGCTGTGCCTTGCAAAGTATTAATTCCTCAGGAAAAATCGCGGTGCCCTGAGGCTAAGAATGTTTAAATCTTATAATAAAAAAGACATTCTACTATTCAAAAAATAAAATGACGAAGCCACAGAATTTTAACTCTTAGTACTCTTTAATAAAGATGATGTTAAAATTAGACTTACAACAGATGGTGGAACAAAAACCTGTTAATTACAAAGAACTTTTGCAATACTAGTTCAATAATTGGTTGCAGGGCGCGCGACACAGTGAGCAAAAAACATTGTTGCCCGTCTTGTTGCCAGAACTTGTTGATTGAAAGAATAAAATGGATAGAAAGGACATTTCATTCAAACAATTCTGTTTTTAGCCGTCGGGTGCCGGCAGTAGAATGTTACCCCTCCTCGTATGCCCGTGGATGCAGTAAGAGCCTGCTAAGGAATACGTCTGGAAGATGGGCAGCAGCGACTTTCGTCAACCCAGTGTGGGTGAAGTCGGGCTGCAGATGATGATAATTCATACTTTTATGTAGTTCCGGAACGAACATAAACTATCAAAAATATAATTTCCAATTCTAAGGTCCAAAAACCAAAATTGTCAATAACTTCAAGCTGCAGCAGTGCCCTCAATATATAAAGTTTTTGAATATTTTTTTTATATTTACCACCTTATGTGAAAATGCGCTACTTTTGACATCTCTATCAACTTTTTAAAACGATATAGGTCTGGGCGAAGGCCCATATAATATAAGCTTAGTTGGCTCTATAAATTCCTACAAAATTTACGGTGTCTACGTCCTAACCTATTATATATAACAGAGGCAGGACCAATTTGGGCCTAATCTACGAGTATTTTGTTACGAGTTCTTGAGTAAGCTCCAAATTAGTACTCGTAAACTTGAGTCTCGTTTTAAAGGCTGTATAAATAAAAGCTCTTTTTTTCTTTTTTAGATTTAGAGAGATGTTACGTCATTCATTGATGTAAATGCGATCTCAGAAGTAGGACTCTCATTATCATCCATAGCATCCGCCAAATTTCCGTATGTAAAAAAAATTGAAAAGAAGTTATCATCCAAAACTTAGCCCCGCGTTCTAATAACTTTTAAATTTAATTGAAGCCTCTAGGTGTTTTTCTTATTCTTAAAAAGCATATGAATAGCTTGCTTAGTGTTAAAATCTTTAAAGAGGGAAGTTTAGACAAGATATTTTTTTTCAATTTTAATTGGCATCGTCTTGTCTACCGTATTTACTCTCTAAGCCCTTTGCTATAGTTCCAAGCATCGTTCATCAGCTGCCATCAAGGACAGCATAATATATCGGGACAATGTTCTTGTAGATAATTATTACCTAAGACTATTTCGTCTAGAGCCATGCTTAAGTCCCATGTCCTTACATCTGATATATTTCAAGGTATATTCCAGGGGTCCAGTAAGATTGGTTATGTGGTTAGTAATTATAGCCTGCAATGCAAACAGCGAGCCGTGACGATGGTGGTAAATTACGTACGGGTATGCGAAGAAGGAAGTTTTTGATTTCACTGCACTGTGCTGTGTAACTTTCGATCGTTAAAAGCAAGTTTTTATAATCAATAACATGGTGATTTTAAGTTCATCAAGAGGTTCAAATATTTATAATATTATCATTATATTTTGCCGAATTAGACAGCTTTAATGAGTGCGATGGCAATGATTCCTATGGTATCTGAAAATTTAGACATCTGAATTTGCTTTGAAGTTATAATTCCTCAGAGAAGTCATCTAGCATTTTTAACGCTGCTCGGCTTTTCATTTTACAAAATATAGGAATTATTCTGATTGTGTCCAACAACTATTTATTTTCCGATAAAATCATCATCATGGAATTGAATAGACAGCACTATTCAAGTGTCTACGACTAAGCATCAACGTTAATTACTACGGGGATTACTCCCCCCGTATTTTACAAAATGAACAATACATGTTAAATTCATTTTAAAAGTCAATTCTATTTAATAATATTTTTTTCGAATTAGATTTAGCTTATATGAGTGTGAATTCAATAACTCATATGTATACAGTAGGAAATATATAATAGACATCTTATTATTGACAGTATTCGACAGTCACTTGGTTCTGATTATTTTCGGCACACCAACAGAAAATCAGCGTTGTGATTCAGTTATTCTGTTTAGCACAATTTAAGCTAAGTCGGACACTAATTTGTAGCATCATACGCTCGTTTGTATGATTTAAGTATCAATTTAAGTCCGCCGTATTTATTCTAGTTCATAACTGCTAAACATATTTATGTTGATTCGACAGTCAAGTAATGTTGTTTTTTTCTTCTTTTTAGGGTTCTGTAGGAAAGTAACCTTTATAGTTTCGCTTTTTCGGTCGGTCTGTCTGTCTGTCCGCGGCTTAACAAATATACTATATTAGTCCTAGAAAGCTGTAATGTTGCATGGTCATAAAGAATAGTTACACCGCAATAACAGTAAAAAAAAGGTGGAAAAGATTTTTAGAGCTCAGTTTGCTAAATGTTAAAGTTTTAAACTTTTTTCGAGCGATAGGCCTAATTTAAAGAAAAGTTTAAAGAGAACAGTGTCCTTTGAACCTTTTTCATTTACTTTGCTTATTTTAGTGTGCTGATGTGCCTTTGCCGTGTTATAGGGCTACTGTTTTTATCAAATTCCTACTTTTTATTAAATAAAAAAAATCGCCTCGTTATTCAACACTGTCGGCCATTTTGCCGCTCCTGTGACTATTATTTAAATACATACCTTAGATCAATTACTCCGTTGCTCACTTTTTTACTCCATCAGCGTCATTACATTGAAGCCTGTGGACCAGTATAACGAGTTACTGGTGGCTCTGGTTCACTGTCATTGAAAAAATATCTTATTAGCCTCGCGATAAGATTCTTAAATATGTTTAAGAAATGGGGAGCTTAAATTCTGTACCAACTGATATTTTAACTGGTTCCACAGGATATCTTGAGCATTTTAAGTTCTTAATAAGATTGATACATGACTTTGAAATGATATGGAAACTATGGAAATAGTCTATATTATAGTGTATTTCATATTTCTTACAAGTTAGTTATTATAAATTTATATATTAATAGATATATTTTTATTAATCATTAAAAACAAACAACAACTATTCAGATAAGGGTTGAAAATGCCTATTAAGTATCATAGATAGGTACTTTCTTGTATTAGGAAAATCATTTTATGTTGTCTACAGTTTTGCTATAATATTAATTACGCACTTAAAAATGTAAAAGTTATGCAGACAAATAATATTTTTTATAAATGAATATGCGCTCACAAATTGTCATGCATCCCACACTATTCTATAAAGAAGATGAAAATTACATCGAAGTGAAACATTTGCAGAAAAACTCTTGTCACTATTCTATGTCTTATCCACCTGCAGATAAAAATAGATCTTAATATAGACAGTAATTGCATCTAGTGAGCTTTAATTTCCTTCGGCTCGTCGTGGACAAAATTATCAGCAGTTTGTCAAGAGGAATGTTGTTTCTGTAGCTTAAGAATGGAGAGGTAATTGTTGAAGGGGAATTTTTGGGATGACTAATTATCTTTTATACCGTGCTTTGTGGATTAAAAACTATCCCTATATGGGTGTGTGGAGTGTACCTAGTATGTTGGGTACCTGGCTAGGAAGGTATGGTACCGTATCCGGAATGCGTCCAAGTTCACAGGACACAAAGGTTCTTATAGTACTTTGTAAACTTTCGCGATTTGTAGACATAATTTTAAACTGGTAGGTAGTCTGCCCGTGACCACCAGGGCAGCAGGACACGAAACGTCGGGAAATAATAAAATAATTTAATTACGCGATAAAGTCCCGTTAATCAGTTTAAAAAACAAATATTGTTTATTTCACCACACAAAAGTTTCAGAAAGAAGGGTATTTAAAAAAAATAATTATGTTAATTCAAATGAGTACGTATATATTTAATATTAATATCTATTGAACGGATTATGTATTTTTAAAAATGCATAGGTACTTAGTTAATAAATAAAATAAGTAAGGTTCAACACACTTGTTACGTTTGTCGGTATAACTAAACCGTAAGTAGAGGTTAGTTTCGTAATTTTGATTTATTATTTATTAGCGCGATTGTCCGCCTGCTATGCAAGAAGCTGCGAGTTCGATTCCCGCCTCGGGACAAATGTCTATACGATCCACACATATTTGAACATAATGTTCTGGATGTTTTTTCTATTCATAATAAAAACACGTAGTTTTTTTATATAAGATAGGTTAGCACATCTATTATGTTTAACAGTCATTTAGTAGCCGTAATACAAAATTATTATTATTATTAATTTATAAGCCTAATCTAACCCAACCTTATTGTTTCAGAATTATTGGCACAATTAACCGTAAATAAATAAACTTAAAGGAATTTGAAAAACCAAGCGCATATTGAGCCTTTGCGGTTTGTTTAGCACCACAATACGGTACGCTAACGAGCCTAGCATCTGAATAAAACATGGCTGAGTATTTACAAGTCATAGGCAATGGCGATTATGTTGAGTAGCGTGGACCCCAACCCTACTGACGCCTACGGAAACGTGGGAGCGTTATAATTATGCTCTGTCTCGCTCTACAACGACAGATACTCAATGTGTGCTCCATTCAAGTTATTGATTATAATTTTTACAATACAAGTCCACAGTCTAGGCTTGCGTCTAGTTCAACAGATAAAAAAAATACGATTAAGATGCAGTGTGATAATTTGACGACATCCACAGCTGCTTTTATAGCCGACTGAGACGGAGAAGGTAGATTGATCCCGTGGGACGAAATGTTTGCTTATCTGCAGATATTTGTCTCTGGATTTTCTGTTTGGTAAGTATGTATTTACAATAAAAAAGAATGTTCCTAAATTCTATCAACTATCTACCCAAGCTCTGCTAACTTTGGGAATAGATGGTGCTGTGTAAAATGTCTAGCATTAATAATTAATCTATGACAGGAAAACAGTAATGTTGGCAAAGGAAGTTCAGTAGCGTCTGGAACCCGGGCGGAGTAGGCGGGAAGAATTGGATAAATATCTGGTCAGCTAGTCGGAAGAAGCTCAGGGTCTAGATGTTCACAGGGAATGGGTAGGTGTAGCCTAGTGGGACTGCAATAGTTCAAAATATAAACAAATCGGCTTAGAGATTATCATTGCTCAAAAAAGCGTTACTTAGCAGGTCTTACAGGAAAGACATGCAGAATCAAAAAGGTAGAATAAACGGAATTCCTAGGATACAAAGTTTTTGAAAAAAATATAGACAACTCATCTCAGCCATAGGACGTCTACAGCTAGACATAGGCGTCCCTCATGGAACTACAAGCAGGTACTTATGAATGAAAAATATGTATTACCTATCTAATAACTTATAATGAGTGGTTTTTGCCATACTTACCACCGCTTGGCAGGCGGGTTGGCGAGCACAGTACTGTTTGTCCACACACGGCCAGACTTCCCGGAGGTATCCCTTGGTAGATTTTTCCTGCATCCATGGGCAAGAAAGGAGAGGCGACATCCTACTACCGGCACCCCAAGGCAAACAACACACACCGACACACGCACTTGACAGACGACTTCAAATCTTTTTGAAGTTGGTTTAAAACTGCGTATTAGACGACCAAAAAAAATTTTGTTATAGGTTGAAACACAAAATTTATAATTAGTCAAGAGTCACCATAATCTTTGATGTTGATGTCTTTTAACTTGATCCATACGTTAACCGACATTTCACTTCGTACAATAGACATGGTTTGGCTGTAAACTAAATATCAAATCAAAGATTCAACATCCTAGATCTCTTTTCACATGGATAAATTTATAAGTATACAAAAAACTTGCGACTACAATTATTCATTTAAACACATGACTTGGGAATTCACGGATTTTTATTTTGTTATTGCCACCTGTACTGAACTAACTAAACAAGGATGAAGTCAAGTGCTATCTAATAAAAAATAAAAAAACTATCAAAAGTAAACTATAGCTGTTTCTATTATATTATTTTAAGCACCTATAATTATTTTATCTTTGTAGCTTTTGATTTCTTCAATTAAATGAAGTTCTTTGCATATTTGCTTTCCAAAAGTAAGTTGTAACAGCAGTGGTCGTGGAAGTGGCGGATTTACTTTGCCGCCATACGTTTATCGGATTTACAAGCCGTAGGTTCATACCAACTATTAACTACTATGGACTAATAAATTACAAAGAATGGAACAGAAATTTATGATTTGAGTTCTTTCTTCCTCATAACATCAGCTTTATTAGTAGATATGATTATTATATTTTTGTTGAATTTTCGAGACTCGTTTTCTCTATATACCTTATTGCTTTTGCTTCTCTAAGACAAAAAAAGAAATAATCTAAATTTGCCGCTCCCAAAATTCTGACGCACTATGATCCAGCCTACTCATCATTTCAGTCATAAAAAGTCCACTGATGAACACAGGCCTCCCTCATGGAGATCCATGAGGGGTAGTTGCCATTCTCACCACGCTAGGCAGGCGGGTTGGTGAGCGCAGTATGGGATGTTGATACACGGATAGACGCTGCTGCCCATCTTCCGGAGGTATCCCTTAGCAGGCTCTTACTGCATCCATGGGCATGAGAGGAGGGGTATCATTCTACTGCCGGCACCCCACGCCGGCCTACTCTACCAGCCTACTCAAACACCTGCAAACATCTGCTGTAGTTAAATGCACCAGTCTGATTGGCTGCTAACTACATTTAAATCACCCGTTCCAATGTAGGTATTATAGATTTGACAACTTATTACTTCCTATTGGTAAATCCGGCACTGGGTCGCGGGTAGATTGGAATATGCTAGAGATCCCATCGCAGTCCTGTCTCTATTCTAGTCTGTCTTGTGGCACCACAGTGCAGTAGCACGTGCTCCACGGTTTCTTCCTCTTCAAGACACCCGCGACATAGTCCACTGTCTGTGGCACCTGTCTTGAGAAGATGGCGACTGAGATCACAGTGTCCCGTGATGACGCCCACCATCATCCTTAGGTCTTGTCTTGTCATCGAGAAACAATGTGAGTTTGTAACGACTCTACTTTGACCTGCAATTCTTGCCGCAGGGCAAATATTCGTTAATTTTATGCAGATATTCTTCATTTCAGCCATAAAACGTCCACTGATGAACACAGGCCTCCCTCATGGATATCCATGAGGGGTAGTTGCCATTCTCACCACGCTTGGCAGGCGGGTTGGTGAGCGCAGTATGGGATGTTGATACACGGATAGACGCTGCTGCCCATCTTCCGGAGGTATTCCTTAGCATGCTCTTACTGCATCCATGGGCATGAGAGGAGGGGTATCATTCTACTGCCGGCACCCCACGGCGGCCTACTCTACCAGCCTACTCAAACATATGCAAACATCTGCTGTAGTTAAATGCATCAGTCTGATTGGCTGCTAACTACATTTAAATCACCCGTTCCAATGTAGGTAAATATAGTTTTACACCTTATTACTTCCTATTGGTAAATCGGGCACTGGGTCGCAGGTAGATTGAAATATGCTAGAGATCCCATCGAGAAAAAATGTGAGTTTTTAACGACTCTACTTTGACCTGCAATTCTTGTGTGTTGCGTGTTCAATAAGTACGCATTAATTAAAAAAACGTAGTATTACTCAGTACCTACCCGTAACACAAGTTCTAATGCTTTAAGAAATGTCCAAACTGCGCATTTTATCGACCTTTTTGGACTGTTTGTGTTAATGTGACTGAGATTCATTATCACCGTGCAGAACTCATGCACCATCTATAAACTATATACAGGGTGTAAAAGGACGACTACCAAAAACTTTGGTACTAAAATTATGGAACAGCTCTTTCTTTACATTTTTTAACAGCAAAAGCTCCTTAGTAAAAGTTGCTCATATTGACGAGTACATAGACCTCCCTAAGTTTTCGGTAGTTGTCCTTTTACACTCTGTATTATAGGTACTTACTTACTTTAGCTGTTATTTTGAATAGCAGTTGAAGTGTTTAAATGATAATTAGGGAATTCAAGAATAATACTCTTGTACGTAAAGCAAGCATCTGCTGTAGTTAAGTGCACCAGTCTGATTGGCTGCTAACTACATTTAAATCACCCTTTCATGTGTAGGTAATTATAGTTTTGACACCTTATTACTTCCTCTCTTTATTCACACCGAATGCACCTTTTTTAACTTTGTTACTTTTCCTAGGAACAGATGCGAAATAAGGTTTTATTTTCTCCTTTGCGAGGTTAGCTGAACTCTAATGTAAGAAAGAGTACAAACATGAATCACTTAATTATGATTCCATGTTTTCTGGACATTGGTTAAATTGTATCTGATACCAGAATTACCATCAAGGATAATAAATAATGCTGACATAGTATAATCTAGCCCCAAACTAAGCAAAGATACTCAAATTAATCATAAACGATAGAAAATAAGAATATATGAACAAAAATAGCTTTGTGGAATAAGCCAAGAGTAACATAGTTTTAACACTGAATTTCCGTTGCACTTTAATTTTTTTTTAATAAGATGGCAAAGCCCTCTATATGCATAACGCTGTCTGTCTGTCTGTCTGTCTGTCTGTGTATTTGATGATTACAACCGAACGCGTTGACCGATTTACATGAAACCTTTTTTGTTATCACCGTCTTAATGAGAGAAGGTGACTGATCGATTTTAGTGACCTTAAGGTCACAGAGACCGTAGCTATTATGACCTCAAAAGGTCATCAAAAAATATAAGTCTTCAAATGGCCGAAAACGCCCAAAAACCCAAAACTGTTTACCCTTCATTTGAAGATACCCAAATTGTACTTTTCGGGGAATACTGACTCTTGCAATGACATTTTTGACCTTTGGTGACCTTTTGAGGCCTTCGCCCCCTTTTCTGGTACCCTTGTACCAATGCTTGTTACTAATACTCATAGTGTCATTGCCGCGGGTTGCCGGCAGTAAAATGTTGCTAATTCTATCTTGCCCGCTGGATTCAGAAAGAATTTTCCGAGCGATACCTCCGGAAGATGAGCAGCATCGTCTTTCCGCTCAACACCCCGTACAGCGCTCGCCAACCCGCCGGCCGAGCGCGGTGATTATGGCAATAACTTCTCATGATCACTTGGAGACCCATGTCCAGCAGTAAACATCGGCTTAGATGACGATGATCATGATAATCATAGTTCATTTATCCTTATCTCGCATTATATGAGGACGGCACAATAAATTACTTTTAACTATTACCATAAAACACAATATACACAGGTTGACTTGATAACACAACTGAAACTTAATTATACCTAATTGGTTAGGCAATTAGGTACATAGGCTATAATAAAACCAGTTAAATACAGATAATGAATGTGTACAAACCCTGTATTTATGTAGGTTTTCAATGACGCATATAGAACCAAATATATAACCATGGTGCCCATTGTACTCAACCTCAAAACCCCCTTCATTTCTTTTATATCCTTTAGTTGACAAGTTCCACTGTGGAATTACCAAAAAAATAATTAGGTAGAAAACAGGTATTCCTGCTTACCGATTGTGTTACGGGAAAGATGTTGATTCATAAACTCTGTCTGTTACGTTTAATGACAGCAGTGCCTTGTAGTTCTACTGCTGGACTTCAGTAGAGGCGCAGGCTATCACTGGTCGACTGGTCACATGTTCAATGTGTATGTGTTTAAAGATAATTTCCCAAATTTTCAACAAAATAAGCCCGACTTCAATGACTTGGATCACTTTCAAAATAAAAAAGATTTTTTAAAATCGTTCCGCAGCTGATGGAGAAATCGGTGAACATACATCGTAAAAAAAATATAGTCGAAGATAGAATCCTTATTGAAGTCGCTTAAAAAGAAGACTTTTCTCCCGCTTCTATTGTGAATGCGTCATATAACCAACCAGTTCCGGCGTCGGCTAGCACATATAGCGAATATTTAATTCCACAGATGGATAATTCAAGAAAATGTCCAAATAATTACGGGGTATAAATAATTTGCGTATTCCGGCCCGTACAGCCGGCATGTGTTGTCGAAAACCGACATTATTGTGAGAGTATTGTCGATGACTGATATTATTGTGAGTTTATTGTCGTTTTAAGGCATACAATCTGGACATTTGAAGTATTTGACAATAAAGTTGGTATTTAGGCTGTCATGCGTAACCAATGTTGGCATTGTATGGTCATATTGAATGCAGTATTTTGATTCTATTAACGTTGTATATTTTAAGTCATTTAATTATTACCTATCTAACTTATAAATATTTTAATAATAACTTTAAAGGAAATTGGGGAGCTCAGAACATCTCCGTAATTTCGTAAATATTAGCATAATAATTCCTCATTTTTCAACAAAAAAAAAACGACTTAAATAAATAAATTAAATAAATATATGTGAAAATCAATTGTTTGAATTTGAGGGTTTCCACCGATTTTCCGGATTCCACCATCATATCCTGACCTGGTTCCAATGGGAAGTTTTAATTTAAACCTTGGAAGTGCATTCTTTCGAATAAAAAAATAATTTTAAAAATCAATTCACAATTGACAGAGGAATCGTTGAACATACATAACAAAAATTACATACAGTTGAACATAGAACCTCCTCCTTTTTTTAAGACGGTTAATACAATACAAAACACCCATTTAAAATTTTGAGTAAACCTCTCAAAAAAATACGCTAACCAACACACAACATTAGTTAATCAACCAGCATACATTTGAAGTTTAACGAACAACAATACGAAATTAACTTGATTGCTCAACTTGAGTTAATATTAGCAATAACAAAAAAATTGCCAGTCGGTCAAGTTATGTAACAATTATTACAAAACCGACGTACGAAAGCCACTTGTAATTATATCTCAATAGTGCTTATTACACCGGCCTTGTCAAAGTTTGAACGGTAGCAGATATTACAATAGGCTAATCATACGGTTTATATAAAACTACACACAGTTAGAAAGATAGCAACGCAAGAAGCACATCGAGGCGTACCAGCGTGTGACTTCACGCGACATTTCGATATAATGTATCGTGGTTATTTTTGGATAACGTTAAAAAGAATAAGTGTCCTGAATTAGGTACAAAAAGTGTAGGAACGCCATCTATAAAATCGTTTCCTTCATAAAAGCGAGGAATAGAAGCGAAAAAAACCTTACTCCTTCGATTTTCTGATAACATTCAGAAAATCGAAGGAGTAAGGTTTTTTCGCTTCTATTCCTCGCTTATTTTATAGATGTCAATTTATTGTATTTAATTTTGTTTTACTTGGCCTTTCATTAATTATTGGCCTTCCTCAAAAAGAAAAGAGTAACAAAAAAATAACACAGATGACTTAAGAACCTATTGCTTTTTTTAGTTAGTTAAAAACAATTCAAGTCAACAGTTAGTAGGATTATCAGCAACTTTTTAAAGTTTCGGCCTTAATATCCTAAAAGTTATTTAAAGTTTGGCACTTAGAAAGTCGTTATTTAGATAACAATTATTTACATAAAAGACTCACAAGACATCACTTTAAAAGATGTCTAAGAAACTTAATGTCAAAGCTATAAATAACAACCAATTGTTCAAGTTTTTAAACAACTAACAGAACTTGTTGAAGCTAAATATTTGACTGCATTCTCAATCTAGAATCAACCTCAAGGTGAGCTACTGCAGGATTCCAGTGATTAATTGACGACTAATCAAGTCGTCAATTAAGGTTTTGTCAAAGTTGTGAGATGACATTTTCTAGGGCTCAAACGGGAGTTGCACGAGGTAGTCATTTATTTCCATCCTCACTTATATAATATACTAGCTTTTGCCCGCGAATTCGTCCGCGTGGAAATCCCCTTTTTCACGCAGAGCCACTTTGATTCGAAAATATAAATCCCATTTATTCCCTATCCCGTTGGAATTTCGAAAAATACCTTCTTAGTGCACCTCAAGGATACTCAAGGTATATGTTTGCCAAATTTCAAGTCTGTAGATTCATTGGCTTAGGCTGTGCATTGATATATTAGTCAGTCAGTCAGTCAGTGAGTCAGTCAGGACTTTGAATTTTATATAATATAGATTGCCAAAGTAATTTTCCTTGTCTGAAGTTTGATTATTTGCCTGTTACTCCTCCATGGCTGCATTTACCTAATTAAAATATTCATCAAGATCTTCTCAGCCGTAGGATTCCACTGTAATAACGATCATGAGGGAGTTGTTGCCATACTCACCACACTTATCAGGCGAGCGCAGTACGGGATGTTGATGCAAGGAAACACGCAGAAGAATAAGATTGAAATATTATTAACATATGGGATAGGGAGGCCTTTGCTCTGCAGTGGGACGAAAATGGCTAGTAATAATAATAATAATAACACCTGTAAGACCAACGCCTTATTACAAATACAACCCTGATACCGTGCTGGAAAGTTCCACACATAAACTTTATTTCGATAGAGCCATCCTTACAGACAAAACCATCCACTACAATAGACCTGATTTGACTCTCATAGACAAAGTTAATAAAACAGCACTACTGATAGATATAGCAGTCCCAAACACACACAATTTGCAAAAAACCATATCGGAAAAACTCACAAAGTACATCGACCTAAAAAATGAAATAACAAGAATGTGGCGTTTGGATAATGTGTCAATTATTCCAATTGTACTCTCTACAACTGGGGTGATACCTCAACAACTATTTCAATCACTCGCCCAACTAGACCTGCCTAAACACACATTCGCACTTTTGCAGAAAGCAGTTATCCTTAACACGTGTAGGATAGTGAGAAAGTTTTTGCAAACTGATGTTTCGATTGACGCACCACAGTCCTCTAACGGAGGTGCATCTACAAATACAACTAATGTGCACTTGGCTTAGGCCCGTGCACTTTAGGTAAATTCCGGCCTTATTAAAGCCGAGCTGATGAAAATCTATACCCAAAATAATAATAATAATAATAATTTTTTTTTTTCTTATTCGGCTAAGTGACGAGACAAGCCGAAAGCCCACTTAATGTTTAGCGGTAACCTCTACCTAACAGCTGCAATATCGCGGTGATCACGTTCACGCAGCTCGTGACCAACGTCGCATTGCACTGCGCCCGTCACCAACGCTGAGACATATACATTTTCCAGAACTGCATGCAAAGTGAAGTTAAGATTCTAAGTTGACTAGCACGTTCACAAATATTTTTCAAACACATCCACTAAACCTAGTAGCGCATACTAAAAGCTTGTGTGTATTTACGATGGAAGATAATACGGCCATACCGTTCACGCGCTATTTCAATATTATCAGGGACCTTGTCAGACGAACAATGACTCCAAAGGTGAAAGATGAAGAATCATCAGTCAGAAGACGCAAAACTGTTAGTAATGATCTTCTTTCCAAACGAGTTGATACTTTATTTATTTATTTATTAAAAGTACACTGACATCGAAAGTATTTACAAATTATAAAAAAACACATGCATATAGGTATTAATCTGATACAGACGACAGTTGAAGTGTACATAGCTTACTCTATTATGTGCGTTAAGAGAAAAAGAAGAGAAAAAAGAAGAAGAATTAATATACAAGTCAACATAAAGATCAATTTAAAATATGACAAACATTAACAAAATAACTAAAGCTAAGACAATAAAAATATAAGATAATGTAAATAGGTACGTAGAATTTGAATAACACAGGCTGATACACTGATACTGGATTATAAAATATTGGATTCATGGGTGTTGTGTTGATATAACATTGGCGTGACAAAAACTTGCAAGTGTAATTTTTAACTGACTTCATACACGTGATACACTTTAAATTAGGTCCCATTTTCAAAACTCAGTTTTAATGATGTGATCCATGAGTAATTGAGGGAACGCCTTAAATGTTGTAGGTAAACATATAGCGATTACGGCATATTTAGCTCAAGGTCAAGCATTTGTATTCAAAAAATATGATTTGCTGAAGTGGAACTGATGAATAAGACCACAGATTATCAAAACTCTTCAATATTACAAAATATCGGATGACAACATCGAAAGATAGCTAAAAAACATATTCCTATCCACTTATCATCATCACCATACATCTTAATCATCATCCTTAGCATCAAAATCATTGGAATGAAATTTAATAATAATGTTATACTGGTGTCCCTCAAGGTATAGTGTTATAAACTAAATTTAAACTTGCGGTTGGGTATTTTGTTTCACTTCATCAATATTTGCTTGCTTTTAAACCCTATTCTGATGATGGAATCCATGAAAATTCAAGAGATATATAATAAGCATTCATAATAGCGGTTTAAGTATTCTCAGCAACATTTTAGATTTTGCCATTGAAGTCGGTTTTTTTGTTGAAAAATTAAAGAACTAGTTATACTTATTCTTTTACTTATGTAATTATTGCTTATCCAGTACCAATTTGACATTAATAAGCGGTATAGTTTGAAATTATCTACAATTTATATGTGCGTAAGTCATTATATACATATGTATAAGGGTTGAACGCCTAGCATAGATATTTCAACTAAAATAATATTTTATAATTTCGAAAGCTTTAGGGCGCTAGTCTCGCTTGCACTTCTCTCTTTAATTTTTTTTATACGACTA
Organism: Pasiphila rectangulata; assembly: GCA_963082625.1. NCBI lineage: Eukaryota > Metazoa > Arthropoda > Insecta > Lepidoptera > Geometridae > Pasiphila > Pasiphila rectangulata. The sequence goes on along the minus strand of OY720245.1, from coordinate 15,439,213 downwards.
AATGAATTGACAAGCCAAATGCCCATCTGATATTTAGTGGTAACCTCTACCTTTTGCAATACGACGGTGATCACGTTCAAGCATGTGACTAACGATGCATTGCATTGCGCCCGTCGCCCTGCGACAAAGAGTTGTAATTTTACCGGCCCTCTTACTTTCAAACCGGAACACAGCAATGCATACAATTACTGCTTGGCTGCAAAAATAGGTATTGGGGTAGTACTTCCCCGAATGATTTTTTTTACAAAAAGTTCTACTACTTCGCGGCTTAAACAGCTTCAGTCGTATTGACCTGCTCTTTCTGATTAATAGCCAACTAAGCTGGGATGTTATGAGGTTAAGACTTAACCTCATAACTTAACCTCATAACATCCCAGCTTAGTTGGCTATTAATCAGAAAGAGCAGGTCAATACGACTGAAGCTGTTTAAGCCGCGAGTTTCTTCACGATATTCACCGAACCCACGATCGTATCGAAAGTCGATAAAAGAGACAATCATGTCAAGGGTAACGCTATTTGATAATCAGTAAGCCTTGGCCGGCGGCAACCCTTTGTTGGTGATAGTAGCTCTGTTTAGATGTAAGGTTAAAACCTCTTTGCAGTCTTAGTTTATAATATCTGCTTCACATTTAAGTTTATGGCACAGGTAAACGTGTTATTCTAGTCAAGGTTACTATAATTTTATTTGAATGTAGTTGCAGGTATAATACACAAATAATAGGTTTGCTTAACTTGACAACCCCCAATGCCGCTAGTGAACTGAGACGAAAAAGGTTGCGGAATCGATCATCGGCCGGGGGACAAAATGAATCATCATCATCTTCATCATTTCAGCCGTAGGACACCCACAGCTGGACATAAGCCTCCATCATGAACGTTTTGCGGCTGGAAGCGGCATACATCCACCGCCAACCTGGAGTGTCCATAATGACCATACCAGGTCGTCCGTTAATCTAGTTGGTGGACGTCCTACGCTGCGCTTGCTGGATCGTGTACTCTATACAAGAACATTACGGCCACAAAATGAATTTACAAAAGAAGTATGTAAGTATTTTATCAATTATAATATTTGGTTTTCATAGTACAACAAGCTTTGCTTAGTTTAGGATTAAATGATGCCGTGTGTAATATCCAGCATTATTTGTTTAATTGATTTAAGAGCCATGTGAGTCATAAAGCGATTTAAAAATAGAGTCACTGTATAATACAACACTGAAAACGTTACTCTTTCGGAATAGCTTGTATTTTCTTGTTATATCTACAAATATTTTTTTTAGAACACTAACAAACAAAACTTTTTACCAAAAAGCCAGAAGTATGACAGCTAAAAAATATAACATTTCAACAAAATAAAACTTTAAGATGTTTTTTTACATAAATATTGTACCGAAAAATATTGTAAGAAATATTGTATTTTTAAAGGCATAAAGTAATCTGGTACTTTGCTATCTAAATTAAACGGATAAGTGCGAGCGAGACTCGCGTCTTATGGGTTTGCAAATTAGTTTACGGGTATATAATATTTGATATAATATCTATGCTAGTCAGTAGTAAGGCGTTAAACGTTATTAAAAGACGCGCAAATTTTATTTCAGAATTGATAAGGCTTTGATTAACACCTTTCTCGATCTAAAATATCTTAAATGTTTAGCAGATCAAACAGCAATTAATAAGTTTAATACTAGAAACGCAATTGTAATTATTAAACAATGACATAAATGTAGGTCATTTTTTTAAAATTGTTAAATAAAATATTTTTCTAAAACAGCGTGATAACATCTATAAACATAATTTAAATTTAATGGGATTCTGGTGAACCGATGAGTTCACTGGGATCCCGTAGGGGATCAGGTTAGGGGATCCTGGTGGCCGAAGTGTTTTAAATAAATCTTAAATATTAATAACAATCAAGGCGTTCTCAAATTTCAAACACGTTTTCAAACTTCAATATATATGGTATATTGAATAAAATATATGGTTAAAAAAAATTATATACATTAATTTCCGAATTTTTCCTAAAGTCGTGTCACAAAAGCTCCCATTTAAAATTTCAGAGTCCTGGGACTTTTGGACGTGCCCTAGCGGTTTTCCATTTTGGCCATTTTCTGGTTAATTTTCCGTATTTATAAGTTGAGCTGTTTGAAGAGTTCTATCAGATAGACACACAATCAAACGAGTCATCCTTTATGGGTTCCGTTTTACCTCGTGAAGTTCAGAACCCTAAAAACAACAAAAATAAATGCGATGTTAGTACAGAACGTTCATCGTCATCTCAGCCTTAGGACTTCTATCCACGTCCACTGCTGATCATAGGCCTCCTTCATGGATTTTCAAGACCATGAGGAGGTTGTTGCCATAGAAAAAGAAGAAGAAGAAGAAAAACATTTATTTACCACACGCATAAGACAATACGACCACAAAGAAAATAAAAATGAATATTACAAATATAAACAAAATACGGACAGGAAGAAAAGGATGTGGCGCGGGTAAATGGGTCCCCACCTGGCCAGGCTCAGACGTTACGCTGGTTTCTAGTTGGGGCCTTGGGTGATTTCACGACCACGGAAAAGAAGAAGACAGAAAGGAGTAGAATAAACAGGCGGACGGCAAAATTCAAAACAACATCAAACTCAAACAAACAATAAAACCGTATAAAAACAAAAATAAAACACAAAAATATGGTACAAATAAAAAAAAATAAAGATAACAAATTACAGTTCATTAAAAAACAAACAAAATGAAATGAAAATCTGTCACGCTCAAAAAGCTGCCAGACAGGCAACACCAGGATTATGTCTATTTGTCAGCTAGCCGCGCCAACCTGACACGCCTGGTCTGACACCTGTTTAGCAGCCTTATTGGGCCTCATTGGGTGGCTGTGACGGACATTAGAAAATGCATGAAAAAATTTTAACTTTTATATGAACATAAATGTCTTGGGCTACCTACAGTGTGCAAGTGATTTAATAATGTTAAAAAGCGAGAACGGCAAACACAAAGCAAGAAGGAATAAATCAAGAAAATATGATACCAAAATAGTGGTCAACTAGGCAAGTCTGTCGTGTAAAGCCCTTAAGGTAAGATAATAAGGAAGATGCCATACTCACCGCGCTTAGCAGGCGGGTTGGCGAGCGCAGTAAGAGCTGTTGATACACGGGAAGACGCTACTGCCCATCTTCCGGAGGTATTCCTTGGCAAATTATTACTACATCCACGGCAAGAGAGGAGAGGTAACATTCTACTGCCGGCACCCCACGGTACTTTTTATTATTAGCAAATTGAAAATAAACATAAATAAACCAAGATGTTCTTTTGCGGAAAACACACAAATACAAGATAGAATTTCTTCATTATGTTTAACATTGAGATAAAAAATGTACCTTACCATTATCCACATTTCCTCCGGACATTAATGCGGAAGAATTTCCATCGGGTTTGTTACGTACATGGCACTTTGTTGTTAGAGGACCGCAATGACCAAAGAACAAAGACCTCCGTCCCGTCTGCTCTTCAGAAGAGAATGAGTTATTTTGTTGAGAGGGAAGGAAAGAAACGGGTCTAAAAGAATTGGTCAAGAACACGTGAGAGCATGCTTCATTTGTCTGTGGACTGTTGCTTGAGGCGCTAGCACCCGGTCCATTGTTTGTGAGAATAGCCAATTATGTCTTTACAAGACGATTTTTTACATTTTACGGTATATTTTTAATGATACAGTAGTACTGTTGGTATCGAGTGGCTGGAGATTGGATATAGTCTTTGTTTTCTTAAACTATCTATCTATCATCAGCCCATATTCACCCACTGCTAGGTCTATACCTAGCAGTGGGTGAATTTGGGCCGTTGTTGTGGGCACAAAAAAAAATAATAAAGATAACAAATTACAGTACATTTATTAATAAGAAAAACAAAATAAAAAGAAAATCTGTCACGCTCAAAAAGCTGCCAGACAGGCAACACCAGGATTATGTCTATTTGTCAACTAGCCGCACCAACCTGACACGCCTGGTCTGACACCTGTTTAGCAGCCTCATTGGGCCTCATTGGGCGGCTGTAACGGACATTAGTATGGTGTTACAAAGACGAGGCCTATGCCTCGTCTTTGTAACACCATTCTTTCCGACCCTGCGCCAACTGCATTCATTGGCTTCCCGCTACTCAGACAATGTCGTCTGACCACCTGGTGATCCATCCTTCGTTTTCATAAACTATTCGAAACATATTTATTATTGCAATAAACGATTACGATTGGTACAATAACACAGATCCAGATATAAGTTTAAATATTATCATCATCATCTCAGCCGTAGAATTGCTGTACGTCCACTGATGGACCTAGGCCTCCCTCAAGGATCTCCATGATCTTCAGGGCTCTGTTGTTCATTAAGACATACATATAACTTTGAAATCAATATATATAAAACTCTTTCGCTACTGACTGAGTGACTGACAGACAACGCACAGCCTAAACCACTGGACCTACAGACTTGAAATTTGGCACACATATACCTTTACTATCCTAAAGGTGCACTAAGAAGGGATTTTTAGAAATTCCCACGGGAACGGGAACTACGCAGGTGAAACTGCGGGGTGCGGCTAGTCTGTTAATAAATTCCCCGTAAAGATGACACAAAGTAGCATAGATAATTATCGGCATCCAAAATTAGTAAATCTTAGTGGTGTTTCAACCTACTGTTTTATCCCGTAACATTGCTTAAAATTATTTAAAGGCATCGGAACAAAATCGATTTTTGTCAACAGAAATCGAACAAAGAAATCAGCCCTTGTATCAGTAACTATTATTGTTCAAAACGCCTTGAGAGACAATTAAAACATTAACCACAAATTGTTTTAACTAACACCTTGTGGTATCAGCACTCATTGGACGCCTCGAGTACCCAACGTATGTTCATAATTATTGTCAGTAATTTTATGGAATTGTCTTCTCACCCACGCATTTACTCACGCAATTAGCAAAACATAATGTCCCAAGTTATTTTGTAATAAATTATTCACAACGCGCACCTGTCGTAAATTGATGCATATGGCGTAACTGAAGATACAGTACCGATGTAGGAACTAAATTTCGTGAAGATGAAATCATAAAATTCCAATGTGTTTCACTAATAAGTGTGTTTCAAATTGAAATCAAAGAATATTGAAGCTAAGGGAGGTATTATATGTGACCTAATTAAGTTTAGCGCTGGGCAATTTTAACAAAATTAACACAGATAATCGTGTTGTTAAGACATAATTTAAAGTGGCAGTTGAATGATACTACTCCTTTCATGCCCGTGGATGCAGTAAGAGCCTGCTAGGGGATACCTCCGGAAAATGGGCAGCAGCGTCTTTACGTGTATCAATATCCTCTACTGCGCTCCCCGAACCACCTGCCAAGCTTGGCGAGAATGACATCAGCGTCTTCGTGACCTTGAAGATCCATGAGCAGTGCAGCGGTGTATGTGAATAGCAGATATTTTACGAATATAAACGTAACAATATAAATTATGCTAATGAAGCATAATTTATATTGTTACCTAATTGACTACTTTAATGCCTTATGGCGCATTGGCTTAGCAGCTGGTTGAGAAGCTTTCTTCTTTATGTATTATTTAGGATGCTTAGGTATTTTATCCTTTGTCTGGGTATTTTTTGCACTATATTTCACCAAATCGTACTTATTACAACAGTTCAACATTCCCATGAGACTAAAACCAAAGCCGGACAGCTTGCTTAGAATTTGAATGAGAAGTTGAACAGCTCATAAAAACAATGTTTTTACTCAACACGGATCCTTGTGGTGTATAATCTGTGGGATAGTTAACAATCACATCGCGGCAAATTGTCCCCGCGAGCTGTCTACTGGGCACGTATAAAGCCCCAGTCGTATATATAGCGATTTAGTATACAGATATTATAACTCCAATTTTCATAGTCTTAAACCACAATTAGGTAATACCTTATTTATTTGTTTTTAATTAGTGCTTAATGCTTAATAATCTTATCAAAAATTTTGACGAAGCTAGGACAAAGCTCCGGCTTTTAGGAGGGGCAATAATTAATAGAACCACACTGGAATCGAATATTTAATGGTTTTTTATTCCAACAACAGGAATGAAATGCTTGTATTGAAACACCACACCCTAAACAATATTAATAAGCTAATTAAATGGTATGGGTTTTAACTTGGGTTTAGTTATTGCTATGCGCTGCAAATTCTTCTTCTATTAAATCTACATAAGTAAAAAGTTGTTGATAAAAGATAGTAACCAAAATAGATAGTAGGAACAGACAGCGTCATAGATAAGTATTCCCGTTGCAAAAGACACCCAGCTTCAAATTCCTGCGACGGACGTGACTGGAGAGTTACGTAATTGTGACGCCTACTCTGTACTTGCAAATCATCAGTTCTTTATTTCTCGTATTTTTGTCCCGTAGTAATAGTTTTATACATTTAGTTTATCTATAGTAAATTTTTCAAAACCATGGTAGTTTCCAAAGATAAATCTATATAAACAATTTCTAAAAAGAAAGGAACTTTATAATTAATCAAGAGTTTTCATAAACATTTTCGATATTTGTTTCGTTAGAACTCCTTTTGTAAAGTGGCACAGTCAGTGATAAAGAAGACCGCGGGACGGCGTCAAAACTATTTAATGATAAAACGATGGTGGTATAATAATATCTCGAAAGATAATTAAGATGTTAATGTTCTAATCTAGCAAAACATTTAGCCTTGTGTTTTGTTTATCTATTTTTTATTTAAATTTATACTGATAATATGAAGAGCAAACTCTCACTATCCCTTAAAAGGAAGCTCATGGACGTGCGCGTTCTCCCCATCCTGACACATGGTACCTAGACATGGTCTTTGACAAATCTTCAGAAGTCAGCCCTCGGGGTATGCCAGCAAGCTATGGAGCGCAGTATCCTAGATATAAAGCTGTCAGACCGCGTGTTCCAGCACACTGCGTTCCAAAACCCAAATCGCTGAAGAACGCTTCAGAAGTCTGCAAGCCTTAAGTAGAACTGGGCCAGAAACGTTTGCCGCATGCCTGACGATTTTAGGGGAAAGATAACCACAGAGTGGACCCGAAACGCATGTCGGTCGCACAGACGTTCCAGAAGGAGATGGCGGGATGAGCTGGACACACCTGAGCACGTGGCCTGTCACTGCGTTAAGTCGCGAAGAGCGGAAGATAGGAAGGGAGGCCTTTGCCCTGCAGTGGGACAGTGAAGGCTAAATAATAATAAATTATACTGCTGGTTTTCCAAAAAAAGGTAATGTGTGATGTGTATAGGTAATTATTAAATTCCAGTCCAATGAGGAATTCCTTCCAAAAAGTTCACCGAGTAGATTCTAACAACATCCTTGGCGCTTAAACGCTTCCGCTTATATTAAAGCCAAACCTCATTCTTAACCCTTAGGCATTTGAGTAATGTTGAGTAATGCACCAATTGGAGTACAGACCAAAATTACAAGATACTTTATCAGTGCTGCGCAATGATATGGATGATAATGCTACGTTAGGTAAGTTAAAAACAATTCTATTAATAATCGATCCTAGTCAATAAGCATCTAACGAGGTAAGGAATTTTGCTAGAGGCTATTTAGTAGTTGAATGCCGTGAGGTGCCGGCAGTAGAATGTTGCCCCTCCTCTCTTGCCCGTGGATGCAGTAAGAGCCTACTAAGGGATACCTCCGGAAGATGGGCATCTTTTCATGTAACAACATCCCGTACTGCGGTCGCCAACCCGCCTGCCAAGCGAGGTGAGTATGGCAACTACCACTCTTGGAGATCCATGTGAGAGGAGGCCTGTGTTCAGTAGTGGACGTTTTACGGCTGATATGATGATGATAATTTATTTTTCAATTGAATATACAGCTAAATATTCTGTGAATATTTCAAGCATCATATCTGTTGCCGGGCTACAGAGATAAGCTTGATTATGGTTGCTTTTACCATCCCTAGCGACCAATGGCAGGAACTAGCCGAGGACCGAGATAAATGGCGCGCCTCATTAATGAAGGCCAAACAAAACACAACGATGCCTGGATAAATTTATTAAAAGAAAAACGCATGAGGCGCCACGAGCAGGCATCCAACCCAAGCCCTGCCAAGCGTGGTGAGTATGGCAACTACCCCTAGTTGCCATACTCACCACGCTTGGCAGGCGGGTTGGTGAGCGCAGTACGGGATGTTGTTACACGGAAAGATGCTGCTGCCCATCATCCGGAAGTATCCCTTAGCAGGCTCTTACTGCATCCACGGGCATGAGAGGAGGAGTTACATTCTACTGCCGGTACCCCGGCAAAAAATAAATAACTAAATTAAAATTGGGGGAGGCTCCCATACAACAAACGTGATTTTTACCGTTTTTTTTGCTCGATAATAATAACGGCAACAGGGAGACTATTATACAAGTTTTTTTTGCCAAATGGTACGGAACCATCGTGCGTGAGTCTGACTCGCACTTGGCCGATTTTTTTTATGAATTAGGGTGATTACTGCGTTATGCCCTGCCGTAGGTACTTTGGTTTCCATGATGCATTTCGTAATGCTATCGTCATGATGCAGTTCCGCCGTGGGGTGCCGGCAGTAGAACGATACCCCTCCTCTCATGCCCATGGATGCAGTAAGAGCCTGCTAAGGGATACCTCCGGAAGATGGGCAGCAGTGTCTATCCGTGTATCAACATCCCATACTGCGCTCACCAACCCGCCTGCCAAGCGTGGTGAGAAACTACCTCTCATGGAGATCCGAGAGGGAGGCCTGTGTTCATCAGTGGACGTTTTATGGCTGAAATGATGATTTCGTAAATAGGAATGCTAGTACATCCATAAGTACCTTGTCGTTGATTTTCTAAATCTCTGGCAGAACGTTATCTTCCCCAGGGACTCTCCTATTTTAGAGTTGTTGTATAGTTTAGTGTAGCGTTATTTCTTTTGGAAAATCATTCGGATTTCCTCCGAGTCATTTTGGACCGATAATTTAGTTTATCTTTGAAGTGTTATTGTCTGATTCAGAGGCATTTACTGATACATTTGATTACATACGGTAAAGTTATTTAAAATTACTTATTTATATAAACGTACCTACATAGTATATCTACCATACTTACTCCCTAATATGTTTCCACTTTAAGGTAATTCTCCCTAACTCCCCATTATACATTACAAACCGTTATAAATGTTTAAATTGTGCACCAAGCGTATAATACCCGTAAAAGCTTTTAATAAAGACATAATTTTTGAGGACGCATAGCATAGTTTATATGGGTAAATTAATTCGTCCACTCTACTGAGACCCTCACACGCTCAATTTTCTTTATAAGTAAAAGGCAGTACCTTAATGTCGAGGTGTCTAGATAAAATGGTTGGCTTAAAACATGTAGTTTTAGCTTAAGGCTATAGATCTCATGATTGCGTATCATCAGACGAAAATACTTTTATCTCAATCATTATAGTCATCGGATGCCTAAATTTGAATCAAGTGTGTTTAAATTGTGAGAATTTTAAATTAAATATCATTATAATCGAATCAGGCCGTTTGCATGTTAACTCATCATCATCGAAAGCCATTAGGTGTGTGCATGACATGGCTTCTTCAGAACTAGAAGTTGTATGCTGTAAGTGAAGTTGTACTGTAACGCTCACCAACCCGCCTGCCAAGCTTGGTGAGTATGGCAATAACGCGATGTCCAGCAGATGGACATAATGCTACCATTTGGCAGATTCTTACTGCATCCACAGGCAAGAGAGGAGGGGCAACATTCTACTGCCGACACCCCACGGCCGCCAGCACAAATGGAGATAGACATTTTTGTATTCATCAATTTCTCAGCACTCATTATGATTCTAATTAGTCAACAGGTAAAAGCAAAATTCAGTTACCAGGACAGTCAGAAAAATGCCGAAAACGTTTGTGATAAGGTCTATTATTACTTGGCTTGGTTGTACGGTAATGCGAGTAGCGTAACACTTTTAACAAAACCTTCCCTGGGGCCTAATTCTCGCGAAACTGATAAAATATCACAATAGTCAAAAATAAACTTAAATTATATAAACTAGCTGACCCGGCGAACTTCGTATCGCACCTATAACTACAACCACCACTTACAACTTACCCTACAACTACCCTACAACTTACTCTACAACTACCCCACAACTACCCTATATCTACCCTACTACTACCCTACATCTACCCTACTACTACCCTAAAACGTCCAAAAACCCAAAAATGCCATTTTTGACCTTTGGTGACATTTTGAGGCCTTCACCCCCTTTTCTGGTACTCCCGTACCAATGCTTCTCTGACAGTTTTTAAGATATTTATCCGTTGTGATCATTTATCACCCTCTCCAGAATTAGGCTCTTGAACGATTACACTGAATTAAATAAGAACTCGCTACCATAGCTAAGGTAGATGGCGGCTGTGTTAGTGTTGCAGCAATGCGATTTGCAAAATTAATCTTTATGCATACATATGTATGTCACACTAGACAGATTTTAATACAAAACTTGTAGGCATTTAAGAAGTAAAAGCTCACAGACACAATAATTCTTCTTCTTTCTTTCTTTTATGACTGATGCTTGTCACACGCTGCAACTCTGCCAGTGGTAAGTACTCATAAAAGCATCATAAACGTGTTGAGAGCGGGTTAGGCAATTTTAAGTCATGACATATACGGAAAACAAAAAGATTAAGCCAAGCAGAATCAAATGCAACAAAAAAAAATCCAACGTAAAAGCAAAAGCAATTAATGAAGCTTCGATCAGATTATTTAAATTATTAACTATGTTACAGACACAATAATTCAAACGTACCTTTATTCATTTCCTCATACATATTTTATCACTGATGACAATTTTTGCTTGTCAAATATTTATAGATGGGAAAATTTATTTTGTGACTTAACTTAAAAGTTAAGCTAATTATATTTTTGGCTTCTTTAATAAATAGTAGTAGTAGAGTGGTAGTAGAGTAGTTGGAGGATAGATGAGTAGTAGTTATTAGTTGTTGTAATAGGGCGGCACCAAATTCGCAGTAGGCCATATAACAAAAACATAGAAATGTCAAGATATAAGTGTTGTTTAATAAATAAACAAACCGCAGTAATCAAGGTATTTTTAAGCTGTGTCTCAGGTACCTACTTTAGAATTCAAAGACGCTTCACTCTTGATGCTTTTTTAAAATCTCCTATTACTGTACTGCGCTCCTTTAAAAGCCCAATAAATATTTAATTGGTCTACATTAATTTCTAATTCTGAACTCTTGGGAAAGCTTGAAGAAAATGTTATTTCAAAAGCAATTTTTATTAATCAAAACCCAATTCCAAATGCTTTTGGAGATAACTGATTAGTATTATGAATTAGTACATACTTCGTGTACGTGGTAGTAAACTTTGAATATTTTGACTTTTTACCTATTACTGGGTGCTATTTAGCCTAATTAAAGGAGATTTTGATATAATAAGATCTTTCGCTTTGCACACATTGATCTTATATACTCGTAGAGGTAATTGTAACAATATTCTAGTATAGGGGAAGGGAACATTAATTGTTGCCCCTCCTCTCAAAGGATGCAGTAAGAACCTGCCACACCTCTGGAAGGTGGGCAGCAGCATCTTTCCGAGCATCAACATCCCGGACTTCGCTCGCAAACCCGTCTGCCAAGCGTAGTGAATATGGTAACAAACGCCTCATGATCAGTACTTGGACATCAATGTAAAGAGGCGTATGTCTGGCAGTGGACGTCGTATGGCTGGGATAATTCTCGTACGTGCCGTACGACATCCACTGCTGGTAGAGTACTGCTAATCACCGTCATCATGATTATCAGATGATGATGGTTAGCAGCACTGAATATAAGAATCACGTAATGCTAATGCGCTGTATTTTGTCATTTATTGTTTCGAGATAGTGATACGATTGAGCACATTTTGGGTCTTTTTTATGTTTTTTACAGTTTCAGCTTATTTTTAATCTTGATGCAATGTATAAAATGCGCAACGTAATTATTATAGATGGTTAATGATTTTTCTATACAATTGTTTTGTGAATATTATTTAAGACATTAAATTTGTATTAAATCTTTGATAATGATTATTGATATGTAATGTAAAAATAACTGTTACAAACATTTGCTCATTTACATACAAAAATTAAAACAATATGTCTGCAGATAAAGCAAACACTTTGTCCCCCGGCAGCATTGAACCCGCCACCTACTGGTCTCGGCCGGGTATTAAAGCAACTGTGTCGCGCAGGTCGACTCAAAACATTGCCCGGAACGCCTCTTTGAGGCTGAAGTCGGCGATTAGTTCCTAATTCTTAATTTTTCACGTATGAAATTTTGCAAATTACTATCGGGACGAATTCTTCTGTATGAAAAGTCTTAATTTTAAAAATTATTAATTTTCCGAATGCCTCATTTTCCTAATTATAGATAGTACTAATTCGTTTTTTTTACAGACGAAAGTACAGTTAGACTTATTACATTTAATAAAAAAAAATCATTATACCAATAAAATACGGCAATTCATTTTCATTTATGTGTATGATGAAGAAACCTACGTCTACTAAGTGTACTTGCCAATGATTTCCATTTACTAAGAAACTCCTTTTGCGATCTGCTCATTGTGAGATCTACACATGTTGCGATCTGCAGATCGCAATCTGAAGAATTCGTCCCGATAATAACTAGCAAAATTTAATACGTGAAAAATTAAAAATTAGGAACTAATCGCCGACTTCGTTAGGCTTATGCCTTTGATGGTCCCGGTCAGTTGTCTATCAAGTACGCTACAACGCCCCCATGCCTATCGCCAGGCAAGGTCGCAGGTTAGATGAGTGATGCGGCCCGCCGTAGCCTTTGACTCCCAAGTCTCACTATAGCTTGAAGTTTTATCAGTTGGTACTAAGAACTTTTTTGTATATGAGAAATAAGATTTGTATGTATATGTCTGTCTTGGCCGATTTCGACCACAGCGACAGATATTTACTGGACAGGCATAATTAACTATGAGGACTTATTGGAGGGACGTGAGGGTGTGCATACCCAAGTTTTTTGGTGAAGATACGAGCGCGCTTTGGACATGTTAGTGCCCGCCAAAGTTATAAAGATAAGGTCACTGATGCTCGGGCCTTGAGCTCGTCACGCTTTTGATCGAGCTCCTCGCGACGCTCGGTTTCAAATGTGTTAATCTGCTCGTGAATGAGACGTTGCCATTTTGGCCACAGCGCTGCTTTTACCTGCCATTGGGAGGGCTCTATATTGCATCTCTTCATAATGTATTTTCAGAAGGTCTTTGTATCTCAGATACTGGCCGCCGATACACCGTTCTTACGCTTACCGTTCTGGGTTCTGAAAATAAATTGCGCTTCACCACTCTACTCTCCGACATACGAAACACATGTCCGCACCACGGAAGCAAAACGCCAAACAAAACACAACGCCAAATAAAACAAGCCTGGCAAGTGCCATTTTTGTGTATAAAATGTCGTAAAAATGTTTTCAAACCAACAAAAAAACTTCGCGACAAATCGTCCCCGGGAGAGGATGCGTCACTGTCTCTGACTTGTCAGGTGTCACTAACATTTTAGAAAAAAAAAACGTTGAAATAATTTTATGATAAAAAAAGATATTATAGGTAGTCTCATCCAAGAACCAGGCGATAACACTATACTCAATAACATTATTATCAACAAATATGTTTAAAGTGATTTACAGGAATCAATTATGGTCTACCAAAATAGTAAAAAGGAACCCTTATAGAACTTTGTCTGTCTGTCTGTCACAAATGGATATCTCGAGAACTACTGATGCTAACGACTTGAAATTTAAAAAGGTTAAAGACAACACTTTTTTACTGATATAGCATTATATAAAAATGCTAAAAAATAATCTTATTCTGACTGCAGGGGGGCGGATAAAGAATCTCAAAATTTTTAAGTTAAGTTACTAGGTTGTGTGGAGTATCATATGAAAGGTATTCATTTGCAAATTAATAAACAGTTTTTAATTTTCCTTTAGGCTATATAATTTCTAAGTTATTAAAAAAAAATTAAAAAACGACCGTTCCCCCCCCCATTATCTCCGAATTTTGCAGAGATAAACCCGTGAAACTTTTTTAGCATATAGAGGTGTATGTAAACTTTATAGGAAAGTTGAAGAAGAAGAAGAAGAAATATATTTATTAGACACACACACTAAACTTAAAATTAACTATAGTAAAAAAAAAAAAAACAACTTAATTATTTCTAATTATAATCTAGGAGTACCTACCCGATTAAATATTCTGCGACCTAGTGACAAATAGATGGTAAGCAGCTCACTCAGCGGGTCAAAGCAGTAAATACAATTTCAAGCAATGAACAAACCAGTTCACAAAGTTGTGTGAGTCCAATGGGGCCTGACTCAGCATTATGCTCCCACGCATAAAGAATGCTAGGAAGCGCTGGTTTTCAGTCAGACCCTATTTACTATGTATCTCGGTATAAAATAATCATTATGTACCAAAAGAAACAAATAAATAATTATATAATTATTAGTGCCTAATTAAATAAATGAATAAATAGTGCATTGCAAATAATGTAAATAAAATAGCTAAAGTAATAGGACATTGAAAACAATACGTGTAAACAAGGGAGGAATAGCAATATTATTAAATTAAGCAAACGTCAGGTTTCAAATGTCAACTTCAAATTATGACGTGGCAACATGTCAGCTATAAAAAAGAAGAAATCCCAATGTGTCTCCATCGAGAACATTACGTTGAGAAAATTTATAATGAAATTAAATCATTTCAATTCTAATTAACACGAAAGAGGATTATGAAGAAACAAGAAAAACTGTGTCCGGAGCAGGATCCGTTAGGTGACAACTGCAGAACGGCTGTCAAAGCAATACGTGTATGAAATGTCGGTAAGTAAGGTTATTATCATTTGTCAAGCTGTCCATTGTTATTTAAGTGTTTACAAAAAGTGTTTCTAAAAGCTTTCACCATTTACAGGGCACGAATCATTGAACAAGAGCAAAAAAATGCGTACAATCCTGCAAAACCGTCAGAGCAATACGTGCATACAACGTAAGGTTAGCGAGGTTATATTATGTCGAGTTCTGTTGCAATGTTAATAAGTGTCTCCGAAGATAGATTTTAAATGTTTTAACCGTTTTCAGGGCACGAATCTTCGGCGGGAGCAAAACATTCCAACAGTGCGTGGCCGCAAACCTGAAAGATCCGCGGAATGCAACCGACTTGTGTCCTGGTGTTACGAAAACATGAGCACATTGCCTTCTGTTGTACCTTGAAACCTCCTTTGCCCACACAAGTTTCTTATATAAGTACGTGGGAGTCCCGCCCGCAATCACACCAAACAATAAAGTAGCTAGGTGGAGATCCCTACGTGCACCCATTTTAAGCATGTTGGACGAGTTCAAATAAGGAGTCACATGAGTACGCGGAGGGATATGAAAGCAGAACCTTGCACAAGCATTTTGAATGCGCTGCACAAGGCCCTGGGTACGCTTCAGCAAGCATGGACCATACACAACATCGCAGTAATTAAGCCGTGAAAGTACCAGTGATTCACACAAGGTGATGCGCACTTCCTCACTAAGATAACCACGTATCTTATACAAAATTCTCAGCCTGTAGAAGCAGTTTCGGACACATTCAGAGACATGCTTTTCAAACTGAAGGTTAGAGTCCATTATGAGCCCAAGATTTTTAGCCTCAGTAACTTGTGCCACCCTTACCCCATCAACTTGAATGTTAATTGTTTCGCTAGCTAGTTTCAAACGGCTCATTCTAGACCCCATCAACATGAACTGGGATTTTTTAGGATTGAGAACAAGAGAGTTACTCTTAGACCATTGAAAAACACACTCTAAGTCATGGTTCATCTTCTTTACTGCCTCAAGACAGTCAGAGGGGGGGAATGAGAGGTACATCTGTAGATCGTCTGCATATATATGAAATTTACAGAAAGCAAGATCTTTGACTATATCAGCACAATACAAAATGAAAAGTATGGGGCCCAGTATGGATCCCTGAGGAACTCCTCTAGAGACCATGTGTACAGAAGATCTAACAGGTAACCCATTTGATAGCTTGAGCTCCACGCATTGACGCCTGAGATAAAGATAATCAGAGAACCATTTTATGGTGTTACTGTCAAATCCATAAAAGGCGAGCTTTGAAATTAGCAAAGATAAATTTATGCAATCGAAAGCTCGTGAAAAATCTAACAATACAAGTAGGCTACACATCCCCTTGTCTAGGGCATCCAATAAATTATCTACAACGTCTAAAAGAGCAGTAGAAGTACTGTGCCCTTTGCGGAAGCCTGATTGGAATTCAGGCAGAATCTGATTATCCTCCAGGTAATTTATAAGCTGTGTGCAAACAACTTTCTCCAAGATTTTAGAAAGGCATGGAAGCAAGCTAATAGGCCTAAGGTCAGAAATGGAGGAGGGCTGGTTACTTTTAGGGATTGGCTTAACAATTGATATCTTCCAAGAATCTGGAAAAACTCCACTCAATATAGACCTATTGATGATGGTAGTAATGACTGGCAGAGACTGAGGAAGGGTTAGGCGTATCATCTCTAGAGAAATATCATCAATACCACATGCATTAGAGCGGAAGCTCTTGATGATCTTCATAATGGACAATTCATTTACAGGTTGAAGTGAGAATTTCACTGCAGAGAACCTATGATACTCAAAATACGTCAATTCTGAAATTTTGACAAAGTCAGTGCCTGGGACACTGAGGAAGTGACAATTAAGTACTTCAGGGTTATTGAAGCAGGCAGGAAGTTCAGTTGCTTGTTTTGTTTTAATTAATAAATCATTTTTTAGATTTTTCCACAATTGCTTTGAATTTCCAACATTGCGATTAATATTTTGAGTAAAATAGGCCCTCTTCTCACTTTCAATGGCAGAAACAACCACACTCTTCATATCCTTATACGCTCTTTTTAGCACATCAGTTTTAAGCAACTTGTACCTGTTGTGATAATTGTCCCGAATTTTAATCATATCCTTAATAGTTTCTGTGATCCAGGGAGGACGAGTGTCTCTTATAACAGACGTTTTCTTAGGTGCATGCAAATCAAACAAATGAATCACTGTACTAGTGAAAGCCAGAACCAACTCATCCACATCATGCATCTGTTGGAAACAGTTCCAGTGTATACTATCCAGGTCAGCCGAGAACAAGTCCATAACTATGTTTTTCATTGGCCTAAAAGTAGCAAGATATGATTTAGGTTTGTCTTTTTTTATATTTAATTCAACCATAACCATGGCATGGTTCCCTAATTCTGGTGTATGCTTGATGGATATTTTACGCACCTGTGCATCTAAACAAACCAAATCAATTAATGTTTGGCTATGCTCGGTGAAGTGGGTAGGCTCAGAAATAACTTGAACTAGATTAAGGCTATGTAAAAACTGCTGAAGTAGATGCACTTTATTGTTTTGACCCATCATATCAACATTAAAATCCCCCATCAAAATTATGTTGTCACATTTAGAGAAAGAAGATATTGAATCTGTGATAGCATCCAAAAATGTGACAACATCCTGCCAGGGTGCACGGTAAGCAGAGGCGGCTCTAGCCCTTGTGGCGCCAGTGTGCCACCAGTACCCTGGCGCCCCCTAGTAGGAGCGGGGTCAAAATGGAATACTTACAGTTATATTTTCATACGAAAATTCGGATGCAAATAGTGCAATTTTAAATGATGTCAAGAAGCCTTTTAAGAACGAAGGGGTTACAGCAATAAAAAATCACAACTTTGTAGTTCTTTTAAAAATATTTACTGACTCTGTCTCCAGGTGTTCGTCCGAAGATGGACCGGGTCGACCAATAAACCTTTCAATAGAACTTGTATTCTTTTTCAGAGATTGTTCCTTCTCCAGCTTTCTTTTTCGGCTCTGTGTATACAATTAACGAAATCTTATCTTTTATATAATTTTTATCAAAAAAAAAGCCGATTTACTTCATATTTGCATGTTTACTCAAATATGATACTTAAGTCATTGCATCAAGGCTTATTTCGCAAAACTAAAAAAAGCAGCGGTAAAACAAAAATTGCGGCATGCGTACACAAAGCCTTTAAAAATAACCGCCGGCGCCGCAACGTCCCTTACAATTTGAATTTGATTGAACTATGTCATTCTAATACAGCCGAGTTAGCAATGATGGTTGGCGTGTTTTCAAACGAAACAAAACAGGTGCCGTTAAAGATAAAGATACGTTTATTTTGTCACACAATTTACAATTAATCCATATACAATAATGTTTAAAAAATAAAATAAAAATGTGACAAAAATGGTCATTACTCAGCATATGCTGTGGCAGAACGGGTCCGTACCACAGCGCTGGTGTTCCGTAGTGACCGAAGTGTGCGGATGGTGGCTACCGCGATACAAAAATGCAGTAGGCTAAAATAAAATATAATAACAAAGTACCTATTAATATAAAAAAATAAACTAAACAATATATAACTTTTTTTGAATTTGATAACAATATTTATTAATGTAAATGAACTAACATATGAAAATAAAATAAAATAACAAGTAGAGAATTATTTACATTTATGTATTCAAAACTTACTTACACTTAGGTATGGTTTGTCCGAGGCCCAGAACGACGGGTCATATTGACGAAGTTATATTGAGACTATTAATTATTTTTTTAGGTTTATTTTTAATGAATGAACTGTTTCATATTTTTTTATTGGAGGTGGAAGGTTATTCCAGCATTTCGTGGCTGCGTATTTAAATCTGCCACGAAATGCAGCCGTTCTGTGCTTCGGACATCTCAACCGGGTGGATAGACGGACGCGGCGGTTTGAGAAATGAAGTTTCTCAAATACGTAACTTGGCTGTTGGTTCCTGATGACACCAAAAAGCAGAGTGGCGAAATGGAGAGTTCGGCGGGACGACATATTGAGGAGACCATTGGCATTAATGTAAGGCGAGATGTGGACACGTCTAGGAATAGGATAACGAAAACGAATACAGGCGTTTTGTATTCGTTGAGATATTTTTTTGTGCGAGTCAAAAGGCAGTCACTAAACACACAATCAGCAAAATTTAATTTGGACAGTATGAGTGAGTCGCATAGTTTTATCCTTAGGTCGACACTTATATATTCGCGCATACGGTACAACACGGATAGACGGTAAAAACAAGTTTTTATCGTTTGCAGAATATAGTTTTCGAAACGTTACGCGCCTTTGGTAGTGATGCGACACTACGCCAATATACTTAATCTTTAATTATCTGTTTTAAGGCAGATTTCACGTTGAAACAAAAGTAATTGTGTAGAGTAGGTAAAGACGCAGCTTGTGGTGGCGCGCCTTGCTTTGCTACCACGCGCCCGGCGGCATCGGCCGAAACACGGGCGCAGGGTCTTTGAGTGCGCCGGTGCCGTGCGCGAGCGACGCACGCTTCTTTGAAGGTGTCGCATTAGAGGGCGCTCGGCGCCCCCTTAGACCCGGCGCCCGTGTGCGCCGCACACCCTGCACTATAGGTAAAGCCGCCTCTGACGGTAAGCAGTACCTACAACTATACATTTACCACGCACAGTCAATCTTACCCACATCTGCTCAACTACCGCTACCACGGGGTGTGAGCATTTTCGTGCACTAATACCTCTGCGCACAAAGAATCCTATTCCTCCACCACGACCATTTTTAATATTTTTTGACCTAGGAGTATGTATGAAGTTGTAACCTGGTATATGAGGGGCTTTGTCTTCCTCACCATCCTTAATCCAGGTTTCATTTATGGCCATGAGGTCAGGGCAAAGATCTTCCATGGCTACTAAAAGCTCTTCCTGTCCAGTGTTAAGCGAGCCAGCATTAAATAGACCAACTTTTAGGTGATGCGGGTTAATCATTATGACAATGTAAAATATTTTTACTGACAATATAACTTGTAGAATACCAGGCAGATGGATATATATATTTTAATATGATATATACTATGATTTGCCATGTAATTGTAACATACAACAATTGTAGGATGTTGTTAAATATAAATATATAGTATTTATAAATATTTTCTACAAATAAAGTTAATGGCATGTTATATATAAGTTTAAGGACCTTAAAACAAATATAATAATGAGTCAGAAAAATTGTGTAAACTATATCAATTAATGAATATATAAAATGATAAATAATATTAAACTGGTATAATAGAAATTGCAAAATATAGCATTTGATTACCCAAGTCCTCCCATAACCACAACAGAATGAGCAGCTTACCATCCACACAAAAAATATTACTATACTAAGAAACATTGAAAAAGGTAAATGATAATACAGTGAAAAAACAGCAGTGACAAAGGAGAGGAGAAACAATATAACATTAAAAATTATTACAGGAATCCTGATCAAACAAGCGGAGAACCAAAAACCCTCAGCAAGTCAGCCTCTGACTGGATGTTGTAGGCCTGCTTGCCCTCACTCTGCCTGGCGAAGATGCGGCCACGCTTTGTCCAGGAGTATCGCCATTGAAGCCTGCGGCACTCCTCACGGACACGGAAGAATAGCTGCCTGTTCGCCAGCGACAGTCTCTCGTTGAGGAAGATCCGAGAACCCTGAGCGGAAGTAGAGCAACCAGCATCCGCGGCGGTCAGCGTCCGTCGCACTCGCGCGGCGTTCAGCAGCTCATCGCGGATCCTCCTCCGTGTCAGGCGCACCAGCACACGGCGCGCGCGCGGTGGCTCTCCTGTTGCCCCAGCGCCCGGCGGCAGCGCCGCGCCCACGCGCTCCGCAAAGACGATGTCTCGGTCTTCCAGCACGACTCCTAGCTTGGCGGCCAGCACGGTCAGCGTGTGCACCACATTTTCGCCCTTGTCCTCAGGCAGGTGACCGATCTCCAGGTCAGCGTGCAGGGCTTCCTGATCACGGACGCGGATCTCCTGCTGCAGCACCGAGAGTTTCATCATAAGGTCAGCGACCTGGGGGTGAGGCGCCTCCTGATGTTTTTCGATTGCCTCAATACGCCGTTCAAATCCGTCGAGGCGAGAGTTAACGCCCGCCATAGTTGTCCGGAAGTCTGCAATGTCAAGACGGAGGTCTCTCATCTCCGCCGAAAAAGCCCGCATTTCATCTTTGAATGAATTTAATTCCGAGAAGAGATCCTCTCTAATCGACCTCAAGCCCAGCTGAAAATCCATGTGCCTGTCCGCAGTGATGTTGTGTGCCGTATCCAATGCCATCGTCTCCGTACTCTTCGCCAATCGAGAGGGGTCCTGGATCTGATAGTTCTCCTGTGCACCCCGTATCGGCGTAGCGGGGTCCCGACCCTTGGGCGCCCTACTCTGACATTCGCCACATCGCCAAGAGTCAGTGACTTTCGCCCCCACCGGGACTCGAACACATTCAAAATGGCTAAAGCTTTTGCATTCTGGACACGTAACCCCATCTTTCTGCATAAACTTGCCGCACGCACCACATTTAACCATGACTGTTAAATATGAGCTGTAAGATGGGTTTGTACTAAATTGGTAGGATTCGTGTCAAGCTGGTAGCTCCTTTATTAGTTGGCAACAATTTTGTTGCTAAAAATGTCGTGGGTCGCAGATGAAAATTGGTTGCAAACGTCAAATGCGCTTGACAGCTGACAGTGATCGCGTAGTACTGTCAACTTCAACAGGCAAATGTGATTAATGTGAAGCAAATCAGCTGATTTGTTCCGGGTCAGTGAACTTTTACTGCGGTTAGTGCTTATTTTGCATATA
Source organism: Pasiphila rectangulata (assembly GCA_963082625.1). NCBI lineage: Eukaryota > Metazoa > Arthropoda > Insecta > Lepidoptera > Geometridae > Pasiphila > Pasiphila rectangulata. Next base: position 15,417,448 of record OY720245.1, on the reverse strand, counting down.
GTGTTTTATGCCAGAACTAGGTAACCAGTGTAAACAATGAGTTGGTTTTTGAATAAAACTGTATTCTGAAGTGGGTTTCTTCGTGAATTTTCGTTATTGAGTTGCTCACCAAGTGAATTTTCTGTCGGCCAATTGTTTGCAGGTTATGTGCACTGATTTTACAACAACTTGAAAAGGTATTGGTTACGTATTGTTATTTTAATTCGATTTCTTGGACGGAGTCGAAACGTTAGCTGTTTACTGTACAAGTGTGCGAGAGGGAAAAAGAAAAAGAAAGTTATAGCAAACTCTCTAATTTTCATAGTTTTATAGACAAGGGGGGTGGAATAGGGGTTTACAAAATTTTTGTGAAGTAACTAGGTCTTATGTGGTATCATATGAAAGGTATTCGTTTGCACATTTATAAACAGTTTTTAGTTTTGCTTTATACTATATAATTTTTGACTTATTCACAAAAACGTTGAAAAAAAATAGCGTTCCTCCCTTGTCACCGAAGTTTGCGGAGATAAACCTCTAAAACTTATATTGCTTAGAAGTGTACCTATGTAAAGATAACGGGAAAATTATAACAAACTCTCTAGTTAGCATACTTTTTTTAAAACTCATCGAAAGTGTAAAAAATCTACATAAGTTCCGCTAACAGACAAGAGATGGCGCTTTCAAGGTTCTCCAACAAATATAAAGCGCCTTTATCATATATTATATTGTATGATGCCACGGAACCCTCGGTGCGCGAGTCCGACACGCTCTTGCACGGTTTTATTTTCTTTGGCTCTAATACAAACGACTTTAAAATACATGTTCTGGGGAACCTTTTGAAAAAAACTTTAATAGGTTACTAGTTGGATAGAGGCGAAGGTTTTCAGTTCACTAATATTTTATTTTCCAACATTTTTTTGTCACGCAAAAAAGTCACCAAAAGGTATAAATAAACGTCAGTTATCGAGAGCTATAAATCGTTCCGCGGCCGCCGGCCATAATGATTCATTAAGTGCCTCCCTGGGATTACCTTTTCGTAATTGACCGATGATGCGAGAGCCATATCACTGCTTCTCTTTTAGTTTGGTATAATATGCGAGAGAACTAACATTAACATAAAAAAAAATTAAACAGCGATAACAGAGTAGTTGCCGATGGAAGCAAGACAGCTTCTATGCAGACTACCAGCCAGAAGGGCTGACGTGGATTGTGACTGACAAGCTTGCCAGACAACAGTCAAGTGCATGAGAGGCTAATACAGGACCATTAACGTTGGCATGTTTACAAGAAGCTCTATATGGCAGGCAACGGGGTGATAGATTTTTTCATATTTTTATGATTTAACGTTACGGACTGTGATAAAACACACCTCTTAGCTTCGTCAAGCAATATTTTAAATCAAACTCCTTAGTTCCGGAAATAAATGTAAATTTAACTTAAATCATTAGAGGTAATGTTGCTTAGTCTCGCTGAGTCACCTCCAAGTGCCTTATTTCATTACAAACCATGGTTTTTCTTAATTACAAGGAGGGGCTAAGAAAAATGTTTGCCGCTAATGCTTTTATGACGTAATTTTTTCACTTGATAAAATCTCAGTGTCTTCGCTATTTATCGCGCAACGCTTATATCTTACAAACCTACCTACCAAAAAACGTTCCGTACATTGACCGTGTCAGGCCCAGACATTAATGACGCTGTGTGAATAGCAAAACTGTTGAATATCTCTAATAATTAATTTGAAAGCACGTGTCAAATTTTGATTTAGGCACAGAAAAAAGTAGCTATACTTGTGAAGCTATTTTTTGACAAATGACTAAGGCCTCTTAGTCATTCAGTAAGGTCTTTTAGTGCGGTCTGGATGAGGGAAGCGTGGACCACATACATACTCTTCAACTGTACAAAACTTCGACGTTCCCTCTATGATATCCTTCCTTCGGACATTTCGCGTCCCTTCCTCAAAATGCATACTGTCCCTTACTTTCTGCCCCCTAATTAACTATATTCTATGTAAATATATGATTAATATTAAATTGTAATTAGTGTGTTTATTTGTGTATATTATTTACAAATATTTCTGATGTTTTTATATGTTTATTTGTCTTTGTTGTGGATTAATCATTCAGTAAAAATGTCGGGTGTGTCTCTTTTAGAACACCGGCCATATTTTTATTTGATTCTGCGGCGTAATTTATGAAACTATCATTGTACAGACTCTGGCAGAATTGTGACCGCTAATGACAGAAGCCAAAAAATAAGAAGAAGAAGAAGTAAGGCCTTTTGAATCTAATATAGATGATTTATACAGCGTCAGCGATTGGTAATCATGCTGTACGGGACGCTGTAGTGCCTGGGACATTGTTAGATGGACTAGGCTTGCCCAGCAACGGGCATGAGAGGAGGGGCATAATTTTACCGGCGGCACACCACAGCATCAAAAGTACATACCACTTAAGAACTTCCTCTTTATTTTGAAGTCGGTAAATAATATTTTTTGGTTACCAATATTTTAATGGCATAAAAGCCCAACATTTTAAAAAAGCTACTATCAATTCCATCTTCATGATTTGAGACACTATCCAGTTAACAGTAAAACGTTTATCTAATATCATAGAACAATTGCCAGCAGATAGAAAACAATTTATTAACTTATTACATCGAAGAGCGTTTACAACATAACTGCCATCTTTAACGAACATCACCTGTAAGTTCGCCATTAAGACGACGCATTGGCGTTATTGGCGTCAGGGATTTTACCTTTTCTCAGCAATATATAAAATAACAAGCAAAAAAAGCAAAAATAAAAGCTTGTAAAAACATGAATTTTAACCTTACAGTTGAACGAAACCGATTTATGCCTCTTAATTTTCTGTAGGTACCTATACATTTATAAATCCTTATCGAAATAGTGGTTGGCTTTCAGATAATTACCAATAGTTTTCATTTAAAACGAGAATTTCTGTTTTAGCGCTTACAACCTTTCATTTGAAGGCAGCTTATCGCGTCTGTTAGTGTGAAGGTGGTCAGAGTTTTTGACTATTGTTGTTTCAATAATTACATTTTAATAATTGTTTATCAATGCGTCGCCCTAAGAAAGCATCGTCTTTAAACTTGTAATTTACGGAGCTTGTACCATTCCGCATGTGCCTGAAGCTACCATTTAGGCTGGATATATACATATGTACGTAACCTTATTAATGGTTTGGAGAGAGCGTTAACCACACCCAAGCAACGACAAGGTAAGAAAAGGTTAAATAATAATAGTTTAATAACTGAAAAACTGGCGATGGGTGCCAGCAGTAAAATGATACCCCTCCTTTCAGGCCCGTGGATGCAGTAAGAGCCTGCTAAGGGATACCTCCGGAAGATAAGCAGCAGCGTCTTCCTGTGTATTAACAACCCGTACTGCGCTCGCCTGCCAAGCGTGGTGAGTATGGCAACTACCCCTCATGGATCTCCATGAGACGGCCTGTGTTCAGTAGTGGACGTATTACGGCCGAAATGATGATGATTGATAAACTTGTGGTTAGTAAATATGTTATAATTCACCCTGTATTAGATAATTTATACATTGTCAGCAAATCGGTCTACTCTTTTAAGAGCTACGGTGCCACAGACCGACACATAGACAGAAACACACACACACACACACATAGTGATCAATTTTGTAGCAACTCTCTGTTTTGTCGGGGGTTATAAAGGATGCCGTGGGGTGCCGGCAGTAGAATGATACCCCTCCTCTCATGCCCATGGATGCAGTAAGAGCCTGCTAAGGGATACCTCCCGAAGATGGGCAGCAGCGTCTATCCGTGTATCAACATCCCATACTGCGCTCACCAACCCGCCTGCCAAGCGTGGTGAGTATGGCAACTACCCCTCATGGAGATCCATGAGGGAGGCTTGTATTCATCAGTGGACGTTTTATGGCTGAAATGATGATAAAGGAGGGGCGATGGTGGGTTTGAGAATTTTTTTAATCTTTCGTGGTCAGATATTACAATACACCCTGTATTATAATATTTGTACTAACCTGGGGGTGATGCTGACCATCACAAAGATCGAGTTTAGTTCTTCGGCATTCCAGGATTTGGTGATTATCATTCAAGATAAGACCACGAAAGTTTAAGTTTCTTTCTCAAACCGCCTACTTTTTAACCCACGACAAACATGAGGGGTGTTATATGTTCCTTCCTGCTAATAGCAATGTTCGTTAACTCGCCTTACCCAGAGAACCAGTAAGCTTTATTCATTAAACAAGGACTGCGCCTAAGTTTTATGCCTGAGCGGTGGGGTAATAATTTTCATTTAACACAAACAGAGAACGAAATAAATCCATTAAAGTTACATACCTCCGACGTATATATTGAAACATCAAATGCGTTTCATCATCATCATTTCAGCCGTAGGACGTCCACTGCTGGACATAGGCCTCCCTCATGGATATCCAGTTATTGCGGTTGGAAGCGATCTGCATCCACCGTCGACCTGCGGTCTTCACCAGGTCATCATCCCATCTTGTTGGTGGACGTCCTACGCTGCGCTTGCCGGTCCGTGGTCTCCACTCGAGAACTTTTCGGCCCCATCGGCCGTCTGTTCTGCGAGCTACATGGCCTGCCCATTGCCACTTCAACGTGCTAATCCGTTTGGCTATGTCGGTGACCCGAGTTCTTCTACGTATCTCCTCATTTCTGATTCGATCGCGTAAAGAAACCCCGAGCATAGCCCTCTCCATAGCTCGTTGAGCGACTCTGAGCTTATTCATGAGGCCAATCGTGAATGACCACGTCTCGGTTCCATATGTCATCACTGGCAACACACACTGGTTGTAGACTTTCGTCTTAAGGCACTGAGGAATTTTGGACGAAAAGACGTTGCGTAGTTTCCCAAACGCTGCCCATCCGAGTTGGATTCGTCGATTGACCTCTTTCTCAAAGTTGGACCTACCTAATTGGACAGTTTGTCCTAGGTATACATACGCGTCGACAACTTCGAGAGCCGAGTTCTCAACCATAACTGGGGCAGGCACCACATGGACATTCGACATAACCTTCGTCTTGTCCATGTTCATTTTAAGGCCTACCCGTTGGGAGACTCGATTGAGGCCTTCGAGCATCGTGCTGAGTTCGTCCATCGACTTTGCCATGACCACAATATCGTCGGCAAACCGAAGGTGAGTCATGTATTCGCCGTTAATGTTGATGCCTAGTCCTTTCCATTCTAAGAGCTTGAAGGCATCTTCCAAAGCGGTCGTAAACAGTTTCGGAGAGATTACGTCTCCCTGTCTTACGCCTCTTTTTAAGGGAATATCCTTCGAACTCTGTTCCTGTACTCGGACTGACATAGTGGCGTTTCTATACAAAGACTTCAACACTTCGATATACCGATAGTCAATTCGGCATCGTTGGAGAGACTCGAGCACCGCCCATGTTTCGATCGAATCAAAGGCTTTCTCATAGTCCACAAACGCGAGACATAGCGGCAAGTTATATTCTTCGGTCTTCTGTATCACTTGCCGCAGCGTATGAATGTGGTCTATGGTACTGTAGCCTTTTCGAAACCCGGCTTGTTCGGGACGCTGGAAGTCATCAAACCTGCGATCGAGACGATTTGTGATGACCCTTGAAAACAGCTTATAAACATGGCTCAAAAGCGAGATCGGTCTGTAGTTCTTAAGCAAGGTGTTGTCACCTTTCTTAAAGAACAGTACCACGACACTTTTGTTCCATGTTTTTGGCGTAATACCTTCGAGCAAGACGGAGTTGAAGAGCTTCTGAAGGACTTTAAGTATCGGTGATCCACCCGCTTTCAGAAGCTCTGAAGTGATTCCGTCCTCCCCCGGCGCCTTGTCGTTCTTAAGCTGTTTCAGGGCCATCCTGATCTCGTACAGGCTGATGTCCGGGATATCTTCGGTATAATGTCGGGTCAGTTTGGCTCTAGGGTCTTCTGCCACACTGCAAACAGGTTTAGTGACCGAATCGTAGAGCTGTCCATAGAACCTTTCGACTTCCCTTAACACTTCTGCTTTACTTGACGCTATACTGCCATCTTCCCTCTTCAGCTTCGTCATCTGGCTTTGCCCAATAGACATATCTCTCGCGAACACTTTGGAGCCTTTGTTCCGCTCTATCGTATCTTTAATACGAGCTGTATTAAAGGTACGAATATCGTGCCGCAAGGATTTCCAAACTTGTCTATTGAGCTGCCTATGTGACTTAGCATCATCGGGAGACTGCAGTCGTAATGAGCGTCGTTCAGCCATAAGGTTAAGAGTGTCATCAGAGAGTTTCTGAGGTCTTTTTGTACGGGGCGTCTTAAAGAACTGAGACCCCACCGTATGGACAGTTTCTACGAACCTGTTATTGATCTCGTCCACTGATGCATGTTCTTCGAGACCCAGACAATCAAAGCGATTTGAAAGTTCGAGTTGAAAGCTCTCGAGGTTTTGGATATGTGCACGAGTGGGTCGGAGCGTAGATTTCATCAGACGGGACCTTTCAAGTCTAACGTTCATATTCAATGTGCCTCTAACGATTCGGTGATCACTTCCGGTTTTCACCCTGTGAATCACAGTGACATCATTGAATACCCGTTTCTTGTTGGTCAAGATGAAATCAATCTCATTTCTCGTGGAACCATCGGGACTCATCCAGGTCCATTTCCTGTGAGGCGGCTTCTGGAAGAAAGAATTCATCATAAAGAGTCCTTCTTTCTCCAGAAAATCGGCCAGCCTCTGTCCCCTGGGGTTCCGTTGCCCATACCCAAATTGCCCCACTCTCAACTCATCATCGCTTCTCTTGCCTAACTTTGCATTGAAGTCCCCCATAACAACAGTGAAGTGAGTTTTATTTGTATGTATGGCCCTACTAATGTCCTCATACATAGACTCTACTTCTTCATCTGGGTGTGACGAGGTCGGCGCATATACCTGAACGACCTTCAGCGAATATCTTTTAGATATTCTGAGTGTTAGGTATGCGACCCTGCTCGACACACTGTCGATGGTGACAATGTTGTTAATGAGTGACTTGTGAACGAGAAACCCGACACCACCTTGGGACTGTTGGTCGCCCTCCCGGTAGTAGAGTAGATTACCGGACTTAAGGGATATCGTGTCCTCGCCCTCTCTACGGACTTCTGATAATCCTAAAATGTCCCAGTGTAACCTACTCATTTCTTCTTCCAGCTCAACGATCTTTTCGTCTGTCCTCAAAGTGCGGATGTTGTGTGTTACCAGGGCCAGTGGTCGTCGTCGGGGTTGGTAGCCGTCCGTCTCCCGGGGATTCTTAGCACCCCTAGCCCCGCCGTTACCGTGGCCGCTACCGTAGCCACGACTAGCGGGGCTGCCGGGAACTCGGGGCCTGGTCCTTGGTTTCGCAATCATAAGGGGTTGTTGCCATACTCGCCACGCTTGGCAGGCGGGTTGGCGAGCGCAGTATAGGGTGTTAAAGACGCGGAAGACGCTGCTGCCCATCTTCCGAAGGCATCCCTTAGCAGATTCTTACTGCATCCACGGGCAAGAAAGGAGGGGCAACATTCTACAGCCGGCACCCCACGGCACATGCGTTTATTAAAGAACATTGTTATGCTCTTTATTTTACAATTCATGAGTTATAGGATTGTTCGGTGAATCTTTGAAGTAGTACTGATGCGATAATAAATTTTAATTTGCACTTGATAAGTATAAAATATGCGTGGAGGGATAAGCGGAGGCCTTTGCCCAGCAGTGGGTTACATCTGGCTAATTGTGATTGGAAGCCATAAATTTGGAGATTGATTTACGGTGATGAATAACTCTGTTAGGATACTATTATGGACAATTTGCGATGGAAACAAACTGAGGTACATAATGTTGATATGCAAAAAAAAATGTTATACCTATGTTGTTTGGTTTATTTTTTATAGAAAACAGCCAAGGTTGAACCAATAATTTGATATTTATGACATGGCAATATTGACGTAAGAACAACGTCGACTCGAAATTTCTTTTCTTTATGAGGATTTGCGGATTCACTGGGTTACTATTATGTATTATTCTGGATTATTCTGGATTTAGGTATTATTCTGGAAAGCCGTGGTAACGGTATTAGAATGCTGTCTCTCCTCTATTGCACATAGATGCGATAAGAATCTGCCAATAAATACCTCCGAAAGATAGGTTTGTTGCTTTTGGCACGTTTGGCAGATGGGTTGGCGAGCGCAGTACGGGATGTTGATACACGGAAAGACGCTGCTGCCCATCTTCCAGAGGTATCCCTTATCAGGCTCTTACTGCATCCAAGGACATGAGAGGAGAGGTAACATTCTACTGCCCTGGGCGACTTTATTTTAAATCCTTGTTTCGCCAGAACTCCGTCGTTTTATTTCAAAATCAGTTCTGATTGTGGGATCCATGAGGGGAACGAGGGAACTCCTCATTTATTATTGGCAAACCGTTTATAGTATTTTCAGCAATAAGTCAAACATTTGCATTTAGAATGTAGCGTTTGATGACTGAAGAAGACCACAAGAAAAAAAATACCATCGATACTTTTCCATGTTCAAAATTTACGGGTTGCCACCCGTAAATTTTGAACATGGAAAAGTATCGAATTGAATATCAAAAGTTAGTTAAGGTAAGCCCACAGAACAAAGTTATACAGTGTACCTATCCACTTTTTGGCACAAATACCTACTCATCTTAGGTATCATCATCTAGTTTATTACAGTCGGTTTATTTTAACGATAATTAATTATGTCTTCACGGAAACTGTAGTGGCTCAAAGGTTTATATCGCTTGTTACGCCCTTACCGAAATGAGAAAGCACCGTTTTCTTTTACACGAAATGAGTGAGCTCACTCATTTTGAATCAGTGTACCTCTAAACACAGAGTAAGCCGGACGTGTGTGATTGCACAATAAATGGTTACTATATAACAGTATGGTTTATCGGCAAAACTATAATGTATATATAATGAATAATAATAAATAAATAATGCTGGACAAATCACACAGCATCATCTAGCCCCAAGCTAAGCAGAGCTTGTGTTATGGGTGCTAGATGACTGATATACTTAATACATTATACTACATAGATAGATATTTTTTATTATATATAGAAAAATACCCAGAACACCCTGAACAAATATCTGCAGATCGTACAGACATTTGTCCCGAGGCGGGAATCGAACGCGCAACCCCTTGCGTCGCAGGCGGACCTTCGCCCGCTGCGCCACAGGGCTCGTCAAGATTTTGCAAGATTTTGATATATTAAGTCCATTGCCACAGTTTTCGGTGTTAGGGTACATACAACGAATCAAATCTTTGTAGTGCCTAAGATGCCTAAGAAGATAAGTAAGAAGGACCAGTATTTGACTCTGTAGGTATTTATTTATACCGTAACCTAACTTTTGCGGCTGGGCGCCTTCTGCGCTCGCCATAGTCCGATAACGTTGTCATGGCCATCTGCGGTCAACAACATATATTGGCAATTCAAAAAAAAAAAATTATACCGTAAAGGTTCCTGAACGCGATGACGCATAAACAGTCATTTATTACCTTGTGATTGGACCAATTGAATTCTACACAACCATAATACCAAGATATTTATATCCATTGTCACTAATTAGGTACCAGAACCCTTTTTATATTACGGATCAAAGGAACCCGATTCATTAATTACAATATTTAGCTGAGATTTTTTTACAATTATGCATGAAGTTAATTACGAACAGCATCCGTCCAGTTTTAAATCAGTAATTAAGATAAGCTGTACGTTCGGGATTTCCTCAAATATCTGAATTCGCAAAATCTGATTATCGGCTTGGTACAGATGTAATTAACTTAGCGTTTTTGTGTATAGATGCGTAATACGTTAAGTTTTCAGACATACACATTTAATTTTGTGAGCATCGGCCTGCGCTAGCCTTTTGGAAGATTTTATATTTCTCTTCCGTAACTGATTGAAAACAGAGTTCATGTTTTGTCGCTACATAAAAAAAAATACGAAAAAAACTTTACTACTTACAGTATAAAAGAAACACTTTTTTTTAAATAAATATACATAACACCATTACATTCATCACGATCATCATCATCATCATCTCAGCCGTAGGAGGTCTATTGCTGGACATAGGCCTTTGTCATGGCTCTTCAAGATCTGATCACAAGAGGTTTGTTGCCACGCTCACCACGCTGAGCAGGCTTTAATTCATTGACTATGAATGCAACTTTACAAGAATGAAAAAAATATTTTTGAAAAGTTGTGATGTTCACCAACACCACTAGTAAATGCATGGTTAAATAAATTTTAAAGTCCTTATTACTAATGTTACATTTTTCAAACGAAAAAACCACATCCACACATAAAAACTGTGCCGGTTCACTCTGATTTTATCTCGATAAAATATGAATGTAAAATGTATGGAGGTTCGTAAACCGCTTTGAATTTGTATATCTCTCCGTTTTTACTACACTAAAATTTAGAGCAATTATTTCGTAATGCAGTGAAGATCGTAAAATTCATATTTGAAAGTCATGCATGCCCTCAACCTAGTTTACGTAGAAAGCAGGTTTACACTGTCGGAGCCAAGCAGATCTGCATTAGAGCAAAAAGTTGGGTTTAAAGTCAATGCCAAAGTCAATAAGTGTTTGAATAGAGTAAAACGTTACTTAAAATAGTCAGTTTACAAAATAAAAACGAAACACCTTTAAATTGAATAAAGCTCATAAAAACATTTTTGTTGAAAATTGTCAATTGTTCCAGAGTAAAAATACTTTTTTTTTAATTTATTCCTATAGAAAATTACCTAGACGCTAGACAAAAATCTGCACATAAAGGACCATTTTCCTCCCTTCAGGAATCGAACCCACAATTTCTCTGTGTCACCGTCTCAGCCGCCTATTAAACCAGAGTATTTTTTTTTGTTTTTTGAATATATTTCAGTGAGAAATTTGTTCCTACCGTGTAACAGTGGTAAACGTTGGGAAGTATTTGCACAAGCCATGGAAGACCAGCCTTGTGGTACGCATGACTCTGCCACAGCACAAGCTGATGGTGACCTTTTGAAATATAACAAAAACGAAGGACTTTAAGACTTTCTATGTTACTTTAAGAAAAAAAATTGGTATTTTATTTATTTTATAATCGATGACCAAAATAAACTAATTTATATTTTTCAATTCAACTTGGCTTCTCTTTTTTTTGGATTGTGACAAGGTGGGAATATATTTGTTCCTACCATGTAAGAGTAGTAAACGTTGGGAAGTATTTTTTTTTGTATATCCCATCTTGTAAGAGTGGTGTAGGATTTTGGTGGTAAAACAACTGCGCTACGATCTGTAAAACCAAATAGTTTTGTTTTACAGTATACTAAGAATGTGTAGAAGACTTGACTGCGGTTATCTTATTAGTGTATATAGGGTCAGCACAAGCTTACCAGAAATAATCGGCCAGCCAATAGTTTGGATTGAAAAAAACAATTAACGTAAGAGAGGTTGTTGTCAGAAAAAAATAATACGTATCTATAGCGTCGAAAAGTGATTAAAATATTCTATAATTAGATAATTAGCTTTTAAATCTAATCTAATCTAATCTAATCAGCCTGTAGGATCCCACTGCTGGGCAAAGGCCTCCCTTCCCTCTCTCCATACTTCCCGGTCCAAGGCGTTGGTCGACCAGTCAGCACAGTACATGTCCAGCTCATCCCGTATCCTCATCATTTTAAATCTAAATACATAAAATTGTTATTAATACCACCTCAAGAAACACACTGATATTATTTCTTACTTTTCCTAATTTCTTTGAAACAAGCAACTTGCAAGTTAAACATGGTTTTTGTGTAAATTCGTTTTCACTAATTGAGACATTTAGACGATACCGTGACCAAGGAATATAAACAAAACGAAATAAAAATAAACTTTTATGTGGTCCGGTTTTAGTATTTTATGCTACGTTGCTACTGTCTTTATGTGTACTTTGGGAATCACAAGGACTCTAATTGAAACTTTTCATTCAAAGATTAAACTTAAATAAAGTTAAATATAAATAAATAATGCTGGACATTTCACACAGCACCATCTAGTCCCAAATTAAGCAAAACTTGTCATATGAAAACTATAATTATGATTGATAGAATACTAAAATATTTTTTTTTAAATATATACTTATTATTCATAGAAAAATACCCAGACCCGGTAGACTGATTACGTATCTCGCGACAGATTTGTAACAGGCGTTTATCTCGCGATCATCGCTGCAACAGACGTAAATCTCGCGATAGTCAATGGTCAATTTTGTAGTACCTATAGAAAAGCAAAAAAAATTACGCTTGACAGCACCTCTAGGATACTCAAGGTATATCATGTCAGTCACTCAGTCTTATACATATTGATTAATTTGCAGATATTTGTTCAGGGTGTTCTGGATATTTTCTATAAGTAATAAAAAAAACTGTATTAAGTTTAACAGTCATCTAGTATCCATAAAACAACCTCTGCTTAGCTTGGGTCTAGATGTTGCTGTGTTAATTGTCCAGCATTATTATTTCTTATTATTATTTTATTGGGAGCGCATAGGTCCACGACTTAAGACTGACTTACTTATGGACACCCATGAGTGAGGCATGTGTTCAGAAATGGACGTTTTACAGCTGAAATGATGATAAAGGACGTAATATTATGAATAGAATTGATTCTTAATAGGAACCTTTGAGATAGCTTTCTTATTTATCCAGGCATCTGAAACGATACTCACAACTAATCTGTAACAACAACAAAGATTCATATCTCGTGATCCAACAATACAAACATTTTTATGAAATAGCTAAGTAAAATTTATACCCTAATAAATATTATGTTCCCCCGTAATTTCATCGTAAAAGTACGTACGAAACAGCAAATTGATCGGCTTTACAAGACTGTAAACGAAATACGCTTTATGATGGATAAACTTAATCATCTATTCATAATGGAACCTCTCCTTAAATCCCCTCGTTTCTTTAATTTTATAGATATCTAAATAGAAAATCGTTAAGTTTTATTACGAGTTTTTTGTATGGTATTTTTTGTTCGTTTCGTGCTCGACACTAGTTTCGATAGGATTAGATGGGGCTTTTACACTTGCCTTCACCTATTTATATGGATTTAACCTATTCAGAGCTCATAGCAGAACTATTGCGAGAGTAAAATATAATATTATTTTAATTGTCTTCTCCATAAGTGGTCTTGAGAGCAGTATTTCGAAACATTTCGTGTTTATTCAATCATTTCAGCCGTAAAACGTCCGCTACTGAATACAGGTCATGGATCTCCCATAAGGGGTAGTTGCCATACTCACCACGCTTGGCAGGCGGGTTGGCGAGCGCAGTACGGGTTGTTGATACACGGAGAGACGCTGCTGCCCATCTTCTGGAGGTATCCCTTAGCAGGCTCTTACTGCATCCACGGGCGTGATTGGAGGGGGTAACATTCTACTGTCGGTACTCCACGGCAAGGTTTATTCAATATTCAGTTTATATTACTAGAAAACCTAATTTACTGGATAAAAAAGTCCGCTGTTCCTCTGCATGGCGTTGCGTATTTCTTCCACGTTTGTTTTTTATGAAACCTTTCTAATCAATAATGTTATAATGTAAATGGTTGGTAAAATTAAAATAGTAGGTGCTTATTACGAGATATTTAAGGAAGACCATTAGTTGAGGATGTCGTAGTTTTGTTGTTAGTTTCCATGTCACGAAATAACTAGAAATAAAGTTAAGAAAACAAATTCATTATCATATATTTTTTGCACAAGCAAGGGGCCATAGAAGACCAGCGTTGTGGTACGACTTACTCTGTCACAGCACAAGCTGATGGTGAGCTTTTGAAACATTACAAAAAACGAAGGATTTTTCTTTCAGTTACTTTATGAAAAAAAATGGTATTTTGTTTAATAATATATTTATAATCGGTGACCAAATGAACTAATCTTTATTTTTTGATTTTACTTCTCCTGTTTAGGATTTGTACAGCATACTATTACAAAATATTAAAGGCTATTGATAAACTTAACTCTAATAAACAATTGTCTCCCAGCACGTATAGAAGCTGTTCCGGTGTATTGACAAAGATGCTTCGCTGTCGTTTAGTCACTAATGGTCAACTTTATACCGAAAACCTTTCATCGTACTACCGCGCTATTATAGTCCTTATGAACGTTAGAATAACATTGAAATTTCAATGGACCAGAAGCGAGAGAATAAAAATTGTCGGCGGTACTATAAAATTATACGACCCAATGTTTGAAAACATGCTTTAGAATCGTTACGTCATTGTACGTAAAATGTTATAAATAACACCTTATCATGTTTTGATTTTACAGCCGTGACGTGCTGGCAGTGAAATTTTGCCCCTCCTCTCTTGCCCGTCGGCGCAGTAAGAATCTGCCAAGGGATACCTCTGGAAGATGGGTAGCAGCGTTTTTCCTTGTATCAACATCCCGTACTGCGCTCGTTATCCCTCCTGCGTAGTGTAAGTGTAGTGAGTATGGCAACTACCCCCTCATAATTTTTACTTGGAGATATGATCGTATGTCCGGCAGTGGAAATTCTGGCTAAGATGATGGTCATATTTAACTTTAAAAAAACCTTAATTTTTAACGAAAGATTCATTTTATTTGTATATAAGTAAGACATGAAATCATAAATCATAAATAATCATAAATCATAAATCATTTATTGCAAGAAATATGCTTACAATATGATCTTAAATTTAGGGATAGTTTCACATATTTCACCAAAGTACATGGCATGCAAAATTACACAAAATAAATTAAGTTATTACATGTCACATAACGATCATGATTCAATACGTCAATGGGCTGAAGGTGATGATGATGGTGAAGACGATTCGAATCAATAAGTTCTACAACAGCCTTTCTTGCTAATTCCTTACGATTTCAAGTATTGCGGACCAAAATGGTAAAAAGAAACCATTACGATGTGACTGTTTCTGTCAGTCTGTCATAGCTGGATATCTTGGGAACTACTGATCCTTTTATCTATACTGATGATATATACTTGAAATTTGAAGCGGTGTTATTTGGTGCTGTTTTAGATTTCCTTTAAGCCTTATTGACTTATCTACCCTCCTCCCCTTCTCCAAAACGACCTTTCTGAATTATTTTAGAAATTATAGAAAGTTACAAAAAACATAACTTCCGCTGTCAGACAAGAGATGGCGCTCTCAAAGTTCTCCATATTATGGGTTTTTTTTTAGGGTTCCATACCCAAGGTGTTAAAACGGGACCCTATTTTTTTTAAAGGTGACCCCAATACAACAAACGTGATTTTTTTTTACCTTATTTACTGGATATTAATTACGGCAACAGGTAAACGCTTGAAATAGTCACAGATCATTTGGTGTTTTTTCATTTTAAAAACAAATAATTTTAATAAAATAAAATAAATATTTAAGGGCGGCTCCCATACAACAAACGTGATTTTAATTCTGTGTTTTGCTCGATATTAATAACGGCAACAGACGTTAAGTAGACGCTTAAAATATTCATAGACTAATGTTAACGGAACCTAAATGCGCGAGTCCCACTCGCACTTGACCGATTTTTCATAAATGATAAGTATTCCATCAACCCTAACACAAACTGCTTATTTCGGGATGGTGCTGTGTTCCAGTATTATTTATTACGAACAACGCCGAAATAAATAAATAAATAATGCTGGACAATTCACACAGCATCATCTAACCCCAAGCTAAGCAGAGCTTGTGTTATGTGTACTGATGATGATAGCTGACTGACATACTTAATAAATTATATTACTTAGATAGAATTTTTTTATTATCATCATTTCAGCCATAAAACGTCCACTGATGAACACAGGCCTCCCTCATTGATCTCCATGAGGGGTAGTTGCCATACTCACCACGCTTGGCAGGCGGGTTGGTGAGCGCAGTATGGGATGTTGATACACGGATAGACGCTGCTGCCCATCTTCCGGAGGTATCCTCCATCCTTAGCAGGCTCTTACTGCATCCACGGGTAGGAGAGGAGGGGTAACATTCTACTGCCGGCACCACACGGCATTTTTTATTATATACCTATAGAAAAACACCTAACTCAAAGGAATAACTTGCAATTTATTTTCGGAACTCACCGGAGACCGATATTCAATGAGAAACTGACCCAACTAGTACGTTTATATAGTCAGTCCTAAACTTGTGTAGAATCCACTTAATCGTGATGCTTATTCCCTTATTTCCCGGACAATTAAACCTGCGATTTATAGCAAATCGAAAAACTGTTGGACCTCGAGAGTGATAAAAGAAGGCACGTATATATCGTACTTGCTGCTAGGGTATGAACCTTTAGATTCTGATATCTGTGGTATAAACTCAAATAATGTGACTCTAAATAGAGCGAGTGTAAAATAGGCATTATTTATCAAATGCCTATTTTATATTTGGAAAGTAAAGTAAAAATATTTTATTACTGCTCCGTTTTTATAAGAATTTAAAAGATATTATACCATAGCACCAACCAACAACAGAATTATGTAACACCGACTGCAAGGTCGGGAGTGACGTACCCTAGCCACGTTTGCGCACCCATAACCTTTGACGCCGCTGGCGTAATACTAACTTTGGCGATGCACACTTTGCCTCTCGCACCCTTACCTTCAGCTACTGCAACGACGGGACTCGGATGTTGAAAAAAAGTTAAATAACAAAAAAAAACCTTATAAAAACAAGCTTTTATAACATGTTTATAAAAAGAACTACAAAGTTAAAATTTGCTTGATTACAGAGTTCCTATGTGATATGTGATGATGGAGCTGGAAGGTGGCCTTCCAGCTCCATCATCATACCCTGGTTACCGTCTAACACCAAAGTACTCGTCAAGACAAATCATATGAGTGTCGCTTAACGACTGAGTTCCTATGGCCACCTTCCAGTTCCATCATCAGATCAGCTCTATGTCATAATAATTTTGCATTGTCATCCGATTAACACATGAATGCAAAATATCAGCTGGATCGAAAATAGGGAGGTAGACCAAATTTAACTTGCAAGATTTGATTACTGACAGACACGTGAAACTAAATAAAAGGTGTGACATACCGGACCTCATTCACGCCGGATTGAAAAAACTGATTATTTCAAACCAGATCACACAAATCTTGTGTTTCAATCACAACTTGTGATATACGAGTAATCGTAGATACCATAATACACACTTATCATACATATGAAAATACCATGACCAGGGAAAAATATGTGAAGAAGATCAATAAACATTTGTCCTGAGGCAGGAATTGAACACTCAAGCAACCTCCGCCACAGCCAGCTATAAACCTACTTCGTCAAAATCGTCAATAATATAATATCAATCATTAAAATTTGAAATAAAAAAAAATAATGTGACATTTGACTATAAGACAATAAAAAATAAACACAGTTAGATCTCTTACAGTTAAAATTAGCCCTTCATGTCTAGGTGTAAACCTGTGTTTACACCGTACGGCTGCTGGCAGTTCCTGAGTCATCTTACAACAAATACGGGGACTCTAAAATGTATTCTCAAGCGAGCTGCAGTATTTTATAACTCTGCGCTGTAGGATAGTAATATGCAGTAACTATTGATTCACCATTTTAGTTTCACTAAAGCTCTGGTTCTGTTACGAGTAAACCGGGTTTTTGATGTGTATGGGTAACTTCCTTACTTTTATTGGAGATACACATATGCATTTTAGTTCTCTCAATTTAAACATAATAAAGCTCCACCAGGCTGATGTCTGTTCATTGAAGATATTGAAGATTATATAAAGACCCCATTTATATATTAGGAATTTTTACTTGTGATGAAATTATGAATGTGGTTAGGTTTACTGAGCGCTACGATTTATTTCCTGACTGCCAGAATAATTACCAATTACCATGTTTGTTCAAATAAGTGAATAAAATTATTAAAATTATCATGTTTATTTTCCAATTCCAAGTAGCTATAAGTGTCTCACTGCTGGGCAAAAGCCTCCTCCCCATCTCTCCATGCTTCTCGATCTGCTGTTAATTCTTGTTAATTCGAACCATGCGCACATGCGACCATGCGATAGCTATAGCTGTAGCTTTCTATTAGTAAAATAATTTTTAAACTCGGTTCAGTAGGTCCAGAAATTACCCCCTACAACGTAACAAACTCACATTATAATATTAGTATAGATAAATGGGGATCTTTATAAAACCAAACGAAACCAAAATATTTTTTGTGAGTTTTTATTAATGCTGGCAATTTCACACAGCACTATCTAGCCTTTACTTGTTTGGGTTTTATCCAGCACACAGTATTGCATATATTTTTTTTTATAGTGCTGAACAAATCACACAGCATCATCTAGCCCTAAGCAGAGCTTGTGTTATGGGTACTAGATGACTGATATACTTAATAGGTACATTATACTACATAGATATATATTTTTATTATATATAGAAAAACTCACAGAACACCCTGAACAAATATTTGCAGATCGTACAGACATTTGTCCCGAGGCGGGAATCGAACCCGCAACCCCTTGCGTCGCAGGCGGACCTTCGCCCGCTGCGCCACAGAGCTCGTCTTACTTTTTACGAACAATTTTATCGATCGTAAGATTACCTTTGCCCGAAAAGGTTATCTTTTGCAGTTTTATTTTTGGAGAATTGGAGACAAAAGCTTTTAATCTCGGCATTATAGTTACAACGCGCGTGAAGCTGCCAACAAAAGCGTTTGTTTTCATTTATCAGAAAGATATTTAAAGATCACTCCTTCCTCCGATAAACAACCACACTTTCGCAAAACACTTTCCTGTCATATGACTCGAGCCGAATTCGCAGATCACTTACTTCTCCTATAGATCCCACACTTTTGCAAAACACTTATTTTTCCTGTCATGTGATTCGAGCAGACATGTGCCAAGACGATTGGGCCCATAGAGTATCCCAGTCGGTTCCCATGAGACGTTGTATAAAACCATCACTATTGTGACTGGCAGCATCAATTAGAAGTCGACTGTGCGGTGTCGTGTTACAAAGAGGGGCTTACTTTAATGGACTATCAATATTAAACGTTTTTAATATCTATTGACGCGGCATAATTTGATTATTGAGAGAAGGAATTTTAAAGTGAAAGATGGCTAGGTGATATTGCTCGTTAGGAAGTAAAGCGATGCCTTTCAGAAAGAGTGGTAGGGGAATAAATAAATTAAAAAAAATAAAGGAAATGGCATAGTACTTTGTCCAGAATCAGAAGTGAGGCACAAAATCGGTCGATAGGCAGGGTAAATGCTTAAGTACACAAGTTTATTTGTTCTTGAATAGATTATCAGTATTAAAGGTACTTTTTACAAGCTTTTATTTAGCTTGCCCTGTATGAATCTTACAACTCAATTTTGAAGCAGATATCTTCAACCAATTGAGCTGAAATTTCGTATACATGTTTTTTTTTGGATAACAATGCATGGTCAGCTATGTGACGTCACTCTGAATCCAACATGGCGGAACACCTGAGATGGCGGACTACTTTTTTTTAATGTACTCCTATAATATGGGTATCAAATGAAAGGTCTTGGTGTAAAAATAAAATGACATCCCTCTTAATCCAACGTGACGGTATACTCAAGATGGCGGACTAGAAGAAAGTTACTCGAAAAATTATATGACATCACTTTTTATCCAACATGGCGGGCATGAGATGAACAGACAATAAACCAACTGTCCAGTGATAACTAAAAAGTAAAAAAAAAAAAATGTACAAACAAAAATTAACAAACAAGCTTTTATTTAAACGTACTAAAAATAATAAAATAAACATTTTCCATTTAAGTTTAATGTCAACTTCAAACGGTTTTACACAGTTTATGTGATAAAAAAGCTTGTCGCGAGATTTAAGCAGGTACTCGTATTTACATTGTTTGAAAAATAAATTAAATTAATTAGATCAAGTTACAGGTACTCAGGTTAATTTCGTGACAAGCTTTTTTATCACATAAATTGTGTAAAGACGTTTTAAGTTGACATTAAACTTTAATGAAAAATTTTTATTTAAATATATTTAGTAGGTTCGTTTAAATAAAAGCTTGTTTGTTATTTTTTTTTACTCTGAATTTATTAATATAAATGCCGCAGCTTATATAAATTAATGCCGTTAGAGAGAACAATATCGATGCCTTCAATGAAAAGTGGTAGGAAGTGGCAGTTAATTGAAAATAGTGGAAAAAAATGGGAGAGAATTTTGCCAGAAACAGAAGTGGGACACAAAATTATTTCTGAGTCTTTATTCCGAGTTCAGCACAGCATTCTAAATTTAAGTAAGTCGCAAAAAATTACACAGTTCAAGTATTAACTTTCCAAACGTGACATTTTGTCAATTTTGATAGGTTGTCTTAGCGAATTACGACTGTGAGACCGTCTTGTATATTTGTAGTTAGATTACTCAGACATCTAAGAATAAGAACACCTCTTTTTATTTAACAAGACCTTCGAGTTCATTGTAATTAAATTTTACCTTTGCATGGTGATTCATTTATTCTAAAAATTTGGTCGATACCCGAGTTGACCTACTCTAGTAATCATATCAAGTAAAACCAGCTGGCAAATGTCAATAATTAAAATATTCTTAAGAAAAATACCAGCAATAAGCATTGCCCTATATTTCGGCCCCACATCTCAGCGGTACATAAATAAAGTTGTTATGCCGCTTCCAATCCAGTTTAACAGACACATAACGGATTGTTAGCAATAAAACTTGCTGATTTAATACCAGTGGCTGATTGACTACAAGTAGGTTGTAAATTTCGTAGAATCACTTCGCATTTTCCAATTTATGAGAAGGCAATTTAAACCGAGCGGTTGAAATGATAATAGTACATTGAATGAGCAGGATGTTATGAGAACATGGTTTCTGTGCGATTGTTCGGAAACGCCATGTTCTCTTGAGATGATCTATGAAGATCCCCACAGTGCAGTTGCAAGCTTTGACGCAGTAGGTTGCAGATTCAATCCCAAAAATTGTGTTTGTTTTATCTCCACACATACCTTGTCATTTTTCATTTTGGACAAAAGTCGTCAAACCCGTATTTATGTATCAACCATCTGGAACCATAACACTAGTTCTGCGTACTGTACCGCTACATGGTGCTGTGAACTGTCCAGAAATGAAATTCTAGTTTTTAATAATTATCTGCTATTCCACCACCTTTAAGAAAGTAATTTCTC
Source organism: Pasiphila rectangulata (assembly GCA_963082625.1). NCBI lineage: Eukaryota > Metazoa > Arthropoda > Insecta > Lepidoptera > Geometridae > Pasiphila > Pasiphila rectangulata. The sequence continues at coordinate 15,396,253 of OY720245.1, read as the reverse complement.
CAATACCAACACAGGTTACCGTCCTCTCAGACCATTAGCGTATCGATGACATTCGACTAAGAAAGGATACTCGTGAGTATTTCTTTAATATTCACGCAATCACAAATTCTAATTAAACTTCTGTTCGCAAAACAAAAGTTCCCGTAATAATGTCCAAAATAAATCAATCCAATTTATGTCGTCACGCAATGAAAGTAAAATTTTATTTCCTACATAAAATTTGTTTTGGTACACCTATGTGCTCTACAGAAACAAAGCATGGTAAGTTATTATTAGATTTTATAGTTTTCGGCGCGTTGTTAATTTTTCAAACGACAAATTTAAGCGTTCCTGTCTTAAATTTTTAGGACGTTTATGTTTAACATTTAAAATTAACCGACATTTTATCATGAATTTATCAAGTATGGTATGTGGCATTTACAAACTGAGGCCTACATCTGGATCTGTTTATTCATATCATCATCATACTTATCGAAGGGTTGGTAACACTCAACTTTGTCCACCACCATTACACTGCCATCAGTGCTTGGATGATGGGAGTTATGGACTAAATGGGTGGACGTAGGTCTAGAAGTCTTACACTTTTGCATAAATGAATTAAATATTAAAGCATATCAATTATCATTTCAGCCGTAGGAGGTCCACTGCTGGACATGTTCCTCCCTTGGTTGAAAAGCTGCATTTATTTTCGAATACCGATATACGTAGACTGGGCTTTTGGGTCATTATCTAACGGGCTAATACAATTTTAATTTTCATTGTACAAGATTTGTGTATTTGTAATTGCGTTTTTGAAATTCGAGTGTCTTTTAAAATAGTTAGTGTTGGACACTACACACAACACCAGTCCAAAACTAAGCAAAGCTGGAACTAACTAGTTAGGTAATTGATAAAATACGTATTTTTTTTAAATACTTATCATACATAGAAAAATACCCAGACATTTACACAGCGACAAGTTTGCATCAGGCGTACATATATCTCGGGATCATTGCTGTAAATGGTCAATTTTGTAGTTTAAAATCAAAACTATACGCCTTTTGCAGAAATGACCGCGAGATGTACGCCTGTTGCAAACCTGTCGCTAGATACGTAATCAGCCTGCCAGACAAATATCTGCAGAACAATTACAAATGTTTGCTTATAAGTCGCCTATGAGCCCGCTAAACCACGGAGGCAGTAATTTGTTAAGGTATTGTAATTTGTCCAACTTTGTAGTCTTAGTCTCCTTATCCTCTTATTTAAGCTTAGGATCTAGGTCAGATATAACGTCAGATGAAAAAACACTCATCAACCACAAGTAGGGCGAACTGTGAAACACATTAAAACTTGTGTTGAATCGCTATTTTCGTTTCCCGCTTCAGCTTCCAGATACGAGGCATTTACTTACGTGTGGAAATGTAAATACGTTCACAACTTCACCGCTCTTGCAGTAATGGTGGTAGCCGATCCAGTAGGAACACCTAAACATGTTTTTTTTCTAATTTATAACGTGTCTTACTGCTAGGCATCTCCTAAAACTGCGTTTTAGTATTTCGGAACAAAATGCTAAACAGGAACCCGTATAGTGTGACCATGTCCGTCTGTCACAGATGTATATTTTGGGAACTACTGATACTAGAAATTTGAAATAGTATTAGATAACGCTTATTTACTAATATTGCATTTATAAAAATTTTGGGAAATATTCTCATTATCAATGCAAAGGGGGTGAAAGACCCCCTGTCTTAAAAAAATTAAGTAGAATTACTAAATGTTAATAAATAGTTAATAAATAGTATTAACAGTTTTAATTTACCAGTAAGTCGTTTAGTTTTCGAATTATTTACAAAAATGTTAAAAAAAAGTATTCATGCAGCAGTACAAGCATCAACAATCAAACCAGTTTAAAAGTTTGCTTAACAAAAAGTTCTAGATTATTTTGGTACCCATATGTAGCGTTTGTTTGTTGCTACAGGGTCTCATAAAATGTATGTCGTAAGATGATTTGATAGTTTGAATTATCGCGAAAATTATAGAGATTCTGCGGATAATTAGACAATTGTGATTATGTAACCATCCGAAAAAACTGCCTATGACAGAACCGAAATGGACAGACAGATGACAGACGACATATGACTGTAATTTTTTAATTTTCTGATTTTTATTCTAAAATTGTTTATCAAACTATAAGAAAATTAATTTATAATGTAGTTACAAAATAAAATGTTTAAAAAATCACTCATCACATGAGTTATCGGCACTGTTACTCCTAAACCCAGGCTATTCCATAGCCTAGCTAGGAGAACACTTCACCCGCTGGATTGGAGATAAAATAATATGTGTCTACCCACGTAATGTTATTGTGAATTATGATTTTTTATGTATGTAATTCTCTAAATCTGTTTTTATGAAATAAATATTATGATTATGATTTTATAGGACTCCGTCATGGACTTCCAAGTGTTACAACTGGAAAGGACTTGGATTCACCGCCGACCTGTATACTGCCAGGTCGTCCGCTTATCTTGTTAGTGGACGTCCTACGCTGCGCTTGCCGGTCCACTCGAGAACTTAACGCCCCATCGGTCATCTGTTCTGCGAGCTACATGATCTGCGCATTGCTACACACGAAATACACGTTACACAAATACGTTTTATGTTTACTCTGCCGCCATGTAAACCATCCCTTACAGCTTGTTGTTGTCAAGCGCGACATACCTATGGTGCTTAGAGAAATGTGCATAGAAGTTGTATGGCATTGGTTTATAAACATTCATGCATCTCACAGTCATACTACACACCTAAACTACGAGTACACACTTACCTACACAATGCGTTTTCGTAGTTAAATACATGAATTATCTTGTTAATATGGTTTCAGTTTGTTTGTTGTATCATTGCCTAAATTAGTACTAAAACAACCCTTACTTAGAAGGTGCTAGGTATTTATATAATGTAGACTCAATTTAGTTTATGAATAGTAATATATATAACAGTGTTCATTATAAAACAATAATGTAACAGTGAGTCTTAGAAAATTAATAAATGAAATCCACTCCAGGTTTTCTAGGATGTTCTTTCACCTAACTGACCTTCTGCATCCGAACCAACACTCATTCCGTGCAGCAAGGAAATCGCGTTCTCCAAGTGTTTGCACAGACATGACGGCTTTTCTTAGTGGATTATTTAAAGGATTTGCTTAATGCTCTATGCTCGCTAAGATTAACGAGTGTGTGCTTTTGCGATTACAACAGTCTTTTAATATTGTTTTTGCGGGCAATTTGCTAAGACCACCATTCACCGACAGCATTAATGCTTAACAATTTGCAACCCACATCTTATCGTATGCTGATTATATACATTATCTTCGGTATCATATAGGTTATACGTTTACTAGTACCACTCAAACATTAGGGTATAAACCAATGCCAAATTTTGATTTATATCTTCAAAACTAACTGATTCTAATGAGGCCTGTGTTTTTCTAAAGAACCATTTACAGCACGGGAAAATAAGTAAGTCTTTTGTGAACTACTAGCTAAACTATCGAGTAACCTTAATCTAAGTAAATCAATAAGGTGGCTATTAATAATATCTAATGAAATGGTTATATGAGTGTATATTTAACAACCAAGCAATAAGTATATACCGGAGTGAATAGAATTGGTGCTTGACAAGCCGTATTCATCTACCAATATGCCAGGGCATGCAGCACCTCTTAGAATATGAATCCGTACACCAGTAGTTAACGCTCTGTATTAATCATGCATAATATATTATAAAAAACCAGTTTTAAGTAGCATAAGTAAACTAGGTTAAATCTCGGCGTTGAGTTTGATTCAGATGAAAGTTTTGCGCACCTATACACACCAAATAAACATACTAAAATTATTAAAATAACACTTAACTTAATACGAAGTAGAATCAGGATCTCTACCTGATAATGAAGCAAAATGTATACATTTCTTATGATCTTAGTTACGTAGTCTTACGTATTGTTTGTAGAATAATCCTTAGATGATTAATGAATTCAATGACGATGGACGCAAATTGAATGGATAATGTCAGGTTGCTGTAAAAGGTCAGAGTTTGTACATCGATACGAAGCTCTAATGATGGGAAGTGAGTAGGCAAAAACAAAGTCGTAGGAGGGCATAAGATTTTGTAATCTACAGGACACTACCAACTGAAGCTTGATACAAAAGTGGGTAATAATTTATATGAAAGGTAAAGACGTTACGCAAACAATTAGGTTGCGTTAACTTAAAATAGACAAGGTAAAAATTAACGGAGGCATCCAAGAGTTTTTAAAAGTCAAAGTTTTATTGATTCGAAAGAGTTTAACGACGTAGGAGACCTAATTGTAATTACATTCACTATTGCTAAGACGTTATATGACAAAAAATCCTCCGGAAGAATGATATATTTCAATATTTTTGTATAAAGGTTCCAGTAAGGCTAGTAAGAGTTAGACAGACCTCTACCTAACGGAATAATTGTTAATTACTGTAAAGTTATAGGATGCCGCTGAAAATACAGACATAGAGTTAGTTTCAGCACTTTCACCTCAAGTTGTTTAAGTGCACTGTTGATCACGAAATGACTTATGAGTAATCAAATACAAATATTTTGCGCAATGTTTGCAGTTTCTTTTACTGCTAGAGCAGGGCTAATTATTGACTTGCATGACATTAACAATATGATTGTCTCGACTCTTAAGATGGCAAGTCATTCGAGCAAGTCATTATTGAGCCATTGCATCTCGCAGTAGACAGGATGCTTTAGTAGATATGTTTCTGGGAGTAACGAAGAGGCATTCTTCCTTCTTTATTACCAGCTGATCGTATTTCATATAATCTACGACAAATATAAGGGAAAAAAGATTAAGAAATTTACATAATAATGTGGCGGGTGATGTGACAGTGCATTATTCATAGTTAAAGTCGTATTAAATAAATAATTTTACTTAATTAGAAACTTATTATGAGGATCCATGAGGGAGACCTACGTCCAGCAGTGGATATCCTACGGTTGAAATGATCATGATGATGATGATTATGATACTTAAACAACTTACATGTCAATAACTCAACCTTAGTCGACGGCCATTTTTAATCTATATTGCGGCCGCAGAACCGCCTAATCCAACCCCCACACTACATTATCCAATTGCATTGTTTGATAGTTAAATTGACAGAAACAGAAGACTACTTTGCTTACAATACCACATTCTTATTATAGGACGCCGGCGACCTAAGTACAAAGACACAATAACATGTAATTGCAAATGATACGGTGTATCACATACTGTAGTTGGCTTCACTATGCCATTTACGTCGGTCCGTCCCACGCTGTTGCAAGTATTGGTACGATGCACGTTGTTGAAAGGCGTAGGAGCATTTTGTGAGTTAGTATGATAATTATTTGCCTTTTTCGATGGTTTACTTTAGGTATCAATGATGTAGGCTTGGATGACTAAAAGTTTATCGTATTATCCACGCTTATTATTATTTCTCATTTTCTGTTGTTATTGTTTTGTGTACTTAATTATTTGTCTGAACTTGTATAGTTATCATCATAATCGTGGTCCAAAGGACTTGTCCAAGTTCACTGTTGGATCCAGGATCTCTACGATCATGAGGTTTTTGCCCTTCTCACCATGCTTGGCAGGTCGGTCGAACGCAGTACGGGATGTTGAAACTCTGCTGACCCTCTTCTATGACTATGCTTCTGTAACTAAGGCAAAATAATCTAATCTAAATTAATATTTTCTTGTATTTATAGCCTTTGTGGCGCGCATTTATCGACTTAGATGCCTTTTTATGTGTTGTAGGCGTTTTATTTCCTGATCTTGCGTTTCAAGAAGTTATATTTTATTAAGAAACTTGTATCTTGTGTTTATTGTTTGACCATAATCTGCAGATAAGGCGACATGGATTTCGTTTCACCAGTTGTTTTATGCGATAATGAAGAATGATTTTACTACGTGAATTGAATGTTGAATTCGCAAAATGTTTTTTTATTATTATTGGCGACTTGTCATCCTTTAGCTTTAATTAATTTAACCGAATCTTAAGAAAACATAAGTTGTTTGATTAACTACTTCTGATTGAGTCAAATATTTTATTCAGTTGGTAGCTGTACATTTTGGTTGTTTAACCATTATAGTTTTTCTAGAAAGTTCATGGTTAAAACTATATTCGTATTAAAACTTTATTATTTCGAAAACGAAAACCTAAACCGAAAAATTGTCTTTGCAACTCTGAAATGGTTTTATTCACACGTGAAGTGTGATGGGGAAATAAAAAAAATATATTATACCCACCTTACGTGTATGGGAGGAAGGTACTCAAGTTAATTATTTTAACGTAGCATTATATTATGTCCATGCAAAATAACAGCTTTTCTATGATAAATATGTATTTATGAAAAAAAAAATCTATCAGCCTTCCGGTACTCATACATAACACAAGCTTTGCTTTCTTTGTGGCTAGATGATGCTGTGTGTCCAGTATATTTATTTACTAACTTATTCATCTTCAATTATTTATCTTCGAATGTAAATACTTGTAGATACGTTCGTACGTACGGGTGCCAAATAAAGTATCCATTGTAATCCAGCGGTATGAATCGTGCCACCGGTTAAGGCCGGCCCACACACATTGGGTTAAATACCTTATTTATAGCTCACTTGTACTGACCTTTACTATAACCGAGTGAAGGAAAGTAGTACAACTGAGAAAGTGTAATATTTTGGTATGATTTTTATGATCTCTCACATGTTTCGAAAAAGTGATCCATTTTGATTTAAACTATCGGTAAGGATGCTTTGAAGTGTTTAATTATTTGCTTTTGTTTTTAATATTATGAAAGGTATAGAGGCAGGTACTTTATTTTTTATGTCTCTATCAGTTGCAATTACCATAGTTAGTAAATTATAAAAAAGTGAACAATTAAATTTATACTAAATTTAATTCGAATAACTTATTTTTAAATGTACCTACCAAACAAAATGTTTTTCGATTTATGATTGTGTCAGAAATTATGTCAGAACAACCTAGTGTGGCTACAACTCAATCTTCCTATTGCAGATTGAATTAGTAACCATGAGAATGAAACATTAAAGTAAACGTTTAAACGTTTGAATAAACGTGGTTTTTTACCATTTGAAAGTTACACCATTGCTGTTTCCAGTATTTCTAAATAAGGCACAGATCTATGAAAGTATCGAGTATTTGTATGCTGAACATTGTTTGCCCTGACTATATTCGTGTCGGGCACAACCTCAGGAAATCTACGCGGAAGTCTACCAGATTATACCACGATAATTACCAACGTTAGTTCTAAATGTTGGGTTTCGTATTATTTAGGTCAATTATTTGATGTATGTTTGGTTTAAATCAGTTGAAATTGAATCCTAATTATTTTAATTATAATATATAAAACAATTTAGTAATAGCTTGAGATGTTTATAAAGCTCCTCTTTGGAACAGTTATTTACGAAAGACAAATTTGGACATTAAAAGTACATCATTTCACTCATTCGATATTGCTGAGTATTTTAAAAGCAATTTTATGACTTTTAAATTGTAGGTGTAGCTAACCGTTAAGTATGATCGTAAAACTTTCTAAAAACAACCGCATACGTAAATGTATTAAAATTAGTAGTTATATCTGTTAGTTGAAGTATAAAAGAGTCCTAAAAGTGAAAAAATCGGCGTCACTTTTAAAGTTTTACTACCGTCTTAAGTCCCGCACATAGTGGTAGATAAAAATTAATGGCACTTAAAGTGATGGTGGTTTTATTTGGTATTCGCTTGATTGGATTTTCACTTCAACCTTTAGTAACGTACCTGTTTATTTTACATCCTACCTTTGTAAGTTATTATCACAAAAACCTTATTATTGTATGTTAAAACGAATATAAATTGTTGACTCTAGAGTTCTGTTTATATAAAATACACACAATTTGACACTAACATATATCTTTCTTTACTTACTTATACAAATCTCTAAAATGTTTGGAAAAATCTACACAGGTTGAATATTAATCGGTTAGCTGAGTTTTCTAAGTCTTTTAACACGTACTTAGATATAAATAATTCTGGAAACTATCACACAACACCATCTAGTCCAAACTAAGCAAATCTATATAAGCTTATAGCAATATTTTTTTATAAATACACAAAAATCTGCAGAAAAGCAAACATTAGTCCTTATTAGCGATCGAACCCTCTTGCGGTTCAGCAGGCTATTAGGCAAAATCAGCTATGGAGGTCGTCGAGACTGCTTCTTCAACTCATTATTAAATACTCGAAAACATTTTCTTCATGTTAAAGTCATAAAAACTGGAGGTCCATACCACAGGAAGACCCTTAACCTAGATTGAAAGCGTCTTTAAACAAAGGGAAAGCCGAATAGACACAACACGACCTTAAAGATGAACAATGACCCTGGAGACGATGCGATCAAGATGATTGACTGTGACCTCGAATAAAATATTTGGTGCATTCCAAAACAATGGAATTCTAAGATGATTCTGGCACTTCAAATCCAAACAACGATTATGTTAACTTTGCATTTAGAGGATTATTTCAAAAGAAAAGGGCACATTGCATATACTTTATTTCTAATCTTATGCCCTTTTTATCTTTAAAACAATGTACTTTGAACTTTTAATGACTTTTATCAAGATCAAATATTTCTGCTAAAGCTTAATTTCTAAAACGCTTCCATAGCATCTACAAAAACATATTTTTGTATCAACATGTATTTATATTATTACTCCTTTTGTTTTGTACACGTATCCAGCTCACGTAATCTTTTCAAGTAAAGCTTATCCTCTACTGAAAGGCTTGCTGGAAGAAAACTCTTATTAGGGTTAAGCTCGCCTATGTACTTGTCATTTATTTAAACTTTTGTATGTGTATTTACAATGTGCACAAAAAATAATTAAGAAATATATAATAATATACATAGAAGTATTTTTGAGACGTCTAAATCTTATTTTTTTATTAGGTTATTTTAGTTCCGTTTTCCCAGCATGTCGTCTTAACAATAGTTATTATCTAACAACATTGTTAACAATAGTTATTATCTAACAATAGTTAACAATGTCAGTTGAGTAATTTTTGTAATAATATTGAAAAAAAATACGCAAACAGAAGAATTTTTAAGGTAAGCACCTAATATTGAACATTGTCAGAGTTTGTATAGTATTAAAAACAAACTAAATTTCACCTAGGTAAAAAATATTTCAAGAAAAAGATACTTACTGTATATATAGATGTCAATGATTTATGGGAAATACTAGATACTAGTGTTACTGTAGATTCAAACTTCCAGGAATGCTAGTAAACCCACAACATTCTATTCCACATTATGAAATAGTATCGCATACTTAAATTCGATATCTACAAAGAATAGGACTATCACCTCACCATGACCCAGCGCAAGTTGATACATTCTTCACTCTAGAGAACCTTTCATTGAAAAATACACTCTATCGCCAGGAGATAGAATTCAAGTTGAATTCAACCATTACGCTACATTTTGCTGAGAAAAGAGCATTTGCTTGTTTATCTTCAGCATTTCCGACTAGAGCTTAATTTCCCTCTCCTCGAATTTTCCCCTAAAGCTACAAAAAGAGGAAAGGTGAAACAATCTTGTAACCAATCTCGGATTAAGGATCCCAAGTGGAATTCCTTCGGCTCTCTTGGTCATACTCATCTATAGCTTTAGTACCGATGCATTTAATTGCTATCCGATATCACTAATGCACCTGTCAAGTAAACAAAGGAGATAGATAAAACGAAATGAAGGCACGCTCGGGTTTGAATGTAAATGTTTATACTCTGTGCTGTTGGCTGCTGATTTCGATCGGATGCCAGTCATTTGTCATGTAGGAAGGTATTAGTACTGTTGGTACTTAGGTTCACTTTGGAAGTTCTGACTAAGATGATTTTATTGATGAGTGTGTTTTTTTAAGACGCGGGGTCATTTTGCAATGGATAGTACATTGCATTAACTCAAAGTTTTGCCACTAAGTTGGTAAAATTGTTGCACAGAATTGCAAGGCGTAGTCGTAAGGATATAAAATACATTGCAAGATGATAGATGTCGGTCGGTACTTTTCCGATGGCATTTTTTTGTAAAAAACGTCAAAGTGAAACTGGGGGCCAAATGCACAGAAGATTAACTCCACTGCCATGCAGGATCTATAAGAAAACAGTGGAGGCAGAAGCCTCCAGGTACAGATGTATTTGTTTTTAATTATAGATACATAGGGAGATAGCACAGCAGAACATTACATAAGCGAATTTGAAAATAGACATATAATTCTTCACTCGCACTATAAAGTGTACACTCAATGCATATCAGATACTACAGTGTGTCATCATCAACATCTCAGCCGTAGAACTACTTCTCCAAGATCAAAAACGGGTTGTTGCCACACTCATCAGGCTTGGCTCGCAAGAGCAGTAAGGGATGTTAATACACAGAAAGACGCTGCTGCCTATCTTCCGGAGGTGTCTCAGATTCTTACTGCATCCACAGGTAAGAAAGGAAAGGCAACATTCTACTGTTGGCACCCACAGCTACAGTGTGTAATATTATTAATAGCACAAACTCAGATAGGGCATTCGCTTAACGATTGGAACCTTGGAGGTTGAAATTATTGGACTTCACTTTACATGGTTTGATTTATGAACCAGAAGTAAACGATTTGAATTTTATTACAACTGTTGCTGATCTAAAAATTAGCTTTTTTGGATAACAAATCCAGCATTGATCCTTATTTCTAGGGATTAACCTTATGCTAAGGTAGGACCTTTTGTTCCGCAACTTAAACTTATACATTATCTTCTTTATTATCTGTTTTATTGTATCTACATAATGTCGATTGTCAAATTATTTTATTTTCTTTCTTCTTTTTTTCGTTGATTTTGTACCGTTCTTTTGTATTTTTTCATGGTAAGCCCTTTCTTAAACTAAATTTAAACCCAAATTTTAAGTTAGACCCTATTTTTATTTTTAAATACTTGTTTCAACATATATTTAACGCGAGTAGAAAACCCGTCAAACATGACCTAACTTTGCATATGTACGAGTTAAATAAACTTACGCAAAGTTCGCTTTACTTATAACAACAATACTTCGGTAGAAGCAGTATGTAATCTAACATCGTTCTATTTAATATCCATAACGATTACTTTCGAAGAGCTGTATAGCTTTTATCATCAAATCATTTATAAGCCGAAGTCCAATGCTAGTCTATCCGAGATCAGGCCAATGCATTTTACCGGGAGCTTGTAACGAGGTGGTAGAGCCTCACAATGCTATCTTCCAACTCCAGAACCTGTTATGATGCATTATCAGATCTTATGCCTGAGGTGGCATTAAAACGTTGGCCGGCCAGGCCTGCTTTGTTTATTAAATTATGTCCCAGGCGCTATAAATATCGTTTGTAGGCATTACACACTCGTGGCAAGTAATGCACTGGAGTTAATGAAATTATGAAGTAATTCTCCTAAAATTTTGGTGAATAATTCGTTTTTCGATTTGACCATCGAGTAGTTAAAGATAAGATGTACTATCCAATTAATTCGGCCCAAAATAGACCCAATAATCGAAAAATAAATAATAAATAGAACATAAAGCGTTACTAAAAAATAACGTATGAATTAAGAATCAAAAGAAAACATTGGTAAAGGAAAAAAAATTAGGCAACCATCCTTTACAAAATGCCGCTTGCCACGAGAGTGGACATTGTAAGACGCGTTCATTTAGTGAAATACCGATCTGTGGAGCGATACTGTATGAGTAATGCGGTGTCCTTTGGAATAACGTCTTAAAAGCATAAACAGGCTTGAGTAAAGAACGGTTATCTAGATGTGGAAGCCGGTCTAGGGTAACTTAAAATGGTATCCGAACGATCTAATAACCTGAAATTTTAACTTAAGCACAATTAATTTAGAGTCCATTTTATCTTCAAGATCAAGCCGTAAAGAGCAACTGAATCTGAAACAAATTATATCCGCAGTCAAAATGTTGAAATAAACTGTGTGAAAAGGTAAAAATCCTGATGTAATGACGTAGATAACTTCGAACCAATTACAGAAAACTGTGGGCGCTGAATCAGCAGATAAAAACGGACGCCTTCTTGGCAAATATGCGATGGTAGCGTTAGGTAGGGTTCACACTGACATTTAAAAAAGTAGCAATCAATAAAAGGCGGCACCACTAAGTAATAATTTTATTTCTTTCAATATATAATTTGGAAATAATTTTTGGTAAACTTTGATGTGATGTTTGAAGGTTTTTGTAAAATACAATATTTTAAATTGCGTTTAATGTAAATGTTCTTTACATAACCATTTATTTTTAACCCCGACAAAAAAGAGGGGTATTATAAGAAATCATGTGTAGAATGCAAAACCGAAAGTTTTGTGTTTATAGGAATCGGTCGATCCATTTATGAGACATGGACGTTGAAAGTATATTTGCATAATCGAATGTTTTAAAATATACTCAAGTCCCCGTAAAACTAAGGGTACACATTACAAAAAAGTTGGGTCACATCAGAGATCCGATAAAGTGTCGGGGGTTAGTTAAACTTTATTTTTTTAAACATGTTCAATACTATAAAAGCAAGTAGTATTTAAAAAAGTATGAGTCAATTCAAACTTTAGTATTATGGCAAATTGTGCGGTGACCTAAAATGTATGAGCACAGCCTTAAATGGTCTGCCTTGGCAAATATGCGATAGCGTTAAGTCGGAACGTCGGAGCTAGAGTATTTTTATTCATAATATTCTTTTTATAAGCCGACGTTGATAATGAAATTTCCGCATAAGTTTAGGAAATTTCATAAGAATTAGTTCTAGATTTTAGAATAAATTTAGTTGATTGTTAAAGATTATTTAACCAATTTGTACAGTTGGTTTAGGGCCGAAAAGAGTGGCGTAAAGTAGGAGCAAGTTTTGTTAATTTGAGACCGAATGCCACCTTTGCTTAAAGCAGACATGTAAAATGAATGCTCCTATAGAAAATCTATGGATTTTTCTTTATTGAAAAATTTATGTGCACTCTTAACACGAGCGCTTAGTTAGCTTCAGATGTATTGACCTGTTCTTTCCTCTGAATAATAGCTGACTAAGCTGAGAGGATGGTATAGGTGCTGGGCAAGCCTAATCCATCTAACAATGTCCCAGGCACTGCAGCGTCCCGTACAGCATGATTACCAGTTGCTGACGCTGTATAAGTCATCTATAATAGATGCAAAGGCCTTACTTTTTTTTATTGAAAAACAAAAAGACAACCAAGCCTTTGCTTGAGATGATAAGACAAGAGTTACGAATCATGATAAGTAACAATTACGGGAGAAGGAGATCTCAACCACCATCTTCTCAAGACAGGGGTCGCAGATAGTGAACTATGTCACGGGTGTCTTGAAGAAGAGGAGAGAGTGGAGCACGTGGTACTGCACTGAAGAGTCACAAAGGAAGCGAAATCAAAAATGGAACGACATGAGCTCAGAGTCATGTCCTCCTTCTACAACATTTGCATATCCTTTGGAGATGCTCATGGAATAATACCAGCGAGCTCGAGTCCTTCTCCGGTATTTCTAGGAGTTGGACTGGCTAGGGTCGGGGTAGTATTATGAAGACAATTCACAATACACCTCAATGATATCCCTCACCGAAATTAGAAATAGACCTCTGCCTAAACTTTTATTTAGTATAAACTATGACAATATTTCATTGTTTCCATACCGCCCGTGCAACAATGGATTTTTTGTTTCTATAAATGTCCTTTAACAGTGAAGGAAAACCTCGTGAGGGAGCATGCGCTTTAGTCATTTCCAAACGTATCTGTTCCTGTGACTAATAGCCAACAAAGCTAGGAGTATAGTCAAGGTGCTGGGAAAGCCTAATCCATCGAATAATGTCCCAGGCACTGAGGTGCCCTAACAACATAAAAACGTACAGACTGATGATGCTGTATGAAAAGCCTTACACTTTACTTGTGTGAGTGAAATAAACGTTAATCATAAAGTAGTTCGCTCTATACTTCCGTGAACATAAAATAACGTGGTTAGTACGCGCTACTGTAATTAAGCTCAATTGTGATTATAGTACAACTGGGAATGTCAAATTGATTGAAATTATGTTACCTAGCTGTCCCGGCGCACTTCGTATCGCACTACTACTACCACCACTTACAACTACCCTACAACTACCTTACAGTTGTAGGGTAGTCCCTACAACTACCCTACAAATACCCTACAACTACCAATTTACACATCGAAAAGCCTATGTCTGTCTCCATGGTCTAATCTACTCCTTAACTAAAATTCATCCAAATCGGTTCAGCGGTTTTGACGTGAAAAGGGAACATACATACATTCTTACTTTCACTTTTATATACATATAAGTAGGATTTAATACTAATGATACAACATGCCTACTATGCCGTGTGGTGCCGCCAGTAGAATGTTGATTATTACTGCATCCACGAGCAAGAAAGAAAGGGTTCTTGCCCGTGGATGCAGTAATAATCTGCCAAGGGATACTTTCGGAAGATGGGCAGCAGCGCCTTTCCGTGTACCAACATCCCGTAATGCGCACGCCAACCTGCCAAGCGTGGTGAGTATGGCAATATCCCCTTTATGATATTCTGGCCTATGTCCAGCAGTGGACTTGTATAGCAGTGCTACAGCTAAGATTATGATGATACCACATAGTAATTATTAATACGATTTATAAATTTCACGAAAAAATAACAAAGAAGAGTGCGTAAGGAGATAAAACTTTTTGGAGATAGTGAAAAACACATTATTTAACTTAACTGGATTCGACAACAACAAATCGTGCATTAGATACTGCATGTCCCCATGGGATTCCTCATTTATCACACAGAATAGAAATGGCTACTAAATTAACATACAGATTTCGAATGTTGGCCCCTTTTGAAATCTGTATACCAATTCAAAATTCAAAGTTTCTTAGTCATATATTTATACTAGCTTGTGCCCGCCGCTTCGCATGCGTTGTACCCAGATAAAAAGTAGCCTATATGTTAATTCTAGTCAACATCTATAAGTTTGCAAAATTTCAGCTCGATACGTACGCTAGTTTTTGCGTGAAGAGGTAACAAACCTCCATACAAACAAACTTTCGGTTTCATAATATTAGTGAGATAGTGAGATTCCACTAGTTCAGATTGTTTTTAAATTGTCTTATCCCTTAAAATCAATTTCCTGTTTCCGTCAATATTCCGCTTTTACGATCAGATGACCTGAATAGATCCTCCATATTCCGTAGGTTTTACGATCTTTACATTTGTTGCAAATACATATGTCGTGAAATGTCTTGGACTCCTCCCGAAAATCCGATATTTCAAATAGTGAAGAATAGTGTAAGAACATAAAGAATTTATGAATTTCATCAAACATATTTTTTTAATTGTTTTCTTTAGGTGGTTTTGCACGTCAATAATTTTTATTTATATTGCAAAATGTAAATCTTTTTCAAGTTTAGAGTTTATATTACCTATCTTTTTTATAAGTATTTAAACCATATGTTTTTTTTTATTTTTGATAACTAACCAACACAATTTATTCAATCATTTTTGTAAAGTGCAACTACTTCAGAAATTAAATGATGCAAATAAAGTTGTATTCGTATCTATAATACTCTCGGCATAAAGTTGTATGAAAGTCGTGATGATCTTGAACTTTGAATGCTCTACATCACTTAAGCTTTTGATTTATTTACTTGTTACGCAAGGTATAAGGTTGTATGTAGCATACCTACCTTTTATTGCTGACTTCAATATCATAGAATAGTATCTTCTCGCTTGCGGATGTAACTTTTTTATAATTGTTGTATAGACATGAAGTTCTTGAGGAGTCAATGTCAAAATTTTGAAGGACCAGTGACTTAATTGTATCAGCAAAACACCCGGTGGTAGAAGAATAAGAAAAAAATAATCGTTACATAAAAACCATATTTAAACAACAAAGGTCCTAATTTGCACTTAGTTCGGGTGAAGGCATATTAATTGTTATTTTTTCTTAAGCACCAATTATTAAGCAATTTTATGGGTGTATACCTCATTAGCATTGCAAAGTCCAATTTGCGTACCAATTACCTAGATATTTATTCAGCGAACTGCATAAAAACCTTATTAATTGACACGTGTGTAGGCACACAATCGCATAATTACCATCGGTCGAAACTTGTGGGCGGAACGTTCCAAACATTCCCAAGAGATACATTAATTTCTTAATAGCTTTGGTGCTAAAATAACGACATTTTTATTTGTTTTTAGGTGTTAATTTTCGTCTGTCAGGTCAATGTTATTTGCTATTACAAATGTTATATTATTTCATATTTTAAATGGTAACTGCTTGCTTTTTGTATATCATTGTATACCGTCTCTTTCTAATAGTAAACCGGTTGTTATATTAACGACATATTTATTTGTTTTGAGGTGTTTAATATTTTCTGTCACATCCACCATGCATCTATCGTCTCTTTTATTTGCTTTTTAAATTCTGTATTGTTTGTATTGTTTCAGATTTTGAATCTTGCTCTTTGCAACTAATAATAAATAATAAAAATATTTATTTTCAAAAAAGGTTTGACAATAAGGGGTACCACTTACAAATATGCACTTATAAATGTTTAAATACATAAAGACGTTTGAATGAGTACCTTGTCCAAACCTATGTAGTGACAATGCGCCAACTCCTTGCTCTAACTAAGTATGGTTATACTTGTAAATAGATACGAGGGATCTCTGCTTTGGCTAACATACATAAGGAGTTAGACAAAAACAAAAATAGAAAACATGATTCGCAAAAGTTAATTCATCATTCCAGCCGTAAAAAGTCCACTACTGAACAGGCCTCCCTCATGGATCTCCATGAGGGGTAGTTGCCATACTCACCACGCTTGGCAGGCGGGTTGGCGAGCGCAGTACGGGATGTTGATACACGGAAAGACGCTGCTGCCCATCTTCCGGAGGTATCCCATAGCAGGCTCTTACTGCATCCACCGGCATGAGAGGAGGGGTAACATTCTACAGCCGGCACCCCACGGCAATAAAAATAAAAAAGTTAATTACTCGTATTAAAATAGAATAAAGCTTTTATTTTAAGAAGTGAGTAACTTTAGCCTTAAGTTTATGATGTGTAGTGTTTAATTTTATAGGAGTATTGTATATGTTTGGTAGGTGTATGTTTTGTGTAAGTGTTTTATGTGGGTAAGTGTGTAAGTGTTGCGTGAGTGGAGTGTTTTAAGATAGGATTTCTAGCAATTTTTCCGTTTGTGCATAGTGCAGACTTTGTAAATATTCTTTTATTATATATTTTGATTGTATATAATATTGTGTAGTGTAAATTGATCGATTTACTAATTTTATTGTACAGGTGTGGGCCTAGGAATAAATAAATAAATAATACTGGACAGATCACACAGCATCATCTAGCCCCAAGCTAAGCAGAGCTTATGTTATGAGTACTAGATGACTGATATACGTAATACATTATACTACATAGATAGATATTTTTATTATATATAGAAAAACGCCCAGAACACCCTGAACAAATATCTGCAGATCGTACAGACATTTGTCCCGAGGCGGGAATCGAACCCGCAACCCTTGCGTCACAGGCGGACCTTCGCCCGCTGCGCCACAGAGCTCGTCGACGTCGGCACAGGAATGGCGTGTGTTTCTTTGCAAAACGTGGTCAGCAATAATATTTGTTTTATATTTTGACTGTAAGGCCTGCTATAGGATGTCGTAGGTGCCTGAGTAAGGTTTGTTGTCTAAAAAGTTGCCTGACAGTTAATACTTCACATTCTTTGTAAAGTTGGGAGGTGGCGTATGTGTAAGGGCGCGAATAAGCTACTTTGAGTACCGCTCTCTGCGCTCTTTCTAGAGGTAAAATATGTGTTTTGATGTCATCCTCTTAGCTTTACTGTCGCTAACTATTAGTAGGTATTAAAATAAGGCCTTTACATCTATTATAGATGATTTATACAGCGTCAGCAACTGGTAATCATGCTATACGGGACGCTGCAGTGCCTGGGACATTTATAGATGGATTAGGCTTGCTCAGCACCTATACCATCCTCTCAGCTTCGTTAGCTATTATTCAGAGGAAAGAACAGGTCAATACGCCTGAAGCTAACTAAGCCGCGGGTTTCCTCACGATGTTTCCTTCACCGTTAAAGCTCGTGTTAAATGTGCACATACATTTTTCAAGAAAGAAAAATCCATTGGTGCACGACCGGTATCGAACCCACGACCTTCGGATTGAAAGTCTACATACCTAGTATACCATACATACATACATAGTAGGTATTATAAGTTTTATATTGGATATTTTGAATCCTCGTCCTTGTAACTAATTTTATCGATATTAACTACCTAGCTTTACGGTATCTAACTAATAGTAGGTATTATGCTCCATCCTTGGTAATGTTACACAGGTAGATAAGGTAAACCAATTTGGTCCAAACCTATAGACTCTGAACTTACAATCGCATGAATTATACAATGCTCCGATAACCTGGGGTGGGGTTGCATTAATTAAATAATTATGACATATTGTCCGCACATTTCAATGGAAGGGCGAGGCCGATAAGCAACAACACGTACGAACCCGTTCATAATGAATTTCGAGGCCCGACTATGTTTTTGTCAGCCCCAATATCAACCAACTCTAAAATGTAAACATTGATAGAGGATCTTTATTATCAATATTAAACTTTATCTTTAAAATTATAGCTTTTACTGAATTATAAATTAAAAGAAATGTTGAAAACGTTGATACAAATGACCTCATAGCTATCAAATTAGAAGTCATCAAAACTTTACTTTTGAATTATTGTGTTATCTTAATGGAAACGGTAGCGAAACTTATTTTTAAGAATAATAATTAGTGGGAACCTGTATAAGGTGGTAGGCGAGAAATTGCCGCACCAGTTTACTTTTCAAAATTTAAGACTGTGAACACACTAGTTATCTTAAAAATCTTGTACTGTGGTAGGTTGTGTAGAGCCATAAGAAGATTCTTGAATAAATTAATAGATATGATGTGAATTACGATAGAAATAACATAAAATGCTGCATATTTACATATTAAATTTATTAAATACGGTGTTACCGTATTGTCAAGTTATTTATGATTACATTTTGCGGTTAGTGGAATTGGTTTAAATTTTTAATTAAATATAATATAGGAATCAGGCGTTACTTTGCGGAAATCCATGACAATAAAATGCAATACAAATATTTAGTTTTAATTCCGCTTATGCTGAAATGCAGGAGCACTGCCCTCCCGCCCGCTAATTATGCACATGCAGGGAGAACTAGTTTGTCAGTGCAGCATGCATACCCAAACCTATACGATGACATGTGTTTCGCCTCTCCGCGAGGCATCATCAGACGAGACGCTGAGGTGTTGACTGGTCGGCCGCTGGAACGAACTTTCGTTCAGGCCTCAAGATGGTGCTTAAATGTATGATTGTTGTCAATCAGTATGCCTAAGTTTTGAATAACTCTAGCTCTAGTCAGGGTTTCACAATGAGGTCTTATTATTTGTACAGGAGTCATGCAATTTGATTTCCGTAACGGGCGGAGCTGACGCGGCTGTTTTATGAAAACAAATATACTGTTTTTTTAGCGAGAAGGTTATGTCGAAGCACTGTATATAATAGAGATAATCCTTTCTCGGTAGCACGCGAAACACTATGCCAGTTCGGTCCATGAAACAATATAGCAGTATCATCGGCGTAGCATAGGATGTCAGCGTTTTTAATAGGGCGTTCATGAATATCGTTTAAGTAAACATTAAAGACCGTCGGTCCCAGGATGTCCTAAATACATACATAAAATACATAGAAAAAAATACTCAGACCTGGGACCAATCTTTGCAGAAAAATTACAAACATTTGCCTCTTGCGACATCGTATAGATCAACTGAGCCACTGTGTCAGTTCAAAAATGTTTCTGTTTATTTTTAATATTACGAAAAACACAGTTATCTTTTTTTGTGTCAGCAAATAAATTATATTGTGCTAAAATATATGGCATCAGGGGCGAGATATATCAAACTTTGATTTACAACTCAGCATGCAATGCCGCCTTTGCAGATATCGTATCGGACAGCTTAAAAATAAATATTGAAAAGTAAAAAGTCCTTTGTTCTTTGTCGCCCTCACGTATGCAAATGCGGCGAATGATTTAGGACTTGCGTTACCGATTCGCAAAAATCGGATTCTTGTCGAGGAAAATAGCGTGTTGTTGTTACGTGGTAGGATTAAATCGGTTAGTTTAGTAACGGCACCGATGCAGAGAGGAGTCCGTAAAGTTTGGCTTGATCGCTGCGTCAAAGATCGCAGCTGTCATCAAAATCCCACCCATCAAGTTCTGAATTTTGTAACATTATAAATGACCCGTGGCAACGTCGTACTTGATGGGTGGGATAGCACGAATAGTGATGTGCGGTGTCAATAAGTCATCGTATGTTGTAATATATTTAACATCGTCCCAGCCCTCAATGAGTATGTAAAACTCCGTTTAATCGGGACTCAAACAAAAAAACGATCTATGGAATATGAGGTCAGGACTTATACCACCTTGACAGAACCACAATCAATTCTACCATCATAACGACATCAAAATTAGTTATGTGGTCGACTAGTGAAATTTTATCGATATTGTTTATATATTTTTGACTGGCCTCACAGCACACATTGGTAGGTAAAATTTTTTTTAGCTTGTTTTTCTTTAAATAAAAGATTTTAATAAGAACTCAGTAATTTTAATATATCAAAGTAAATTATTAAACACAAAGAAAAATAAGTCTTATTTATTTACAACAGGTAATGCTTCGCTAGATCACTTGTTCAGCTATACGTGTATATGTGTATACAAGGTGCTAACAAATTAGTCAGGGATATTTTAAGAGATAATACATTACATTATATCAATTAACTTTTAACTGTATTTAAAGAACCTTTGTATATAATTTTTTTGTTTACATTTACTGAACAAAAAAATAAATTATAATTAATTTTTAAAATAATCACCCCTATTATGTACCTGTCAAGATGTTTAACACTGTCTGTCATGTCTCATCAAAATTTGTTTTTCTTAAATGTCATTATGATTCAAGTATTTTATTTATCAACTTTATGAGGCCACTTGAATGATGGTTTAAAGAGGTTCTAGAATATGTCTAAAGAGGTCAAAAGCAATAAAATCTCCACGAAGCGTATCTTAATTCATTTCGAAACAAAAATAGATAACAATGCTCTCTCACCGATCTTCATTTAATGGAAAAATAGCCATACTAAGTTTTCACTCCACATATTTCAAACGATAATTTGGTCATTGTTGGCTTTTAGGTAACACATCCTAAGGTTTTCTTCGAAACAAAACTTTATTTTTTTACTTAAATTGCTTGAAAACTCTGAAACTCACAAGAAATATAAAACATGGCTAATCCAAGTATTTGGTAGAATTACTAACAGAATGAACTTGATCATAATGATCGAGAATGAACGAGATATAATTCGTCTATGTCATAAAGCCATCAGTCTGGTTTCAATCTAGAGTACTTAGCGTTCTTCGTAATTTGAACGGGTTATATAATTGCTGCCATCAAAAACAAATCCTGTTTCATACATTTATCATACATCGTTTTTCACACTGCCAGCTCTGTTCGTGTCACGTGTCACTTTTTATATGTCGCAGCAATAACGCTAAGTTTTAAGAACTATAATAGTAAAACGTTAACGTTCAACCTTTCAAACAAAAAATGGGTTCAAATGATAAAGTTTCTCAATCTTTCACATCTATACATGAGATTTTTTTCGCGGACAGTATAATTTTTCAAACAGTAAAACCGACTTCAAATGATATAAAGTTATAGACTTGTTGCTGAAAACACCCAAACAACTAAATCGACGCGTATCAAATTTCAGTACTTCCCTCGATGTAATGCATTCCATCTTTAGAACTGGGTATATAAAAACACAAACACTTGAAAGTGAAACAAAAAACCCAATCACAAGGTTATTAGGGCATGACACTGCCTTGAGGGTCTTCAGTGTAACTATTACAATTTATTTAATTCCACGTGGATCCAATGATCAGAATCAAGTATTGAAATAAAAGGGACCTCCTCTAACACATGCTGTACTTTATAAAAAACAGCCTAATTATTTCAATAAAAAGTAAACATTACTTTTGTTTTTTTTCTAATTTAAGAGTTTAACTATTGTCGGTCCAACTAATGGAACTCTTTATTTCGTGTATTTCAAATCATTTTATTTTCTTGTTGAGTTTTACACTTATTACATCAGAAATGCTTACTATTGTTTATTTATTTTTATTGCCAGGCTCTTATTGTTTTATTATTATCACATTCGCTACGACTGCACACAACTTGAAAATGTTAAGGCTTCGTAACATTGGTCGTAAAAAATTCTATACACTTTTAACGAAGGAGTAATAAAACTTCACAAGAGTCTGATAACATTATTGTTACATCATATAATGTCGATTTTGATTACGCATTCTTCGCTATTTAAAACCCTATAAATATTTTGCCTCATTACTTGTTTTATTAGCGAAACAAACGACTTTCAATACAGGCATCATTAATATCATCCTAGTACTGACAGGTTTACATGAACTGTTATGTATGACTTCTTGATTTTAAGCTCTATCTGACTAGACATAAGAGCTGTTGTTACAATGAGTGGGGGTAGAACGTAGAACAAATGATAGTGCTCTGTTCACTTTTCATGCGTTTATTACGTCTTAGCACGGTATGAAAGCGGTATTGATTCGGTTTTATCATGTTACTAAGTAGCATTAGGCTTTGGCCATAGAGATTATGAAATTGATTGTTTCAATATAAAGGCCTAACTATCTAAAGTAAAATAAGGATAGTTTGGTAACCTGAGTGGATGGTATAGGTGCTGGGCAAGCCTAATCTATCTAACAACGTCCCAGGTACCGCAGCGTCCTGTACAGTACTAATATCAGTCGCTGAATAGTCTATATGAAATAATGTAAAGACCTTACTTTTTTAAATATCCTTCAATCAAGAAACACAATGGCCTTAAAAAACCAGAACATCTACGAGTTTGCTTAAATGACTCACCTTTAAATAAGTTCCTGTGGCTTATGGTCAGGAGTCGTAACTCTTCTTATGACATTTCCAATTTACTTTTCATGAATCATCTATTTGTTGGAATTTAGTGATACTTTTTTATTTTTTATAACCAAAATTTAAGTTTTTTTGTCGTTTTACCTACATACATATGTACATACACTACATTTCTGACCAATATGATGGCCTAGCGAAATTATCTTATTAACTTTATTAAACCGTAGCTGTAGAGTGCTGGCAATAGAATGTTATTTCTCCTCTCTCGCTCGTGGATGGACCCATAAAGTAGTAGTAGATGTCTCCTCACGCGTGGGGAGGCAGTTTCGGGCGTTAACCCCTTACTGCGGTTCTTCGTGTCCGCCCTTAGTCACAACTAAGGGGTCTTTTGGTGGGCCCGTCTTTGCTGCGTGTCTGTGATCATGTGTTCTCGGGCTCGGGTTTAGTGTCCGTGGTGTTGCTGTGATCTTCGGTGGGCAGCAGCTCCCGGGTGTATGGTCTGCTGTTGGGTAAACGGTCGCACCTTGTTTGGTCTTGTAGGTGGATTTGAGATGAGGCGTCGCTTCTCCGGAATATGTTCTCTGTTGGTAGGATGATGAAGGTGTCCAGGGTCTCTATCTTGAGATCACGCTGTATGGTGGCGTTCCGGACGAAGCAAGGCGCGTTCACTATTGCCCGTAGGCACAAGTCCATGAAGTAAGACTTTGCCACAGGTTATTTGTACCGTTACAAAATTCAGACATACATCCGCCCGTGGCTGACGTACGCCGCCTCGGCGTGGTACGCCTTCACCAGCGAACGCCAAAGACAGCAGCTGAGAGCGCAAGAGAACTTGTGCCTACGGGCAATAGTGGACGGGCCTTACTTGGTCCAGAACGCCACCATACAGCAAGATCTTAAGATAGAGACCCCGAATGCCCTCATCAACCGCGTAGCGGAGAACATATTCCGGCGAAGCGACGCCTCGTCCTACAGCCACTTACAGGACCTAGCGCCAAGATACGACCGCCTACCTCATAGCAGACCATACGCCCGGGAGCTGCTACCCAACGAAGACCACAGCAATACCACGGATACCGAACCCGAGCCCGAGACTACTCGAGCACTGACACGCGGCCCAGATGGGCCCACCCAAAGACCCTTAGTTGTGACTAAGGGCGGACACGAATCAACGCAGTGACGTGTAAGGGGTTCACGCCTGAAACTACGAACTACGAACTTTTTCCGCATGAGAAGAAATCCACTCTAACTTGATGGGCAGGATTTTGATGACAGCTGTAGCAGCGATCTAGCTAAGTTTTACGGACTATAATAATAATCCATCCAAAAGTTTCCAAATGTTAATAAAAATACTATATTTGTACCACCTATTTAACGACAAGTATTGAAATAAAACTTGCTAAAGAAAGAAGCCTGAAACATAATGTAGCGGACAACACTGGGGAACCACGGACAGAATCTGGTTTGAACAACGGGTAATTTATACTCTGTTTGTATATTTACTGTTTTTTTTTATTTTTATTTGGTTGACCACGCCAACCTCAGGAAATACTGGCCCAAATTTAAAAAAAAAATATTTTAGTGTTGGAAAGCTCATTTATCGATGAAGGCTAGGCAAAAGGCTAATAATAAAAGGAAATATCTAACATATAAATCTACGATAAATATTATACGAGCAGAGCATCAAAACTCGTACGAAGTCGCGGGGAACATCTATGTTTCATTAAATGACACTCGAACTTGTGAACTCAGGCGATACTCCAATAATACTTTTTTTATGAATTTTTGAGTGAAATTACCACCATGTGTGGGTTTACACCTTTACATCCTCAGATTGATTTATAGAGCTCCATATAAACCTACACAGCTGTATGTGAATTTAAACGATAAAAGATGAATCTCATGCACAATAGTTATTATTCTCTCATGCTTACGCTAATAGATAGATAAAAAACTCTAGTACACCACGTTAATAGAACATAAACAATTAACAAATAAGATATGACGAGCTCTGTGGCGCAGCGACGCAAGAGGTTTTGGGTTTGATTCCCGCCTCAGGACAAATATCTGTACGATCTGCAGATATTAGTTCAGGGTGTTCTGGATGTTTTTCTATGTATAATAAAAATAATCTATCTATGTAGTATATGTATTAAGTATTATCAGTCATTTAGTCATCTAGTAGATCATTGCGCCGTGGGGTGCCGGCAGTAGAATTATACCCCTCCTCTCATGCCCATGGATGCAGTAAGAGCCTGCTAAGGGATACCTCCGGAAGATGGGCAGCAGCGTCTATCCGTGTATCAACATCCCATACTGCGCTCACCAACCCGCCTGCCAAACGTGGTGAGAATGGCAACTACCCCTCATGGAGATCCATGAGGGAGGCCTGTGTTCATCAGTGGACGTTTTATGGCTGAAATGATGATGATGAGTCATCTAGTAACCATAATACAAGCTCTACTTAGCTTGGGGCTAGATGATGTTGTGTGGATTGTCCAGCATTTTTTATTATTTATTATTATTTATATAAGATATTGTTGCCGTAGGGTGCAGTAGAATGTTACCTTCTCCTCCCATACCCGTGGATGCGGTAAGAGCCTGATAAGGGATACCTCCGAAAGCAGCGTCTTCCACGTATCAACATCCCGTACTGCGCTCTCCAACCCGCCTGTCAAGCGCGGTGATTATGGCAACTACCCCTTAATTATGGAAATCCATGGGGGCCTGTGTTCAGTAGTGGACGTTTTACGGCTCAAATGATGATGAAGATAATAATAAGGAAATAACACAAGAATACAAATGGCCTTATCGCTATGAGTGATCTCTTCTAAGCAACCTTGGGATGGACAGGTAAATAAAGGACGCTATTATAGCGTCCTTAACCCGTACCTACGATATAATTATCGTGGCGTAATATGTAAGAAAGTTATGTTCAAATCTAATATAAATTTGTTTCTGAACTCAAGAGTGCTGCTGCCATGATAGTACCTCTACGAGTTTATTATATGGCCCATATCGATTTAGATGACGTCAATCGTGGTTATCATACGAATTCATAATAACTAGAATGTGCAGAGGGGTGACGCCGGTAGAATGTTGCCACTCTCTTGTGCGTCGCCAACCATCAGGTCATCCTAGGTTAATAAGTTTTGGTAAACGTAAATAAGCATACACCAACTTCTAGCTACGAGTCTACGGTAACTACGTAACTCTTCACAGCGCGTGACCCGACACGTACCTGGCCTAATTTATTTAACCATCAGTTTGGGCAGGCATTTTTGCTACATAATATATATAACGTATATTTTTTATGTTAAAAATTTGTCGTTTTTTTTATAAATTGGTTTAGAAAAAATATTCTACCTACTCACTTTGAAGACATCTCATTGAACTTCAATTGAGCTGAAAATGCGCTTAGTGAAGCTAACGTACGGAACTTAAAAAGTTGCAAAGCTAAATATTTCTCGCGACATTTTCGATCATCATCTTTATCTTTGGGTGAATATAATAGCATTCAACCAATTATTTCAATCGTTAGATACGCCCATACCGTAATGAGAACGAAATGAGTGAGAACGGTCATTAGAACGAAATGAGTGAGAACGGTCATTAGAACGAAATGAGTGAGGTCATTTGGAATCAGTGTGTCTCTAAACACACAAAAACAAATAAACCACGTCTGGCTAAGCACGTGGTGTGTGTGATTTTTTTCACGAATGTTCATGAAAAATGATTGCACAATTAATGGTAACAATAACAATTTGATTTATTGGCAAAACCAGTGTGCGCGTCAGCATTATTGTTAACACACATTTAAAGACAATGCCAGAGTTTTTGGTGTCAGTGTGTCTACCATGATTTGTCACTGTAAAATCGCCTGCTGTTACTACTGTAGGTAATAATAGTACATTACTATGACATCTGTCAAATTTGTAACTCATTTTACCAAATTCTAAGCAAATGTGGCCCAGTTTGAAATAAATTTGCCGTCGCTGTCATAAAAGTTTACTGCGTATTTTAGTACCAAACTATCTGCTAGTGTCGCTGTACAGTGTTCATACATTTTTTTGACTACACTCGCTAGCGAGTATAGATCGTGTTAACTTGTGGTGTGTAATACCTTCATAGACGCGTAACTATTTGATAGAATGTTTTCAAATTAAATAGTCGTCTGACTTATGTCATTCACTGCAAAATTCTCTTTGTAATTAAACCAATAATTCATTGGTCAAGAGTATTATTACTACATAACTCATGGTAGACCTACACTGGGCACATGTAGGTAGAGCTTTAAATCCTTGAATTCACCCGCCTACGTAAGTTACCGTTTTATCCGCTATACTGTGGATAAAATCATTGGAAATAAAAATAAATTGTCGCAATTGTCTCGGGATAAAGGATATACTTATACCATTGACAAACCATCTGCTGGCTTCTCTATGAAGTAATAAAACTGTTAAGAGCACGTTGGTACGCTTGCTGAGCAGGGTTCCGTTGCAATATTAATATAACAATATTTTTTTCTGACACTGCTTTTATTTAACTAACTTCAAAGGGGAGGTTCTCAAATACGACTGTACGTTTTTTTTGTATGTTTGTTACGAGATTACTCCGCCGATTATGTTTTGGATTTTTATAAGAGGTCATGTTTTAGAGGTCCAATTTTTTCAAAACTTGATTCTGATGATGAGATCCATGAGGTATTAGTTAATTGTAATAATGCTGGAGTCCTCTAGCATAGGTTTATGCCAAAAACTTGAAGGTGCGGTTGGATTTTTCACGTTTTAATGTTTGCTTCTTTTTACACCCAGTTTTGGTGATGGGATACATGATCAATTGATCACTCAAAAGAAATAAGGTGTTATTTGGTGGAAATGCGAGGGCCTCTAAGTCAATTTATAAAAGAACATCCCATACTTTATCTGAATGGATTAGTTATTTGACAACGGAACCTCGAACAAAAACCCGTTGCTTTGCATCTGTCTAGGGTGGTTGCAAATAATTTGGGAAACAATTTCAAGGGCGTTGTCGTTGAAGTGCAGTTTAATAAGACCGCAAATCCACGTTGGGATGTAAGTTAATGTATGTCCTCTTGCTTTGTAATTTTTTAAATTTTTTAATTTATGTTTTATATCAATCATCTGGTTTCCAAAGCACAAACTTTGCTTGGTTTGGTACTGTTTGCATAGATGGTGTTGTGTGTAGTTTCCAGCATTGTTTATTTATATCAGTCTACTGCTGGGCTTACCCCAATCTACGTCACGTTACCCGTCTTCGCTTTGCCGCGTCCAGTCTAATCGAACCCGCTACCAGCGTAACGACGCAGGAGGCAGCGCGTTCGATTGGTCGGGTTGGATTCGGGCTCACTTGGACTAATAATACTGAGCCACGGAGGCAGATCGACTGCCGAGTTTCCTTATCTATACTTACATAATAAAGAGGTAAAGTTTGTGAGGTAGTAGGAGGTTATCTCTGGATCTACTGAACCGATTTTCAAAACTATTTTACTAACAGAAATTCACAGTATTTGTGAGTATCATAGGCTATAAATTACCGCCCAACGAAGTGATCACCAGGTCAGCTAGTGGGTTATAAACAGGGTGTACTTATGAGTCATCTTCTTCCTTGAGTGGCAGGTTCGATCCACTCGGACAAATTCACGCACTGGTAAACAATAATTACAACCACACGACCACAAGTACACCGGTCTCTGACAGTAGTAACAAATTAGG
Organism: Pasiphila rectangulata; assembly: GCA_963082625.1. Lineage (NCBI taxonomy): Eukaryota > Metazoa > Arthropoda > Insecta > Lepidoptera > Geometridae > Pasiphila > Pasiphila rectangulata. The sequence continues at coordinate 15,367,340 of OY720245.1, read as the reverse complement.
GTAACTTCACCGTACTCGCCCGCTATTGTCCTCACCCTTGCACCGCAAGAGTGCTAATTGTGTTTTTGTTTGCTATTTTACGGCCGAATATCATTTTGGATCTCGATTGTGCTGAAATTGCGCTCGAAATTGTAAACGGCTTTTATGGGATTTCATTGGTTGGAAAGCGTTTTGTTTTGTTAACATACGATACAAAAATGTTAGGCCTTTGCATATATTACCGATGATTTCTACAGCGTCAGTAACTGGTAATCATGCTGTACGGGGCGCTGCAGTACCTAGAACATTGTTAGATAGATAAGATAGATAGATAGATAACTAAGATAGATAGATAGCGACCTTCGGGTTGAAAGTCGGGGGTACATACCACTCGGCCAATACGGCTACGATACATGTGTAACCGGGTATTTATCGCGTAAATTACCTTCATTATTTCATAAAGTTTCGACTGGATTGCACCCGTTATGGTTCCGGGAAGACTTCGTCCTTACAGGAAGAGACATAATATATAAAAACAAGGTAATTTACGCAATAAATATATGGTTATAATACACAAAAATAAAGCAAAAGTTTAAAAAAGACAAGCCTTTTTGTTTCCTGTATTTTTGAACTCCCGACTTAGCAGGTAACGTGTGTACGAGGTATTATAACATAAGGGTAAAAATTAAAGGGAGTTTACAACTACATGGGCTGACGACGACCTGGTGAAGATTGCAGGTCGATGGTGGATGCAGATCGCTTCCAACAATAACTAGAAATCCATGAGGGAGGCCTCTGTCCAGCAATGGACGTCCTACGGCTGAAATGATGATACTGGTTTACATATTTTGTCCCACTGATTGGAAATGGTTCCTTTTTTTCAAATATCCATGCTTAGATTTTTCTGCAGCTATTATAAAGTAAACCTCTATGAGTAGGTATGTATAATAAGGATTTTAATTATCTGATTTAAATTAAATGTGGTTTGTTTTTCTGCAATTAATATCAAATTCCGTTTGCGTTTGGCTAAATAAATTGAAAATCAACAAAATTGAGGTTATTTTGTTCATTGAATGTCATTTGATCTACTCAATTCATAGCAAAAACGTTCAATGCTGTGTACGATTTATCATCAAGTTTAATCAGAATTTGGGCTTATGATGAAAATACTTTAATCGTTTCATATCAATTAATTTAATTCGTGTAGACAGCAAAAAAATTGGTCACCTGATAATTATGCCCAAAATCCGATAAAATTACTGAACTAATTAATAATAATATTATTAAATACTATATTATAGTATTTAAATAACCCTGGATATTACATACGCCACCATCTATGGTCCCAAAGTAGCTTGAGTAATGTGTACCAGGTTGATACAATACTTTATTTTGTATCTTAATAAACATGCTTATTTCAAAAAGTGTCTACTCGTAATTAAGACAAATATTGTAACAATGAATACAAGTGAAAGAGTGAGGTTTCTTGTTCGTTTCTTTCCCTCACTTGGAAAAAAAAGTTTTCCGAAGCGAACGAATTCAATTATTTGTGCTTTATTCAATTTAAATGTGTTTTGTTCTTATTTTGTAAACTGACTATACTAAGTAGCTGTTTGCTCTATTGATAAACACTTATTGACTTTGATTTTGACTTTGTCAACTGCGTAAGGCGGCAGCTTAGCACTGAGTTTTTCTTTTCCTCTGATGAGGAAAGGATGTAAGGTTTTTCCAATAATTTCTGTGTGGAAAATATTATTAATTTCTAATTTTGTGTAAACTTTTATTTTTATTTTTCTGTATGTATGTCAGACTTAGTTTTTTTTTTTTATATAAGCCTTATGTTTTGTTTGTTTTTTTTCTGTATTTATGTGCTGCTGGTTTTCCTGATAAATAAATAATTTCATAGAAAAATAGAAATACCCAGGACAAACATATGCAGAAAAATCTCAAAAAACTGTGCCGTGACGGAAACCGTACCTACAACCTTTTGCATCTCAGAGGCCATAAACCAACTGCACCACGGAGATCGTCAAAACTGTTTGTAAATAAAAATAATAAAAATATACAGCTTAAAATTGCCCCCGAAATCGAGAGCTTCAATATTGACAATCCGAGCTAAGCTCTGTCATGTAGCCCATATGCCACGGTTAACAATAGAATTAGTCGTCATTCAAAGTACCGAGGCAAATTCGCAACATATCTGGATGTGTAGCAAGTGCACTCGGGTGACACTTTGAGCCCCTCCGATACTGACATTATGTTTCAACACAGGGGCTGGAACGTGCGACAATTGACGATTATTGGTACCTCTACCCTATTCCTCTGTTCGTTTACTGGAATGGTAATGAATTTAAATTGTTTGTCAGAGATGGGTTTGGATTAAGTTTTAGAAGTAGTTTCGAAAATATTATTAGTTTAGTTCATTAGTTTACGATTATCAATGTCTAATTGGGAGTTTTTATAGTAGCGGCAGCTGAGCTGAGCTTGAACTAATTTTTTTCGGACTAAGTTAATAAAAAATCCTCCAAAATTTCGTGAAGGTGAAAGTAAGGTTAAAATTCCACTTTTACACGCGGAAACATAATAGAAACAGGAATGTTTGGTGTAAAATTGCATTATATCAATTTACGCTTTGTAACAATGTGGTTTTTGCAATATTATTTGTTTCGTAAAAGCCATGACAAACCTTATATAACACAAAGAATATAAAGGTTCATGAGAGAGTCCTATGTCCAACGATGGACGTGGACAGCTGTCCTAAAGCTGATATGATGATGATGAAAACAAAAAAGATTATTTAACAGTTTAACCACAACCAAAGCAATGCCCTATGTTTTGTAAAAAATAACAAAATGCACAACGCTATCATTTTAAAACAATAACAAAATTGTAACCTATGAAAATTGTAACCTATGAAAATTGTAACGTATCAACAACAAAGATAAAACTTGATATTCCCTAGAAATTCACTCACGACTCAAATATTCAATGAAGAGATTTTATGAAAAAGAAAAAAACACTTCATTTGCATCTCAAAAGCGTTGCGAGTTAATGGGACCGTTTCGAATGCGGGGCACGTTATTTCCCATTCGCTGGCAACCCTTACAATATTAGATACACTGCCCATTAACATTTCATACTCGTTACTTTGATTGAGAGCAAGCGCGCAATGGATTAGTTACATCTTAATTTAACTATACTGTAGTTGCATTAGGTTTCTTAGCTTTCCCAGTGAGTAAAGGAGGCAAGCATTTCAGAAAGCTTCATCAAAATTTCAGCCGTAAAACGTCCCTTATTTAACACAGGCCTCCCTTATCCATGCCTCCATGTCTCCTTATAGGTCTCCATCTCCATCTTGGGGTAGTTGTCATATTCACCACGCTTGGCAGGCGGGTTGGCGAGCGCAGTATGGGATGTTGATACGCGGAACGACGCTGTTGCCCATTTTCCGGAGTTATCCCTTAGCAGGCTCTTACTGCATCCACAGGCAAGAGAGGAGAAGTAACATTCTACTGCTGGCACCCTAAAGAAAGCTTATGTTGCAATTATATGTCTACTAGCGACCCATTATTACTACGTTATTTTGATCTATCTCGTAGGGTTTAGCCAGCATTTGCAATGTAAGCGCAAAGAAATATGTTTATTTACGACCTCAAATTAGAAACCTCTAAAATGATCAGTGTTTCTCGCCTATGTTATGCATCTATTGTACATATAATAAACCTTCCTCCTGAATCACTCTAGTATACATATATTAAAAAACCGCATCAAAATCCGTTGCGTAGTTTTAAAGATCTAAGCAAATATAGGGACAGACTGATAGCGGAAAGCGATTTTGTTTTATACCATGTATTGATGATCTACGTCAAATATGTAAAAACTCAACTAGGAAATAACTCCTTACGCTTTTGTAAGTGAGTACTGCATAGTATACGACTGAGAGAGCGTCCTTAAAACTTAAAAATGTTTGTCCTTATGAATTCGGCTGCAACGTATTGCAACAACATAACATTGTAAATGCAGATATACATTAACATTTTATACTCGTTACTTTGATTGAGAGCAAGCGCGCAATGTATTTGTTACTTTATAATTTAACAGTGAGTGGAGAGAGGTAATTCCAGTAAATTGATTGTGCAGCTATCTGTCCAATATTTAAAAAGATCAATATAAAATCCTACCTTACGCTGTAAGTGGGTACTGTATTGCATACGGCTAAGGGAGCGTCCATAAAACTATCCCGTCATTTCCCATTCGGCTGCAACCCTTCCAAGATCAGATAGACTGCCCATTAGCATTTTATACACGTAACTTTGATTGAGAGCAAGCGCGTAATTTTTTATTTATTGTTATTTATTCATCTTAAGGAAACTCTCAGCACAAGATACACAATAGTTATAGGTATAATAATAACTGGCTATTACTGAATTAAAATTATCGTGGCCTTTATTTTATAAATTTTTATATACATATAGTTAGGAATTCACATCTGCTTAAAACCTTTCGAAGAAAGAGTTATTAAGTTTGGTTTTTAAACTACCAATGCTGCCATAGAACATATTAAGGTTAAGATCACTATCTAGGAGGTTAAATTTCTTCGGTGCTCGGTAATGTATTATTTACATCTAAATTTAATTAAACTATAGCTGAATTCTGCCGTGGGGTGCCGGCAGTAGAATGATACCCCTCCTCTCATGCCCATGGATGCAGTAAGAGCCTGCTAAGGGATACCTCCGGAAGATGGGCAGCAGCGTCTATCCGTGTATCAACATCCCATACTGCGCTCACCAACCCGCCTGCCAAGCGTGGTGAGTATGGCAACTACCCCTCATGGAGATCCATGAGGGAGGCCTGTGTTCATCAGTGGACGTTTTATGGCTGAAATGATGATTCACGTACAATGGTGGCCATGTCCAAGACATAGTTTTTTATTAATTATCCCTTTTAAACAGTTTATTATCCACAACATAACAATTTTGACCTTCCAATAAGTATGGTTACAAATCAACGAGCAAACAAAGAATATCAAAATATTTTCCAAGCAAAGTGAAGAAACCACAATGACGGCGCCACTGGTGCACAGGAAACCCTCAAGATAGCATGAGAGAGTAATTGTGATAAACCCTGTTTAATTCAATTAACGAGATTATCATAATTAATGCTTTATAGGTAGCGCTTGATTTTATGCCTTTAATTAATAAAAACAAGCATAGAAGCAAAACTTGTAATAATTTAGAAGCTTAGAGTATTAGATTAAACGATACTATTAAACCTAAGTGAATCCATTATATTATTTTATATGAATATAGTGAATGAAATTTGTATTTAACTATACATGCAATAAAATCGTCATAATCGTTTCACAGCCGGCAAAGATATCGAACGTAATATATTATTTATTTATGTTATTTCAGTAAGAAGAGGTTATCAATTCTAAATAATCTTTTCTTTTTTTTCTTTCTAAATCTCTCTTATTTCGATACTCACGGCTTCGTCAGCTTTAGACGTATCGACACGACATGCATTCTTTCCTTTGAATATAACCGACTTTGCTTAGAGAATGGTATTGTTACTGGGCAACCCTAATCCATCTAATAATATTCCCAAGCACTGCAGCGTCCTCAAAGCAAGAATACTACTTGCTAACGCTGCATAAACCATTTATAGGTGTGCACCTCTCAAGTAACAAAGTGACGATCGTATATTTGAATTTGAGTTTCTAGTGTTACGTTGTGTTCCAAAATTTCGTGGTTATATATAAAAAGAGTTTCATTTCTATATAAATACACATGGTTATTACCTTTTGCTCCCTTTCTATCACGGTATGGAAAATTTATGGTCAACCATCGCTAGCGCTTCATTTGTTACTGATTAGCATTGGAATTATCTAATTAATCCAATTCCGATCTCGGGTAGCTATCTATTGAATTATACGGTAAGGTTATCCCTTTAGAAGGGTGACTGATAGAACAAGACGGTCTGGTTGGGTAGCGACCGCATTTGCCTAATCGCCATAGTTACTGTTATCATGAGGGTTTAACGGTATATCTTGTAGAGGATAATTTTCGTTTGTAGATTTGGCTTTACCCTTTTTGATATCAGATTGAGTAAAAAAACCGTGTTGGCAGAGTGGTATCCCGTAAAGTGACCCCCGACTTTCATCCGAGGGTCGTATGTTCGATACCGGCCGGGCACGAATGGATTTTTCTTTCATAAAAAGTGTAAGTGCACATTTAACACGTAACTGTGAAGGAAAACATCGGAGCTTAGTTAGCTTCATACCTTTTGATCTGTTCTTTTCTCTGCTTACTACTAGTCCACTCGACACACAGCCGCCTGAGCTGCTGGGCAAGCCTAATGCATTTAACAATGTAGCATAAATACCAGTTTCTGACGCTGTAAATAATCTACAATTCTGCAAAGCTGAATTATTCTTTATCAGATTGTTTTTTTTTTATGTGACTCATCAACGAGCCGTACGAAGTTCATTGTTAGGCAAAGGCCTTCTTTATGGATCCCCGATTTCTGATCATGAGGTGGTTATTTGCCATACTCACGACGCTTGACAGCCGGGTAGGCGAGCGCAGTACGGGATGTTGATACGCAGACGCTGCTGCCTACCAGTTCAGCCGTAAAACGTCCACTACTGAACACAGGCCTCCCTCATAGATCTCCATGAGGGGTAGTTGCCATACTCTCCACGCTTGGCAGGCGGGTTGGTGAGCGCAGTATAGAATGTTGATTCACGGAAAGACGCTGCTGCCCATCTTCCGGAGGTATCCCTTAGCAGGCTCTTACTGCATCCATGGGCATGAGGGGAGGGGTAACATTCTACTGCCGGCACCCCACAGCTGCCTATGTTCCGGAGTTATTCCTATGGCAAGAGAGGAAAGGAAAACCATCTACTACCGGTACCTCACAGGCATTATTTCCTCAAAACATTTTTTTAATACACGTTAACCACTCGGACTGTCCACTGCGAGATGTGGTGGCTCATTGATAATTCACTTCAAAGTTAGTGCTCGTAACTCTGTGTATTCAGTATAATGCAATAAATTATAATAGTTAACAATTTGTTTGTTCCGTCTACGTCTCTAGGAAGCCAAAAAACCATAATTTGCCTAGCTACATTCTCCTTTTACAGCAATCATATTTACATAACTATCTATACAGAATATGTCTCTTAAAATATAACGTAAAAGTATCATATTTTTTGTCATTCAAATCATCAAAACTTCTAGAAGCAAGTTGTTGTCCATAAATTTCATGCAATCTCTCTAGAAATCTTTCCACTACTGTATTCTAGTGAAGTGAATCCGGTTGAGCGTATTGTACAATTTCAAGGAAAGCCTTTTTTTGATGTTTATCAATGTCAGTGTTAAACTATTTATGGCAAGGTTCATAATCATCATTGTCAGCTCGTAACAACCCAATGCTGGGCATAAGCCTTCTTCACTAACCGTCAATCACCTCTACTTTGGTCCTTTTGTCTTAATGATAAGGTCATTCAGTTTTATTCTCTTACTCTTCTTAGATACAGCATCAGACAAAGACCTGACCGCCTTCCGTTTATCAAAGCCTTTATGCAAATTTCCTCGAACAAAGCACCCGTGAAGCTATAATTACGCAACCCATATCACTCGATCGATACCAAGATCTGATACGTGAACCACGACCAATTTTATCCAAGAAACATTTAGCCCTTGATAAAATCTTTGCTCGCTTCATAATGGCCGCCAAGTCTAATGATTTGAAAACAATAAAATGCAAAGAATGGGTGCAATTGTTAGTGTGAATCTGATAAGTGGATTAGATACTGTTATAGCATATAGTTGGGTTTTATTGTGATATTATGCTGGTTAGCTTTCTTGAGTGGAACTATTGGGCACCGCAATTGTTTATTCCAAAGATTTAAATCGTTAGATACGCTCTAACGAACTATCAATTCATAGGTTTATATAAGCTTTTTATAAAACAAAGAAAGGCCTTTGAATCTTTTAAAGATGATTTATACAGAGTTAGCAACTGGTAATAACGCTGTATGGGACGCTGCACTGCCTGTGACATTGTTAGATGGATTACGCCGTTTCGTTTCCACACAAAAGGAGTGAATACGCTTATTTAGAAGTAGTGTGCCTCTAAACACAGTGTTAGCTAGACGTGGTAGGTGTTATTTTTTCATGAAAGTTCGCGCAATACGATTGCACAATATAATGGTTACAACAGTTCGGTTTATTGGCAAAACCAGTGCGTGTAGATCGGCATTTTTTTTAACACCCATATAAAGACAATGACACAGCTTTGGGTGACAGGACACATTTAACGATTTAAATCTTTGTTTTATTCAATCTTAGCTCCTATCCCCATGGAGAGGAGATAAGATTGAATAAAACAAAGATTTGTTTATTTGTTGCTCATTGTTATCGGATGAAAATAGACTGTTTATAGTTAAGTACCTGCATCCATCAGTTTTATTTTGCCATATATAATAGATGCGAAAAAGAAAAATAAAAAACCTGCCTGTGTATGTAGTAAGAATCTTCCAAGAGATACCTCCCGAAGATTGGCAGCAGCGTTTTTCCGTGTAGTGACATCCCGTACTGCGCTCGCCAACTTACCTGCCTAGCGTGGGCAGTATGGCAAAAATCCCCTTATGATCTTGGAGATTCATGAGGGGGGCTATGTCCAGCAGTGGACGCGAACAGTCCTACGGCTGAGATGATAATGATAAGGATGATAAGTTTTATTCTAACTTATTAAGTAACTTTAGCGTTCAGAAATATAACTTGCTAGTATAGTCTTCAAAAAATAAGTAATGCCGGATATTTCACAGCGATATCTACCCCCAAAGTAGGCAGAACTTGTGTTATGAGTGAGTGATAGAATACCTTTTTTATATTTTTTGTCGTCATACTTACCATGCATATAAAAATATACATGGTAAGTATGATGACACTAGACCCGGGACAAAAATATCTGCAGAACAATTACAAATATTTGTCCCGAGGTGGGTGTCGACACCACTGCCTCCTGCGTATCAGTCGGCAAATAGAACAACTGAGCCACGGTGCCACCGTGACTCAGGTTGTCTTATTTATATATTTATTTGAGCCACAAAGGATACACAGAAAACATATAAAAATAGAAATATTGAAATAACTTGAGTGTTCCCCCAATTACAGGCAGCTACATCTATATAACAAATCATATATTTTTTCAAATCATAGCAAAATCAACATTATAACAGTTGTTTGCATACAAACAAAGTTCTAAACATAACAGATGCAAACAAACTATCGGGTTATCTCAAAGGTAGGGAATCTCAAGCCCAATAAAATAAAAAAGACATGTAACAAAAAGTAGGATTATAAATAATAATAAATAATGCTGGACAAATCACACAGCATCATCAAGCCCTAAGCTAAGCAGAGCTTGTGTTATGGGTACTAGATGACTGATATGTATACTTAATACATTATACTACATAGATAGATATTTTTGTATACATAGAAAAACACCCAGAACACCCTGAACAAATATCTGCAGATCGTACAGACATTTGTCCCGAGGCGGGAATCGAACCCGCAACCCCTTGCGTCGCAGGCGGATCTTCGCCCGCTGCGCCACAGAGCTCGAATTTTAAGTTCTTATTAAAAAACTAAACATCTTTGAAATTACTAACATAAAGTTTGAAATGATTTAGGTGTAGAAAGTAAGACATGTATTTTACGGTTTATGTGGTACATAAAAGTAAATGTATTTATTTAAAATGCAGGATTATTCACAGAGTGATAAAAGTTTTTTATTATATTCATACAGACTTTCTCCTTAATCGAGGTCGCTTATTTGGGATAAAGCGTATAATTAATAAAATTAATTAATCTTAAATATTTATATATCCAGATATCCAGGTACAAAGAGTGCTGTACCCGCCTTGGGCCTGGAGACCTAGTTCAAATTGATGTAGTTATATTGAAAATACCAGAACTATAAGAACTTCAATGGTACGAGTATGAAAATTATCTGGGGATATCTTGCGATGTTACCATACCAAGGTTTTACTCAGCCGCTTTACCAATGATCTACATAAGTATCCCACTTAAATTCAAGGAATTTCATTATAAAGTGTGGTCATTAAAAATTTGTTCCCAAAACCATTAAGTCGTTTTTTGAACGCGTTTTCGGAAGTTCAACATACGTAATTGCGTACCATGTATCTTCGTTGATCACTATCACGGCCGTTCCGATAACGGTTTTCGCGAAGCGATATCAGGAGAGAGATTTATCTTAGAAAGTTAAGAATCTTAAATCATTCCGTCAAAAATCTGTAAGACGATAATACACACGGTACGGTGCGACAACGGAAACGATACGCAAAATCGATGCCAGAAGTTGATAGCAGAATTGTTCATTAAAATGTAACCTTTAACCGATTTCAAAAAGAAGGAGGTTTGATTCAATTTGACTGTTTGTTACGCGATTACTCCGCCAATTAGTAACTAATATAATAGATATAAATATATATGTATATACATATATGTACTTATAACTGTTATTAGTTAGGTCTTCTTTCAGAGATGGTCCCATTTTATTAAAAACTCGATTCTAATGATCGGATAGGCAATGGAATATAATAATCCATGGCCTAAATAGGGCATAAGTGAATCGGAATTGGGTTCAAAAACAAGCAAACTTAATACAGTACATTTTTACTGCATTATGTTTGCTTCTTTTTTTTGGATTTATGATAAATCGAGGGAAATATTAGTCGAATATAATAGGCGTAAAGCGATTTGGGTGTTTTCAACAAGTCAAGGATTTTATTTTCATTTGAAGTCGGTTTTACTTATTCAAAAATGAATAATCGTATATATATTGTAAACTTATTCAAATAATTTTATAATTTACAGTTTATTTCAGGAATATGTCTCTATTTCCGTAAATAAAACAAATGGATCGTGCAACTCTTGTACCTACTAAATAATCCCATCAAGTGAGCTTTTTTTTAAAGTCAAACGCACCGTGCCATAAGTATATCGCACGTCGCGATTATTAAAAATCTTTCCCGATAAAATCGAGTTAATGAAGAACGGTATTCGATATCTCGATCAGAGCAACTCTGAAATTGATTTCATTCCGACGCAAGTCGATCGAATGCCCTGATATAATTTTGCGGAAGTATTTCTCTTTGAACGGTTATCCTTCATTGCGTCACACTGCCACAGATCTATAATAGATAGTAAGTACTTTGAGATTTTATCAACTCGAACCTTTATTGACAATTTCTTGCATTTGTAGGTAGAATATAACAAATTGTTATAAACGGCTTTGATGAAGATTTCAAATGCTGTCTCGAGTAGTTTAATTATTTTGTTAGCTATCTCAATATGTAACAGTTCTACGCGATTCATCATCATCATCTCAGCTGCAATACGTCCACTCTGCCGTGCTAAGGGGGACAGCCGTAAGTGCATGTCTACTAGTTTCGAGAAAATGGCGCTTAAAGTTTTCAAAATATTTTTGTCGATTTCGTCTACAAAATTAACTTTTTTTAAAAACTGAAAAAAATATATTGTAGACAAAATGGTGTAGTATTTATATGTTGATAAATGAAAATTAGAATACCATAATTAGTATATTAAAACATCAAAAAAGTCGTTATGCCGAGAAAGCCTATTGTATTTTATAGACGAATACTTAAAAGAGCGTCGTAAGCAACACACATATCGCGCTTAAGTTAAGGGGCACTCATTTAAAGCGGTTTTGATAAGGAAACATAATCATTAAAATTTGTTATTTTATGATTAACCGCCGTAACTGCACTGCTTACGACTGTCATGTTAAGGAATACTTACTTAAAATTCATCTTTACCTCATGATAAAACGATATTTACGGCTCATATTGCAAGTTAGTGTAGGTGTGATTCCAATACCTGTTAAATGCTATGAGTAGCATGAAATACTATTTTCTTTAAAAAAATATGATTATATGATAATAATGGTTATCTATCCAGCCAATATTTTAATTTAAACCTTTTCTATTTTAATAAAAACTTAGGAACATATACCTTATTTATAAAACTAATTATTAGCAAAAAAACACAGTCAATCAGATTTTTACTTATGGTGGCAATTTTGTGATTACTTATTTCAAGCCTTATTAATTTCTCAATCAGTCGTATAGAATATTAATTAAAATAACTAATTGTAGCACGTTTCATAAACATATAAGTAGAGATAAGTTCATACATAGTAATAGTAATTGAGTAAGTCTCAAAATAATAAAACATAAACCTTCTTTAAAAATCAAACACATTCTAAACAAAGTTCAATAACAAAAAAAACATTCTTGAGACACTTAGAAACTATGTTTTTTATAATTCAGATTAGTTTTCTTCTAACAGATTTATTGCAGGCTTTGTTTCTGTGGTAGGCAAATTAAGCCAGAAGGTTTTTCGTCCTTGGGGCATCAAAGGAAACAGTTTTTCTATAATGGTTGATTTTATTTGTTGTGTTATGCCTCTAGGAATTGTTTTTTGCTGCATAGCTAGAAATTTTTCAGATTTTGCTATTTTGACCTGCAGAAAATCCAGGGCCTCTGGCTTAAATTCCTCACTGTGAAGAAATTTATATTTCAATTTGTACAAGCCTCGCTCTACCCTCACAGACATTATATTGCTTAAATAAACTCTAGGTTCATTTTTACGAAGCTTGTGTTGCGAAGACAATCGTCATAAGAAATGAAGTCGGATATGTCCATGATCTTCACAATGTTCTTTTTTCTCTGTCTCTGGACCGAGTCTACAAAATCATTAAAATCATAGACCTTTCCTTTTCTTTGCAATGTTAGTTCCACCTGGTGGTGAAAACTATCTGCCGACATGAACGTATGCCCTGGTTTAAGTGGGATCGCGCTCGTCCCCTGCCGGATCGCTAGCAGGACGTCGTGCAGGATCTGCAGTGCTACGTCCAATACCTCCATTTACGTGGGCCTGGTTGTGCTGGAGGGTAGTCGGCGTGATGGTGGTGGTTGCGGGGTGCGGTAGGTCCGGTGTGGATTGCTGGGTCGTCATGGTGGTTGTTTGTACTGCGGCGGATCACGGCTGGTCCATTGCTGGTGTCGTGGGCCGGCGCGTTCACTTGGGACGGGAGTCCGTTTCGGTGTCGGAAGGTAAGGCCAGACTTACCTTCTTTCTCCTGCTCTTCGGGCAGTCGCATGCCTAGTGAGTGCGGTCCTCCCCAACGGACGCTGGCGAGGGGGCGGTGGCAGTGGTGGCTAGAGTGACGGAACCCTCGACAACGGTGGCACTGCGCAGGGCTCCGTTTACCTCTACAGCTTAAAGCTTTCCAATTTTATCTCCGGCATCAGTAGCACCTCCGTAACCGCGTAGATCGCGGGCAGGAGGTTCGGGGTCGGCTTAAAAATGCCGAGGAATATGCAGCCGGGACGTCCCTTTCTCGCTAACGCTTCAAATGGGATTAATGAGCTCCGCCTCGAAGCCCTTGGCCTGGAGATCTTGCGCTATTTCCGCTGGTGGCGTGTCAGCTGAGATTCCATGCATGGCAAATTTTACCTGGCGCTCCTCGGGCTGGGCGTAGGAGAACCAGCTATATGGCTCATCCGATTCCATGAGGTATTTCTGGATGGCGTCAGCCGACTCCGGGGTGAAATGAACGCCCTTGCCGTATGGCCTGGCGTTGGTGGTGTGGCCTAGTATGCCCTTGATGGTCTTGAAATGCCGTGGCCAGCTCGGCATCTGTTCCACGACAATGGGTAGGAAGCGGGTCTTCTTTGCAGGTTGAGCTCGCTTGTCAGACAAACTTGTGCGGGATGGTCCTGGGCGCACAGCCTCAGAAGGGCGGTCCGTGGTTCCCTGTTGGGGCGACTGTGGTGGGCGAGCGGGTGGATATAATCATAAACAGTACCGCCGCGTGGCCGCCAGGTACGCGTACGTCGTCGACCTCGTCGAGGAAGGTTATGGAGGAGTCGACGTCGCCTTCTCTTCGGCTCGGTTTTGGTCCTGATCTTGCGTTTGGCTGTCGATTGCCCGCTTTTTCCGCTCTTCAGGTGAGGGTTCTTCGCGCTTTCGACGCTGGCCGGGTGTTGAAGGCTGTGGGGCATCCGACGACTCCATGGGCAGAGGCAGGAGCACGGGCGCGGGCACGGGTGTGCCGCGCAGTAGCCTCTTCTGCTCCTGGAGTTATGTCCTCAGCACTTCCGCTATGCTTGGGCTGAGCATCCCCTGTTTCCTAAGCTGCGCATAGACGTTAAGATCAACGTCGTGTGCAGCCTTAGGAGACCTTGGACGTCCTGGGAGTTGGCAGATCTTTCGCAATCTAATCTCGTGGGGCCGTTACGGGTAGCTCGTCCCTCAAGGTCGAGTAGGCTCGAATGACTTGCGGTCCGACATTTTCAGTCACCGCTGAGTCTTGGGTGGTTCAAGCAAGTAGCCGGGGGTCGTAGTACTCCAACGCGCGAACTTTTGGCAGACGGGTGGGGTTCGGGGGATCCCGTCTTCTGCCAACGTCCTCCTGCTCCACAGCATACCACACAACACTCGGTCGCGTTCGGCGAAGGGCTGAACTCGACAGACTCATTCTAAGAATACGCTGCCGAGATCGAAGAAGATTTTAAAAGTTCCGTGCGCGCGCGTTAGCTAATGGGTAGCGAGGCCAATACGTGCGCTTGGGCCGTGCTGCTTTGACCCACAATACATTTATTTCTTCTCTCTCACCCCCGTACGTAACGGACAGAGTATGCGAACTTTAGTTGCGAGTTGCTTACAATAAGAGCCGTATAGACACTGAAGCGGATTAATATGTAAGCAAACAAAAACTATTTTTAGTATTACTGCTTAGCTTGAGCGTCGCAATGTATAATTACGGCACTTATTTTAAGGATTGATCGTGCCGATAGTATTGGTATTACTTATTATTAGCGTGGTATATACACATCCAGCTGTTATCATAAGGGTCACAAAATGTAGGCTGTGATTGTTACCTAATTTACCGCCATAATTGGTAGTTAACACGCTTAATGTAAGGAAAGTACTTGTCAATTAAAATGCGCATCCTTAGTGTAATGCCACTATAAGTCTTTAATGCGATTAATATAAGCACTCCATGAGTTTTTTCTATAGAACTTTAGGACAGGATAGTATAATGTTCCTTTACGGCTTTAATTATAAGAAACTCAAAAAATAAATTGTAGTTACGGCGCTTAGCACAACTGAAAAAAGCCTTTACAGGCTTTATTTTAAGAAACTGTCAAAGAGAAAGTTATAGAACTCGACACGACGATTCCGAATATGGCACTAACTCAATTTTGAAAAAAATGTTGCTTACGGCGGACTCCCTTAGCACGGCAGCACTGCTGGACGAAGGCCTACCTCAAAGATATCATGATCATGATTACGAGGGAATTGTTGCCATACTCACCGAAAGATGCTGCTACCCATCTTCTAGGTATCTCTTCGCAGATTCTTACTTCATCCACTAGCAAGAGAAAGGCAATATTCTACTGCCGGTACCACAAAGCAGCGATAACATATGCGATTAAGATTTAGTATTCCAAAATTTTATACTGCATTGTTAGTTTTCATTGGGACCTGCATAACGAACTATTGATTTTCCGGTGAAACAATCAATTTATCCGTCCCCCGACAGTTGGTATGTCAATAATAACTCAGTAACTGTATACTATTGAAATAAAATGATTAACCTACGCGCAGGCCGATTTTGTAACCATTGGCTTACACAGGATGTTCTTGCACGCAAACTGTTCATTTATCAAAATATCTTTGTTGTATACACAATTAGTGTTCAGGGGGGGTAAACAGAGAACGTCTTTAATTTTGTGTTTACTTTTACGTTTTAGGTGAACAGTTTATAAATTGGTATTATTTTTAACGAGTCAAACGCTCATGCTAATTGAAAGTAGATCAATCACTTTGTTGTATTGAAAACCAAAAACAAAAAATACTAAAATATAAATATTAAAATATAAATCTACGTGCCTTGGGGTGCCGGCAGTGATGTTACGAAGACGAAGGCCTACCTCATAAATATCATGATCATGATTACGAGGGGATTGTTGCCATACTCACTAAAAGATGCTGCTGCCCATCTTCTGGAGATATCCCTTCGCAGATTCTTACTTCATCCACTAGAGCAAGAGAAAGGCAACATTCTACTGCCGATACCCCAAAGCAGCGATACCAAATTATGCGATTAAGATTTACAATTCCGAAAGTTTGTACTGCATTGTAAGTACTCATGCCCGTGGATGCAGCGAGAGCCTGCTAAGGGAAACGTCCGGAAGACTGCGCAGCAGCGTTTTTCCGTGTATCAATCCTAAACTGCGCTCGCCAACCCGCCTGCCAAGCGTGGTATGTATGGCAGCTACCCCTAATGAAGATCTATTAGGGAGGCCTATGTTCAGTAGTGGAAGTTTTACGGCTGAAATGACGATATTGAAACGGTTATGTTCAATTTATTTTTATCCCTTCGCAGAGTATCATCGCAGGGATTTTTGGAGCTATGAATAATTTTACATATAAAATGTAAGTACAACCGAATTTACAAAAAAATATTGTGTTGATGCGTGATTGAATGACGGATCCAACTCGCTAGACTTTATTGTATGCGAAAAGATCATAAAGGCGAAAGCAAAAAGTGGCCTGCACCCAGCCGATGGTAATACCGGACTAAAACGATCATAATAAACAATTCTACAGCTCTGTTTCAGTGCTCTTCAAAACAAAGACACATAATCCCTCAGATGACAAGGAAAAACATTCATTTTACTTCCGACATAATGAATCTGCGACTTTTTCCATGAAACAATATCCAAAATTGCCAATTTACCAACCTCTCGGTGACATTTGATTCGGAACAGAACACAATGGAGCAGCCTGTATTGTTAAATATAAATGTCAACATTGAACTTGTACGCATTTCGGGATATGACATAAATTTAACGCCTACCCTCGTTGGAAGCGAAATAAAGACCATATGTATGCCGGATCGTGTTACGTAGGCCAACGGCGCTAATTCCCCACCGTCGTTACTGGCCCAAAATGAAGACTCCAGCGAGTTATAGTTACAATAATTGAACATGCGAGGACACAAATGGTTTTGAGTTATTAAGTAAGTTTATTTGACGACGCAAGGGGTTCGATTCTCGCCTTAGGTTTGTCCCATATCTGTACGATCTTGCAGATATTTGTTCAGGGTGTTCTGGGTGTTTTTCTATATATAATAAAAATATGTATATATCTATGTAGTATAATGTATTAAGTATATCAGTCATCTAGTACCCATAAGACAAGCTCTGCTTAGCTTGGGGCTAGATGATGCTGTGTGATTTGTCCAGCATTATTGATTTATTTTATGTATGTTAATAAAGTGTATAAAACTATATGTTCTCCGAATACAACTAATTAAATAGCGATATTGAAGGAACTTACCATGCAGCTAAACAAATAACGGATATATAAGACATAAGGTGATAATTATTTACTGTATTGCCCTGGGGCGGTCATCCATAGGTTTATTACAAAGTGCCTTATTTGTTTACCTAAACATAGCAATTTCAAAAAACTTCTTTAAAAATATACCTAGATCCGTACAATTATGATCTAAGATTTTTCTTACCAAAAAAATAACAATAATTAGAGAGTTATTTGTCGTATAATATATTTTTTTTCGGATATAAAATAAATGTTTTGGGCGTTTTTGGCAAGGATCTCGAAATGCGTTTAGTAGCTGAATACAATTAAATTTGCATTGCTTCCTACGATTTAACATTAGGTAAAAATGTTTAACTGCTAAACTTTCTTATGGATATTGGCGAAAGTCACCCTTGGTGTTAATCGCTTCAGCTTTTACTCAAGACTGAACTCCATATTGTAACATTGTCAGATATTACCAGTGCCCTACTGTCGTTGTCAATGCCATCTATGACAGTTCATGGTGGTGGTAATTATGGGGTATTGTTTATTTCTGTGTCGTATGGCTGCCCTGATTCTAGGGGCATAGCACTTGTCAGCTTTTTATATCAAATGCGATTTGATTATTATTGCAACTTTTACTGTTATGAAATTTCGAGTATCGAAGTTTGCAGTTGAAACAAAAATGTTATGTGTAAGTTTAATGTATTATTATGAATTAGCCTCCTGTTTCACTTTACAGGCGTAAAAGCCATTTGAAATTTGACTATGTGCTCAATTTTTGAAACAATAAAAAACGTCTTTCATGTTAATCCTGCCATGGGGTGCCGGCAGTATAATTTTGCCACTTTTTCTGAATGCAGTATGAATCTGCAAAAGGATACCTCTGTAAAATGGACATGAGCGTCTTTCCGACTTGTATCAACGTCCTGTACTGCGCTCGTCAACCCGCCTGCCAAGCGTCATGTGTATGGCAATAATCCCCTTACAATCAGTCCTTAGAAATCCATGAGGGGGGCCTATGTCCAGCAGCGCACGTCCCATGGCAAATGTATATCGGTGACAAAATTAAATAAAGTTAGTTGAAGTTTTTCGTAAACTTTCGCGATCACTATTCGTTATAATCATCAATTATTTCAGTCGTAAAGCGTCCACTACTGAAAACAGGCTTTCTTCCTCATGGATCTTCATGGATCCATACACCACGCTTGGCAAGCGGGTTGGCGAGCGCAGTACGGCATGTTGATACACGGAAAGACGCTGCCGCCCATCTTCCGGAGACCGCCTTACCAGGCTCTTCCTACATAGAGAGGAGTACCATGAAGTACTCCATGGGTATGAGAGGAGGGGTAACATTCTACTGCCGGCACCCACGGTGATTTATTATAAAGTTAACTGTTACAATGTGGTAATGACGATAAAACCATTTACATTTACCTAAACCCACATTCCGAAAAACAGTTCCAACCCAACGATTCTATAAATTGCAGATAATATTAATTTTGTCGATCTGCAAATGCTTGTAACAAATTCACGTTTGAATTAAATTGAATTATGTAGCGATTTTCGAGTGCGTTTGCCCTGTCAACGACGCTTTGTTCAAATCAGAGATGGGCTTGAATATTATCAGCTTACCGTTATGTTATGTTAGTTGTTTACCGAAATGAAATTATCAGCTACATATGTTAGTTGTTTACCGAAATGAAGTAGTACCATCATCATCTTGCCGTGGGGTGCAGTAGAATGTTGACTCTTACGGCCGTGGATGCAGCATGAATGTGCAAAGGGATACCTCCAGAAGATTGGCTGCAGCGTCTTTCCGTGTATCAACGTCCCATACTGCGCTCGCTAACCCGCCTGTCAAGCACAATTAGGGAGTAGTTGCCAAACACCATGAGTACAGTTGTCGCAGAACGGGATGTTGATACACGGAAGACGCTGCTGCCAATCTTCCGGGGGTATCCCTTGTCAGAATCTTACTGCATCCACGAGTAGGAGAGGGGGGCCACATTCTTCTGCCGGCACCCCACGGCATTCCTACTTATACAAATATAAGTCAGTTCTATTGGTAGCCTTAGTGATAACTGTTTTTTTTATATTGGGCTTAAATTGTTGTTGAAATGATTAAACAACTTCAAAACTCAATAGGAAATTCAACGCAAAGCGTAAATATTATTCTTCCAAATTCTGCATTTAAAGTTAACCAGGAGATGCAAATGAAGCTTATCGGCAAACTTGTGTTTTATTACCAAATTGATTTACATATATAAATAATACAAGATCAAAATTGAGTTAAACTACGCTGTGCATTAATCCTTTGGTCGCATTTACACAGGAAACGGACTTAAATTCCATTATACATTAATAATTCCTTTACATTTGTTATAGACGATTTATCAACAACGTCAGCAAGGGTATTTATGCTGTACGGGAAGCTACAGCGCCTGTGATTGTTAGATGGAATAAGCTTGCCTAGCACCTATACCTTCCTCTCTGCTTAGTCAGCTATTAGTCAGAAGGAAGAACAGGTCCAATTCAAGAAAAAAACCTCTGAAGCTAACTAAGCCGTGGGGTATTTTACATTGTACTGTTTATAATTATATATTTTATATTTTAAACATAATTATATTCATATATTTCATTATTTTTCATTCAACCCTCCTCATCATGTGAAGAGGAGGGATGAATGGAATATAGGAAGAAGAATGTTAAAAATGTAAAGCAGAGCTTGTGTTATGGGTACTAGATGACTGATGATACTTAATACATCAAACTACATTTATAGATATTATGGATTATTAGGGATTATATAAAGAAACATCCAGTTTTTGAAGTCGGTCAAACATTATTACGTGTACTCAAATAAAAAAACTACGTGTTTTTTATTAAATATACAAATTACACACACTGATCTCATTTCTTTTATCTCAGTTATAATAATATAAGATAATGAATATAAGATCCTTGAAGAATCGATTAAACTCTTCAATTATTATAGGGATACATAAAGCATTTTTGGTATTTTCTGCATCAAGGTAATCAAGCATTTGCTTTCACACAGCAAAAATAAACTTATTTTTAAGTATTTCGTCCCACAGCTAGGTATCATAGGCCTCCCCCAAAGTCCTCCAACAATCCTGGTCTTTTGCCAATTCCCACCATACTCTGTTGAAGGTGACGAAATCGTCAAAATAAACTTCAAAACTAAGTTTATTTTGATGATGCGTCATTGTGTGGACGCATACATTTTTAATCGACTTCAAAAATAGTGTTCTAAAGTCGCTTGTATCTTTTTTTAATGTGCGTTGACACTACCACACAGTTTTAAAGGTTCGGTAGTGGCATCAATTCATTTAAATTTAAGTACTTCTTGACTTGTGCTGAATAAATTGTTATTATTATTATTGTCCTGAATAAATAGAAAACAATAAAATAAAATAAAATTCATTTATTTTAAGTTACTAAGTAGTAGTAAATGCTTCGATGTTTTTTTTTATGAATAGTGAAACAAACAGGTACGAGCCTAGTTTCTGTCTAACTTGGTCCCTGAGAGAACTGTCAGCTGTCGGTCGATGAGCTTGCGATCGTTTCGCTAAAGTGGAGAGTTAATTTGCAATACAAATGAGTTATTTTTGTATGTAAATATCAATATAGACTAATTGCTTATATTTGAAACAGTTCCTGTTTGAGTAAAAACAGTTCAGATATCTAGGATAATATTTGTGACTTAATAATGTTAACAACAAACTAACTCAGAATGATTTTTATGGTATTGTTTGAATGACAATAACTGTCAGTGAAGAAAAGCACTGATTGAAGGTAAAGTACCTGACTGACTTTAAACATAACAAAAATTACAAAAGAAGAAACAATAAAAATCATGAGCTAGTGTTCTCCCAATTATAGGCAGCTACATCTAGGTCACGTCTTAGAATTGCTGTGGTGAGACGGCAGTTGAATGTTGCTCCTCCCCTCTTGCGCGAGTATGCAGTAAAATCTTTTAAGGCTGGATAGATAGATAGATAGATAAACTGTTTATCGTATAAACCATACAGAAATTGTACAAAATAAATAAAATTTACTTAAACTATAAAAACAACAGATATACACAACGGGCGGTCTTATCGCTTAAAGCGATTTCTTCCTAAAAACCTTTGCATGTAGAGGATTTGAATGATAGAAGGAAAGAAATACACCCGGAAGATGCGCCGCAACGTTTTTCCGTTTATCAACATCCTACTGGTTCTATATTTATTAAAATTCCATATGACATTAAAGATTTATCGATGAGATTATTTATTTAAAAGTTAAAATTGTGGCTTATTGAGAAAGCGTTTTATAGTGTTAAGGAATTTATGGGCATTAAATAAGTATTGAATAATTAATATAATTGACGCATCGAATCGTGATCGTTATCTAGTGACATCTAATAATTTAATTTAATTTATTTTGTGTAATTTTGCATGCCATGTACTTTGGTGAAATATGTGAAACCATCCCTATATTTAAGGTCTTATTGTAACAATATTTCTTGCAATAAATGATTTATATGATTTATTACTGCGCTCGCCAACTTGCCTGCGAAGCGTGGTGAGTATAAGAATAACCCCCTAATTTTAAGTATTTGGAGATGCATTAGAGAGGCCTATGTCCTGCGGAGGCCTATGTCCGAACGTCCTACAGCTAAGACGATAAACGTCTAAGAATAATTATATCGCAATACCTAAACCCTGACCGGTCTTATCTTGACAAAAGGATGGAAAATTTAGTGTCATAACAAGTTAATGACAAGTTTGACACCATTATCACACAACAAGCGTCAGCAGCTCTAACTGAGATTTCTTTATTTTAGGATTTAGCAATGTTTTACTAGAAGAATTTTATTACTTACAAATTCAAATGTTTTGAAGCAAAGTCAGAAGTTAATGAAATTCCTCTGTCAATAAATCGTGATGTATTGACAGAGGAGACTCACATAATACCCGGAACAAATAATCTAAAAATCAAACATTTTCTGTTTGATTTCTCTCTCCGAAAAGTCGTCAACTCATTCATAGTGAATAAGTTTATACAATTCAAATCATTACTTGATTGACATTTGTAACTATTTCAAGGATGTGAAAACCTTATCAAATATGTACAATTCCGGTGGGATTCGAACCTACGTCCGTCAAATTGATCCTTGACGCTTTCTAAAGCCGGAGCGGAAAGGACGGAAGTGGGTTCGAATCCCTCCGGAATCGTACATTTTTGATAAGGTTTTTATTTCCTTGAAATGGTCTATCTAAGTGTGGTTAAACACAATAAAAATTACAAACTATTTGCCACTATTCCATAAACTCAGTCGCTACCGTTATTTCTACTTCTGTTTCAAAATGATTTATGTATATCGCTGACATGTTTATTTCGACATAAAACGATCGATATAATCTAAAAATGAATAAGAATCACTCTATAAAAGTGTTTTAGTATCAATATCAACAGTAGGTAGTTGACCTTAGATAGGAGAGACCAATTTTGTTTTATGGCAATTCTTTGTTATGTAAATGGCAACCCATCAACAATTTATTTTAATTAATATTAATAGTTTTTGAATCGTGAAAGTATTTTGCTTTGATTGCTGAATATAATCGGGTATTGAAACGTTATTAAACCTTTCAGTTCTAAGTAAAACAAAACTTCATTACAATCAACATCATTTCTGCTATGGCTGACGTCCACGTCAATTCGCTCGTTTCAGCCGTAAAACATTGCCCTCATGATTTTCAGGTAAAGGTGTTGGCAGCGGCCTGCATCTACTGCTGACCTACAGGTATGTAGTCTTTACCAGGTCGTCTGCTTACCTTTTTAATTATTTGTTGAACGCCCTGCGCTAAGCTTGGTCCGTGGTCTACATTTTAGAACTTTACACAATATTCCGATATATTTTTATTCAATTGAAATTATATTATTCTACAGAATAAATTGTCATAATTCATGTTGATGGAGAGCAAATATATTCATTGATCTTGTGTATTTTATGGCAATGAGTCGATATCTTATTTTCTTTTACACAAAATGGAATATTGGAGCTAATGTATTGTGACTGTTTAAGGTAAAATGACAAATACATTAAAAAAAACCGGATCAGTGCGAACTGGACTCGCCCACCGAGGGTTCCGTAGGTATGAAATGAAATAATTTGAAATGAAATTAAATGAAATAATTTATTTGCCTCAAGTATGGTTTTACCACTACTAGCCGTGGGGTGCCGGCAGTAGAATGTTACCCCTCTTCTCCTACCCGTGGATGCAGTAAGAGTCTGCTAATGGACACCTCCGGAAGATGGGCTGCAGTTATATTAAGTATATGGTTTAATATTAACTTGACTCCTTTACACGTTCTTGAGATAAAGGGTCTTGACAGACCGACAGTTGGACAGACAGACAGACAGACGGACAACAAAGTGATACTATAAATGTACAGTTTTTTTTCCTTTTAAGGTCACCCTAAAAATTGGCGAATATACCGCAATGTTTATTGGCTGAAATATTAATTTTCGGAGCGAAAGCTTTGCATAATGTTTTCGTATAGACGCGTTGTATGGAAATCCTTCGGGATATTAAACTTTATCAGAATTTTCCTTTATGGATATTATAAATTTTGTTATGGATGTTATTAATTTTTGTGTACAAATTGTAGTTTGTAACAAGATATTGTTGTAATTCAACTTCTCTACGTGTTGTAGCAGATACAAGAAGGTATTTATTGCATTGTACCTCGTTATTTTTTTTAAAGAGTAAAGCGTTGATATACTTGAAGTACCTACAACCACAATGATAGTTTTTTATCATCAGATAAAGTTTAAAATATCGTATTTTGTACCGTAGAATAATTTAAAAAGTTTATTCAACAAAAACATTGTCAAATATATACATATGTACAACATATATTTCTAAAACATAATATATTTTTATCAAATAATGCTTTGATCGGACAAAAATATTTGATCCTTGAAAATTGAATCGAAAATTGTTTCGCAAATAATCTAGCCTTCGCTTAAAGCTCAAAGTGGTGCATTTGTTCAACTTATCCAACATAACCGGTGTGAAGCCGCTCCAGACTCGCACCGAGGTCGTTAATCTCTCTCTGATGTGCTAATCTATGATAGGTAATTGACTAATGGCTTTGCTATGCATATTCCTGCTGAATAAACAGCTTCACATTGACATGGGCTTGCATGGAATAGTATACGCGCTCACTTATTTGTTTGACTTTGGAATGTTCGGTTCCTAAAGAGTCTTTGATAAAACTTTTGTAACTGTCATGGTTATAGAATCTAATGCCCGGTTTATATAAAAATAAAACGGTTCGTTATACCAACGCACAGTAAAATATGACACCAGGCGTAAGTGTAAAACGTTTCTTTACTAAACATCTTGTGGTTTAACTATCAACTGTTTGTTATTGATGGATAGTACGGTTACCTTCAACGTTCAGGGGGCCTACTCTTGAATGCAAATTGCGATAAATCAAAATCGTTATCAAGCAAAACTAAATAAAATGGCCATAACCTAAAGATTGCTTTTATGATTCAGCAACATCGTAATCGTTTTCTAGAGTAGGCGCCCTGTATGGAAATGACACTGTGGTGTTTCAATAACATTTTCAACTGTTAAACTTATCATGGTACGAAGCTAGGTTACTGTTTAATTTTATCCATGAGGGGTAGTTGCCATATTCACTACGCTTGGCAGGAATGTTGGCGGGCAGAGGTTGGACACGGAAAGACGCTGCTGCCCATCTACCGGAGGTATCCCTTAGCAGGCTCTTAATGAAGTCACGGGCATGAGTGGAAGGGTAATAATCTACTGCCGGCACCACACGGCACTTATGATATATTTCTACACAATAATAAAACTTATCTTAGTTCCAAAGGTATAATTTAAGAAGAGTTGTGTGATCTGAATCAAAAAAAATGTGTGATGACTTCGTAAACAATTTTTTTAGCCATAACAAATCATTCCGCTATCAAAAGGATCAGCCAGTGGCCAGCACTGTTTAAACAAGCGGCCCACTCTAGATTGCCAAAAATATTCTATAATAGTTGTTGCCATACTCACCACGCTTGGCAGGCGGATTGGCGAGCGCAGTGCGATTGTTGATACACGGAAATAAGCTGCTATCTTCTGCTTCCTTGGCAGATTCTTACTGCAATCACGGGTATACGGGTCATAATTTCACTGCCGGCAGCCCACAAAACAGCCTCGGTACCTATCGGTCACAGATGTCAACTAAAGTCACACATAAACTTGGCGAACCCCAAATTATTAAAGAAATGATGAAAGCTACTTAAGTAGTTAAAGTTTTTCCATCAAAAACCTTGTAAAATTTAGGCCCCTCAGAATTGGCTACAAGTTTCAAAGTAGCGAACTACCCCTAATAAATGATGCGAGATCACATCATCCCTGCAACACAGCTGATTTCCCATGACGAAATCCCCGTACAACAATGAAATATGCATGCGTGACACACAGCGTGAAACAACGTTAGTTAGTGTTGTACCACATGGCTCTGCTTCCCATGTCAACAATACAGGGTGTATTATAGTATGTGTACTAACCCGCAAGGGGTTGATTCTGACCATCTAGGAAACAACTTCAGTTTTCGTCTTTCCACGATGCGTTGTTTTTTATTTAAGATACTACGATAGTGACAACTTAAACGCCAGCTGATTAAAGACAGGGTCGTTGACCTCTGCGAAGAGTTTTAATCAAAATAAAAATATCTAATACTCAAATAAAAATACTTAAAACCATACAGAGGTATGTTTTTCAAAAGGTAAAACATAAACAATTATGAAATCAGTATCGTCGTTACCACCAAGTAAGAACGTAAATAAAAAAAAACATATAAATCAATTTAATAAAAAAAATTACGAATTCCCCTTATTTTTTCGCTTCTACTTGTTACCATGAAAACAATTTATTATGTAATGGTTTTTTATGGTTAAAAAATTTATAAATGAGGGAAAAATGGGGAATTCCTGATTTTTTTTGTCTATAAATTAATTTTCTACTAAGCAGAACCATTAAATACAGTCCATGCTCAAACCACCCTATTAGGTTAGCACACATTATGCTACAATACACCCTGCATAATATTGTAAATGATGTTTAAACTTCGTTATGCTTAGTTGAAAATCAAATTGAAGGAAATCGATTTTGAGCTATGCGGGCTATTCTCTTTATCCTTTTTTTGTTATTTTTTAAGGTTTCGAACCGCAAGAACAACAATCGGAACCCTTAATGTATAACTCGTTTGTTTCTCGTTCTGTCAAAACTCTTTTTCAGTACTGCGCTCGCAATTCCGCCTGCTAAGTGTGGTAAGTTTGCCAACAACCCACTGAACCATACTGATCATTAAGAAGACTCACGTGAGTGAGGCCTATGTCTAGAAGTGGAAAACCTATGGTTGAGATGATGATAATATTAAGGGAGATACAGTGTGTGTGCATGGATTGAAATGTTTCTGACGCTGTATGTAATTATACTCGTACGTTTATTATCAATAAATAGATAAAAGATGTTATAACCTCCTAAAAGTCACCTCCGGCACAAAGTCACCCTGTAAAACTATTATACAATCAAAGTCAAGCCATTATTCCTCTTGGCTAAAAGTTTTCATTATTCTTCATAAGCGAATATCATCTCAAACTCCAAAGTATGCCGTTTGGTATAAAAGAGATCGATTTTGTCATTAGCCAGGATTGAAGGAGTCGGCTACAATGTCGATAAAGTTTTGATATAATTTTTTGATATCGCCTGAGGCGCGCTTTGACAGAGGCACAGCTTGGTGGTAAACAGCTGTGTCATTATAGACTTGGGTAAAACCAGAAAACGTAAAAAACCGCTTAATAACACTATGAACACTAAAAACATTATTATCTACAGCATGGTATGCTGTTTCCGTTTCCCGATCTTCGTGATCATGACGCGCCTAGTTGCACAAGATAATTAAAATCATGGTTTTATTAAATAAACAATTCAAGACATGCTAATACGAGCCTAGTATAAAGAACTAGCTGCTGCCCGCGGCTTCGCCCGCGTTTTCAAAGGATGTAAATCAGCATTTTTTTTGGGACTCATATGCAAAGTGGTTAAGGTACTAAGTAGATGAAATCTATAATATGTGTCTGGTCACTATAGAAGAGTCTGTTTTAACTTAACATTAGAAGGACAAAACCTACTACCTACGCTAAGGGTTGCCACAGCCGCAAAGTTCTGAAAGTTTACACAACCGATACTACCTACTGGGAAATAAGTTACATTATCTACTATTTATGAAGTCAAAGCGTGTGTGATTTCGCGGCCTTATTTGTGGCCATCAGTGACTAAACTTAGTCTTACAAAAAAACTTGAGAGTCCTACCACCTAACCTCCTAACATGAGAGCCTCTGCCCACGGCTTTGCCCGCGTGATGCCACAACCAAAAATAGCTTATATACCTGCTTATATAGCTTTATTTACAATAGCTCAAGGGCACCACTTAGGTTCGAACCACGGCTTGGATTGTTGCCAGATTTGTATATCTAATGATAGTTAACGTCCAGGTGCAAAAGTGCACCTTAAGTCGGAAGAGTGTATTCTTCGGCCTCGTTGGCGAGACCGGTTATTAAATGTGTGCCTAGCAGCTAAAGTAGGACGGGTTGACCTCAAGTATAGCGGCAGTGATCTCGTCAACGGGCAAGCCGAGAACGTGTCTCGGTCGACGGAGAAAAGAACTCGTGGGCAATGGCTCTATCGGGTAGTCGGAGGGTAATCCGGAGATTAACGGATTGGGGCGTTCCGCCGCCACTTCATAAAAACGCTTTGAAGCAGTTTTAATAAAGTGTTCGATGGACTCGAGTTTGAGATCTCGGTGGAGGTCTTCATTGCGCATGTACCATGGGCAGCCCGTGGCCCTGCGCAAGAAAATATTTTAGATTACCTTATGGCATCTAAAATGACGGAACTGGCCAAAGACGACAGAGGAATATGTCATTATTGGCCGTACAACTGTTTTGTAATGTGTCACTTTATTTCTAAAGAACATTTTACTCTTCGAGTTAAGGAGGCTGTTTAACCGGCTAAGCACGAACTTGGCGCGATTAGTGACAGACCTTATGTGGGGATAGAAGGTGATACATCTATCTAGGATAACTTCTAGGTAGCGAGCTGACCTAACCCTAGGGATGGGTTTATCGAAGTGGAGGAGAGGCTGGAGCAAGAGGGGACTCCAAGTAAAGTGCACTGCTGCACTTTTCGTCGGGTTCACCTCTATGCGCCACTTTCTGAACCAAGCACCTAGGGTGTCTAGTGCATGAGCGCAAGTGGACTTAGCCGGTTCTATTTATACTCCCGGCTGCCGCGACCGCACCGCGGCGCTGGATATTTTACTTTTTTATGTTTAAATTAAAGTTTATGTAGATGTTAGTGCATAAATTACTAAAATAGGTATAAGCTCAATCAGTTTAATAAAGAATGGTTAGGTAGTGTACCTAAGTATATATAAAGTTTATATTTTAAACAGAAATAAACACGTTTTTTACTTGTACACTTAACATGTTTAGTACTTGGCCAGTTTTTATAATTCATGGTTGGTATATCTTTAAAGTAAGAACTATTTCCACACCAAGTTTGAAATAGGAAGGCCTAACCGTTTGTACGACAGAGCTAAAATAACAGTTTATAAAACGCTTCTTGTATAAAGACCCACTTTTGTTTTAATTTTTTGAATATTTTATTTTCTCTGTAAATTTCAACCTGCTACCGGTTACAGTTCAAAAGATGTAGCTCTTTAAAGGTTTTTTTCCATAAACAATGGACCCCCTACCCTTGAATTTTGAAAATTCAAAAAAAACTTAAACATGCTATTGCTTATTTCATTGCAGAAATCTACATACGAATTTTCAAATGTCTGTCGTGAACGGTCACGTAGATATGTCATATTTTACTCTGAACTTTAAACCCAATTTTGAACCCTTTGAAGTGCGAATTTTTAAAATTCCTTTCTTAGTGAGCGCCTACATACCAAGACAAACATACTCTCCAAATTTCAAGTCTGTGCAGTCAGCGGTTTAGGCTGTGCGTTGATATCTCAGTCAGTTAGTCAGTTAGTCAGTCAGTCAGTCAGTCAGTCAGGACTTTGAATTTTATATGTATAGATTACAAACTTTTTTAGCCGGAAGCTGAATAAGGTACTTTGGCAGAAGCTGCGGTAGCTGGAAATTTTTGTGACTCATCTTGCAAATTTTACCTAATGGGAACTGAAAACGGTGCTTTGGCCGACGCTGCGGTAGCTGGAATTTTTTTATGACCTATCTCGCGAACTTTTGTTGATGGAAGCCAAATAGTTGTAGTTGTAGAACTTTTTGTGAAGAGTTCATCCGGGGAAATATTACAATCGTACTTCGTAATTTCTACAACCAATCAGTAATGTCTGCATTACTTTGTTCCGTTTTAAGGGGTAAGGGGGCCAGTAAAATTACAGGCACATGAGACCTTAGAACTGTATCTCAGAGTGACAGGAGCAACACAATGCAGCTTTGGTCACCTAGTCACAGGCTTCGTGACCTTGATCACCGCGGTATTGCAGTTGTAATAGAGGTTACCGCTTAACATAAGATGGGCCATCAGCTTGTCTCGCCGATAAGTCGTATAAAAAGGTACTTTGGCAGAAGCTGCGGTAGCTGGAAATTTTTATGACTCATCTTGCAAATTTTACCTGATGGGAACTGAAAACGGTGCTTTGACAGACGCTGCGGTAGCTGGAATTTTTTTATGACCCATCTCGCGAACTTTTGTTGATGGAAACCAAATAGTTGTAGTTGTAGAACTTTTTGTGAAGAGTTCATCCAGGGAAATACTACAATCGTACTTCGTAATTTCTAGAACCAAGCAGTAATGTCTGCATTACTTTGTTCCGTTTTAAGGGGTAAGGGGGCCAGTAAAATTACAGGCACATGAGACCTTAGAACTGTATCTCAGAGTGACAGGAGCAACACAATGCAGCTTTGGTCACCTAGTCACAGGCTTCGTGACCTTGATCACCGCGGTATTGCAGTTGTAATAGAGGTTACCGCTTAACATAAGATGGGCCATCAGCTTGTCTCGCCGATAAGTCGTATAAAAAGGTACTTTGGCAGAAGCTGCGGTAGCTGGAAATTTTTATGACTCATCTTGCAAATTTTACCTAATGGGAACTGAAAACGGTGCTTTGGCAGACGCTGCGGTAGCTGGAATTTTTTATGACCCATCTCGTGAACTTTTGTTGATGGAAGCCAAATAGTTGTAGAATTTTTTGTACAGAGTTCATCCGGGGAAATACTACAATCGTACTTCGTAATTTCTACAACCAAGCAGTAATGACTGCATTACTTTGTTCCGTTTTAAGGGGTAAGGGGGCCAGTAAATACAGGCACATGAGACCTTAGAACTCTATCTCAGGGTGACAGGAGCAATACAATGCAGCATTGGTCACCTAGTCACAGGCTTCGTGACCATGATCACCGCGGTATTACAGTTGTAATAGAGGTTACCGCTTTACATAAGATGGGCCATCGGCTTGTCTCGACAATAAGTCGTATGAAAAGTTACTTTGGCAGAAGCTGCGGTAGCTGGCCATTTTTATGACGCAAATCTCAAATTTTACCTTACGGGAGCTGAATACGGTACTTTGACAGACGCTGCGGTAGCTGGTTTTTTTTATGACGTATCTCTCAAACATGCTGAATAAGGTTCTTTGGCAAAAGCTGCGGTAGTAGGAAATTTGTATGACTCATCTTGCAAAATTAACGTAATGCGAGCTGAAAACGGTTCTTTGGCAGATGCTGCGGTAGTGGTAGGTTTTTTATTACGAATCTCTAAAACTTTAGATGACGGGAGTGGAACAGGGAACTTTAGGGGCGATTAGTGACAGACCTTATGTGGGGATATAAGGTGATACATCTATCTAAGATTACTCCTAGGTAGCGAGCTGACCTAACCCAAGGGATGGGTTGATCGAAGAGGAGGAGAGGCTGGGGCAAGAGGGGACTCCAAGTAAAGTGCACTGCTGCACTTTTCGTCGGGTTCACTTCTATGCGCCACTTTCTGAACCAAGCACCTAGGGTGTCTAGTGCATGAGCGCGCGTGGACTTAGCCGGTTTTATTTATACTCCCGGCTGCCGCGACCGCACCGCGGCGCTGGATATTTTACTTTTTTATGTTTAAATTAAAGTTTATGTAGAAGTTAGTGCATAAATTACTATAATAGGTATAAGCTCAATCAGTTTAATAAAGAATGGTTGGGTAGTGTACCTAAGTATATATAAAGTTTATATTTTAAACAGAAACAAACACGTTTTTTACTTGTACACTTAACATGTTTAGTACTTGGCCGGTTTTTATAATTCATGGTTGGTATATCTTTAAAGTAAGTACTATTTTCACACCAAGTTTGAAATAGGAAGGCCTTAACGTTTGTACGACAGAGCTCAATTAACAGATTATAAAACACTTCTTGTATAAAGACCCCTCTTTTGTTTTAATTTTTTGAATATTTTATTTTTATGGACCCCCCTACGCTTTAATTTTGAAAATTCAAAAAAAACTTAAACACGCCATTGCTTATTTCATTGCAGAAATCTACATACGAATTTTCAAATGTCTATCGTGAACGGTCACGTAGATATGTCATATTTTACTCTGAACTTTGAACCCCATTTTGAACCCCTTGGCGTGCGATTTTTCAAAATTCCTTTCTTAGTGAGCGCCTACATACCAAGACAAACATACCCTCCAAATTTCAAGTCTGTGCGATCAGCGGTTTAGGCTGTGCGTTGATATCTCAGTCAGTCAGTCAGTCAGTCAGTCAGTCAGTCAGTCAGGACTTTGAATTTTATATATATAGATTAACACATCCTAACTTTTGCCTATTGTTGGATAAAATACCTCTACTTAATTCCACCACAGACTTGACAGATCACGTTATGCAGCGAAACGCAGAAAAAGACTGATATACTAAATACATACCACGTAGATAGATATTTTTTATTCATCACCATCATCATATCAGCCGTAGGACGTCCACTGCTGGACAAAGGCCTACCTCATTGATCTCCAGGTAATGCGATTGGAAGCGGCCTGCATCCAACGGCGACCTGCGGTTCTTAACAAGGCGTCTGCTCATCTTGTAGGTGGATGCCCTACGCTGCGCTTGCCGGTCCGTGGCCTCCATTCGAGAACTTTTCGGCCCCATCGGCCATCTGTTCTGCGCGATATATCGCCTGCCTATTGCCACTTCAATGTGCTTATCCGTCTGGCTATGTCGGTGACCCGAGTTCTTCTACGTATCTCATCATTTCGAGCATAGCCCTCTCCATAGCTCGTTGAGCGACTCTTTGCTTATTCATAAAGCCAATAGTGAAACACCACGTCTCGGTGCCATTTGCCATCACTGGTAACACACACTGACTTTCGTAGACTTTTTTATTATTTATTTATAGCAATCCATCCAGAACACCCTGAACAATTATCTGCAGATCGTACAGACACTTTTCCCGAGGCGGGAATCGAACCCGCAACCTCTTGCGTCGCAAGCAGACCTTCACTCGCTACGACACAGAGGTTGTCAATGTCTATACTTATAAAAGGCATTCGTAAGCTGCAATAGTTTGAAAATTTATAAAAGCATCAAGTGAAAGAGCCATTTCCGTATGAGCTTAGGCAACAGTGAAGCGTTTCGATAAAGTCCTATCTGAATCCAATATCGCCGTTACCGAGTTGAGTTTTCTAGTGAAGATTATTTCGATTGGAGTGCTCATAAGCTGATGATTCTTAGAAAGTATAACCTTCTTATTGAAGTCTAGGTCCTATGGATCAGAAGTTAAGCCGGATTAGTAAATTATATTATTGGATTTAGACGATATTTTAAAAGTTGCTCTAGTAAAATTACTATTATTACTATTTGCTGTTTTATTTGTGTATTTTATATTGCTCGTCATGCGTCCTACTGCAAGAATGGTGAATGTGACATTAAGAACGGAAACCATCTCAGAAGACCATATAATGGCCGTCCCAGATGCACTACAGCTAGAGAAGACCAAAAGAGAAATTGTCACCTCGATGCAGTTCAGGTCCAACAGCAGCTTCTCCTGGTGAGGGATGATTACATTAGCGGAGACTCGGTCAGAAGAAGACTTGCTGAGGTAAACCTGAAGCCCTACAGGCCAGCAAATAGTCCCAAACTTGAGGCAAGGCATCAAGTTAACAGATTGAGGTATGCTCGTGACCACGTACAGTGGGGTGAAGAAGAATGGGAAAAAGTCTTGTTTACGGATGAGTCACGTTTCTCATTATTCACTTATGACGGAAGGCGAAAAGTCTACAGGCGGCCTGGCGGCGTTCGGGTCGTACAAGAGTACATCCAGAAGGTTGGTATCAACTTGATGGCCTGGCCATCAAGAAGTCCTGACCTGAACCCGATCAAACATGCTTGGGATGAACTCGGAAGGCTGGTCAGATGTCGCAGACGACCTCCTGTCACCCTCAATGATCTTAAACAGGCCCTGATGTAATAATGGGAGAATATCCCCCAACATCGTCTCCGAAACCTCGTCTTCAGTATGCCAAACAGACTCGAAGCTGTGATCAGAGCCAGAGGAGGCAACACCAGTTATTAAAAATGTGATTTGAAGAAAAAAAACACCTCTTTCTGGGTTTTTATAGTTTTTTTTTTCATTCAGTGAAAACTGCTACTTTTTGTTTTTATGTTTCATTTATGCTAAAAACAAAAAGTTATTATATTCAAAAAATCTTTAAATTTTTAGTCTTTTAAGTTTAATAGTTTAGAAGAAAATTGATTTTAAAAACTGTTCTAGAGGTACATTCTTTTGCAGGCTAGTGTATTACTTGCTTAAATCTACTAAATAAAACTCTACTAATAGATACTGTTACTGCTCTACTACTTAATACTAAATTAGCCAAAAACATAAACAACTTGAGTTAGATTTAGTCACAAAATAATTTTCCGAACGCAACCTTTGAAATAAAATTCATAATGTACAATGCGTCTAAAAATGAATTTGCGTTATATATATGTATATATACATTTTTCTGTAATCTTATACGATGTTAAATTAGTCTTTATATTAATCAGGGCACAGACAAATCAAAATACCATCTAAACGTTTTCAAGTTATACGTGATGTAATCAAACCCGTCCTTGTTTTATATCATCATCATTTCAGCCGTAAAACGTCCACTACTGAATTAAGGCCTCCCTCATGGATCTCCATGAGGGGTAATTGCCATACTCACCACGCTTGGCAGGCGGGTTGGTGAGCGTAGTACGGGATGTTGATTTACGGAAAGACGCTGCTTCCCATTTTACCAGAGGTGTCCCTCAGCAGGCTCTTACTGCATCCACGGGTAGGAGAGGAGGGGTAACATTCTACTGCCGGTACCCTACGGCACTACCTAATATTATATTATTGTTTTATATAGATACTAGCTTGTGCCCGCCCCTTTGCATGCGTTGTACCCGGATAAATAGTAGCCTATGTGTTAATCCTAGTCAACATCTATACGTTTGCAGAATTTCAGCTCGATACGTACGCTAGTTTTTGCGTGAAGAGGTAACAAACCTCCATACAAACAAACTTTCGGCGTTATAATTTAAGTGAGATAGATGGTTAACGTACAATATATGGAATGTACCTATATTTTCTTTTATCTATTTATACTTTGGTAATTATCTGGTATCGATTACACTGGTTTTTACTTGAACTGTTCTGATAAAACATGAAATTTAGTAATCACCATTTATTTTACGAAACAATCTGAACTATTAAAACACTGTAGGTATTCGCACCTAAAACTCAAGTTATTAAAGTTCATTACAAACTTTGTAGAAATATTGTTGCAATCATACGCTAAATATAATAAAGCCAAAGTTGTAGCTTTCACATTATCAAGAAGTCGCCATTTATTTGCAGTGGCGCGGTAAAGTGGTTCCGTACATGCAAACATATTTGCATTTCATTACCTACCTCACCTATGTACATACTGTTTTGTATTCTTCACCTTCGTCTATATTAACTATGGCTTAATCTACGGATTGTTAGTTGCATGTTGCTACAGATATGCAGTAACGTTTACTAGGTACATTATTTAACTAGAATGCACTTACCTTCGTGGTTTTAACGGGTTGGGTGACACTTGCAAGAACATATTAGCGTTAGTTGTTTGAGACTTAATTGGCTTTGTGTATTTATCAATAGTAATAAATCTATTTACGATATTTAGGGTCCTTAAGGGCAAAGAAGGTATTAACATATTTTTTTTCTCTTTGTCATTCAGAGAGAGTAATAGAAGCCTATTTATTCCCATTTTAAAATGAGCACGGTTATTTATAAACCAATTTTGAGATGAAAAATAATGTAGGTACAATAATATTATATTTCTTGGAGATGTAAATAAAGATGTATATTTTATTATTAATATTTTCTTTTACATTTTTGTGCTTCTTATCACGACACCTACTATTCTTCTTCACCCTTTTACCTGGCAGAGTTTGAGATGCTTTTGCCAATAAGGCCACTGGCCTTCATTATTTGTAACTTTTGTTTATCTGTTTGTTTTCCTGTTTATATTGCGTATAATATAAAGCATACTGTATCTACAATGTTCTTAAACCACATACATTTTAATCTATTCTTTGTTAAACCCAGAAGATAATTAAAAGCAATTTATGTTAACTTAAACTAAGCTAAAACACAGCTTGTTACAGATAAAACCAGCCGTTACCCTGAATCTAAACAAGCAAACTAAAAGATACTGTGTGGTCCCTTACAAAGTCTAAGACGGATACTTTTCTGTCCGCATAAATTATTCTTCATTATGTACGGGAATGTTTTATGTCCCAGGATGTCGTGATGAAGGAACTGCTGGAAATAATAGGGCTAGTGTATGTTGAGTGATGGGTGTTGCTTTCGCGCCAATCGCGGTGTAGGCGTCGGCTTAACACTTAGGTCATTTGCATTTGACTAACCAAAGTTGTGGTCAGAGAGGTCAGATGACCTTTTGCCCTTTTACAACTGTACATGATTTACTCAATGTGGGATGCGGGAAGTAGAATTTTGGCCCCTACTCTCTTGATGATGGAGTAAGCAGATGGAAGATGGGCATCAGCGTATTTTCATATATAATTATATTTCCAGTAATATAAAAGAAGAGGTACTTTGAAAATTTAACTTGATAATTTCTAAGGGTTCCATGTTATGTTATTGTGATGGTAAATGGTATGAAACCTAGGATTGTAAGCGGTTTTGCTTTTTATTGTCTCATCTAATAGCCTGTCCACTAAAAATATATCATCATTCATCATTCATTCTTACAGCCGTAGGACCGCTGTCCACGTCCACAGCTGGACATAGGCCTCCCTTTTACATCTCCAAGATCATGAGGGGATTGCTGCCATACTCGCCACGCTTGGCAGGCGAGTTGGCGAACGCAGTATGGGATGTTGATAACACAGACGCTGCTGCCCATCTTCCGGAGCAGAGCAGACCCTTAGCAGATTAGCTAACTGCATCTACGGCAAGAGAGGAGAGGCAACATTCTAATGCCGACACCTCACGGCACGGCGCGGCATTTAAATATATTATAAATTTTAGAACAGCTTCAGCTTGAACAAATCCTTATGTTATTTTTTACAATGCAACTTCTAATGTAGTAGCGCGCGCGAATTCCTCGTTTTCTAAACAATTCCACGATAGAAAATGTTTGCGATTTAAATTCAAATTGCAGTCTATTTTCCATTTATTTCCTTTATTTTTTATGCAAATGACTTGAACTCTTTACAGGCATTTGTGTGGAATTAGTAATTTTATCCACCATTTATATCGTCAGTCTTTTAATTTAACTGTCTATTTTTATTTAACACTTGCTGTCAAGGCGAACTTTGTACTGCCCAGAATCAACTAACTACTACCACCTCGTTTATCTACTACTCTACTACTACTACTCCACCACTACTCTACTACAACTCTACTTTTACCCTATTTCTACCCTACTACTACTCTACTTCTACTCCACTAATACTCCACTTCTACCCTACTACTACTCTATTAATACTCTACTTCTACCCTACTACTACTCTACTACTACTCTACTACTACTCTACTACTACTCTACTTCTACGCTACTACTACTCTACTACTACGCTACAACCAATCAACTACTACTCTACAACAGCAAAAAAATTTCCGCGCAATTTTCTTATTTTTTTTATTTTATAAGAACCTTCTCCTGACAATAACAAACACAAAAAAAAGAATTTGCGAAATCTGTCCAGTAACGCGTGATGCCGTGACCATGGGAAATATGGATTTATTTTTATATATTTAGATACTAGCTTGTGCCCGCCGCTTCGCCTGCATTGTACCCGGATAAAAAGTAGCTTATGTGTTAATCCTAGTCAACATCTATGTGTTAGCAAAATTTCAGCTCGATACATACGCTAGTTTTTGCGTGAAGAGGTAACTAACCTCCACACAAACAAACTTTCGGCTTTATAATTTTAGTGAGGTATTATAGATAACCGATGACACTTAGTGAAAATTAGAATGCTTGCAGCTTGTAACGTATTTATGAGTAAGGAATAAAAGAGCCTTTAATTTTATAATGATAAATACAAAACCAATTAAAGTAAATTGATATTTAATGATGATCTATTTATGTTATTCTACATATACCTGTTTTATTTGTACCCATTACTTACTTAGTAATAATAAAAGGTATTAAAGAAAAGTACCACTCACTGCTACTTTAGGTAAACTCTAAAATCTAATGTAAAAGTAAGCGGATGTATATTTTTTCACTTATAAAGATATTAAACAAAACTTTGATGGAAATCTGATCCGAAACAATTTAAAACACAATAAAGACCAGTCGCTTGGATAACAAGATTAGTAATTTTAAAACCTTTGTTCAAGGTTGTTCTGTAACTTTACACGAGGTCAATTTTAATTTCGAGTGTTTTTTTAGGGTTCCGTATCCAAAAGGGGAAAAATAGGACCCTATTACTAAGACTCCGCTGTCCGTCTGTCTGTCACCAGGCTGTACATCATGAACCGTGATAGCTAGACAGTTGAAACTTTCACAGATGGTGTATTTCTGTTGTTGCTATCACAACAAATAATAAAAACACAATAAAATTATTAGCTTTTTTTGTCGCAAAGTTATGTTTTTACAGAGTATTTAAGGGTACTTTGAAAATGTATGTAGAGTTTATTAATTAAAAAATTCTGAAATGTACAATTCTAAGCCAAATATGTACGAATGTGGCGAAATTAGGAACCAACTTTGTAAAATCAGTTATTTATGTGCTTTAACTGCGATGCTACGAAATCCATGACGGGCCTAGTTGAAATTCTAGGTCAGATAAATTATCATTTGCGCACCAATTACCTAACTAGCTACCAAAGTGTGGTCAAACACTATAAACTTAACAAACTGTAAAATTAAAAGATCGTTTGTGTTATAATAATTAAATTAAATTAAAAACAAAAATGGTACATTAAAGGTGTTCGTCTGAACGTTTCGGATTCAAGTCCCGTTCATAAACAAAATTTTGATTGAATTTTTAATTTTCATAAATGAGGCATCGGGTGCTGGCAGTAGAATGTTGCCTTTCCTCTCTTGCTTGTGGATGATGTAAGAATCTGCCATAGGATACCTCCGGAGAAGGCGCAGCAACGTCTTTCCTGGTTTCAGCATGCCGCACTACGCTCGCCAACTCGCCTTCCAAGCGTGGTGAGTATGGCAAAAACACTTCATGATCAGTACTTGCAGATTAGGAAGGTCTATTATTTCTAGAAATGATTCCTTAGTGTGGGTTTATGCTAAAAATAGATCGCTTGAAGTTGAATTATCTTCAAAGCTTGATATAGTTCACAATATCACAGCAAACGACTATGCAAACAATGCAACGTCATTTCCCTTCGTTATTTTACACGACCTCCGAGGTAGAAACTTTTGCGCAGTTATGTCTAGGAAATACGTTTAGACGCACATTTGTTTTTATAGCGCAGTACTGAGGTGTCAGTTCTAGTAGATGGTAAGAGGATAATGTGGCTTCAACCCATTTTGTGATACTAGGAAGTTTGAGGTAACGGATATTTCTGAACTAACTGCTTTTGACTTGCTTCTGTTTAAATGTACAAGAGTTGTTGACTTCTAAGTTTTGATGTGTGAAGAGGCTGTGTGTTTGTTAACGACCACGTGGCGTTGGTTTAACAGATGACTGAGGTGCATGAGGTTGTATTTGTATTTAATTATTGCATTATGCCGTGGGGTGCCGGCAGTAGAATGTTGCCTCTCCTCTCTTGCCCGTGGATGCAGTAAGAGCCTGTTAAGGGATACTTCCGGAAGATGGGCAGTGTCTTCGTATGAGTATGGGTGAGTATGGCAACCTCTAATGGAGATCAGTGAGGGAGGCCTGTGTTCAGTAGTGGACGTTTTATAGCTGAAATCATAATTGCATCATGTACAGGTTTATATGGTCTAAGCAATATATTTATAGATAAATTACATGAACCTTTTTAGGGCACTGCAAATTTTAGTTCGATTTTATGATTTCATGCATTTGAATATAAGTGAAAATGAATAATTAATTGATGTTCAAGTCAATTAATTGTCTAATATAAGGTCAATCTATACAATTACATTCAAAGTTATTCAAAGTTGATGGTTACCAATTCAAGTCAATACAATTGATTTTAAAATGTGTTAATAGTTGCAGGTCGATTCACCCTAGTGCACAAAAGTTGATTTTATCTGCAGGTTATTTGCATATTTATAACAAAACAAAATGTAAAGAAGCAATATAAAACCATTTGGTACCCAAACCACAAGCTAAAAAAATAATCCATATTTTTTATGTTTATTTTTTTGCTATGCAGCACGCCTATTATACTAAGAAAACGATATCAAAGCTTTATAGAATGCCAAGTTAACGCAACTACATATATGTAAGTATACCTTTCCATTATTACTTCAATCCACGCCAGACGTGCAGGTATGTTATTACGGGAGCTGGACCGAGCAAACATATTCCCTCGCCCCATAAAGTAGACCCCAAAGTTCTAGGCTCCCCTAATAAGCTGACGCGTCTCACCTTAGGGTGAATGTCGGTACAAGAGATAAGTTTACCAATGTTGTGCAGAATAGACAGTACGTTTCGTTTATCTGTAGGTCTACCATGAGTTTTCACGATCTATACTCGCTAGCGACTGCAGTCAAGGAAATAGTATATAAAAACTTGTACATTTGCGTATTTTAGTATACTGCGTATTTTAGTACCAAACTATCCGCTGGGCCCCTAGCACAAAAATACGCAGTAAACTATACTGCAGCTCTTGTTGTTTGGGCTTCATTTGCTTTGAATTAGGTACCATCTGTTACAAATCTGACAAATGTTATAGTAACGTAATATTACTACTGTTTGGAACTTGAAGATTCAAGTTATAATTGCATTAACATAGACAATAGAAATATTCTTTTTTGTAAATTTCGAAACTGGATCTACTAAGAGTACAAATAAATAAATAAATAATAAATAATGCTGGACAACTCACACAGCATCATCTAGCCCCAAGCTAAGCATGGCTTGTGTTATGGGTACTAGATGACTGATATACATACATATATGTATGTATAATACATTATACTACATAGATAGATTTTTTTTGTTATTTATAGAAAAACATCCAGAACATCCTAAACAAATATCTGCAGATTGTACAGACATTTGCCCCAAGGCGGTAATCGAACCCGCAACCTCTTGCGTCGCAGGCGGACCTTCGCCCGCTGCGC
The DNA here is from genome assembly GCA_963082625.1 of Pasiphila rectangulata. Taxonomy (NCBI): domain Eukaryota; kingdom Metazoa; phylum Arthropoda; class Insecta; order Lepidoptera; family Geometridae; genus Pasiphila; species Pasiphila rectangulata. The sequence continues at coordinate 15,326,035 of OY720245.1, read as the reverse complement.
TAAAAAGTCGTCGAAATAAATAAAAAACTGTCACTAGATCGAGTATTCTAAAAAATTTAAATACTGGATCTGTAGACTTGATCTAGTGAGAGTGATCCATTATAATCATCAGATCATCTTACTCATGCTGTACGAGATCATTTTATTCATGATTTTTCAAACGCGAAAATTAACATTTCTTTTTACAAGCTTTATTTAGCTAGCCCTGTATGTATTTTTATGTAGCCCTGTATTATATTTTTATGTATGTACCTATGTTTGTTTGCAGACTTCTTTCAACTCAATTTTCAAGCAGATATCTTCAACCAATTGGGCTGAAATTTTGTATACATGTCTTCTTTGGATGACAATGCATGGTCAGCTATGTGACGTCATTCTGAATTCAACATGGCGGAACACTCAAGATGGCGGACAACTTATTTTTAATGTACTCCTATAATATGGATACCAAATGAAAGGGCTTGCTGAGAATAACTCAAAAAATGAAATGACGTCACTCTGAATCCAACATGGCGGGACACCCAAGATAGCGGACTTCATATTTTTAATGTACTCCTATAATATGGGTAACAAATGAAAGGGCTTGCTGAGAATAACTAAAAAAATGAAATGACGTCACTCTGAATCCAACATGGCGGAACACCCAAGATGGCGGACTAGTTATTTTTAATGGACTCCTACATTATGGGTATCAAATGAACGGGCTTGCTGAGAATAATTAGAAAATGAAATGATGATACTCTGAATCCAACATGGCGGAACATCCAAGATGGCGGACAAGTTATTTTTAATACACTCCTATAATATGGTTATCAAATGAAAGGCCTTGTTGATAATTACTCGAAAAATTTAATGACATCACTCTAAACACAACATGGCAGTATACTCAAGATGGCGGACTAGTTATTCTTAATGCACTCTTGTAATATGGGTATCAAATAAAAGGCCTTGCTGAGAGTTACTCAGCTAAGTCTTCGAACAGCTATGTATTTTTATTAATGTTGCGATACTTATTCTTTATTCCATAAACAATGAATCCTAAAATTTCCGAATCGTTAGAGAAAGAATCTGGTCTGTTTTGATAAACAAAATAGATCATTATTACTTTCATTTGTTACCAATTTTTTGCATTGTGAAATGTGATCCAGAAATATTTTTACATGGAATGAATTTCCCGCGACTTAAGAGAATCAAATTTTTTTGACTGTTGCTATTCCTGAAATCAGCATCATCATCATTTCAGCCGTAGAACATCCACTGCTGGACTAAGGCTTTCCTCATGGATCACTGCCTACTGGTCATGAGGGGTTGTTGCCATACTCGCCACGCTTGGCAGGCGCGTTGGCGAGCGCAGTACGGGTTGTTGATACACGGAAAGACGCTGCTGCCCATCTTCCGGAGGTATCCTTTAGCAGATTCTTACTGAATCCACGGGCAAGAGAGGAGGGGTAACATTCTACAGCCGGCACCCCACAGCTTCGGTATTTATACAGAGTGTTTTATAATATGTGTATGTGTGTGTATTTACTAAGCCAAAAGGGGGTGATTCTGACCATCTCGAGGAACAACTTTTGTTCTAAGACTTTCAGGATTCAAAGAGTTGCTGTACAGGTAGGAAAAAATAAAAATACCTATAACCACAAACATGCTTTTATTTTAAAGCAAAAAAGTAAAAAAATCAATTATCACCTTAGGACCAGTAGTAAAATTGTAAATCCTAAATATATGTACCTCCCTTTCCGGTTCGTACACATATTATAATACAACCTGTATTTAGAACTGTCCCCTCTACTCTGAACTATTTATCTAATCTAAGGTAGCTACGAGATGAGGTCACGTGATTAATGAACGGGGGATCGGACTTAGCTCCGATCATCAACAAGTTGCAAATTAATATTGTTTGCTATAACCACCCGGAGTTTATGCGACACCTCCATATGTTTACTGGGGTGTGTTCTGTTCATTATTGTAATGGGGTTAATTACAAGTGCTAAGGCAACCCCCTTTTCTTGACTTGTGACAGGTGTTTGGATAATGCTAGTAAACGAAATTGTTATTAGAATAGTGTTTGCACTCAATGTTTGTCTATTACATCTACTTTAAAGGTCTCAAATTTAATGAACTCTCTGACCTTCTCTTTTCTATATTTCTGTTAACTGTTTGATTGGTGTTTGTTGGCTTATACAGTAGTCTGCGTAGCCAAACCTTTGTTGCTAACGCTCTCACACTGAATTTGTCTCTATTGTCAACTATTTGAAAAAAATATCTGCGACAAAATTCTCACCATCATCTGTTTTGCAGCTTAAAAGCTTTACCTCTATTTAGGTTAATTAACCTTATGTCCATTCGCATCATCTAAACAATCGTTTAATTGGCTTCATTAAAAAGCGATCTTATCTCCTACATACATGTGTTCAATATGTTCAGTTTTTTTGTTTCACACGTCAAAATATCTTACGTTATCTGTTTAGATCAGCGCGACCCGTCAGCGAGGCATCAACGAGATTTTAACCTAGGAGATTAAACCTTATTTCAATCGCTGTTGGGTTCAAGTTCAGTCGCTGTTTTGTTTATAACACATTGCTGTGATAGCATCGCCTGTGGTAAGCAAAAACAGTGAAACTGGATTGATGTATAGTGTTGCTTGTTTTTGCATCATATTTTATAGATCCTTAACTTATTTTGATCATTTACCGGGAGAATGTAAAGTGACTGGCCGTTTTGTTGACATTACTTTTTGCTTTGTTTTGTTTAAATTGTTATAATTACATTAGATTGTCGTGGATCTTTCTTTCCCGTGGATGCCATAGGAATCTGCCAAAAATATCTCCGAAAGATGGGCAGCAGCGTCTTTTCGTTAATAAACATACTGCGATCGCCAATCCACCTGCCAAGTGCCTACGTACCTAACCTACCTACATGAAAGAGGCCTACGTCCAGCAATGCACGTCCTACGGCTCAGATGATGATGGCATTTGGTTTTGTTTTTTGACAAAGGTAAGATATTTTTGATATAATCATCAAAATTAGTCTCCATCAAAATCAGCCCACCTAAGTTAAACTGTCAAGAATGTGTTACATACATACAGTTACAGCGGATAAGTCTAGTGCAGCAGCTACTGACAGACACAAAAGCGTATGTCCAGCAATGGGTATAAAAAGGCTGATTTACCTTCACCATCATCATTCATGATGATGAAGGAAAAAAGCGCACAAGTTTCGTAACAACATATATTATTTTTTCTGACCTAAGTTAATTTGAGGTCTGTGTTAGCAGTGGACGTTCCACGGCTGAAATGATAATGATGATGAAGTTAATTGGATTAAAATCGGAAGTTACGGTTCTTCTAAAGGATATCCGCGATGAAGTGTTTCTTCAAAAGGCCCAAGAACGACCATAGTTATTGAAAATTTATTTGATATTGACAAAATTATATTCTCAGGAAAAACCAGAGATTAAGACTATTAAGAGACATGTCGTAGCTATATATTGTTCCAAGTGGGACGGATTGAGATGGTTTTGAATTTTGACATATGTTTGTTTCAAAGAGGGGGATTACCGTGAAACTGCCAGGGGCTCATGGGAAATATAAGGTCGCCCCATAAGTGGGGGTGAATCCTCAATCAGTATTAAAATTCAAAGAGCTGTCTGCTACTCGTCTTGCTGCGGGCATTTCAATTTGTATAATAATACGATTGCGAGTAGAATTTTTATATAGATTTGCATCTTTATGGCATTTTGCAATTACATAAACATTTTAGAAAAAAAGTAATATGTGATTTTCGTTTTATGACTTAAGCCGGTTGGAATATTATTCATAATAGGTACTAGTAGCTAAAATTGCGAGGACCAGAATATTTAGATACGAATACAAGTTTACTGAACTTCTATTGAGTTATTTTCATTGTTATTTACATAACCTTCAAAAATATGACGTATTAACGTAAAAGTATTACCTGAATCGAAGTTTCATATCATACAATATTCATTTATTCAGAACCAAGACAGCACACATCACCAAAGACACAGCAAAAGCATGAAACTTGGTCAATGCTGGGCAGTATCAGCTAATTTCGTGCAGCACGTATGGGTGGTAATGCTGAACACATAATTTCACATTGGTTTCAAACAAAGGATGTTCTTGTACAACTGTAACTTATCCTGACGTTGACCCGTGCTCTACGTGACGCTGCAGTGCCTGGGATATTATTTGATAGATAAGACTTTACTGCATCAAAAATATCCCCTCACCAGTCGGTTATATTTAGTGGACACAGGGTCCTTCAAAAGGCCGGTATTTTCTTGAACAGCCGGCAACGCATCAGCTTTGTCTCTGGTGTTGCAGATGTTCATGGGCGAAGGAATCCACTTACCATTAGATGGCCCGTCTGCTCGTCTTTCAGTTCATAACATAAATAAATATTTTAGGCCAATTGTGTGTCAGGCTAGGTGCTCTGTAGGGTTCCGTAATTATCAGTAGACCTGGTTGTTTGAAGTTGGTGTGTGTTTTTACGTTTACCAAAATATTAATATGATTAAAAATATTGAATAATTATATATTTTGAAAACAGAACACTAGATTTAACGTTGTTTTTTCACAACCCCACATTGGTATCAAAAGGTCTGTTCAGCGATACCACATCTGACGTCTATGAGAGGTACCCCAAAATTACAGCTTTCTATGACTAAAGGTATCTTCGTAAAGCCACAGACAAACAAACAGAAAAATCGAAACTATAATGGTTCCTTGAAATACTACGGTACCCTAAAAAATAGGAAGTTAAAGTACGAATAGTATCAGAATATCTCACAAATATATCACCGACTAATTTCCCAGAACAAGAACCATTAGATCGTAGGTAGTCGTACAAGACGTATTAATATCACATCGTTATTATTAATATATCACCGGTGGTAGATAATTTCGTACACGAGACTAATAAATCGCGATGCTTCAGCTGTGGTACTAATAGACTAGGTTGCTCTAATATTTCTATGTGTTTTTTACAAAATAAAAAAAAATTGCAATAAAATAGGCCGCCCACAGCAAGTTGCCTCATTTGCATTGACAAATACATTTAAATACATATAAATACATTATATAAATGGTTTGTATTTTAACAGTACGTAATCACACTTCTCTATCTCTTAGTTGTAAAAAGTCCACTGCTGGACAAAACCACCCTCATAGATTAATCATTGCCATACTCACCACACTTAGGTAGAACATTTCAGTGAAATTAAAAACATTAAATATTTAGATTTCAGCGGTGTTCCAACCCGCTCTAAAAAGGGCCAGGTAACTTTTTTGATCAAGGCTTATTACTTTATTTCAGAATATATTTAAGAACCAAGACTTATATTCCTAAAATCGATTGACCAAGGCTTAGGACTTTATTTCAGAATATAAGTACAAAGACTTATATTCCTAAAATAAATAATTTTATTTGTAAACTATCCTGCCACAAATTCAAGTAAGCTTAAATAAATAAGCAACGCTAGACAATTTACGTCATCTCATCATCTAGCCTCAAGCTAAACAGAGCTTGTGTCATAACACAAGGCCATAGCCTATGGGTATTAAACGACAAAAATACATAGATAGATATTTTTTTATTGTTTATACAAAAACAGAAAATCAGCTCAGAGTCGCTCAATGAGCTTTGGAGAGGGCTATGCTCGGGGTTTCTCTACGGGATCGAATCAGAAATGAGGAGATACGTAAAAGAACTCGGGTCATCGACATAGCCAAACGGATGTGATAGCACGTTGAAGTGGTAATGGGCAGGCCATATAGCGCGCAGAACAGATGGCCGATGGGGCCACAAAGTTCTCGAATGGAGGCCATGGATCAGCAAGCGCAGCGTAGGACGTCCACCTACAAGATGGGCAGACGACTTGGTGAGAACTGCTGGTCGGCGGTGGATGCAGACGGCTTCCAACCGCAGTACTTGGAGATCAATGAGTTAAGCCTTTGTCCAGCAGTGGACGTCCTACGGCTGATATGATGATAGAAAAACGTCCAGAATACCCTGAACAAATATCTGCAGATCGTACAGACATTTGTGCTGAGGAGGGAATCGAAACCGCAACGTCTTGCGTCGCAGGCGGACCTTCGCCCGCTGCGCCACAGAGGTCGTCCAATCTAATCATTTCAGAGCACATTTCTAAAAGTCTACACAACATACATTTGCATTAAATTCATTTAAGAGTACTTAGTCTAGTCTACAGCTACCTTTGTAAATCAGTCTCTGCTAGCTTGCAATTCATCTCGACTTTGATCGCTATTCGCTTCTGTTATTTATCTTTGATCTTTCGAATATAATTTATCTGGATGTTTGTGTTTATTTAAGGATCTAAAGAGAAGCATAGCAGAGTAAAATCAATATTTTACTAAACATTAGGACAACGGTGTACCAGTAAATTTTAATATTGTTGATTATATAACTGAGTGTTATGTAATATTTTTTATCAAATATTTTTATCTACAGTAATAAATATACGTTATATATTAAAGATGACAATACTTAATGCAAATAAGTAACCAGTGCATAATGGTTTAAGTAATGTACATTAGCTTCGCAACCAGTTGTAATACATTTTAATAAGGCAATATTGAAATTAACCTAATCTTGCATGACAGCAAATGTAAAAAGTGACAGTACCTAAATTTCAAAATAAAGTTAAATAAAAAAAATCTTTAAAAGCAAACGTCATTTAAAAACATCATGATAACTTTATACAGCTTGTTATTCTTTTTCATTCATTTTTGACAAAATAAGGTATTTCCATTTGATTCGTAAATGAATCAAATGGAAAAACCTAGTTTGTGTATTTATCACCTGAACGTAAAAGAAAGAGATTTTACGGTGATATAAATAAACAAATTATATTATAATTTACTAGGATTTATGATGGAAATGAAAACACAGTTTATTCTCTATTAACACTTTTTAAGCCCCCACTGTCCCGGTTCGGATTTACATTTCAAATTGTCAAAACAAAATCGCCTGGGACCTCCTAAGTACCCAATTATAAATAATCGTGAGGTCTCATTAGATGGTTTCTCTATACGTAATTCGTTTATGAAAACTGTATGAATAGCTTGTTAGCTTTTCCCAGTCGGTCTCAAGAGCTGAGCGGGGGGGGGGGGGGAATCGTTTAGGGTGTGTCGATTGCATAAGCGGAGCGAAATCCAAGACCTAGGGTTCTATAGTGTGTAATTTTTATAGTGTTTAACCACACTTAGAAAAACGTCATTACTTTGAAATGTTCTAATTTGAAATGAATAAAAAACCTTATCAATTTTTTTTCCACTCACCGGAATCGTAATTTTTTGACATGGTTATTCAGTATTACCTAGGGGTTCTATTTTTTAATTGCTGGCGTGTTTTAGTAACTTATACTGGACGAACTTATGGTCCCTGATCAATCGTGTTAATTAAAAAGCCATTCTTATTAAAAAGGTTTATTAGCAGAGCGATTAAGTCATGCATTTTAATATTTACGATTCTCTTAGGAGTGTTATACCAATAGGCTGAAAAAGTTGTTATAAGATATATGAAGATTCACTCAATTGTTCATTTTGTCTTGCAATTATTATTAATCATCCTTGTGACCACCAAAATAAATTAGTACCCTTATCTCATTAAGACGGTGCTAACAAAAACGGTTTCATTTAAATCGGTCAACGCGATCGGTTGTAATCGTCTCATGCACAGACAGACATACAGACAGACAGTCAGTGCTATGCATATTAGGTGGCTTCGCCCCCTAATTACATACAACCTTAGCCGTTCTTAAGCCGTTCAAGCTGCTCATCGACAGGAGTAAGAAAAACACTCGGTTTGAAGTTTCTTAGATGAATAAAAATATGTAAAAAACATGACACTCAGTTTAAATTATGGGAAAATAGTTTGATCCCCTTCCTAAATTAGAGTAAACAAAACTAGAAATAAATTACACAAAATATTAGAAAACAAAAGGAACTCGTATTATACTAATAAAATTCAGGAATATTTTAAAAATACCCGAGTGGTTTATAAGCTCGTCAACCAGATGCTTGGTCGTGTAACCCTTTCCATTGATACTACGATACTTAGAGCCTTTGATGCTCAAGGACTGTCAACAAAAAACATAGTCGTCAATTTTGCCAGTAGCTTCGATAGAGCCGTTAAAAACATTTTCCCTAACTGTTGTGTAAAGCTAACAGATCCTAAAAGTTTTTTTTGAAGAATCATATAAACACGAAATCAAACACCCCGTATACACTCGTGCAATAGCTCAAAACCGGTTGTTTACTCCACGCGCTCACAATGCATACGGCGAGCGAACAGCCAGCTACTTAGTAATGACCTTCCAAAGGAACTTGTTAACAATTTAACCCCAAAAAATATCAAGGTTAAACTTAAAGCGTATTTTATTTCAAATTTCGATAAATATTTTGTTACATAGATTTGGAATGCTATTACTTCAATTTAAATATCTTAGTTGTAAGCTCCTACTACTAGTGTATTATTATCAGTGCTACTTACTTACGACTACGATAGCTCATAAATCAAACCTTAGTGGTTTACCTGTGCTATTATTATGATTAATTTTTGTATTTGTTCTTTAAGAAAGATAAATAAATGAAAAAAGGAACAATTATTCATAACTTGCACATAACTTCAATGGTTATGGTAATGGATACGCGGCGTACGCCAAAACGTCTCCCAATTGGCATGAAATTTTCCGACAATTTCAACAATCCTTATCTTAGTTCCGAGAACTGATATCATACCTCAAAGAATTTTACTTTAAACCTCTCTCTTGAAACACTCTATCCATCGAAGAAAACTGCGTCGAAATCCATTGCGTGGTTTAAGAGAAGAAGAAAGCCTAACAGACAGACAGGCAGACAGACGTGGGATGCGACTTCAATTTATACTATGTAGAGATAGAGATGTGTTGTGATCGCGAAATTTTAAAGACAACAATCTAGCTTACGTTCCGTTCCTTATCTTTATACCTATCCATTTATGTTACTATTATCAAAGATTATCACTGTGTCTAAATAACACGTCAGTACAATATTTGGTGATAAAATTATGCAAAAACAATAAATTTATGGGTTATTATAAATTTGTCAATTTAATTAGGCTTATCAAAAGATAAAATAAACATGAGATCAATTAGAATTATTCATAAATGGATTGTCGTTTCCGGCACATCGTGTTGGTTATATTTATAACCTGAATTTGGCCCACAAAAGTCTGTGTCAGTTTGAATTAGAGTTCTACTACTAACAGATTAATTTTATGCTGACCTTATAGAAATTTGCATTTTGATTTGTTAAAATGTATAACAATAACAACCCGTTTGTAAATTGAAGGACTTGTCAAATTCATTACTACAAAATACTACTCATGCAAAAGCTAAAAAAATATTGGAGTTCTAGCAGATCTGGTAGATGTTATTCTGGCCGCTGATTTTGTGACAAACCGACAGCGGTGCCACCTACCAGTTTGGTTGGTTTCCAATGATGTTTTCAAATAATTCAGAATCTAACTCATAGAAACATACACACAACATTTAATCTATTTAGATAGATAGATAGATAACTCTTTATTGTACTTAACTTAATACTAACACATGACATAATATAATATACATATTTAGTTCAGCCGTCTAGGACTAGTAAGGTGATAATACAATATGTACAGAAAAATTGTAATTAAAATATGTTTATAATGATTATTAATTTCATCTTTGAGATCCAGAAAGAAATGTCCCTATCTGGGTTATCGTTCAGGATCAAGCCTAAGAAAAAAAAAATATTTATAACTACAATTTAAAAATCATACTGAGATCACTAAGAATAGGAACAATCCCTGTGTCCTCTACCTTACTAAAGGTCATAATTTTCCATCGTTGATTCCGAGGGGGAGCTTACACAGCATAGGGAGTGACTTTTGCAATTGGTCTCATGCAATAAGACATATTTTTCTTAATGCCAAATGGGTGTGGGGCGTTTACGATCATTACTGCATATTTGTAGGTCTTTTGTTGTTTAGCGAAACGTTTACAGCCGGCATTTGGGAACGATTGCTCGGTATGTTGGGACCGACTAGAATGAAACTCGTTAGGTAATTAAAAGAAGAAATAGCTTGTGAAACTTATGTATTTAATAATGGATTTGCGATTCATGTTTTGTTCTGTCTAAATATATTCAACTCTTTCAATGTTATAAGGTACTATTATAACTATAACAAAATACATTAATTTTGTGACTGTGTGGTAGGTTACGATTTTGCAGAATCATACATGGCAACTCAGTAAATTTTGAAATAAACGCCATATTTATTTTCACAACCAAATAAAATAAAAAAGTGTTATTGTAAAAGGCAAAGGTCTTACTCCCCTCCTTTCATTTTTGCGGTTTCTGCGGTATTCTGCACCAAGCCCTTATTAAAAAAAGTTCATCTCGAATTTAAGCCAAAGTAATTTATTTTTACTCATTTGAACACATATGCAACTTTGAATAGTCAATTTACATTAAAAATAAAAAAAATATTTAAATGGAATAAAGCACTTCAGAAAAAAAAATTTAAACCTCAGCCTTTCACCTCTGTACAGTATTACAATTTTCTTAATATTATAATTAAATTTAATGTCCGTAAGGATATTGGATAGTTAGGATATTACAAGATGATATCATTTATAATCGAGATTGAACCGAACAACACCCGGCCAAGAGTAAATATTCATCTAATAATTATCTCTGTAGGCTATTTTTATGAGATTTAGTTTTAAAAGAGTTGAAACCAGTCAATTGATAGTTTGGTCGCCTCAGAGAAAAGCTTATAATAGAAACGCACAAAGTTTCTCACAATATACATATGTATTTATTACCATTTTGAAAATTTGCTTTGCAAATCACATATCTTAAGAAAATTTATTACATTTTGTGTGCATACAGAAAGTTTTGATAAATATATTGCGATAATATTTTTAGCTTATACGACAAAATAGTATGTAGGTTAAAATTAAAAAAAGAAACTTGTTAATTTATTAATACTTGAAGTATTTATGAATTAACGGTTAATACTACTTTTGAGTTTGAGTTTAAAGCCAATTTTCGGCAAAAGTCATAAAAATATTTTACTGTTCGTGCGAACGGATTATCTTCTTAGAAAGGAACTAGAATAATTTTATTTACTTTATTTTAGGCGAGGATATTATAATGAATATGAACCGGCACATAATATTTTATTTTCGTCATAATTTAAACTTAAACAAGCTTAATATGGCAATCAATGACTTATGCCACAGCGTTGGAATAATTTATTCGTTATTTAAATATATTTAGCGGAGAATAAAAAATAAGATTTGAATGAAAATACAACAGTTCTCATTTAAATCTTGACATTTAAGGAATAATTAATTGTTAACGTAAAAACACAGGTGTGATTTAACGTTAATAGAGTTGTCCAATAAATAAGATATGTTAATTATACCTAACTCTTATTTTATCAGCGTTTATCGTCCCACTACTGGACTTAATACTTAACTTTTTATTTAATTATATTCAGTGACAAGTATGGTTAATACTCCTATAATATATACATAAAAAACTACACAAAAACACTACATAAAAAATATACTTTAGAATTATATAAACGATACTTCAATCAATTTTAAAATAATTTAATCGGTTGCATTAGGAATACAGTTTGGGATGAATAAAGAATATTATGTAGCGCTCGCCAATCCGCCTGCCAGGCGTGGTGAGTACGACAACAACCCCTCATGATCAGTACTTGGAGATCAAGCCTGTGTTCAGTAGATAGATAGATAAACTCTTTATTGTGTAAATCATACAGAAAAAATAAAAACAAAAATAACTAAAATTAACTTAAACTACAAAAACAACAGAAATACACAATGGGCGGTCTTATCGCTTAGAGCGATATCTTCCAGACAACCTTTGTAGTGGACGTGGATAGCCAGTCCTATGGCTGAAATGATGATGATGATCCAGCTTGACCGTTATTTCACATCTTTGAGTGCCATACGGTGTCCAAGGTTTAACTAAAACAAACGAGCACAGCAGGTGTCATTACGACACAGTGTCAAATCTACACTCTCGTGGCGTCAGTGCTTGAGCCAACTCAACTGCTTTCTTAGGGTTCAGTGTCAGTTTGACGGGTGATTGCTTTAGTCCCATTTCTTCCGTTTATGGGAATACTGGTACATAAGAAACCCCATTGTTCAAAATCTATTTAAGGGGGGTAAAAGTGGGATTTAATATTCGAATGTTTCCAAATATACTCAACTATAGTATCAATGAAAGAAAATACATAGTATTTAGAATACAAAACTGAAAGTATATAGAAATCGGTTTAGCTATTTATGAAATACCCCGTATTTTGTAAATGGCTGGTGAAAGTGATACCCGAATGTGGTATCAATTGTAAAGACATGATGTGTATATTTCAAAACTAACCTTTTTTGTAATACCATTACAAAAATAAATAGGTAGCCTCCTTGACTAGCTAAGGTTTCGGAGTTGTTATATATAAGATATATATATAATATATATACATATAAGATATATATGTATATAAGATATATATATATATATATATATATATATATATATATATATATATATATATATATAAGACGCTGCCCATTTTCTTTAGGTCCCTTGGCAGATTCTTACTGCTTCTACAGGCAAGAAAGGAGATGCAACATTGCCGGCACCCTACGACATAATGTACAGTTTAACATATCATCATCATCATTTCAGCCGTAAAAAGTCCACTACTGAACACAGGCCTTCCTCATGGTTCTCCATGAGGAGCAGTTGCCACACTCACCACGCTTGGCAGGTGGGTTGGCGAGCGCAGTACGGGATATAAAATAAATACATATTTATAAATGAAAAACATTAACTCTACGGAACACTATGTCCCATTGTTACTTCCGCACAATTGTCTTCAACTGCCACCACCTGCCGGGTAGCCATTAGAGCTGGACGAGCAACCGCCAATTCAAACAAATAAATATAACTTTATTTTGATTACTCTTTCTACTGTTGGCTTAACGGTTACAAATTCATACGTGTTTGCACTGCAGGTTGACCCAGACTGCTTGTAATAAATAGACTGCCAGGCGTCACGAAACGCCTGGCAGATATATTTTTTTTTAATTTTAAGATAACACACTTTAACATTTTAAGGTGACAGCAATTAACCCTCCCTCATGCTCGTGGATGCAGAGCCTGCTAAGGGATACCTCTGGAAAATGGGTAGCAGCGTCTTTCCGTGTATCATCTCCCAGAGATATTCCTTGGCAGATTCTTAGTACATCCATGGGATATAGAGGAGAGACAACATTTTACTGCCGGCTACCTACGGCAGCTAAATAGGTTATTTAGCATTAAGTATGAGGGAAAAACATAGAGTCATTTATTTAGATGGGTAAGCAAGTGAATTTATTTAAATTTATATTTAAAACATCAGACTAACGCAACGGAATTCATAAATTAAGAGTAAAATCAGTAAAACTTCTAGAGGTTTACAACCTTTTTCTACTCCATCATCATTACTATGCAGATGGCTTGGTCACTTCGGTGTCTAATGCATTTTAATTGTTCAATTGATTTTACAGTTCTTCGATTTTGTTTATTTTATTGATAGTCTTGAAATTTTGACACCTGATATCGGGAATGCGGGAATGAGACTTAATTGTATTAAATTAACATTTAATTTAATATAATTACGGTAATGAACATAGTACCGAGTGGTATGGAATGCATTATAATATGCTCCTAAACTGTAAGCTGTTTAACTGTAACATCACTAAAAAAAATACGAAATGAATAAGCTGATTTTGATGGTAAAGTGGACAGTAAATGATATGTTTTTTTAATTACTACAAATTGCAAAATTTGAAAATATTATAAGAGAAGATAATTATAAACATATCTCAGGTAACAACGTTATGTTTCTAAAATAAACAGACATGAATTCATTCAAAACTCCAATTCAACCCGCAACGCATTTTACTCGTGCCTAATAAAAACTTTCAAATTTGAAAACTCAGACGTAAAAACACTCGAGTATATCAGAAACGTTATCATCGCAAAATGCCGTAATAAAACAATCATAAAACTTCTCATTTAATTAAACAAATGACAGCTCATAGCTTCAACCCCGTGAATCATGCGGTTTGTTACCCATGCCATGGGATTCTGAACCCTATTACTGTGCATTAGATTGATTATATGCTTATAACCTTTTGATTTCTAGGCTGAAAGAGGGGTGGATGGATAATGTAGAAGTAGAAAACTTTGTCTCACGGTAACGGGCGCAATGCAGTGCATCGTTGGATATGTGCTTAGTGAACGTGATCACCGCGATATTGCAGTTGTAATAGGTAAAGGTTACCGCTTAACTTCAGATGGGCCTTCGGCTTGTCTCGTCATTTAGTCGTTTATTTAAAAAAGAATTCTATATGCATTTTATGTGGATTAATAGACAAATCGTGGCTTGTCCCTCTTTTAAGCTTGGCACGTTAAAATGGCAATGGGCAGGTCATGGTGCTTGCAGAATAGATGGCCAGCTGACCTGAGATTTCAAACCCTCTGATTGTGCATTCGATAGATCTTGTATCTTTTTGGTGTCAAGCCTGAAAGAGTGGTGACGAAAGAGGCGTACAAAAGTCGTGTTAAGTGGACGAATGTGAAAATTCGTGGGTGTTCTCTAAAAATCGATTACCTTATGACTAAATATCTCTATTTGCTATTGACGTGTTCAAGATTTGTAATAACAAACAAAGGAAATAATGTAAATGTTTTTGGTTTTAATAATAATGATAAGTATAATTATTGGAATCAGGCGTTACTTTGCGGAAATCCATATTATGACAATAAAATGCAATGAAAATATCTAGTTTTAATTCCGCTAATGCTGAGATGCATATAATTAGCGGGCGGGAGGGCGGTGCATATGCATCTCAGCATTAGCGGAATTAAAACTAGATATTTTCATTGCATTTTATTGTCATAATATTGGTGAAGAAACATGGAAATACGGGGGACTTCCATGTTTCTTTACTAATCCAACCAACTAACAATTCCGCTAATGCTGAGATGCATATGCACCGTCCTCCCGCCCGCTAATTATATGCATCTCAGCATTAGCGGAATTAAAACTAGATATTTTCATTGCATTTTATTGTCATGATAATGATAAGTGTAATATAAAAGAGAGATTCTACGAGTATTCTTATAAAAAAGTCGTATCAAAGTACTTCCTTACCAAATGCACCGAGCGTAAGTTAGTCTTTCTTTATTTTGTTCCGTCCGTTGCCTATCTATTGTCTATAGCCTCGGTAGATTGCTCAAGCCGTAGTGTTCTACACTTACACCCTAGACTGCAAACGTATAATTATGCCTCCGTTCTTTCACCGGCGGTTTATCTAGACAATTTATCTTGTATATCTGCCTCTGTTCTGTTTGTATGCTAATGGGTGTACTCTTTTTAGACTTTTATGAATCGGTATTTTAAATACAAATTGCTGTATAGAGTTATTTTAAAAGTAAATGGGCTTATAATAATCTCTTGTGATGTGACTTGGGAGTGAAGTCCATCGCACTGTGTGATTGCTAAGTGTTGTTGGATTAGTGAAGAAACATGGAAGTCCCCCGTATTTTCATGTTTCTTCACCAATCAGAACCATCTGATATATAGAAATATCTCAGGTGCTATACTGGAGGAATGATTAATTCATCATCTGCTCGAGCTCTGTGGCGCAGCGGGCGAAGGGTCGTCTGCGACGCAAGGGGTTGTGGGTTCGATGCCCGCCTCGGGACAAATGTCTGTACGATCTGCAGATATTTGTTCAGGGTGTTCTGGGTGTTTTTCTATATATAATAAAAATATCTATCTACATATGTAGTATAATGTATTAAGTATATCAGTCATCTAGTACCCATAACACAAGCTCTGCTTAGCTTGGGGCTAGATGATGCTGTGTGATTTGTCCAGCATTATTTATTTATTATTTATTTATTTATCATCATGGTTGAACCGTTCGTTTACCGTCTACTACTGAATACAGGCCTCCCTTATGGATCTTCATGAGCGGTAGTTGCCATACTCACCACGCTTGACAGGTGGGTTGGCGAGCGCAGTACGGGTGTTGATCACGGAAAGACGCTGCTGCCCATCTTCCGGAGGTATCCCTTAGCAGGCTCTTACTGCATCCACGGGCATGAGAGGAGGGCCAACATTCTACTGCCGGCACCCCTAGGCGTAAGTAATTGATTGCGACTGCTTAATTGCGGCATATAATAAGATACGTGGGTAGGACAATGACATTATGATATTTAAAACGTCGTTGCAAGGTTAGTTAAGACAATGTCATACACGTGTATGTATGTATAAGAAGCCGTTGGCCGAGTGGTATGTACCCCGAGTTTCGATTTCGGTCTATTTGAAGGTCGTGGTTCTGAAACAAGTTCCAGCCGTGCACCAATGGATTTTTCTTCCTAAAAAAAACTGTGGACCTCTAATAATCTTTTAAACATGTGAAAGGCCTTACAATATACAATATACACAGCCCAGGCTTACAAACACAGACGAATGTCATTCGTACGGCAGTGATAGCGCTACAAAATGACACGTCGGTGGTTAAGGGTTAAATCTAAGCGTCTACTATATTATTTACTTGTTGTGTTTGGTTTTGTAGCTTTGTAATAATAATAATTTATCTTTATTTCAGACACAAGATCTATATAAAAGTCTTACAAACTAAATTTAAAAATAGAATTAAAATTAGATATTAAGCTACCTCACTCAACGAGCTATGGAAAGGGCTATGCTTGGGGTTTCTTTACGAGATCGAATCAGAAATGAGGAAATACGTAAAATAACTCGGGACACCGACATAGCCAAGCGGATTAGCACGTTGAAGTGGCAATGGGCAGGCCATGTAGCTCGCAGAACAGATGACCGATGGCGCCGAAAAGTTCTCGAGTGGAGGCCACGGACCGGCAAATGCAGCGTAGGACGTCCACCAACAAGATGGACTGACGACCTGGTCAAGACCGCAAGTCGACGGTGGATGGAGATCGCTTTCAACCACAATAACTGGAAATCCATGAAGGAGGTCTATGTCCAGCAGTGGACGTCCTACGGCTGAAATGATGATTAATCTACCTAATTGTAGGTAGGTATAACTCAGGAAGTCAATTCCATCCAGCGTTTATACGTTTTGGTTTGGATTAGCCTATCTGATTAAATAACAATAATACTATTTAACTCATGTCAACCCTGGACATTAATTTAGCATGGCGGTTTCTTTGGATGGCTTCAAAGGAGCTGACTCTCGCCTCCAAGAATATCCCGGAGGCGCTGCAGCGCCATTATCCTTTTCCAGTTTTTTAATAGAACTTACTTCGTAAACATGTCAAAATCAATTCATTACTTAATCAACATAACCATATCCATCACAACATATCTACCGTTTTAGCTTCGTAAGGCTTAGAGAAAGTCACTATTATTGATTCAACAATACATTTTGTAAATAGACAAATATCCATCATACCGACTGCCGTTCAATTTTGATGTCAATACACATGGATTTATGATAGGACCCTTAAGCTCCTTGTCCATTGCAGCTCTTGCTAGAGTTGCGCCACGTGGCCATGGAAGAAACTCGCGACTAAGTCAGCTTCATATTGACTTCATATATCATATTGACCTGTTATTTTCTGTTTAACCATAGGTGTGGGTTTCCTGGAAGAAATTCTTCCAGGAAACACACTGAGACCCACTTGATCTGAGTAATAAGGCCGCCTATTTGTACGTGTTTAGCTCTTTATATTTTATTTTAAAGTTTATTTGGATATAATAGAATATTAATTTATTTATTCATTCTTTCCATCCTCTCTAGTAATGTATATGCATACAGAAAATAACGGGTCAATACGACTAAAGCTGACTTAGTCGCGAGTTTTTTAAATTTTACCTATAACGTGTAAATGTTAGTTAACTTGGTTTATTATAAGGATTTGTTTTTGAAAGCTCTGACGGGCGTTGCAATGGATAAAGCGCATTGCACTATCTTGTTGTTCAATTATTGTAAAATTACACCAAAATTTTACCTATAACGTGTGAATGTTAGTTATCTGGGTTTATATAAGAATTTGTTTTTGAAAGCTCTAGATACCCATTGCAACCATAGTCACCCATCAATAGCCGTTTTCATGGTTACGTGGCTTATTTATGGCGTACGTTGCAATGGATAGAGCGCATTGCACTACCTTGTTGTTCGATTATTTTAAAGTTACACCAAAATTTTACCTATAAAGTGTGAATGTTATGTCCATCGGTTTGTATAAGAATTTGTTTTTGAAAGCTCTAGATATACTTTGCAACCATAGCCACGCGTCAATAGCCGTTTCCATGGTCTCGTGGTTCATTCATGGCGTGCGTCGCATTGGATGGAGTGCATTGCACAACTTTGTTGTTCGATTATTGTAAAATTTTACCTACAACGTGTCAATGTTAGCTACCTGGGTTAACATACGCATTTGTTTTTGAAAGCTCTAGATATCCATTACAACCATAGCCACGCGTCAATAGTCGTTTCCATGGTCACGTGGCGCATTTAGCGTGCATTGCAATAGACAGAGCGCCTTGCGTTTCATCGTTGGTCGATTATTGTAACATTACACCAAACTTTCACCTTTAACGTGCGAATGTCAGATGGCGGCGTCATAACAAGCCAAAGGCGACTCACGACACCGTACTCTCACTTACCACCATTATCTGAGAGTGAAAAATGTTGGGTGAATCAGTTGAATACGAACAGTAAGCACCAACTGGGCGATGACGACCATTTCCCTCCGCGTCCCGTCGTGCAACTAAACAAGTACGTGAACATTCCCGATATGTAATATGCATCCGATAGTTCACGATAGATATTATAGTAAAATGAACAGTAGGTTTTATTCGTGGTCGGGTAAGAAACTGACTTATTTTACCATACGGGAGGTTAACAGATTGTGTAAGAATATAGGTGAATATGAAAGGATCGAAATAAATTTATATTTTACCTGAAATCAACAACAGCCATGAAACCTATAAAGGTGTTAATGACGCAATAAAAAATCCCGTGTCGATTTAATAAAATATTGTGATTGCGAAAGTATAAGAAAGAATAATAATTAAGAGGTCTATAAAATTACCAAAGCAATGCTTTGCAAGATCTTTGTCCGGAATTATTTACCTAATAACCGTTCAAATAAAAATATATTATATTTCCGTATAACTATCCCCTGGCCTTCCAAAGCTCGGTAGCGCCACAGATAACTAATAAATACATAAATAAATAATGCTGTACACTACACACAACACCATCTAGTCCCAAACTAAGCAATGCTTGTACTAAGGAAACCAGATGATTTATGAAATAATGACAGAGACCTTTTTGTGACTCAAGCATGTCACCTACTTTTCTTATTTTTGTTATAAAATGTTCATTTGTATGTGAATGCTTGTTGTTACAAATGAATAAATTATCTTATCTTAAATACATATAACAATTTTTGTTGTAAAGACATACTTATCATACATAGAAAAATACACAGGGACAAATATCTGTAAAACAATTACAAATAACTGTCGCTTGGCGGGAATCGAATCCACTACCTCATGCGTATCAGTCGGCTATTATAAACCCAACAATAAATCGAGCCACCGCAGTCAATAAAACTAAACCAGTTAAGTTCTGAATTGTTCCTCTCTGTCCATTATCTTATTTCGTGAGATTACTACCACACCTAGCGGTCTATAATTTGACAAATAGAGAATGAGATGCATTAGTGCGCATTTCCTACGTAATAGCGTACTTCGAACCTTGGCTATATAATTTAGCGGTACGGTCGCAAAGACGGGTCCACCGTGTACATCGATATATTTAAATCTATACAAATAAATAATATTCAAGTGTCTGTTTGTAATAAAAGTTTACAATGTGTGCTGTTCAGGCGTCGGTCGCAGCATTGAGTGGATGATATACGGTAAATTATTTAGAAACATTGCACGCCGCGCAAAATATTTTTTTTTCAAAAGATAGGTATGCAAATTAGTATTTTCGATATATTGATAACTATGAAATTGACGTTTTAGAATATGTGCGATGTAGACTATTATAAGCAACGTAGGTATATTAAGTTTTAGTCAAACGAAGGACAAAGGGATAGAAAACAAAATGGCTGTAATTTTATATAATAAGAGATAAAATAGTTTCCTAGAATCAACCTTGTAAAATCCTGCTAAAGGCTTCACACTACACTGGAAATCGGTTAAATTTAATGTAAAGGTTATATTTTTTTACGTTCTGTCTCTTGCAACTAAATTCCGACTGGCGGACTGATTTTCACTGGGCTTTCACGCAAATTAAATTAAACTCAGTTATTCGATGTTCTGTATTTGCTGTGGGGTGCCAGCAGTAGAATGTTACCATTCCTCTCATGCCCGTGGATGCAGTAAGAGCCTGCTAAGGGTTACCTCTGGAAGATGGGCAGCAGCGTCTTTCCGTGTATCAACATACGGTATTGCGCTCGCCAACCCGCCTGCCAAGCGTGGTAAGTATGGCAAATACCCCTCATGAAGATCCATGGGGGAGCCTGTGTTCATTAGTGGACGTGTTACGGCTGAAAAAATGATGATGATGATGAAGATGATTAAGGTGATTGGTGTTCTTTCCGATTTAAAATGTTTAACTCGTACAAAGCCGCGGGCAGCAGCTAGTGCTTACTAAAGTTTTGATGGCTTTTTATTTGAGTTCTACCTATATTTTAATAGACGTGCAATTTGGATGGAATGGGTGATGGTAGTTTACTGTCTTCATACGTTTGTTTATGGCAGCATGTTTCATTACTTTTGAAAGTCGTATGAAATATGGAAGTTTACGAGTTGAGCTATGGGTTTGCATCTAAAACAGTTAAGTGGTACTAACTGTCGGTCTCTATTAGCTAAATCTAAGATCCAGTTGTGAACGCTTGTCTGGACAGTTATTTAACTTTTGCACGTAAAGTTTGTCATCAAAAATGTCATTGTGTTCAAATTCTCAGACCATCAAAATGCTTTGAACATTTTACTCGACTTAAGAAAAGGTTAGGTACAAATCTTCTGCATTTTTTAAAATCTTTGTCACGTCTCTTGATAAAATTAGTTCTATTTTTGTGTGCATAGTGTAAGTTTTCAAAAATATATAACGATATAACGGTTAAACTGTTAATTTTCTTCAATCGTTGCTCTTGTCAATTGCAAGGTTTCATTATGTTAATAGAGCCACAATGCTACAATGAAGATGAACTGACGGAACTTGTTAGAGATGTAGGAAATAACCTGAAATAATATTGGCTACTGTTTGGATAGCCAATAAAAGTGTAATTGCAGCAGAGATGAGAATAATGAGATGGATGAGTGGAGTGACGAGAATGGACAGGATTAGAAATGAGTATTTAATAGGTGTGTAGCGTCAGTAGTAGAAAAGATGAGGAGTTACAGGTTGACATGCAATAAGGATGAAATCCGTGCCGTGGGGTGCCGGCTGTAGAATGTTGCCCCTCCTTTCTTGCCCGTGGATGCAGTAAGAATCTGCTAAGGGATGCCTTCGGAAGATGGGCAGCAGCGTCTTCCGCGTCTTTAACACCCTATACTGCGCTCGCCAACCCGCCTGCCAAGCGTGGCGAGTATGGCAACAACCCCTTATGATTGCGAAACCAAGGACCAGGCCCCGAGTTCCCGGCAGCCCCGCTAGTCGTGGCTACGGTAGCGGCCACGGTAACGGCGGGGCTAGGGGTGCTAAGAATCCCCGGGAGACGGACGGCTACCAACCCCGACGACGACCACTGGCCCTGGTAACACACAACATCCGCACTTTGAGGACAGACGAAAAGATCGTTGAGCTGGAAGAAGAAATGAGTAGGTTACACTGGGACATTTTAGGATTATCAGAAGTCCGTAGAGAGGGCGAGGACACGATATCCCTTAAGTCCGGTAATCTACTCTACTATCGGGAGGGCGACCAACAGTCCCAAGGTGGTGTCGGGTTTCTCGTTCACAAGTCACTCATTAACAACATTGTCACCATCGACAGTGTGTCGAGCAGGGTCGCATACCTAACACTCAGAATATCTAAAAGATATTCGCTGAAGGTCGTTCAGGTATATGCGCCGACCTCGTCACACCCAGATGAAGAAGTAGAGTCTATGTATGAGGACATTAGTAGGGCCATACATACAAATAAAACTCACTTCACTGTTGTTATGGGGGACTTCAATGCAAAGTTAGGCAAGAGAAGCGATGATGAGTTGAGAGTGGGGCAATTTGGGTATGGGCAACGGAACCCCAGGGGACAGAGGCTGGCCGATTTTCTAGAGAAAGAAGGACTCTTTATGATGAATTCTTTCTTCCAGAAGCCGCCTCACAGGAAATGGACCTGGATGAGTCCCGATGGTTCCACGAGAAATGAGATTGATTTCATCTTGACCAACAAGAAACGGGTATTCAATGATGTCACTGTGATTCACAGGGTGAAAACCGGAAGTGATCACCGAATCGTTAGAGGCACATTGAATATGAACGTTAGACTTGAAAGGTCCCGTCTGATGAAATCTACGCTCCGACCCACTCGTGCACATATCCAAAACCTCGAGAGCTTTCAACTCGAACTTTCAAATCGCTTTGATTGTCTGGGTCTCGAAGAACATGCATCAGTGGACGAGATCAATAACAGGTTCGTAGAAACTGTCCATACGGTGGGGTCTCAGTTCTTTAAGACGCCCCGTACAAAAAGACCTCAGAAACTCTCTGATGACACTCTTAACCTTATGGCTGAACGACGCTCATTACGACTGCAGTCTCCCGATGATGCTAAGTCACATAGGCAGCTCAATAGACAAGTTTGGAAATCCTTGCGGCACGATATTCGTACCTTTAATACAGCTCGTATTAAAGATACGATAGAGCGGAACAAAGGCTCCAAAGTGTTCGCGAGAGATATGTCTATTGGGCAAAGCCAGATGACGAAGCTGAAGAGGGAAGATGGCAGTATAGCGTCAAGTAAAGCAGAAGTGTTAAGGGAAGTCGAAAGGTTCTATGGACAGCTCTACGATTCGGTCACTAAACCTGTTTGCAGTGTGGCAGAAGACCCTAGAGCCAAACTGACCCGACATTATACCGAAGATATCCCGGACATCAGCCTGTACGAGATCAGGATGGCCCTGAAACAGCTTAAGAACGACAAGGCGCCGGGGGAGGACGGAATCACTTCAGAGCTTCTGAAAGCGGGTGGATCACCGATACTTAAAGTCCTTCAGAAGCTCTTCAACTCCGTCTTGCTCGAAGGTATTACGCCAAAAACATGGAACAAAAGTGTCGTGGTACTGTTCTTTAAGAAAGGTGACAACACCTTGCTTAAGAACTACAGACCGATCTCGCTTTTGAGCCATGTTTATAAGCTGTTTTCAAGGGTCATCACAAATCGTCTCGATCGCAGGTTTGATGACTTCCAGCGTCCCGAACAAGCCGGGTTTCGAAAAGGCTACAGTACCATAGACCACATTCATACGCTGCGGCAAGTGATACAGAAGACCGAAGAGTATAACTTGCCGCTATGTCTCGCGTTTGTGGACTATGAGAAAGCCTTTGATTCGATCGAAACATGGGCGGTGCTCGAGTCTCTCCAACGATGCCGAATTGACTATCGGTATATCGAAGTGTTGAAGTCTTTGTATAGAAACGCCACTATGTCAGTCCGAGTACAGGAACAGAGTTCGAAGGATATTCCCTTAAAAAGAGGCGTAAGACAGGGAGACGTAATCTCTCCGAAACTGTTTACGACCGCTTTGGAAGATGCCTTCAAGCTCTTAGAATGGAAAGGACTAGGCATCAACATTAACGGCGAATACATGACTCACCTTCGGTTTGCCGACGATATTGTGGTCATGGCAAAGTCGATGGACGAACTCAGCACGATGCTCGAAGGCCTCAATCGAGTCTCCCAACGGGTAGGCCTTAAAATGAACATGGACAAGACGAAGGTTATGTCGAATGTCCATGTGGTGCCTGCCCCAGTTATGGTTGAGAACTCGGCTCTCGAAGTTGTCGACGCGTATGTATACCTAGGACAAACTGTCCAATTAGGTAGGTCCAACTTTGAGAAAGAGGTCAATCGACGAATCCAACTCGGATGGGCAGCGTTTGGGAAACTACGCAACGTCTTTTCGTCCAAAATTCCTCAGTGCCTTAAGACGAAAGTCTACAACCAGTGTGTGTTGCCAGTGATGACATATGGAACCGAGACGTGGTCATTCACGATTGGCCTCATGAATAAGCTCAGAGTCGCTCAACGAGCTATGGAGAGGGCTATGCTCGGGGTTTCTTTACGCGATCGAATCAGAAATGAGGAGATACGTAGAAGAACTCGGGTCACCGACATAGCCAAACGGATTAGCACGTTGAAGTGGCAATGGGCAGGCCATGTAGCTCGCAGAACAGACGGCCGATGGGGCCGAAAAGTTCTCGAGTGGAGACCACGGACCGGCAAGCGCAGCGTAGGACGTCCACCAACAAGATGGGATGATGACCTGGTGAAGACCGCAGGTCGACGGTGGATGCAGATCGCTTCCAACCGCAATAACTGGATATCCATGAGGGAGGCCTATGTCCAGCAGTGGACGTCCTACGGCTGAAATGATGATGATGAAGGATGAAATCGAATTTAAGCAGAAGAACGTTAAGGACGACAATGTGGATAGATAGGGTGCCAAAGACTAGCCAAATAAGCAATGGCTGGTTTGTGTGAATGAAGATAATAATGAAAATGAATGTGTGTAATGACGACTGAGAGAGGAAAAAAACATACTATGCCGTCCTTTCATAGAGTGGGATAAGGAGCTGAAACTGTTGGGCAGCTGCGTCTTTCTGCGTATCAACATAACATACTACACTCGCCTGTCAGGTATACAGGTGAGATAAAGGAGGTCTACATCCAGCATTGGGCATGAACAGCAGTCCCACGGCTGAGATGATGATGAATATTAAATAAATAATTAAATAATGCTGGACAAATCACACAGCATCATCTAGCTCCAAGCTAAGCAGAGCTTGTGTTATGGGTACTAGATGACTGATATACTTAATACATTAATACTACATAGATAGATATTTTTATTATATATAGAAAAACACCCAGAACACCCTGAACAAATATCTGCAGATCGTACAGACATTTGTCCCGAGGCGGGAATCGAACCCGAAAGGGGTTGCCCTCGAAAGGGGTTGCCCTTGCGTCGCAGGCAGACCTTCGCCCGCTGCGCCACAGAGCTCGTCATATTGTATGTTCACAACAGACTTTGATCTTGCTTTGTGGCCCTCGGAGTCGACCACAAACAGTGCTTATGAAGAAGGGCCTCTAAACGGTCTTCGAAACGTCAGCAAGATGAAAATAAGTTAGGAACGTGGTGTAAACCGAATTATATTTACTTAACGAAACTAGTACAGTTAAACACGTAAGCCAAGAGCTACTAACTACGAGCGCAAATCAAATCAACCTTAACAAATCATGCTATAAATTTACATTGATGGCTTCCCCAGTCTATTTTACAATCAATCATTAACATTTTACGAGAAGGATGTTGCAAACGTTACAATAATCCATATCTAATAAAGTCACATCAAAGTCGACTATAAACTGTACTCTGTTTACGAGACCTATAAACCTATCTTATAGTTTTAAGTTCTACATCTCGCCTCACAAATTGCGTTTTATTGGGTCATGAACGGTTTATGGGGAATGATATATGAGGTAGTACAAAGTTGTAGAAAGAGTTCGGTTGTATTTTTCGCCGAACGGGACTTTGTTGCTTTGACGGCGACTTTGATTCAGCTGAGAAGGATTTGAAGAATTCATGAGGCGGAGTTGACAGGCTTTGTGAGACAGAGTTCACAAATTCAAAGAATTGTTTTATGTGCTGTTAATGATTGCCGTGGGGATTAGAAATGAGTATTTAGGGCAGTATTTTGGGCATTATAATGTTGCCTCTTCTCTCTTCCCCGTTATTGCAGTAAGAATCCGCCAAGAGATACCTTAGGAAGATAGGCAGCAGTGTCTGTCTGTGTATTAACGTCCCGTACTGCGCTCGCCAATCCGCAGGCGTGGCGAGTATGGCAACCACCTCTCATGATCGTGGAGATTTAGAGTAGTAGAACATATTTTGTGTAGACTTCATCCGGGGAAGACAACCATCATGCCTATTTCTGCCGCCAAACAGTAATGTCTGCATTGTTGTGGTTTGAAGGGTCATTGAAATTATGGGGACATAAGACCTCACAACTCTATATCTCAGGGTGACGCAATGTAGTGCAGTGTTGGTCACGTGCTTAATGAATGTGATTATCGCGATATTGCAGTTGTAATAGGTAGAGGTTATCGCTTAACGGTGGTGCTTGTCTCGGCATTTAGTCGAACAAAAAATAAAATTAAAAACAAGACCAGGTAGGTCTTTCTCCAGCAATGGACGTGGACAGCAATGCTTCCGTCTGAGATGATGATAATACTGTTCTGATAGTTTCAAAAGTTAAAATTCAAAATTGCCTTCGAAAATAATCTATAGATTTCTTTTCACAGCTTACATTACAAAAATGAAAAAAGTTATTTAAAAAAATAGGTATTATACGCAGCGAATTTCACTAGTCTTGAGAGACTTACGAAAAATAAATCGGAGCGAGTGCTCGCTGTCAATTAAAAGTTAAATTCTAGACAGGGCTGGCCAAACATTTTTTAAATAAACTCGTTAGTTAAAAAAACCTTTTCCAAATTTTTATAAAGTATTCCGTAGGGTGCCGGCAATAGATTACTCCTCCTAGTTTGCCCGTGGATGGAGTAAGAATCTGGTAAAGGATACCTCCGGAAGATGCGCTGCAGGTATCTCTTAGCAGGCTCTTACTGCATCCCGGGTAAGAGAGGAGGGGTAACATTCTACCCCACGTCCCAGCCTTTGAACTGTTGCTTTTGTCTGTGTGTCTCGTCTTATTAATACTTATTTATTTATTTATTTTGCTTTATTTAATGAAAAAAATACTTAAGTCCTTTAAAAATAAGACAGTGTTTAAAACATAATTGAATTCGGTATTTTAAACCTTGTCATCACGCCTGTGCACAATTATGTTGTGTGTAATATCCAGCATTATTTATTTATTTATTTATTTTATTTATAATACAAACATAACTTTAAGCACTAATGGATCTCCATGAGGGGTAGTTGCCATTCTCACCACGCTTGGCAGGCGGGTTGGTGAGCGCAGTATGGGATGTTAATACACGGATAGACGCTGCTGCCCATCTTCCGAAGGTATCCCTTAGCAGGCTCTTACTGCATCCATGGGCATGAGAGGAGGGGTATCATTCTACTGCCAGCACCCCACGGTATGCAATATTAAATAATGTGCAATAAAGTTTTTTAAATAAATAAATAGCTGCCAGCCCTATCCTTCAAAATAATAGCACGTCCATTCGAGATGCAGATTCCGCGATCCCGATACAGATACCGTTAAAGGATTATATTGAGTGACGGCAAGTAACACCCAATTAAACGTGTGATAAGTTAAACGTGGAGCCGACGTATAAATAACGCCCAATCGCGTGCTGCGAAAATAACTTGAGATTTAGAATTGCAGGCTTTGGCAGAACGTCAATGGGTTGATGTGGGTGAAAGATGGTGCCGTGAGGTGCTGGCAGTAGAGTGTTGCCCCTCCTCTCTTGCCAGTGGATGCAGTAAAATTCTGTCAAGGGATACCTCCGAGAAATGGGCAGCAGCGTCAGCCCGTGTATCGATATCCTGCGCCCGCCTGTCAAGCATGGTGAGTATGGCAACAATCCCTCATGATCAGTACTTGAAGATCAATAAGGGAGGCCTATATCCAGCAGTGAACATGGATAGCAGTCCTATGACATGATTATTATGGCAACTTATGTTTCATTAAACTAAAAAAAATGTTTAAGAATCAATAAAATAATTCTATCTTACTCGCAGCTAATCTGAAGAAGAATTTGATGTAAGGAACATAGCTGTATCATCATTATCATCATATCAGCCGTAGGACGTCCACTGCTGGACATAGTCTCCCGCATCTTCAAGTACTGATCATGAGAACTGTCGCCATACCGGCCACGCTTGGCAGCTTTCAACTCTTTTTAGGGTACCGTAACCAAAGGGTAAAAACGGGACTATTACTATTACTAAGACTCCACTGTCAGTCTGTATGTCCGTCTGTCTGTCACCAGGCTGTATCTCATAAACCATGATAGATAGATATTTGAAATTCACAGATGATGTATTTCTGTAGCCACTATAACATGGAATACTAAAAACAGAATAAAAAAATATTAAAGGGGGCTCCCATACATAAAACGTATTTTTTTGCCAATTTTAATTAAATAGACATTAGTATATTCACTTTTAAAATAAATAATTTAATAAAAATAAAACTAATGTTTAAGAGGGCTCCCATACAACAAACGTGATTTTAACAAGTAGTTTTTAAATAATTGTACGGAATCCTTTGCACGTGACCGATTTTTTAAACTTTAACAACAAACACAAATTATAAATACATATTTAACCGGGTATTAAATGTGTCACTAGTCTTCCTACGACCACAATATAGTCGAAACATCGGGCCATTCTAAAGGTTAATAGCGCTTTAAATACCCGGTTACATAGGAGTATGTATGTAATATAATAACTTAAACACGGGAATTTATCGCGTAATACCTATGTGATCGCGGAAGTTTACGAAAAACTATAGTATGTATGTAATCTTTGGGACTTATTGCGTTTTGAGGACGTTGTTTTGTTTCACATTACCTTTGGCCTTGACTTTTCTCCTATGTGATTGTTATCTGTATTTAGTTTGTTGGTATATGGATATATTTAGTCGAGAATCTAAGAACAATCAATACTAGCTGTAGAATTAGCTGAATGCTCTTCGGTATTTTAGATAGATTAACACTGTTTTAGTGTGTGTAACATCATAAACAGAAGCAACACAAGGAACAAAGAGTAATATTCATTTATATTACTTCATATACATATGTAGGCTGTTACCCTGTGGAACGCATTACCTGTATCCATCAGGCGTAGGCAATAAGGAAGAGATGGAGCTCTTCCTATTTTCACGTTTATGGTTAAGGTACACTATTTGTCCTATTGTCCTTAATTGCTTGATTCGTTGACAGCATTGTATATATGTATTTGTAACGTAAGTATACGTAACAAATATTTACATATTATATATATATTGCGTATGGTATAATATTATTAATTTACTATTACTGTATGTGCTGTACATCTTGCAACGATAGAACCCCATGTTGCATATAATTACCCAATCCATCCCAAGATTGTCTGTGGAGATCGCTCTTATAGCGACAAGGCCGCCGATTGTCACTTTATGTTCAGTGTTTATTTAGTTGTTAATTTTGTATTTTAATATTTAAAAAAGTAAGGCCTTTGCATCTATTATAGATGATTTATGCAGCGTCAGCAACTGGTAATCATGCTGTACGGACGCCGCGTCTGGAGTGCCTGTGTGCATGGGATATTGTTTGATATATAAATTAAACAGTAGACTGCACTGATACTTTAAGGTGTGCAATAGAGTATTTTCTTTTATCTATGATTAATACAAATACATAGTTAAAAGATAATTTCATAAAGAATAATCGAAAGTTATGTTTTTTTTTATGTTAGATAGGTTAGCTCTTGATTTCATCCTTGCTATCGCAAGAATGAGATCGACGATGGAGCGAGCTTCCCTAGAAAATGCCTATTTACTCTTTTCTTAAACGTAATCGGGTCATAAGAGGTTGGAAACACAGACGATGGTAGTTTGTTCCAGACGAGAGCAGTGCGCATTATAAAAGACGATTGGAAGCGTTTAGTTCTCACCATGTTATAATAATGTAATATTTTTTTATACGTATAAGTTAAAAATACTGTAAGATTTGATTGTAACCGTACGACGATGATGTGGCCCAGAAACGAAGACATACCAAATTTAAACATGACTACCAAGATCTCATTTCGTATACCGACAAAGATATTTTAACACAGATTTCTTTTTAAAATCAAAAGTCAAGTATAATTGACAGCCCTATTACCGAGAGACGTTAAGCTCAATGCGCTTGATATTTGGTGTTCATGCGTCGCTGAGTTATAAATTAGTGCATTCGCCACTTCAGAGACGGCTTTTGTTACAATGTTGTCTCTTTCAACCTCCGACAAAAAAGAGGTATGCAATTTTTTTAATGGAAAGCAGGCTTTCTATCTATGGTTTTTTTTTTAAATCATTTATTATTTATACAGGGTTTTGGTTACATGACACCCTTATAGACTATTCTTAATTTAGATTACGTTTGAATTTACAATTTCATTTGAAAATCTTTCTTTAAGAGCTGCACGGTATATTTCCATAAGTCCCTTGGCATCTAGCGACATTGGTTCGGAAAGTATGCTGTTGCAACCTCCGACCTGACACAGGATGTGACCAGGCTCAAACAATCGGCGTCTTAAGTCTTCTTAAGCCCCAGCGAAGCGCATTCCATTAAAATGTGAAACACATCCTCAATCACCTTAAATGTTTTATCAAAATCGGTTTAGAAGTTTACAAGATGTCGGGGCTGAAAGAAGGGGTGAACTATCGAATGTTTTCAAATATACCCAAGTGTGATATCCAATTAAAGGTCATGATGTGTAGATGTGTAGCAAAACTGAGTGTACACATTACAAAAAATGTAATTTGTACCCTCGGGGCTTACATACATTTTTTAATACTTGTTATGATGTGAAGTCATTTAGCGTAAATGGCTAAAGTGACAAAGTACCGGACGTTAGCCATCATATCGACCGTAGGACCGCTGTCAACGTCCACTGCTGGACAAAGGCCTCCTTCATGGAATCATGGAGTCATGGAATTATACGCCAATATCATGAAGATATTATATACTCCATCATATATACACCATACTCGCTACGCTCGGCATGCTGGTTGGCGAGCGCAGATACAGGATGTTAATACAAAAAAAATAGTGGGGAAAACGCCAATTTTTTTTTTAGAATTGTCGTAATCCCTACTAGTGGGGATTTCTTAGTAGGGATTATGACAATAAACCAAAAAAAGCTATGCTTTGCTATGTCTTTCTGGATCCACGGACATGAGAGAAATGGCAACAATCTGCTGCCGGCACCTCACAGGTCCACGGTGGTCACTCTAAATTAAGGTACTTTAAATGAAGACTTGCAATTTGCTCGTAAAATATCATTCATCGAGTACACCTAGTGATCAAATTTAGAAATAGCTTCTATTTGTGATGCAACGGCTTCACTGTTTGCGTGGAAATGAAATGTGACCTATATTTTCGGCACGTTTGTTCAGACCTCGATTATAAACGAGTGCCTAAGTCTAAGTGGTCTAAAATCGCAAATCACAAAGGCAGAATATATGGCTATAGAAATAAGGTTCGTAATCATTTAAGTGCACATTTATTTATTTAACCAGAACGGATTAACCAATTACACTAATTAATATTATTTCACAAAAAATAACACATAATATTCATAGTAATGAGTACCGTCTACAAATTAACAAATATCAAATAATTGCAATTACCTCTATAAAATATTAAATAACAATATAATTAGGTCAATGATTAAAATTACCACAGAATTACAAATCAGTCGCAAAAACTCAAACATACCGACATTAATACCTTCCATACATCCACAAATATATCGCAGTCAGGGTTTGTTGCTAGCAGTCTGTTGAGGGCGGTGAGTGTGCGCGGCAGAGGCGACTGTGCGTGCACGCGACACAGTGCGACAGGCTGGCGCTGCCATAAGTTCAGACTTATTGACCTGTTCTTTCGTCACTAAGCTTATCAATGCATTCATGCATCATCTAACATAATCGTATGGATTGTTAATATATTCATAAACCAACAAACCTGATACAAATAACAATTGTATAAGGGAGAAAACTCAAGGGCAAAGGTAATGTGAAATACACAAAACGTTCTCAAAACGCAATAAGTCCCGAAGATCACAATCTGCAAACACCATTACACCTGTCACCATATCTCAATGTAATTCCCAATAAACCTATTTCGTTCACAATAGAAATATTTGAATGTATCTACGATAGGGCGTATTCCTATATTGACTTAATTTTACAAGCTTTTATTTAGCTTGCCCTGTATATATGTATGTAACTATTTTTGTTCGCGAAATCTTGCAACTCAATTTTGAAGCATATATATTCAACCAATTGAGCTGAAATTTTGTATACATGTTTGCTTTGGATGACAATGCATAGTCAGTTATGTGACGTCACTCTGAATTCAATATGGCGGAACACCCAAGATGGCGGACTACTTAATTTTAATGTACCCCTAAAATATGGATATCAAATGAAAGGGTTTATTGAGAATAACTCAAAAAATTAAATGACGTCACACTAAATCCAACATGGCGGAACACCCAATATGGCGGACTACCTAATTTTATTGTACTCCTATAATATGGGTATCAAATGAAAGGGCTTGCTGAGAATATCTCATAAAACGAAATTACGTCACTCTGAATCCAACATGGAGGAACACCCAGGACTGGACTGGCTGTACTGGACTGTACTGGCTGTACTGGACTGGACTGGCTGTACTGGACTGGACTGGACTAGACTAGACTGGACTGGACTGGACTGGACAGGACTTGCTGAGAATATTTCAGAAAATGAAATGACGTCACTCTGAATCCAATATGGCGGAATACCCAAGATGGCGGACTACTTACTTATAATGTACTCCTACAATATGGGTATAAAATGAAAGAAGAGAAGAGTTTAAGTTGACATTAAAATTTAATGGAAAATGTTCATTTTATTATTTTTAGTAGGTACGTTTAAGTAAAGGCTTGTTTCTTAAAAAGTTTTTTTTACTTTTAATTTATTTATTACATATTATTGTGTAAAAACGTTTTAAGTTGACATTAAACTTTAATGGAAAAGTTTATTTTATTATTTTTAGTAGATACTTTTAAATAAAAGCTTGTTTGTTAAAAGTTTTTTTTACGTTTAATTTAATTAGGATTATTACCATATTGGATTATCGGGGATCCTGAAAGTTTAAATACTATTATTTTTATGGTATTGTTTTCGAAGGTTAGGTTAAGAAAAAATATATAACTAACAACTGGACGAAATGGAGGAAGAATCCAACTCCACGAAGAATTTTTTTGATTGACAGCGAGAACGAGGATTCTTATTAATTAGCCATTCTACGGCCGGCAACAACAATACCAATAACAATAGTAATATGAATTGCCGTTAGGTGCCCCTAGAATGGGTGATATTATAGAGGTAGTTAATTTGACTTCTATGAACGCAGACGCGCCATTGACTTAGCGTAGTACAAACTAGGCGCTACGCAAGCGCCACCATGCGGCGGACTGAGTGGCAGGCAGTCTTCATTTAACCACCGCACTGAACAGTCGTAGAAACTGTCTCGCGTTCCGTGTAGTCTTGAAAATGATGAACTGTAAAATTAGTGCCAAGCATTGCAATTTTGAATATCGAGTCTTCAATTGAATCGAAACTTACCCACTACCGCCCACATGATAGAAGCCTACCATGGCTAACAAGGACAATACTGATGTACCTTCTCCGACAGTACAATACTGATGTACCTTCTCCGACAGTACAATATTGATGTAACTTATCCGACAATACAATACATCAAGAAGATGACCAGCAGCAGCGTCTTTCTGTATCAACATCCCGTACTGCGCTCGCCCTTGTGATCAGTATTTGGAGATCAGTACGTCCTACAGCTGAGATGATGGTGAATTACGTATTTCTTGGAATTTCTTTAGGTAGTGTTTGTACTTTTAAATTCTTACTCTCAAACCGGGCAAAAATATATAGAGCTACATGGATACACTTGAGAACGAGCCCTATGTTGCGACTCTCGCGAAAATTTACCAGTTATCGCTATTTATTGTAACAGACGAATAAATTTTATCTCACCTGGACTGTGCCAAATAGGAGTAATAAAATATTACACTAGAACGCAGAGAGAACGAAAATTTCGTAAAAGAGGTGGAAGTGAAACTTTGAAAATTTGGATAATTAAGTGTAAATGATTTGACAGTTGGAAATTGGTACGGGAAGTATAAGTGGTAAGGTTTAGTCGATTTTGGTGACTTAATTACAATTTTAGGTATAAATATACAAATATATTCTATACCGTGGAGACCGGTAGTGGAATGTTGCCTCTCATCTCTTGCCCGTGGATGCAGTAGACCTTTGCATCTATTATAGAATATTTATACAGCGTCAGCAACTGTAAATCATGCTGTACGCTGCAGTGCCTGGGACATTGTTAGATGGACTAGGCTTGCCCAGCACCTATACCATCCAATCAGCTTAGTCAGCTATTTATTCAGAGAAACGAACAGGTCAATACGTCTGAAGCTAACTAAGCCGCGGAAACCCGCGAGTAACATCGCGGGAAACATCGTGAGGAAACCCTCACGATGTTTCCTTCACTGTTAAAGGACGTGTTAAGTGTGCACATACATTTTTCAAGAAAGAAAAATCCATTGGTACACGGCCGGTATCGAACACACGACCTTCGGATTGAAAGTCGGGGTGCATACCACTCGGACAACACGGCCTTTTTTGCAGTAAGAATCTACAAAAGGATAACTCCGGAAGATCGTAAATCAACATCCCGTACTGTGCTAGCGAATCTGCCTGTCAAGCGTTGTTGAGCATGGCAACAACCCCTCATGATCGGTACTTGGTGATTCACATGAGAGGCCTTTGTCCAGCATTGGACGTCCTACAGCTGATATGTTTATGATAAAGCAGGAATAAAGGCGCCAATATTATATCTGCAACATCAAAGCTGAGGCTGTTCTTTTTTTGGTTCGCAGCAGAGCAGACAGTGTCACTGGTAGCACATAATAAGTAGGCAGCTAGGTTTCAAATGTTGTTCAGTTGTTAACTTTTTATTCTGTTTTTCCTGTAATAGTACCTACCTTTTTTCTTCTTCTTTTGTTTTCTGAATGTACCAAATGGTTTTCTGTCTGTGCTGTTTTTTGTGAATCAATTAAATGTATATTCTATTCTATATCTGATATCAAAGGATAAATAGCATTGATTTCATAAACGACATAAGGAGACCTATAACTTCAATTGTAGATATCGGAAGCAAGTTAAGAGAGAAATACCACCTCATTTGCACCACTTGTGTTGATACAGAAATAGACGTTATTGTGTTCAGCCTTAGCAAATAAGATCCAACCTACGCTCCTTTGAGATGGCAAGCATCACAAATGCTATATCATTATTTGTTTTAAAATTTCTTTTTGCTTTTATCTCGTCCTTTGGGACTTATGCTTTATTTGATTTTTTTTCAGCTTTGATTTTACATTCGTTATATAAAAGTCAAGATTGTGTAAGTTGAATGATACTTAGTGCTTTGATTGTTATTTTTGGAGCAAATTATGATTTTACTTGGTATTTAATGTGAATCAGAGTTTGTTAAATGCTCTTTAACTTGGTTTACGTTAACTCAATATTTAGGAGTTAAAACTGCCTCCGTGGCTCAGTTGATCTTATAGCCGACTAATTCGCAGGAAGTAGCAGATTCGATTCCCGCCACGGGACAAATGTTTGTAATTGTTTTGCAGATCCGTTTTCAGCCCCCAGTCTTTCCGGTATGTTACGGTTAATGTACGGTATATAAGTATTACTAAAACATCTGTTTTCAAAATTTGCTTAGTTTAAGATGGTGTGTAATGCATTTATTTAAGAGTTTGTATAGTCATGATAAGAAAGTTACTTCACGATTAAGGCTATTTAGAGTACCATACCTCAAAAGTACGAAATCAATCATCGAGGTTAAGCAACACTACGCGCGGTCATAAATAGGATGGGTGGCCGAATTTTTTGGTGTATTTTAAAAACTTTTACTAATAATTTATTATGTTCCTATATACCTACGGAGCCCTCGGTGGGTGAGTCTAGATCGCACTTGTCCGGTTTTAATTTATTTTTTATCTTGCTTTACCACAAATTGTGATAGAACTCTGTATAAATGTGAATCAAATTATGTAAAATAGAATATCATTTACATTGCATTCGAATTTTCAATATATATAATAGTATCTCATGATCTACTCTACGTTACCTTTCTGTCGCCTATAGCCAGCTGACTTTTGAATCAGATAACTGAACTAAACATCACTTATCCTCATTAACACACTACGACTAATAATCTTTTCATCTGAAAGCATCACATCCAATCCCTCACAAACAAGTTTATTTTGTGGTCGAACTAAAAAATGTCACCTACAATCGGTTGCACCAGTCGATTCGATTCCAATTCTGCTTTTTAAGTGGCCAAATCTGACCGCAGAATCTAACGTGTCCAAAGACGATAGCTAACGCCTTTCAAAGTAGGAATTTAGAGCATTCGTAACTTGATACTGACAGTGGAGTTATATTTGTATTAAAAATGGTATCGTAAACATACTTTATTTTATTATCAGTGAAGATTTGCCTTTTTAAAAGCGTGTAGGTGACAAAGCATAAATTCCGAAGACCAGTTACCACTCCTATTTAGGGCGAAGTACGGCAACGTTTCTTTACGCTCTGTATTTAGTTAATCGGATTACCACAACTGCTATTTGACGGACTCGCTTATTGCGTTACGCAAGATGTCTCTGTCCGCTTTGCCAGGGAATAAAGAAAGGTAGAATGCTTACCTGACAATATTTTTGTTGGTTTAATTAAACGTATAAAGTGAACAGGGAGTTTTGGGTTTAAGATAATATCATCATCATCATCACAGCCGTAGGACGTCCACCACTGGACATAGGCATCCTTCATTAATCTCTGACCACGCTTAGCAGGTTGTCGAGCGCAGTACGGGATGTTGATACACGGAAAAGCGTTGCTGCCCATCTTCCGGCGGTATACCTTGGCAGGTTCTTACTGCATCCACGGTTAAGAGAAGAGGGACAAAATTTTAATGCCGGCATCTGACGGCATAGCACTACCCTACGGCAAGATTATTGTGTACGTAAAATAGATCATTTTGTGCCAAGGGCTTTTATGTTTTTCGTAAATAATGATTTTTGCATGCATAAGGAAATTATAATTTAACATACACGAGGAATATAATATATAGGCAAGTAGGTTTGATTATTTGATATTTTTAATAGCTTTTCTC
Source organism: Pasiphila rectangulata (assembly GCA_963082625.1). Classification (NCBI taxonomy): domain Eukaryota; kingdom Metazoa; phylum Arthropoda; class Insecta; order Lepidoptera; family Geometridae; genus Pasiphila; species Pasiphila rectangulata. Next base: position 15,288,672 of record OY720245.1, on the reverse strand, counting down.
CAACTTTTCAGTTTGATAAGCAGGCTTTTAACAATAGGCTAATTTTAGAACATAAAGTACTTGCAACTTTTGGACAGATCTTCAACTTTCTTTATCTGAGACTGAAACCCCTTAAAACTTTAATTAAGATTTACTGCGTTGATTGGGCTAGAATCCGTTAAATAAGCAAGCAAAATCTGGTGAGTACAGTTTTATAATCTACCAATTTTAGTAATTATTTAAAATCATATAATATTGCTTTTATAACTTAATTTCATTTAATAAAGTACAAAAGTAGAACTTTTTGTGAAGAGTTCATGCGAAAAAGTACTACTACCTTTCCTCTTTTTCCCGCCAAGCAGTCTTTCATTCTGTCAGACTTAGGATCTTCATTATATTTATTTTTTTAAAAACAATGCATAGTCACGATAATTACCAACCTGATTAATGATATACCAAGCTCGATAATTGTCACTAAATATTCAGTATTTCTTTTGTTATATAGTTTAGTAATTTCTACATAATGAAAGTGAAATTTCAATTTAGGAAAGAGAATAGTTAGGAAATAGCCAAGTTTGGAAGTGGACCAGTTAGGAAATAGTCAAGTTTGGAAGTGGACCAGTTAGGAAATAGTCAAGTTTGGAAGTGGACCAGTTAGGAAATAGTCAAGTTTGGAAGTGGACCAGTTAAGAAAGAGACAGGTTGGGAAGTCGACAAGTTTGGAAAGATACAAATTAGGAAGTGACCGAAGTCGACCGAAAGGATTATAAGGCGTGCAATAAAGTATTTTCTAACTTAAATCTATCTTAGAAAGTTTTATCAGTTCTACCTTGATTAAACATAAGCTGCCACTTTAAAGACAGTACTGCTTGGGATTTATAGCTATATAACATACAAAATAAGCCGCTTACAGATGAGAATTTGTAACGGTTAGGCTGTTTCGAAAATTTAAGTGTATTAGCCTTATTTAATTTATTTTTATGATTACTTATAGATTATTGACGCCTAGTTAACTTTTGTGACGTTTAATACCTATTTAGTTTTATGATAGCCGATAGAGATCATGGGAATGAAAAGATGTGAAACGAAAAATGCTCATGAAATGAGTGAGATGTAAACGGAAATAAAAAACGTGCGGACGTGCGTTCAAGACCCGCCGAAAACGTATTGTTTTCGGCGGGTCTTGAACGCACGTCCGTCATCATCATCATCATCATCATCAGCCTATATTAGTCCACTGCTGTACATAGGCCTCCCCAAATCTGTGCCATTTCACCCTGTCTTTAGCATGCCGCATCCAGCGTCTACCACGTCCGTCAAAAGTTATTAATTTCCTTTAAATGTTCTACATAAGAACGGCTGAGATTTTATAGTCTGTAATTTTATTTCATGAGACAGGCCTTTGTCCAGCTATGAAAGTCCTACGGCTGAGATGATCAGTGATAACTATTTCAGATTATGTCTCATATATAACAAATATTGCCGTGGGGTGCCGGCAGTAGAATGTTACCCCTCCTGTCATGCCCGTGGATGCAGTAAGAACCTGCTAAGAAATACATACCTTCGAAAGATGGTCAGCAGCGTCTTTCTGTGTATCAACATCCCGCACTGCGTTCGCCAACCCGCCTGCCAAGCATGGAGAGTATGGCAACTACCCCTCATGGTGATCCATGAGGGAGGCCTGTGTTCAGTAGTGGACGTTATACGGCTGAAATGATGACAACTTATAATGCGTAGTGTCATAATACGGCAAGATCAACCTAGTTGTAGTTTAAAATGACTCGTGAGTTACTATTCATTGTTATGTTAAACGGGTTTTCTACTCACGCTAATTATTCGGTAGTGAAACGCGAGCGCGTGAGAGGGAAGGAGACAGTGCCGCGTAAAATTTCCATTCCCGGACGAAAGTTCCCCTGGGAGGAACTGAACGTTGTACTATTCGTTGAAAATAGGTTTCCAACGTGGAAACCTATTTTCAACGAATAATTAACGTGAGTAGAAAACCCGTTTAACAATTGTAGTTCCAATCTGATATTGCTGTACAAATGCAATACTCAAAACACAATTAATCCACTGCTCGACGTAGATCTGCCCAAATTTCAAGTTAAAGCAGATGCTAGTTCGCTAATTAGTTAATCGACTATTAAGTAAATCAAATACATAACAAACCCTTTGCAATAATAACGAGTTTGTCACCCACAAGACAGTCCCTAAAGATGTTATGGAGACAGATGGTTCCAAATGGAGAATTAGTTGGTAAATCATTTCAGCCATAAAACGTCCACTGATGAACACAGGCCTCCCTCATGGATCTCCATGAGGGGTAGTTGCCATACTCACCACGCTTGGCAGGCGGGTTGGTGAGCGCAGTATGGGATGTTGATACACGGATAGACGCTGCTGCCCATCTTCCGGAGGTATCCCTTAGCAGGCTCTTACTGCATCCATGGGCATGAGAGGAGGGGTATCATTCTACTGCCGGCACCCCACGGCGGAAAATGCAAATAGTTGCTAAATGCCGGTTATTTATAGTGATGGCTCATCACACTATTACAACCTGATGATCTAGAGGATTAGAGGATTACTTGCCGTGGGGTGCCGGCAGTAGAATGCTGCCCCTCCTCTCTTTCCCGTAGATGCAATAAATGTCAAGGGCTACCTCCGGAAGATGGGCAGCAGCGTCTTTCCACCTGTCAAGTGTGGTGAGTATAGGAAAAACCTCCTCATGATCTTGATAATCCACGAGGGAGGCGTAGGTACAGCAGTGAACAAGGACTGCAGTCGCAACGACTGAGATGGATCGATTTAGAGGTTATGCTTATAGAAGGTCTTAGCTTGTTTTACAGATGGAGTACTTAAAACTTAGTCATAGCTGATGTACACTTAGATAGCGTGTATAGCGCGTTTTTCCACTACTCTACATAGCCCTGCCATATTCGCGACGTTTAACAATAACAGCTGACCCATAGCTGCTTTCACTACAAGACATGGGTACGTTAGTCTACTTTTAATTTAATTCAAATTCGATTAACAACAATCAGACGCAAACACGTATTTAAACCTTTACAATAATGTAAGGCCTTCGCATCTATTATAGATTTATACAGCGTCAGCAATTGGTAATCATGCTGTACGGGACGCTGCAGTGCCTGGGACATTGTTAGATGGATTAGGCTTGCCCAGCACCCATACCATCCTCTCAGCTTAGTCAGCTATTATTCAGAGGAAAGAACAGGTCAATACGTCTGAAGCTAACTAAGCTTCGGGTTTCTTCAGGATGTTTCCTTCACCGTTAAAGCACGTGTTAAGTGTGCACAAACATTTTTCAAGAAAGAAAAATCCATTGGTGCACTGCCGGTATCGAACCCACGACCTTCGGATTGAACGTCGGGGGTACAAACCACTCGGCCAACACGGCTTCTACAATATTGTCACCTACTGTCAATGTGGCATAACGATATTGTCACCTACAAGAAAGGCCCTAGATGTTATAGAGCCAGATGGCTCCAAATTGAGAATTAGTTGGTAACTGCTGGTTATTTATTATGATGGCTCATTGCGCCCACGTTTCCATTTTACGGATGACCCTGAGTGTTTTGATGAGAAAATTATAACGGTCGTAGGTATGTGATAAATAAGCAAGCTTGGGAAAGACTACGAGGTAATGCTTTTCAGTACCTATTGTTACAGGTTATTTGCTGATCTCGGCCTAACATTTTGGTGAAACTTGTCTTAAATTAATTTCAAATTGCATTTATTTTTAAGAAAAACATATTTTGCGGGGGGGGGGGGTAAAACCGATAGGACGACTGGTGACACGTGACGCTTGGAGATGTGCGAGTTAGTATTAGGGTGACTGCCCTTGATCCATCGTGTCCATCGTTTTGACTGTGGCGACTGGGGGTTATGTGGCGACTGTGGCGACTGTAACTGTGGGTGGAACCTGCTGGGTATGCAAACCTCTATCTATAACAACAGCAATACCGCGGTCATCACGTTCACAAAACACATGACCAACGCTGCATTGCATTGCGCCCGTCACTGAGACATAAAGTTGTAATTTTTCATGTGCCCATAATTTAATCGGCTCTCTTACCATTAAACCCGCAACACAACAATGCAGACATTACTGCTTGGCGGCAGAGACAGGTATTGTATATACAGGTTTTGTAGTAGTAGAACTTTTTGTGAAAGGTTCATCCGGGTACCGCCACCATACCTATTTCTGCCGCCAAGCAGTAATGTCTTCATTGCTGTGTTCCGGTTTGAAGGGCAAAGCGGCTGGTGAAATTATGGGCACATAAGATCTTACAACTCTGTCTCAGGGTAACGGGCGCAACGCAATGCAGCGTTGGTCACGTGCTTAGTGAAAGTGATTACCAAGTCATTGCAATTGTTATAGATAGAGGTTACCGCATAACATCAGGTGGGCCTTCGGCTTGTCTCGTCATTTAGTAGTGTAAAAAAGGTATGGTATGACTTCCCCGGATTAACTTTTCACTAAAATTTCTATTACACTACCGAGTAGGTGCTAGCCAGAGAATAATATTTTTGATAGTTTTCCAAAAGTCTAGTACTAAGTCTAGTTCCGGTATATGACTCTTTTCCGTTTATAATTAGAGTATTTGAACTATAATATTATACAAATACCACATTTAATTGTATTTTTATCCATACCATACAATTATAACTCTCCATCGCATTCGAGCAAAATTTGTACATAAAAGATTATGTAAAAATATTTAGATTTTGGTAGCAGTTATTCATCAAATTATTATTTATTAGATTTTTCATTTATGTATCAAATCAGGTATTGATATTATATATATATGTATATTTTTATTTTTTTTGTTCGAAAAATAATATAATCAAATACACCCTGTACCCAGAATAATTTACGGCCTACGCTTTGATATACAAGAGTTCCTGTCGATAGCGTCATCAATAAAATCTGATTGGGTTACTCTTTTATTAACTCGTATAAAAAATATCCGGATCAATCGCACATTCTCTCAGATTGATATAAGACGCCTTAGACATTTTAACGCTTTCAATACCGTAATTCATCCCACAAGAAACTTAACCACGATGAAATTGAATACGCACAACTGCTACTCATTTGAACCAAACTATTGGTTAAGCTGCTTAAGGAGATGTTGCTGTTTTCGAGCATGAAAGCTTGAGAATCGGATGGAGCATGTTACCACTGCTCCATGCCGGGTGCCAGAACTAGAATGTTGCCTTTCCTTTCTTGCCTTTTGATGCAGTAATAGTCTGCCAAGGGATACCCCCAAACGATGGACAGCAGCGTTTTTCCTTTTACCAACATCCCTTAATGCACTCGCCAACTCGCCTGCCTAGCGTGGCGAGTATGACAACGACCACCTCTTGATCTTGGAGATCTATTATATTTAATATATCCAGCAGTTGACGTAGACAGTTAAGTACAAATACAAATACAAAATCATTTATTATCTCATCACAAAAAGTTTAAATAAGCTTAATCTAAGTACACTATCACAAGCTTGAGACTAGTTGAGACAAAGGGAGTAAATTCAGCGTAAGCTGCATGCGGAACATACAGCGCTGGTTTTCAATTTACCCGTCTCGGCCGGTATTTGCCGAGATTACATAAAGTTGAGGAGCGGGTAGGTATTCAAGAAACTTAAAAGTAATTCCACAAAATAAAAAAAAAAAACAAAAATTATCCAAAAGATCTAGAAGAAGGTTTATGACAGTTATGACAGATGACGGATCTTTTCCTCTCTTATGCATGCAAAACAAAAAATGTATATAGATATATATTACACATATTATATATTTATATATACATACATACAAAAATATGTGGTATTGTGTGTAATGTGTGTGTGAAAGTATTAGGTCAAAATCTAATTAAAAAAAAACATAATTAAGCAAAGGTTTTCCTAGAGTGAAAAGGTTGCTTTCACCGTGTGTTTATGTTGTTGAAGTAGGAATAATTTAACTTTTTTTTTAAATGTAGCGTTACCAATTTTAATTTTTAAAGGGGGTGGTAAATCGTTCCATATTTTAGAGGCTCGGTATTTAAAGCAACCCTTAAACCCTTTGGTTTTGTGATTGGGAATAACAAGGGAATTACTTAGTTTAGAGCGTGTGTTAAGATCATGAATATCTTTATACCAATTAAATTTTTCGAAGAGATACTCTGGTTTCTTATTCCATAGGATTTTCTGAGTCGTGCACACTATATGAAGTTGTCTTCGGTCTTTCATATTTAGTATGCCATTTTTTACTAAGTAAGGGCTGATATGTTCCCTTCTAGGTATACTAAAGCAGAACCTCATACATGCATTCTGCACTCGTTGAATGGATCCTTCTGTTTTTATCCACAGTCTAGGACCATAGACTGCACTACAGTAGTTAAATGGAGAAAGAACGAGGAGGTCACACAGCAGTAGCCTTATGTCTTCTGAAATATATTTTCTGATAGAATACAATACCTTGAGCTTGTAGAATGCATACCGAATTTTTTCATTTACATGCTTTACAAATCTCAACTCACTATCTATGACCAATCCCAAGTTTCTAGCCTCATGCTCTAATGGTATTACTACATCGTTAATTTTCAGTTCGGTATTAAAATTAAGAGCTCTTTGTATTTGTGTCTTAGTACCTAGAAACATCATTTTTGACTTACTCGGATTCAAAATTAGAGAGTTCTTTTTAGCCCACGAAAATATTTTAGACAGGTCTTTATTAATTAAAGTTATTGCTTCTTGCGTATGATCCGGATGAAAGCTGTAATACACCTGGGTATCATCTGCGTAAAGATGATATTTGCAGACTTCTATGTGTTGAGGCATATCTGCAGTAAAAATTGAAAACAGGATCGGACTAAGAATCGAGCCCTGTGGGGTTCCTGTAGGCACTTTGGCTAAATCAGATACAATTTTATCGCCATTTTGTTTCTCCAACTCTACATACTGTTCTCTACAAGTTAAATAGGACTTAACCCACCTACATGCACCATCAGTAAATCCATAGTATTTTAATTTGGCTACAAGTAGATCATGGCTTATGTAGTCGAAAGCGCGGGAAAAATCTAGGAGGACAAGTACCGAGCAGAGCCCAGCATCAGACGCGGTGATTAAATCATCCGTAACGCGTAAAAGTGCAGTCTCGGTACCATGGTTTTTCCGAAACCCTGATTGAAACTTCGGAATAATGTTCTCCTTTGCAATATATTCTTCGATTTGGTACAGAACTATTCTCTCCAAAATCTTTGACAACACCGGAAGGATGCTGATTGGTCGAAGATTTTTCAGTTGTTCAATTGTATTAGATTTAGGTAATGGCCTGACAAGAGCACGCTTCCAGCATTCCGGAAATTTGTTTGATACAATAGAGGTATTAACAATATCAGTAATTATCTCTAAGGTATCTGGTAGAGTTAGTTTTATCATTTCGGCTGTTAACTTATCGTGGCCAGAAGCATTCGTATTAATATTTAAAATTATTTTCCCAACAGCTTCCTCCGATGCTGTTTGCAGAGAAAAGGATGCATTAACCGTTTTTACATTTGTCATAAAAAACAAATATACATCTATATCAATATTGCCTGAGCCTGGTACGTCCAGAAAGTGATTATTTATTAAATTGGGGTTCATAAGATGATGAGGAATAGACGGAGTAACATTATTAAATGTTTTTATTTTTTTAAAGTATTTCCACAATTTGTTAGGGAGATTTAAATTCTTATTAATATAATGTTCAAAAAACGCCGTTTTCTCTCTTTCTAAAGCCCCCGTGACCAAATTTCTTAGACTTTTATAATAATTTCTAGATGAGTCTGTCTTTTTTGAATTTGCTTTAGCGAGAGCTCTATCTCGTAGTCGCATCATGAACTGCACGGTATCTGTGAGCCACGGTTTCGGAGAGTCTGAAATTTTCTTACGTTGCAAAGGAGCATGGGAATCAAATAAATAATTAATATTTTCAGTAAATTTTTTAACTTTAGAACCAATATCCATTTCGTAAAGCTCATGCCAATTTATAGACTTCAAATCAGATTGGAATTGATGGATATTTATATCATTAAAAGACCGGGACTCGATAAAGCGGGGTAAAGCTTTATCTTTTTTTAAATGAAATGAGCATAGTATCATGGCATGATCACTAAGATTCTTATTTGGTAGCACGGTAACTTTTTTGCACCTATCGGGTATGTTTGTTATCACGAGATCTATAAGAGTGGCAGAGGTATTTGTTACTCTCGTAGCTTCACTAACAAGCTGCACAAAATTATGCTGCGAGCAAAAACTAGATAGCTCTCGAGCACTTGAAGTGTTTTGCTGTAGCATGTCAACGTTAAAATCTGTGAGCAGGCACATAAAATCACAATGTAGAAATGAGGATAGGGACTCACCTAGCGAGTTAAGAGCTGGTGTTACTTTGACCTTTTCTGGTCTATACGCCGTGCCAATTGCCATTCGAGCGCCGGGTAGGGTTAGTTCGAGCCAAAGTTGTTCCATCTCTGACTCAGGGTGTGCACGAACTCTAGCACGTATTCCTTTCTTTACATAGAAGCCTACACCTCCCCCAGTTTTCTTACGTGATCTTAGTTTAAGCGTGTAATCGGGTAATACTGGAGCTATTTTTTCATCCTTGACCCAGGTTTCATTTAGAGCTAGAATGTCGGGCTTATACATCACCACGCTTGCTTCTAACTCATCCCTACCTGTGTTTAACGACTGAACATTCAATAGACCAATAACTAAACGTTTTGATGATTTATTCATAATTGATTAAGATTTTGCTTAAATAGACACGGAAGTAGTCCTGCAGCTGAGATGAAATGTGGCCACTAAAAGAGGCTGGTTCACCCCGAACTTTAAGAAGGCTTGCATTATCCTGCTGAGTATACGCTTCGCCTCCCTTTACTTTCTTAGTCTCTTCTAGTCTCATAATCATTTTGGTATTGCAGTCCATGTAGTTTTTGCCAATCAACATGCACATTCTCAATTGAAAGATGGACTTTCAAAGATGGGTATCTTGCAACGGAACGACCTAAATTTCTAAGATTATTTTCAAAGAAACTCTAAGTTTTAGGTATAACTTTTCGAAAAAGCTATTCATTAAGCTAGCTTAGTGACATAATAAAGCTTAATTTAACAATAAAGTTAACCAGAAATTATTGTTTGCCTACGAAAATCCATAACAACGTTCGCAATCAAGAAACAGTACCTTAACCAAACCGTAACGGGTCACCCGAACCACACGCCTGTCCGCCTGTATTAACCCTACCAACCAACATTTGGGTGACAGTTGAACACTCTACAAGGATTTCACGGTCTACTGAACAACTTTTAATTAAAAAGTACCAGAAAGTCAAGGCTAATTAGATAAAAGTTTACATTGGTTTGTCCTTTTTCGAAGTAAAAGCTCTCCACCGGAACGTGACAAGCAAATGTTCCACACCTGATAAGCATTGACCATCACCTTCTAGTCATCAGTTCTGAGAGTAGGGTATAGGGCAAAGTAATATCATAATAATATTACTTTGTCTTGCGTCAATTATGGGACAACACTGAAAGCTTTCTAGGGCTAACTTGGAGGATATCTTAATCAGGAACTTGTAACCCTTTCTTGCTTTATTACAGGCGGGTTAACATAAAACGAATCAAAAATCATAATAATATCGAATGGAGTATGAAGGAACAGAGTTGTCATACCACACCCTGGAATCAAAGTGGGTGAAACGTATGATACGTTTCACCCACTTTGATTCCAGGGTGTGTATTTCCAAAGGTAGTTCAGCATTTTGTACTTGAATGCTGCAGAGATGAGTCATCATCATCATCATCGTCATCTCAGCTGTAGGAATAGGTACTGTCCATGTAAACTCCCTCATGATCTCTAAGATCATGATGGAATTGTTGCCATTTTCGCGCATAGCAGGCAGGATGGCGAGCGCAGTACGGGACGTTGATATACGGGAGGATGCCGCTGCACGTCTTTCGGAGGTATCCCTTGACAAATTCTTACCGCATCCACGGGAAAGAGAGGACAGACAACATTAACCGGTCGGCACTCCACAGTAATAGATGAGTGAGTCTACTTAATTACTACTATGCCGATTATTCTCAGTTAAATGGGCCGTGATAGCTTAATTAAAGGCTAAAGAACAGTTATAATTACGGTGCAGACGTTGACTGCGGTCTAATTCGACTAACTTAGAATACTAGAAATTTTCTAGCATCACCTTTACAATTCTGCCCTCCTTATCATAAACGCAATAACTCGATTTTTGGGGCCTACAGAGTTATATACATATTCGTGATCAGCAAATTTTGCTATAATATTTGTAGAATATTACAGCACCAGACTTGACAAGCCAAATCCTTCGTTGAACTCATTTGAATGTTTCATTGTGCTTATTGATTCATCGTACATTGAAACTACGCACGTATAGATTTGGATATAGCCGTGGGGTGCCGGCAGTAGAATGTTGCCCCTTCTCTAATGCCCGTGGATGCAGTAAGAGCCTGCTAAGAGATACCTCTCGAATATGGGCAGCAGCGTCTTTCCGTGTATCAACATCCCGAACTGCCCTCGCCAACCCGCCTGCCAAGCGTGGTAAGTATGGCAACTAACCCTCATGGAGATCCATGAGGGAGGCCTGTGTTTAGTAGTCGACGTTTTACGGCTGATATGATGATGAATGAATGATATATTTGAGTAATAACTTATCATCATCGAAATAACGCAATATGATACTCGTAATTAGAAGCCTTGTCGAACCAGATGGCCAATATCACTATCACAACATTTCAATCTGTTCGCGACAAACTCAAAAACTACTAAACTATTTTCGCTAATAGACAAAGTGTTTCAAGAGGTAGGTTTTAAATCTATTGTTTGGTATAAGTTGGCTGAACTAAGACGTTTGTTGAAGCTGTCGGAAAAAATCGTGACAAAATCCAACAAGAAACTGCTCTGGCGTGCGTCGCCGTCGCGTCAACCATTGAAGTTATGTATGTGGAAGTGATGTTAAGATTAATTGTTTCTCAATAATAGATCTATATTATAATATTATTCAATTGATAACAGTATTTCATAGTATACAAGCATTGGTACGGGGGTACTAGAAAAGGGGGCGAAGGTTTCCGAAAAATGCCATTTTTTCTGTGGTGACCTTTTGAGGTCACAATAACTCCCGTCCCTGTGACCTTAGGGTCACCAAAATCAATCAGAACCCTTCTCTGATTAAGACAGTGCTAAGAAAAAAGGTTTCAAGTATATCGGTCAACGTGTACGTATGTAATCGTGTAATGCACAGACAGAAAGACAGCGCAATGCAAAATACTTTTGATGCAAATAACTACATTCACGGGCATGAGAGGAGGGGTAACATACTACTGCCGCAACTCCACGGCAACGATGATCCGATTTGAATCAAAGCGTTCAATTAAGGCGCAGTCCCACGACGCAGATTTGTATCCACACGCGAGATGCATGGCTCACGATCCGTTTTATCGAATGCATCAATACTCATTCAGTGTTTAATGCTCAACCGGTAAATAGTTGCTACTGGTAAACATTTAAAGGTACCGTTTCAATGCGAACTGTGCTGAACCAGATCTTAAGACGATGTATTGGCGATATTGGCTTCGGGGATTTCAACTTTTTTCAGCCTTTTTTAAACTTTCGAGATCACGACACATTACTAACACACATAATTTAAACCGGTATGTATCGCGTTCATCATCATTTCAGCCGTTAAACGCTGAACGAAAAGACGCTGCTGCCCATTTTCCGGAGGTATACCCTAGCAGGCTCTTTCTGCATCCACCAAACCACATGAAATTAGGGGCAAAATTCTACTGCCGGCAGCCTACGGCAATATTACTACTATATCGCTTTATCTACCTTTTTTTACCTTTAAATTAATGCCCCATTATCACGCAGAGCCACATTGATTCGAAAATATAAATGCCATTTATTCCCTATCCCGTGGGAATTTTGAAAAATCCCTTCTTAGTGCACCTCTTGGAAGCTCAAGGTACGAGTATATGTGTGCCAAATTTCAAGTCATTAGCTTCAGTGGTTTAGGCTGTACGTTGATATATCAGTCAGTCAGTCAGTGAGTCAGTCAGGACTTTGAATTATATATGTATATATATATATGTATATATAGTATTGAAGCATTTTGCTTCCATTGTCCATCTTCAAGAGGTAGTCCTTGGCAGATTCTTACTGTATCCACGAGCAAGACAAGAGGGGCAACATTCTACTACCAGTACGACAATCGCAATCACGGTGATCGCATAAATCTGCCCGCAAATGAAACTGCAACCTTACGCCACCCAGAACGCAAACTAACAAACTTAGCGTAAATTGCCATAGCTATTTGCCCTGATACTGTAGTCCCGTTCGCATTTAGATTCAATTTCCCGATTTCGTATCGTATGTGTACACTAAAGTTCTCATCGAAAGAATCGTGACTACTGGATCCAAGGGAGCTGGCAGGAAATCAAATCTAATTTACTTAATTCGCTCGCCAGTAGCTCGCGTAAAGCGGGTTATGTTAAAGTTTGCACAGTAAGGCTGTTATGGATGTGACGCTAAGTGAACGTCATATTAGGCTGTATTAAATTCTTAAACCCGTCCTGTGGGGTGCCGACACTAGAATGTTACCCTCACGCCCATGGATGCAGTAAGAGCCTGCTAAGGGATATCTCCAGAAGATGGGCAGCAGCGTCTTTATGTGTTTAAACATCCTGTACTGCGCTCGCCAGCCTGCATGGCAAGCGTGGTGAGAATGGAAGCCTCTGAAAGAGATCCATGAGGGAGGCCTGTGTTCAATACAGGACGTTTTAATGAACTGAGATTATGATGACATTTTTTAAAGGAACTGGGAAACTAGAGGCTTGTCTAGTTCTGGCCTGATGTAGTCTTACAACTTTATGAACTAAACTTAATTCACTTTTGTTTCATCATCTCTACTGTAGGACGTCCACTGCTGGACATTGCTGCCATACTTACCACGATTTGCGGGTAGGCTTGCGAGCGCAGTACGGGATGTTGATACCCGGAAAGACGCTGCAGTCCATATTCTGGAGGTATCCCTTGGCAGATTCTTACTGCGTCCACGGGCGAGAAAGAAGAGGTAACATTCTACTGCCGGCACTCTACGACTACATTCTACTGCTGGCATCCCACGGAATTATTTTTTACTTATTTATTTCTGTTTTATTACTTATTTTTTTACTTGTTAGTCACTGGACAGGTTTCTCATTCTGTTCATGTCATTCAAAGCATCATTATTGCAGGGTCGTTTGCCGGCTAATTTGGAACAGTCTAGCTCTTCTTTAAGTAGACCTTATAATGATGTTACCCAACTTAAGGCCACGTATGCTTGACCATCAACGAAGAACTTCGACCCAAAGTATACAACGGCATGTTCGACAGTACTCTTCCTAACTAGTCCGCCATCTTGAGTATACCGCCATGTTGGATTTAGAGTAATTCAATTTTCAGTTTTCAGAGTTATTTAATTTTGCGAGTAACTCTCAGCAAACCTTTTTATTTGATATCCATATTATTATGAGTACATTATGGGTATTCTGCCATATTGGATTTAGAGTAACTTTTTTTAATTTTTCAAATTATTCTAAGCAAGGCCTTTCATTTGATACCCATATTGTAGAAGTGCATTAAGAATAACCAGTCCGCTATCTTGGGTGTTCCGCCATGTTGGAATCAGAGTGATGTCACATAGCTGACCATGCATTTTCATCCAAACAAAACGTTTATACAACATTTCAACTTCAAAATTGAGTTGAAAGATTCCACTTGAACAAATATGGTTACATACATATGTACATGGCAAGTTAAATAAAAGCTTTTAAATACATACATACATGATAAGCTAAATAAAAGCTTGTAAAATACACCATTTCTTATTTTACAAGCTTTTATTTAGCACCCACAGGGTGCATTACACAGGTTACATTACTTAGGTAATGCATATAAGTTCCAAGCACTGCAAGATTCTGTACAGCATGAATTCCAGGTGCTACGCCGTATAACACATTTATACATGACTGTATACCCATCTTTTCACGAAAAAATGGTTGGTGATGGAAAACTTATCCATTAATACTCCGAAATCTTTGAAATCGCGTTTTCTTCAAAACTGTCTCTGTTTTAATGTTTGATGGTTTTCCTGAGATATGCAAATTCACCCTAATCTGTGGTATCAGTATTCAAGACAGGGGTACAACGTAGATGAAAGGTAAACACGGATTTGATTTAGCAGGATTGAAACACGACTTACAAAAAACTTTTATTACTACCGAAAATGTAACTGACGACCTCTGTGGCGAGGCGGGAGAAGGTTCGCCTGCGGCGCAAGAGTTTGCGGGTTGATTCCCGCCTCGAGACAAATGTCTGTAGCACATATCTATATAAGTAGTACTTATAACGTATATCAGTCATATACGTAATAAGTACTACATATAGTCAGTCAGGGGGCGAAGGCCTCAAAAGGTTACCAAATGTCAAAAATGGCAATTTTGGGTTTTTGGACGTTTTCGGCCATTTAAAGACTTTTATTTTTTTGTGACCTTTTGAGATCACAATAACTCCGGTCTCTGTGACCTTAGGGTCACCAAAATCAATCAGTCCCCTTCTCTCATTAAGACGGTGCTAACAAAAAAGGTTTCATGTAAATCGTTTGGTTCGGTTGTAATCGTCAAATACACAGACAGACAGACAGTGCTATGGATATTATACCTAAATTACACGTCAACTATGCAAAATCTCGCATTGTTGCATAGAGACATAACATACTGTGCAAAAATCGCTGCAAAGTAATTTCTCTAAACTAAAGCTGTATATCCACTGGAGCGGAGAAGAGAGGGGGGAAGCGGAGCTGTGTCAATATTCATCATCATCATCATAAATTTTCCGGAGGTTTCCCTTGGCAGACTAGTACTGCCTCCAGGGGCATGAGTGAAATATTCGACTGCCCCACGGCTCCCCTTCAGTGGGCATAGATTTAAGGACTAGACAAAAAATCATACATATAGGGCGGAGATTAAATTCGAAGCGGGAAAGTGAAGTAGAGCAGGGGGGCGACGCAGGGAAATGGAGTTACGCAAAACAGATCGTCCACCGCCATCCGCTTTCCTCTCAGCCACAACTCCGCTTCGCATATACCCTCGCCATGCTCATCTTCCTCGTTCCGCCTCAATTCTATTAACTTTCAATTTCTAAGTTACTTAATAGGGACGTGTGGAGGGATTTAGGGGAGGCCTTTGCCCAGCAGTGGTACAATATAGGCTGAGGAAAAAAAAAGTTTTCTTATTGTAAACAACAACGTGTAGTAAGTAACCTTTCTTTATATTATTAAAACACATTTATCCGGGTAATATCGCGTAAAATTACCTTTTTTTTTTTATCGTCTGTTTATAGGTAAAAAAGTAACTTATATCTTTAATATGACGACCTCTGTGGGGCAGCGGGCGAAGGTCCGCCTGCGACGCAAGAGGTTGCGGGTTCGATTCCCGCCTCTGAACCAATGTCTGTATGATCTGCAGATATTTGTTCAGGGTGTTCTGGGTGTTTTTCTATATATATAATAAAAAATATCTATCTATGTAGTATAATGTATTAAGTATGTCAGTCATCTAGTACCCATAACACAAGCTCTGCTTAGCTTGAGGCTAGATGATTCTGTGTGAATTGTCCAGCATTATTTATTTATTTATTTATTTTATTTTAATATCACTACATGTATATGTGTACATAATAGGTACTAGTTTTTACAGCCCGGTTTCGTTATATACTAAGGTACCACTGAAAACAAGCGCAGTGTTTAACACAGCGTACGAGTTGGCGACCGATTTATGTCTTTTGATAGTTTGTTTTTACTATGTTATTTTGTTTGTATTTTTGTTTTGAGACATAAATAAATATTTTTTTACATATTTTTTTCTTTTTATTGTGTTATTTTACAAGCATCGGTCCGCAACAATGGACAAGCACATTCCGCAACTCCGCTCCGTATTACTTTAGTGGACGCACAGCCTACAAGTCGTGAGTTTCTGAGTGTACTTCACCATCAGGGACTGAACATAACGAGAGAGGTAATAATGTAAAAGTTTTTTAGCGCTAAGTAAAACTAATTTGCTCCTTTTTACTGGCGAAAATAATTTGAAATTCTTTATTGTTAGCGGTCGTAAAACGTACAAAAGTATTATAACTTACTGAGAGCTAATTTTGGGTAATAATTCTGGCTGAAGGGCTTTTAGGTTTTGACGGTAATCGAAAGAGGTTGAAGTCAATAAAATTTTAACTTTTAAGTAAGTTAATATTAGAATATACCTTCTATTTGGCCTATAACATAAAAAGTAAGGCCTTTACATCTATTATAGATGATTTATACAGCGTTAGCAACTAGTATTTATGCTGGCCAGGACGCTGGTGTGCCTGGGACATTCTTAGATGGATGAGGCTTTCCCATCTCCTATACCATCCTCTCAGCTTAGTCGGCTGATAGTCAGAAAAAAGAACAAGTCAATACGTCTGAAGCTTAGCCACGTAAATTCATTTTCTCATACATTTTATAAGAATGGCTATTTTGATGGCATTTTGAGGCCTTTGTTAAACAGTGTATGCGCATCAGTCCTACGGCTGAGATGATGTGATTTTTTTAATAATACAATACAATTAGCCATAAGTGTCCCACTGCTGGGCAAAGGCCTCCCCTCCAACTCTCCATGCATCCCGATCCACCGACTGCTGTTATGCTGTTATGCCGGTACGCATAGACCGTATACGTAATACAGCACTGCGCGATAAATCCAAAACTCAAATAATCGCCGTCGCTCAAAAAGTTGCAAAATTTAAATGGAGCAGGGCTGGTCATGTTTGTCTAATGCTCGAAGACCTGTGGGCAAAGATCACCACTTAGTGGAGCCCCAACACGGTGAGGCGCCGCGGCAGACCGAAGAAGCGATGGCGTGACGATTTTTTTAATATTAAATCAAATCATTTATTTATTAAAACCTTAACACCATGACACATTTACGGTAACTATCAAGTATGATTAAAGTAAGTTATTGCGTAACTTATATGACAATAAAAAAATCTATCTATTTTATAAGCAAAGCTGATAAAATGAAATCTCGATGTCTGATATAAATATGTATGTATGTACATACATGTAATGTTTTATAAAATAATGTTTTCCATGAATTCAATCAATAATCTTTCATTCATTTTATATTTTTATAAAATTTTATATTTTGCATTTCATCCAATTTTATAGCAAAAGCTTTAATGTTAATTTTAGATAGTGTAGGATTAATACTCCAGAATTATTTATTATTTTTATTTTTAACTGGTTTCATATGTTTGAAGATTATATCTTTACTAATATTATTATTTATTTATTTAATATTACAAAAGAAGAAAGATTTTTGTATTGTGTAGGTATGTTTGTAACGAAGAAGCTAAAACACTTCTGAATCGATATTTAAAATTCTTTCATTTTTAGAATGCTACATTATCCTTGAGTAACAAAGTCTATTTTTTATCCCCGTATTCCCATGGGAACGGGAACGACGCGGTCGAAACCGCAGACTGCGTCTAGTTTATAATAGGTGGCAAAATAGTCATACGACTGCGTCTCTGGTGGTTACAGTAGGGCGATGGAAAAGTGGCTAATGAAACTGCTCGCCTGCATGACTTCTGTATTCTGCACATTGGTGCATTCTGGAACAATCGTTGTAGTAACGTGGAATCTACGTTGAAACGTAAAAGTTAAAAATAAAAACAGTTGGATATTTCCAGAAGTGTAAAATTTTATTCCATCAGCTACAATATTTTCACCATTCTTAATAATTACAAGATTAAGAATGGTGTTGTATTTTGTTAGTCATAAAAACATCCATGCAAATGACGAGTATGTTTGTTGACATACTCGCCACGCTTAGCAGGCGGGTTGGCAAGCGCAGTAAGGGATGCTGACACACGAAAAGACGCCACTGCCCGTCTTCCATGGGGAATCCCTTGGCAGATTCTTACTGCATCCACGGGCGACATTCTACTGCCGGCACCCCGCGGCAAATTTTATTACATCAGTTATATTCCGCATTTTCCCATTAATCGCTTCTATTTACATAATCTTAAAGCAAATGGCACATTAACAAAAGTATAAAACGTTGGTGTTGGGTTTTGTTAGTCATAAAAGCTTCAATAGAATTAGCGACTTAGCTGTTATAATACGTTTAGGTTATTTAATTGCAAAATAAACTACTAGTAACGAAAAAACTCATCATTATCATTATCAGCTCATAGTGACCCACTGCTAAGCATAAGCCTACTTCGCTAACCAAAAAACAGCTATCAAACCATTAGTTGTTAATTTATTTATTTACGGGCGTACGGCAAAGAAATCACGATAAAATTAATGATCATCACCATCATCATCGCAGCCGTAATACGTTCACTGTAAGACAAATACCTCCCTCATGGATCTCAGAATACATTTGCGTCTGTCTGTCTGTCCATCTGTTGGTCTGTCTAGACTCTTTAACTAAAGATTTTGTAGAGGTATCGTGCCGTGGGTTGCCGGCAGTAGAATATTACTCCTTCTTTCATGCCCGTGGATGCAGCAAGAGCCTGCTAAGGGATACCTCCGGAAGATGAGCAGCAGCGTCCTTCCGTGTAATAAAATCCCATACTGCGCTTGCCAACCCGCCTGCCAAGCGTGGTGAGTATGGCAATTACCCCTCATGGAGATCTATGAGGCAGGTCTGTGTTCAGTAGTGGACGTTTTACGGCTGAAATAATGATGACGATGATTGAGTTGAAATTAAAACTATACACACAAATCTACAGAAAATCTACAGGAAATCGATGTTATGCAACCCTAAGCGCGGTTATAAATTGGATGGGTGACCAAAATCGTTTCGTGCATTTGAAAACTTCCTAAATCAGATCAGTTTATTTATAATAATTATTATGTTCATACATACCAACGGAACCCTCAGTGGGCGAATCCAGCTCGCACTTGTCCGGTTTTATTTAGTTTTTAAACTATCTATAGGTATTATCTATATAATATACCTTCATTTAATTTTTCACAAAATATTAAGAAATTTATAAACCTTATGTGGGTAGGTGATTATGTGATAATGATGATGATGATGATCCTCCCAGCCTATTTCTGCTACGGCAACATCATCATTCATCATTTCAGCCATAAAACGTCCACTGATGAACACAGGCCTTCCTCATGGGTCTCCATGACGGGTAGTTGCTATTCTCACCACGCTTGGCAGGCGGGTTGGTGAGCGCAGTATGGGCTGTTGATACACGGATAGACGCTGCTGCTTATCTTCCGGAGGTATTCCTTAGCAAGCTCTTACTGCATCCATGGGCATGAGAGGAGGGGTATCATTCTACTGCTGGCACCCCACGGCGGCAACATCGTTTCTGCTAAATTAAATTAATTATCTATTAAATAAAGTTGTCTGGGTTATATGCAAGGTTCCAAATATGTGATTTAAGATTACTTATTTTTTTAAATACGACCTTAACTTACTTCAGTGAGTTAGCTTACGTGATTAAAGTACAACAATCTAATAAAAACACAAAAAAATCCAAAGATCGTCGTCACTCCGGATTTCCTTTATTGCATGCTGTCACATCGCTGATTTTCAGAAGAAAAAGGTACCTATTCAGAAAAGACAGCATATCTAGCTATAAAATCGGCCAAGTCCGTGTTGAACTCGCGGGTTTCATACCATTGTTCAATCTTCATCAGTTTGTTGTATGGATTATATATATATTTTCTGGTTTTTTTATTTGTTGTTATAGGGGCAACATAAATTCATCATCTGTGAAAATTTGAACTGTCTAGCTATCACGGCTCATGAGATACAGCCCAGTGACAGACAGACAGACAGCGGGGTCTTAGTGATAGGGTCCCGCTTTTAACCTTTGGGTACGAAACCCTAAAAAGACAGCATTGAGCCCTATAAACTTTCACACAGAAGTTGCTAGAACCATAAACAGTTTGCTTTTAGTCTTCGCAGTCTTGTTTCCTGCGAATTGCGACAAAGTAAGCTAAAAGTTGATAAAGAGCAAGTCAGCTTCTAACTTAAAATGCTGTTAGTTGTTTTAAAAAGTCAGGAAAGTAGCTTCAGCTTATTCGCCTCTTGAGACTAAAAAACTAGAATGGAAGTTTTAATAAGGAGAATTATTTTTCTTGTTTTATAGCTGTTGTGAAAGCTTTGTCCATAAAAAATTTAAAAGTTAAAATAGGTATTATTTTGTTTCTGATGATGATGTTCTATTCTGGTGCTCTTCTTCGTTTCTTTAATAATTAGTTGTTAACGTACTTACCGGGGTCATGTGTTGGCATCTTTAAGTTCAGATGGAATTAGATTATAACATACTTTTTTAAAACCTTTTGGAATAATTTTGTAGTTAATTGACCTTTCACGTAAGTTTATAAATATCTGCTGGGCGCGGCTTTGCCTGCGTTTATTTTCTAATATATTATTGCCCAGCAGTGGGACAAAATAGTAAAAAAACAAATAAATGGTTAAGTACTACATAACAGATCAGCTATCTACCAGCGAAAGTTTGTTTATAATGTGAAAATTCAAAACATACCTTGACCTTATTAGATACATAGGAAAACCTTAAAAAATATAATTTTTAGTAAAACTATGCTGAATGGATAACCATAACATAAGCTCTGATTGCTTTGGGGCTCGATGTATTTGATATTTTATATCTAGAGGTATAATCAAATATTAATTTAGTAAAAAATTTCGACTAACCCGTCATTGGGTTCCGAAACTTGGTTAGATAAAGCACTTCCGGCTTTAGGAACAATTTGACCGACGTAGGTTCAAAACCCAAAATTTGATTAAAGGTTTTTTATTTTCTAGAAATTAAAGAGCCATCTCGCAGTAGAACTTAGATTCCTTAGCCCTGTTGCCTATTTCCCGTAAAGATGATAAAATATCACAGTAGATTAATATCTTAGTATTATGGCCTTTGCATCTATTAAACATGATTTATGCAGCGTCAGCAACTGGTAATCATGCTGTACGGGATGCTGCAGTGCCTGGCACATTGTTTGATGGATTAGGCTTGCCCAGCACCTATACCATCCACTCAGCTTAGTCAGCTGTTAGTCAGAGGAAATAACAGGTTAATACGTCTGAAGCTAACTAAGCCGCGGGCTTCCTCACGATGTTTCCTTCACCGTTATGCACGTGTTAAATGTGAACTTACACTTTTTCAAGAAAGAAAAATCCATTGGTTCACGGCCGGCATCGAACCCACGACAGTAGAGTTATTAATATATTAATAACTGTTAAAATTACGTTGGATTCAATATTTTTGTGTAAATTTTATGATATTTTATCTATTGCGATAATTTATCCCTTCCTCGAGAATTAGGCCCCTGTACGACAATGTTGCCAAAGCACAATAATTACAAGGTCACTTGCGGCAATATTATGAGTCAGTTCATGATAGTCGTAATTATTTCCAAATTATACCTATTTATGTATGTGAATTGTATACGGTCTGTTGATCGCGCTCTAATAAAGTAATCATTTTAATAAATAGTTGGGGGTTCTTGTTCACAATTACTTGCATGTTCTAATATAAATTGTCGTTTTTGCAACACAATTTAACCACAGTGTCTCAATTTGTGCGCTTCGACAGGAAACGCTAATAATTTATTTAGCAGACATATAATACCTAGATTTTATTAAGTTTGATTGCTAATTTTATAGTGCTTGCACCCTTTATAGACAGCTACTGAATCATTTATTTGTTTACCAAATATCTGATTGGTTTTGTTATTTATGTTAAATAAGTTAGTTCAAGTAAGTTGTTCTCTTACATCTACATTATCTAAAGATACTTTCTATTTCCATTGTCTCACCAGTGCTAATTTGTGAAGTATCTTCTTTAGTACGTAAAAAAAGCCTAGAAGCAATAAATGCATACATAAAAGGGAAACAAATAGCATCGTTAAACACCTACAATGGAAATAGACACGTAATAACTTCTGCCATCACCCCTACGTGCCCTGAACTTCTGTTAAACAAACATTGGCGACTTTCTCACATCGCCTCCTATAAAACTCAAATAAATCGGACGCCACCATTTCAGCTTCTCGGCATCTGAATTCCCGTAAAACTAAAATTAATCCACTGAGATTCTCGAAACACATCAAATACGAGTGACGACTCAAAAAGTATTCTGTGACATACTCGACAACTTATTCCTGCCAATGTCCTGTGCTTTTCAATCCGCGTAGGAGTTATTTTTGAGTCTTATGCGTGTAACAATAGAGTTTGAATTAGCCGTAATTTTGTTGAAGACAGGTAGTTTTAGGGTGGTTTCATAAAGATGTCACTCATTCAAAGTTTAATGATCGACCTAATAGCGTTTCTAAAGCAGTTCCCAAAATCCTTGAAACGTGACTCGGGCGTCAACAAATTTAAAAATGAATCCGTCGGATTATTTTATAATACTCTTGATATCTCTTTGAACTTGTTCCATTTGTTACGATAGCTTGATTGCTCCTGATTTGTTAGGCCTGCTCACATGTTTATGGCGTGGGCCATGTTCCTTATATTGCTCATTCGTTGAATTCCCATAGCCTATGTGATTAGTAAAAGAACCAAGCCACATGGATTTTAACTGCATGTATTGGTTTTCTTAAAAAAACTTCTTACCAAAGTTGTAGTAGAGATTTCTGTAAAGAGTTGTGAACAGTACTACCACCTTACCTATTCTTGGCGCCAGGCAGCAATGTCTGCATTGCTGTGTTCCAGTTTATAGGGTAAGGGGGCCGATGAAATTACGGACACATGAGACCTTACAACTCTATGTCTCGTTAGTCACGTGCTTAGTAAACGTGGGCACCGCGGTATTGCAGTTGTAACAGGTAGAGGTTACAGCTTAACATCATTTGGGCTTTAGGTAAATAAATTAAGAATAAGCTTGATAATTAATAATGCTGCACATTATACACAGCTCCAACTAAAGTTAAGTGACATTGTGACCATTATGCCAGTTAATTGACAGAATACTTAAAAATACATTATTTTGTTAATACATAGTTATCATAAATAGATAATAACCAGATCCGGGATAAATATCTGCCGAACAATTACAAACATATGCCACGTCGTGGGAATCGAACCCGCTACGTTATACGCAGTCTATATAGACCAACCGAGCACACCATCAAAATTAAAACAGAACAAAGTATTTGTAACCAAAGAATATCATCATCATCATGATTTCAGCCGTAAAACGTCCACTCCTGAACACGGTTAGCGAGCGCAGTACGGGGTGCTGAGAAACGGAATGACGCTGCTGCCCATCTTCCAGAGGTATCATTTAGCAAGGTCTTACTGCATCCACGGGCATCAGAGGCGGAGTAAAATTCTACTGCCGGCACCCCACGGCCAATTAATGTTACATGCACTAAAAATGTAAGAATACAAAATTAATCTTAGACGAAATCAGCCCTTAAGTAAGCATTTTATGCTATAGAGTAAACTATATTGTCCGAAATGTTAATTATGAATGAATAATTCAAACATAACTTGCAATGGAGCAACTATTTTCATTATTTGTATTTATTAACATATTGGTCAAGGTATATTATGAAATAGTTCACTACATTTATTAAACCCAGTTATAAGGCAGAAGGCGGTGGGCAGAAGAAAGTTTATAAAAATAACGAATTCAATTGAAATATCTTTGTTTCCTATCAATGTTTTCCAAAAGAAATTAAGCTATAACGTCAAAGCAGACGCGAAGCTGGGCGCCGCAGGTAGCTAGGGATATAACACATTTTACAACTAGTAGAGAAGACATCGACAGAGTAACAAGTTGAAACAGTAATGCAACTAGCAGTGGCTAGTTGCACTCGTTTTTGCGTTGCTTCACAGTCAGAGGCGTCTAGGAGCTTTATTTTACAAGCTTTTATTTAGCTTGCCCTGTATAAATGTATGTATGTATGGATGTATGTATGTGAATTTTGTTCGCGGAATCTTGCAACTCAATTTTGTAGCAGATAACTTCAACCAATTGAGCTGAAATTTGTATACATGTTTTCTTTGGATGACAATGCATGTTCAGCTATGTCACGTCACTCTGAATCCAACATGGCGGAACACCCAAGATGACGAACTACTTATCTTTAACGTACTCCTATAATATGGATATCAACTAAATAAAATAATAAATAATGCTGGACAAATCACACAGCATCAATGAAAGGGCAAGTTGCAAGATTCCGCGAACAAACATAGTTACATACATACATACAGGGCAAGCTAAAGAAAAGCTTGTAAGAAGCTTGTCGCGGGATTTAAGCAGGTACTCGTGTTTACATTGTTTGAAAAAAAAAACAATTAGCTCAAGTTACAAGTACACAGGTTAATCTCGCGACATGCTTTTTTATCACATAAATTGTGCAAAGACGTTTTAAGTCGACATTAAACTTTAAGAGAGCCCAATCCAACTTACTTTTCATACAACGCTCGTACGTGGGTGTGGCGTCGTAATAGGATATATGGAATATATCTAGGTTTCTATCCAAACAAAAAATCAAAATTTGGAGAAACCAATTCAGTATAAAATTTGTTTTTCCAAATTTAGATTTTTTGTTTGGATATAAACCTACTCGTAGATATAGTGCACAAGATACCTATTAGATCAAAAGTTTCATAGAAAGATCAATTACGACGCCACACCCACGTCTGAGCGGTTGTATGAAAAGTAAGTTGGATTGGGCCCTCTTAATGGAAAATATTTATTATATTGTTTTAGTACGTTTTAATAAAAGCTTGTTTATTAAAAAAGTTTTTTTACTTTTAATTTATTTTAATTCGCTCGCCTGTGACCCGTATTATTTTTTGATCCTGCTTCATCATCATTTCAGCCGTAAAACATTTACTTCTGAACACAGGCCTCCCCAAGGATCTCCATAAGGGGTAGTTGTTGTACTCACCACGCTTGGCAGGCGGGATGGCGAGCCCAGCACAATAATTTTAGAAGAGTAGGAATTGAGATACTTATAAGGTTTTACTACGTCTCCCGGTTTTATGACGCACGTAGACAATCTAATAGTTACTATCCCACTCCAACGGGAACCCACCACGATACCAATAACAGTTCTAAAGTTATTGTATGTAATATTTGTTTAAAGCCTTTTTTCGGTGCTTTAAATAAAAATAAGTTGGCGACTGTACCTTACGGTGAGAGTAGGGATGGCCGAACGTTAGCTTTTATAGTTATTTTTTGGTGTTTACTTAAAATAATAGTAGTATAAATTCATCTTTATAGTGTTTTTTACATTTAACTTTGTTAGAATATGCTACAGGTTATACGCAACTTTGCCTAGCCTTGGGGTGCCGGCAATATAATTTGGCTCGCCTCTCTTGCCCGTGGATGCAGTAAGAATATGCCAAGGGATGACTACGGAATATAAATAAATAAATAAATAATGCTGGACAAATCACACAGCATCATCTAGCCCCAAGATAAGCAGAGCTTGTGTTATGGGTACTAGATGACTGATATACTTAATACATTATACTACATAGATAGATATTTTTATTATATATAGAAAAACACCCAGAACACCCTGAACAAATATCTGCAGATCGTGCAGACATTTGTCCCGAGGCGGGAATCGAACCCGCAACCCCTTGCATCGCAGGCGGACCTTCGCCCGCTGCGCCACAGAGCTCGTCTATGGAAATGGTATATGGAAAGCTTCTTTACGTATATCAATATCCCGTACTGCGCTCACCCATCCGCCTGTCAAGCGTGGCAAGAATGGCAACAAACCCCTCATGAGCGTTACTTGGAGATACATAAAGAAGGTTTACGTGGACTTTATGTCCACGTAATAGACGTGGACATAAAGGTCCACGTCTCAGACGTCCACGTCTCAGACGTGGACGTCCCACGGCTGAGATGATGATGATGAATACATTTGCGTATTCCTAAAAAGCTTTAAGGCGGATTAAACTTTTACGACAGGACTAGTAAATGCAGCTGCTGCCGAAAATGTTACAGCAAATAAAATATAATACAATCCCGGATAAGTGTTAAGCAGATGCTTAGTTATATTTAAAGATATTTTACACAATGAATACAGTTTTCTGTCTCCTTGACGACCTCTGTGGCTTGTTCCTGTTGGCCTTTATAGCCGGGTTGTCACAGGAGCATGCGGGTTCGCAACCGCGGAACTAATGTATTAACTTCGACGAGCTCTGTGGCGCAGCGGGCAAAGGTCCGCCTGCGACGCAAGGGGTTGCGGGTTCGATTCCCGCCTCGGGACAAATGTCTGTACGATCTGCAGATATTTGTTCAGGGTGTTCAGGGTGTTTTTCTATATAGTATAATAAAAATATCTGTCTATGTAGTATAATGTATTAAGTATATCAGTCATCTAGTACCCATAACACAAGTTCTGCTTAGCTTGGGGCTAGATTTTGCTGTGTGATTTGTCCAGCATTATAAAAAAAAATATATAAAATTATATAAAAAACTGCAGATCATCATTTTCATCATTTCAGCCGTAAAACGTCCACTACTGAACACAGGCCTTCCTCATTGATCTCCATGAGAGGTAGTTGTCATACTCACCACGCTTGGCGGGCGGCTTGGCAAGCGCAGTACGGGTTGTTGATACACGGAAAGACGCTTTTGCTCATCTTCCGGAGGTATCCCTTAGCAGGCTCTTACTGCATCCCCGGTATAAGAGGAGGGGTATAATTCTACTGCCGGCGCCCCACGGTAAAACTGCAGATATTGGTCCTATATAATTTAATGCTGAACAGTTCACACAGCATCATCTAGCCCCAAGCCAAGTGCTTGTGTACTAGATGACTGATATTCTTAATACATTATACTGCATAGATACATACATATATGTATATTCTTTTTATAGAAAAACATCCAGAACACCCTTAACAAATATCTGCAGATCGTACAGACAAGCGGACCTTCGCCAGTTGCGCCACGTAACAGGTATTCTACTATATGATGCATTTTCCCCAAATTGAAATTAACTCCAAACTATTTATAGAGGTATTTGAAAGTAATCAATTAACGCTGCTCAGATTTATGCAAAATTTATCAAGTCGTCTTAAACAAAATACCTGAATTAACAAATTGGATACATCAAGTAAAGCTGCGCGCAGTACCTAGTAAAGAATAAGTTAAATGTATAAGTCCTGTAATAAATGTTTTAAAATAAAACAAATACTTAGCAATGCCATACAGAAAATGACCCTGGTCTCTTTACGTATGGAATTAGTGAAGTTAAGAAGGTAATAAATGTATAATATATAAATGCATTTGCACCTTACGTTTATCACTATCGCCTTAGCTACTCATGGATTGAGGCATTTTATAGGTGTAGCAAAACGTGTAGTAATACCGAGAAAAGTATGCAAAAAGATAAATTTAGACAGAACTGAAACAAATCACAATAAGTAGAAGAAAAGAAGGAAACCAAAAAATGAGAGATCCTTAGATGTGGGATCCAGCGAGCGGGTAAGGTTAGGGTCTTAGTGTATTAATCAGGAGATAACCTGATATACTCCACAGCTGTGGACGTGGACATTCTTACGGCTGAGATGATGAAGTTTCCTGATGGTTATTTCACACTTTGTTGCCTCATCATCTTAGCCGTAGGTCGCCCACTGCTGGACAGAGGCCTCCCTAATGGATCTCCAACGACTAATCATGAGGGGTTGTTGCCATCCATGTTGTAGATCCATGAAATGAAAATGATGTATGATACCGTACTATAATGAAAAAACAATGGATGGACGACCTTTAAGTAGTAACCTTAATTTTTTGAGACGCAAATAAATATTTTCTTTTCTATTCATCTATTCTCGCTTGCCTCGGCGTCTTCACCCGTTCTCTGGCACCGACTGTGTGATATCAGGGCCCACCTATCCTGATGCTTGAGATTCACATGTTTTGTCTAGTTCCGTTGGACTTGCTGAGCAAGCGAGGTCCCTCGAAGACCAGGAGGGACAGTAAAGGTTAGAATAATATAGATAACTATTTCACACACCACTGCTTGTAGAATATGTATGTATTACTACACTTTTGTTTGCTCTTGTATAACGATACTAAATTTATGACTAAGGAATCGCTGGACGAGTAAAAATTATAAAGATTCCACAATTTATTGCCCTCCGACGCTCATAATCCTCTTACCGTCGAACAACTTATTAAATGCGGGCCAAATACTAATATATTTTCTCATTCCCATCGCGTGTTCAATTTGTTATATTAAGCATGTACCTAGTTAGAGCTCACAGCTAAACACCTTTGAAACTAGTGTAGGTGATTCATACAGCCTCATCATTTCAGCCATAAAACGTCCACTGATGAACACAGGCCTCCCTCATGGATCTGCATGAGGGGTAGTTGCCATACTCACCACGCTTGGCAGGCGGGTTGGTGAGCGCAGTATGGGATGTTGATACACGGATAGACGCTGCTGCCCATCTTCCGGAGGTATCACTTCGAAGGCTCTTACTGCATCCATGGGCATGAGAGGAGGGGTATCATTCTACTGCTGGCACCCCACGGCGGAAAAGCTACATAGAATAGTAAAGTTTTATAAGAAGAAGAAGACACATTTTAATTGAATAAAGCACATAAGTTAATTCGTTTGCTTTGGATAACCTTTTTCATCGTAAGATGGGCTTGCCAGCACCCATACCAATCTCTCAGTTTAGTCGGCTTCTCAGTCAGAGGAAAGGACATGCCTTCAAAAATATAAATGTGAAAATGGGAGTCAAATTCAATAATTAGAACGTCTTGGTTGTTGACTTCACCCTCAAAAGAATTGAGATCTAAATGACGCGAAGTTCTGTAGATAATCCTGAAACCTATTTAATAGAATATAGTTGTAACTTAAGATCAATTTAAGCTCACGGTTTAGTTTGGCTATTTTTTTACAACTGACATGTTACTTATATACATTTTTCAAGAAATGAAAATCCACGACCATCGGTATTAAAGTCAGGGGCACATACCACTCGGTCAATACGGCGTACCTACCAGTATTGCACAAAACCCATCAATAATATTCTGTTATCCTTCAATTAGGAGGTAGAGCGATCAGTAATCAAGCTTTGATGTTCGAGCATTTCAAGAGCTGTAAAATGCATCTGGATGATTAGTCCGTCATGAAAACATGATTACATCTCAGTTTGTTGTACGAATCTGCTAGCTTAGGCTCAACGCAATTGAGCCATTACACGTCAACGCATATTGGAGTTTTCTAAAAAGTGTTTATTTTTTTCAAAGTTCTTTACTTTTTATTAGTACAAAACAATGTTACGCTAAACACAGTTAAGGACATGCCATACAATTAATATTACAAGGACTTGACAGGTTATATCACCCATAAATGAACAAAATCATTATTTACTTGCCTAAATACCCGCCGCTTCGCATGCTTTGTTCCCGGATATAATGTAGTCTTTGATCCTGATCAACATCTATACGTGTGCAACATTTCAGCTCAATCCGTAGGCGAGTTTTTGCGTGAAAGAGTAACTAACGCCATACACCACAACCACAAACTTTCGCGTCTATATTATTAGTAGGAAACTGTTGTTCTTTCTAGGTCTGTTATAAAAACAAAGTAATTTAAATGACTGGTCAAGAAGGGAAGCTCAAAATATCATTTATTCATACATCTCTTCTTGTTCTTCTCGTGAAGAGTCAATATATTATTAAAATATATATACCCGTGAAGAGTCCTATGCTTGGTGCAATTCAAACGAAACTTCGGGAAATAATAAAGGTCATTTACACGATAAATACCCGGTTATAATAAATGTTATTAATGTGTTGTGATCTTGAAAGTTTAAAAAAGACAACAGTCAATGTAGGCCTCCATTTCTTACCATTCCTCTCGTTTTTGAGTTTTTTTGTATCTCATTTGCTTCAGCAATTCTCGTCAGTCTTCATGCTCGATCATTGAAATTTTACAATCTAGGATGACTCCGAGGTATTTTATAAAGTTAACCTTTTCGATTGGCATATATTATTTAGAGTATAAGTAAATCTGAAAGGCTTTGTTTTGCGAGTAAATGATATTTGCTGATATTTATGTACGTTTACAGTTACTGTATTTAAGGAATAATAATTAGACAAGGTATTTAAAGTATTTTGAAGGCTAATAGAGTCATGAGAAATGTTTATTTTACAAAAAATATTTTTATCTATGTATAATATATATGCATTTTATAGAAGTGGACCTAAATGAGATCCTTGTGGAATCGCAGAAGGGATTTTCACAAAATTCGAATTGAAACCACCAACCACTACGGCCTGTGCCCGTTTGGTAAGGTATGCTTTTACCCATCGTAAAAGGTCTCCATGGATGCCTAATTGTTCGAGCTTCGCGAGAAGGATGATGTGATCTATACGATCAAATATAAATTAAGGAGAGTACTAGAAATTTGTAAGCATTTTATTTTTTTTACAGGTTTCAACTTTTATGGCGAGTGGGAATGAATTACCGTGTTGCGGCTATAAAATTGTAAGTGCAGATAGTGTTCCTGTATCATTTGCATGTAATTTAACATATTACATGACTGCAACGAGAAATCGAAATTATAATTGGTCGTTAAACTGGACTAGACTGAGCTGAAAGCCTCCATTGCCACAAGTTGAAGCTGCTAACTATAAATTGACATATGTACTTATCTGTTAAATTCAGAAATATCTATATGATCTAAGACTCGTCTGCGAAGCAGCTTAGTGCTTTTTTTAACCACCGTCAAAAAAAGAGGGGTGTTATAACTTTATGATATCGGTTGAACAATTTACAAGATAATGGGGGCTAAAAGTGGGGATGAATAATAAAATGTTTCCAAATATACCCGAGGTTGGTAACCAAACGTAAAAAATTATGAGTAGAATGCAAAACTGAAAGTTATATAGAAATTGGTTTAACCGTTCATGAGATATGGGGATTAAAAGTGGGTGTTACACCCATCGACTCTACCCAATCCGCCGACCTTTGCAAATATCTAATATGAACATACTGAAGGCATTGACGTAAATGCGGAATCGAGTACACGCAGACGCAGCACCACGAGGCCTGACATCGAAGCCCATCGAAGCCGTCACACCGCGCATCACTTCGACTCTTGCATCGAGTCCGTCAACTAGTTTAATTAGCTTATAACTTTACATTACTTATAACTGTAACTATCGAAGTTTTAGTTAGAAGTATTAAATTTATTTCGGTTTTTTTTGTAAACTCCAACTCCTCCTTATAATTTGGGGGTAAACAATCGAATGTTTTCAAATATACCCAAGTGTGGTATAAAATAAAAGTGCATGACGTACATGTACACATTTTCACAAATTAAAAAACTGTAGGTACACATAAAAAAACAACGTAACCTTCGAGACTAGGTAAAGTGTCGAAAGTTAGTTATTTTTTTTTTTATTTTTTAAGCTTGTTATTTGTAAATAGCGCTAAAAGTTAGACAAACAAAATAATTAACATGACCCGCAGTAGATTCTACAAAGGATTAATGTCTCAATCGCTGGATCCCAATTGCTTTCAACACAATGACTTGAGGCGATAATTCTTTAAAGTGCCTAGTTAATGACCAGCGCTGGTCATCAAGCTAACAGTTAAAGATATTTATTAAAGACAATACGACCAATCGGAATAATCATGATCATCATCATAATCTAAGCCATAGGAGGTCCACTCGGATTCAATGTGTTTATTCTAATTTGAGGATAGTAGATAGAAGAGTCTTCCCGGGACCATGCTTGGTGCAATCCAAGCGAAATGTTAATAATATTCTATGTCGTTTTTTGCTCTGTTGAACAAGGGAAGCCTGTGTTCAGTAAGATAGTTTATTTCTTTATTTGTAACAACAAGCATATAAAACATTGATCACATTAAAAAAGACAAAAATAATACCATGCTTACAAGCCATGCTTGAGAAACAAAAAGGTCTCAATCTCAGCTTCATGTTGGCTATGTTAACCAACGCTGGTCTTCCGACTGTGCCGTTTGGTGACGTCACAGGAGGCAACGCAATGAATAAATAGAACATAGAAAATGGAGCAAAAACATTGAAAAATTCTTGTACAAATCACAAAATATAGAACAATAAATAATAAAACAACATAACTTAATAAATATAAGATTTTGAAATTACAATAAAAAACTACAATAAAACAAAAAAAAAATAAATAGTAGTGGACGTTTTACTGGTTTTACGACTGAAATGATGGTTAACGAAAAAAAGTATTTCAGTATAATATCTATACCACCCGGTACGCATAACACAAGCTCTGCTCACATTGAGGATATTAAATACTATTTATATATTTAGCTTGTTAATATTTTCATTGTAACCCAAAGTTTTAAATAAAACCGGACAAGAGCGAGTCAAAAACGCGCACCGAGGATTCCATGAAATCATACAATATAATATATGATAAGGGCAATTTGGGCGGGCCACGTCTCTAGAGCAACGGACGGGCGCTGGAGCGAACGCATCCTGCATTGGTACCCGCGAGACACTACTCGCTCACGAGGTAGGCCGCGGAGACGTTGGTGCGATGACGTGATAGAGATGGCAGGACCAACATGGACCCGTTTGGCTCAAGACCGCCACGAATGGAATCGCATGGAGGAGGCCTACACCCAACTATGGGTGCCCAAATGACTCGGCTGCAAGGCTACGAATTTAAATTTTAATGTTTTATCTTTTTTTTAATGTTTTAATTTTATATATTTTAATTTTGTCATTGGGAATAAAGGCTTTATTATTATTATTATTATTAAGGGCAATTTTGTAAATTGAACATTTTTCCAACATTTTTGTAAACAAGTCGAAATCTATACGGCTTAAAAATAAAAACTGTTTATTAATGTGCAAATTACACATAATATCCCACAAGACCTAGTAAATTCACAAAAAATATTTAAACCCTTCCACTCCTCTTGTCTATAAAACTATGCAAATTAGAGAGTTCGCTATAATTTTTCTAAAAAGTTAACATAAATAACTCAAAAACGTTAAGGTTTATGGGAAAACTAAAAACTGCTTATTAATGTGCAAATGAATACCTTTGATATAATATACCCCACACGACCTATTAACCCTATTAACTTCACAAAAATTTTGAGATCCCTATCCCTGCAATCATAATAAGAATATTTTTTAACATTTTCATACATGCTATAATAGTAAAAAAGCGTTATATTTAATCATTTCAAAATTTCAAGTCGATAGCATCAGTAATTCTCGATTAATCTATTTGTGACAGACAGACAGACAAAATGACACCATAAGGGTTTACCATTTTGGTCCAGAACCCTAAAAATGATTTGGTAAGATTATTCAACACAGACAAAATCGAGGGCTTAAGGATAATATATTAGGAAGTAACCTTTATATATCGGGACCAAAAATCTGAGTGTTCATTGTGAGATCATATCAAACGATGATCGTACAAACAAATGATGGAAACGATCGGTCATTGACCAATGGCTAAGTACTGTTATAAGGAAAAGTGGCAATTGAATGAAATTATATTTTATTACAAGGCTTATAGATTTATTAAATTATGGATTTATTACAAGGCTTTTAAGCTGAAATACGATAAAATAGCCGCAGCCAAGAGAGACTTCAGAAGATGGGCAGCAGCAATTTTCCGTGTATCAACATCCTATACTGCGCTCGCCAACCCAACTGCCAAGCGTGGTATGGCAACATGATCAGTGCTTGAACATTCACGAGAGAGGCCTATGTCCAGCAGTGAACGTGGACAGCAGTCCTACGGCCAATTGATTTGGATTATTCAGACAGAGGAACATTTTACTAAGTATGTAAATACGGCTGAAGATAAGTGGAGGATCTATTATAATAACATAAGTACATTCTTGTCGTACATAGAAAAAATGCCAGACCCAGGATAATTATCTGCAGATAAACTACAAACATTTGTCCTTGGCGGGACCCACAACCTGTGTTACAGCCACGGCCACGGACGTAGTCAAAAAGTTTTTCAAGAACGTATAAAAATTTGG
This sequence comes from Pasiphila rectangulata, assembly GCA_963082625.1. Classification (NCBI taxonomy): domain Eukaryota; kingdom Metazoa; phylum Arthropoda; class Insecta; order Lepidoptera; family Geometridae; genus Pasiphila; species Pasiphila rectangulata. The sequence continues at coordinate 15,254,531 of OY720245.1, read as the reverse complement.
TTTAAAAAACCATTTATGGCGACTGTACCGAAGTCTGATTGTTGAAATCTATCCGATGAATAATAACTCATTGTCTTACTTTTTGTTGAACTAATCACTCGATTGTTCCACTATTATAATCAATTATTCGATTAACTTTCATTTGACGGCATCCATACCGTCGGATGTACAACGTCATTTATTAATTTTGATGTATGCAAATGAATTTCATCGGCTGTTTCTTTGTGTAATATTATTTAATAATATCATTAACGATCCAATATATATTTAATGGGTAGTCATCTATCCAATGGCCTACTGGATTCCGATTATCATAACATTCGAATGAAACAAATCATTAAAAGAATGCTGATCGGCTTTGATCAATTACAGATCGAGAACCTGTTTTTGAGGGACTTTTGTTTTTGGAAAACATCAAACGAGTATCTAATTTGGCTTACTTTAGAGTATCCGGACCACCGCGTAGTTAATACGTTTACAACCTTTCCGCTCATTTGCCGACAATCCTAAGGCGATTAAGTTGTAACATGTTTCAAAAAACGTACTTGTGTGTACCAATTAAAATTTATTCCCTCTAAAGACTCTCACGCCTCGAAGGTAGATACGGATCTTTACGATATAGAGTTATGTAACAGCAATACTTTGTTCGCTCTGAGATCTCCCATGATGTTTAAATATACTCTATTATACACAAAATGATTTATGTTTACACAAATTATGCCTGAAAAGCTTGAAGCGTCACTTCCAGTCATCAATCTTAGTGATTTGAGAGTGGCAGCGGAAAATCGGCAACGTTTTAAAAGTGTCCTGAAAAGATTGTCCACCAAGCAATTTCTTTTGGGTATTCTATTTCGTGAAATCTTTTGCAGCGTTTATTTCACCCGATTCGTTCTCATCCAGATTGTATTTCGGAGCTGATAGAGTTCAGTTTTGTTCAACGTTGTCCGGTGAAGGTAAGGATGGCGAGCTTCAAAAAAGTGTCAAATTGATCATGCGGTACGGTCACGTTTCGCTTCGCCGGTCAGGGATCGGAAGTCTGTTCTGTGTAACTAAACCAATCAACGGGTCATTGTCTCAGATGATACAGATGTATTGGCTTACGTACATATTGTAGTCGTAGACTCGCAACTGCTTTGGATATACTTTTGTTACTGTTCATTTCATTGGGGGGACCGGCTTTGGAAAAACGCTTTCCTGACGAAAGTATGCAATACATAATTTTGAGATATTTGTCTGGCAAAGGAACACAGAAGGTTAGACATTGGGGAACACTTCCTATAAAATTTAGAATCTAGGTGTGTTGAATTATTTCACCATCGCATCCTTCATAAACATCATCATCCGTAACCCGACTTCACCCACTGCTACGTATATAGACCTACTTAGATTTGTGCCACATTTTTCGGTCCTGTGCCAAGCTTATCGAGGTCAGCCCTGCAAAGTTTGTAATATCGTCTGCCCATCTCATGATTGGACAACCGACGTTCCTGTATCCTGTTTCGCGGCCTAACTCCTTGTTCATTTTCTTATTTTTTTTAAAACTTAGCTAACTTATATTATCACTAAACTCAAGTTGCAAGAGCTGGGTAAATATTTTGGTTAGAAACTGCCGTGAGGTGCCGGCAGTAGAATGTCCCCTCTCTTGCCCTTTGATGCAGTAAGAATCTGACAAGGAAAACCTACGGAAGATAAGCAGCAGCGACTTTCCGAGTACCAACAAACCTTATTCGCCTGCCAAGCGCGGCGAGTATGGCAACAACCCCTTCATTAGCTCTGAGATCCATGAGGGAGGCCTGTGTCCAAGATTAGACGAGGGCAGCAGTCCTACAGCTGAAATGGTGATATTGTAGAAACGTCACAAATCCATTGAAAATTGTCGTTCCTAAAATCTCACCAAATTAGTAGATTGGACGCTCTTTGTTATAGATTTACATTTTCTATCCAGGCTCTTGTTATATAACTTTTACATATTATAAGGGATCGTTTTCTATGCAATTCAAACTTACTAACATATTAATTTGGACGTCCGGTTGAAAATTCAAAGCACACGAAGGCTACAGCTTCTATGTTGTAAGATAAGATAAGATAATTTATTCAAAAATCAATATAAATTCACAATAAATTACAAAAGCCGTATTTATAAACTATTTAAATGTACTAAAATATCCGTGTCTGAACTAGGATAAACCTGTGTTTCAGACTAGTGGGACTTACATATACTTATTGTAGGTAAATAACATAACAATCATTATAATTAGAAGACTTAAATGGAACAGTTTCATATAGATTTTATAAACTAAAACTAAGCTAAATTGTTACACCTATGTTCGTTAAAAACGCTTGCGTAACATTTCATTCTTGGAATACATGGTAGTGATAATAGAGTAACAGTTAGTTACTTAGTTATTGCTAATAACTTTTCTGTATCATCAAAAGACATGCTCTGAAGTGTTTTTATTAAAGATATTTTACAACTATTATAATTTAATGGGAAAATGTTAGCTATCATATTAAGTCTATTGTAGAGAATTGGACCTAAAAAATTATAAAATTTAGTTGAGAAGGCATGTTTTGTTGAGGTTGACCGGGGGCAAACAATATAATTACGTCTTTTGTTAGTAAACTCTGTGCTGTAGGGAAGAGCTGTGTGTTGTTTTAGTACCACATTTAATATAAATAACTGCCGAACTGTTAGCACTTCGCAGGATTGATATAGAAGGTAAGTAGAAAAAATAAAAGGTCGGAAAGTAGCTACCTTAAGTACGGCTCTTTGAGCTCTCTCGATTGGAAGTAATAATGATTTACCTACTCCTCCCCAAATAGTAATGCAGTATGACAAAATGGACTGGCAAAGGGCAAAGTAAGTTTGTCTTAATAATTTCTGATCCGCAATACAACGTAACTTTTTGAATACGAATATCAACTTACGAACTCTATTGCTTAAAACATCTATGTATGGTCTGAAAGAAAGAGTATCATCTAGCAAGATACCCAGATATTTTATTTTGTTTGAATGGTTGATAGCGGGACACATACATTTAGTTTCAGGAGAGGGAATGCAATAATGAGCGAATAATTTCAAATATCCTTCGGTTGACGGTGGATTGCGCATAGAAAACTTGATATGGATAGTCTTTGTTGCGTTAAGTGTCAGTAAGTTGTACTGAAGCCATTTAGTCACAATATTAAAGCCATTTTGCGCTAACTCGTAGACTTCTTTTTCCGAATCGGCCGAAAAAATTAGAGCAGTATCATCAGCATATGATATGATTTTGCCCTGTTTTAGATTAAGATTGCAGAGATCATTTATGTAAATCAAAAACAGAGTAGGTCCTAAAATACTTCCTTGGGGAACCCCAAAGGATGTATTTTTCATATCATCACTGAGAACATTTCCAATTTTAAGGCATTGCATGCGTCCTTCTAAATAACTTGAGAAGAGATTCAACTGGGTGCCTCTAATTCCAATAGACTCAAGCTTGCGCAAAAGGATAGGGGATGAAACAGTATCAAAAGCCTTAGCTAGATCCAGGAAAATGCCTACGGTGTGCTTACCTTTATCCAATTCTTGTGCGAGAAAGTTAGTAACATGATGAACAGCGTCAGAAGAAGATAACTTAGATCTAAAGCCAAACTGTGTATTTGATAAGATTAATTTATCTTCTAGGTATTTGACTAATCTTTTATTTATAATTTTTTCAAATATCTTCGACAACGAGGATAGTATGGAAATAGGTCTATAATTAATAATTTGGTCTTTAGATCCCGATTTATACACAGGGACAACGATAGCTTTTTTCAGGCCCTCGGGAAAAATCCCCGTAGAAAAGCACTGATTAATAATATGAGTCAGAGGTGGGATTAGTATGTGCCTGAATTGCTTGATAATTTTGGCTGGTATATTATCCCATCCAACTGCACAATCGGTTTTTAAGCTCATTTTTATGCTTTCCACTTCGCTTTCATCGGTGTCCAGTAAGGCAAAAGACGTTGGAGTACAATTGTTTTTAATATATGGACCCGTAGGAAATTGTGAGAGTCTTTGCATTTTTTCTGCTAGACACTTACCTACATTAACAAAGTAATTATTTGCAATGTTAGCAGATTGAAGCGGTGAGGAATTTGTTTGCAATAAACACGAAGATGTCTCATGCTTCTTGTTGGAATATGTTACGTTTTTTATAAACTTCCAAATCTTTTTACTATTCGTACCCGCTTTTTCCAGTTCTCTTTTATCATAATCTATTTTAACTTTTTTCAGTAAATTATTACAAAAATTACGATAACGTTTATATGACAACTGCAAGACTAAATTATTTGGATTTGACCTTGCTTTCATATGCAGTTTGTCTCTGTGTTTCATACAACGAATAAGTCCTGCAGTAATCCAAGGTTTTAAATTGAGACATTTATTGCTTAGAACAACCTCGTACGTACTTTTTTGAATCGCTTGTTGTAGTTTATTAATAACAAATGACATGGAAAAATTCAGGTCAGCGGAATGATAAACTGGAGCAAAGTCAATGTTGCATAATCCATCTTCAAGTTTATTCACATTTAATTTAGTAATAGTGCGAGTGTTATTTACTTTAGGTAATTTGCAATTTAAGGTTAATAGGGCAGCGCTGTGATCGGTTATTGAAGAGTTTATAACAAGAGCGAGTGATGGAAAAATGGTTTTAAGCATAATATGATCTAAGCACGAACCAGTTTGGTGCGTAGGGAATGTATGCGCCGGGAGTAAGCCGTGGAAGGAACATAGATTTAGGTAGTCCTGTCCGACTGAGTCACTACATCCGGAAAGGATATTTATATTAATGTCACCAACTAAAATTACATTTTTAAAGGTAGATACATTTTGCAACGCATCATTTAACGAGTTAGTAAAGTTGTTGGCATTTTTAAAAGAAGGAGGTCTGTATATTGCTATTAATGCAAACTCTGCACCGATTTTAATTAATAATCTATTGCAGTCGAGTATGTCTGGCTCTTCTACAGAGACATCGAGATGATTTTTCACAAAAACTAATATCCCATCATTTTGATTGTAATTTATATTACTTTGGTAGGACTTATATCCGGGCATTTGTGGTACATTGTATTTTTTAGAGAGCCAACATTCAGTTAAAATAATAACGTCACAATTTATATTTAACCTTTCCTGAAAAATACTAAAGTTATCAAAATTTTTAATGACACTTCGTATGTTTTGTGTTAATATTGTTAGTGGATTTTTGTAAGACGATACATATTGTTTGCATTGTTCAGTATCACAGCATTTGGATTCTGATACAGAAAAGTGGTCTAAGTCATTAATTAAATTATTTAACATCTTAACTAAAACCAAATGAAAGGTCAGAAAATAACTGATATGGGGCGCTCTTAGGCGCCTTCATAATCAATTGAATTAATGTACCGTTTTTCCGCCATTAATTTAGCTGGGCAGTCGGAACAACCAGTTTTGTGGTTACTCGGCTTTTTGAAATGCAGGCAGGTAGCACATTTTGGGTCTTCAGTCTTCCTTGTGCATTCCTGTACAGCGTGTCCTTGTCCACCACAGTGACTGCAGTTGATGTTGGTCTCTCTGCAGGTCTTTGCCGCGTGTCCATATTGTTGGCACTTGTAGCATCTAGTAACTAAGGTAAAGTCCCGAACTGGACATGACGACCAGTGCACGAACACTCTCTCTTTAGTAATAAGGGCTTTGCGGATAACAGCTGGAACCTCAAGTACGTAGTTGCAGTAATCGGCGTTCCTTTTTCCCGACTTGTGGCTTAACCTGATTTGACTTAAACATTCCTCAAGGGTCACGTCCTGAAGTGTCTCTGCTAGGTTTTGCCTATATAAGCAGGATAAAACTTCTGTTTCCCGCATTGACGTGGGCACTCCTACAATGACTACTCTGGGCTTGCGTTTTTGGGTTTCGTCGACCTTTAGACCTGAATTTGTAAGTTGCACTGAATTTTTCAATTTTTCTATGTCGTCCCGATTTTCTGTGCTTATTATAACTCCTCCATTTTTTGTCTTCCGTAGGCCTCTGACATGTAATTTAATTTCTTCGGGGCAGATAATTTTTTGAACCAGAGATTTGGTTTCGTCACTAGACTTCATTTTGTCATTTGGGTAAATGGCCACGGAGCTCAAATGATTAGGTCTTATGAAACTGTTGGATCCCTTCTTGACCATATCTGCAAAAGAAGTTCCAGCGGAATCGGCAGGTCTTGAGGTCTCAATGATGTTCTGTAGGTCTTGTAGTCGCTGCGCGACGTCTTGTCGCTCTTGAAGGACATTAATGGTGGAGTGGAGGCGAACTGCTTTCACCTTGAGGCTTTGGTAGAGCATCGCCATCTGCGACGTCCCACTTGACACTTTTCTGCACAGAGCACTAATTCGTAGTTTTTGGTCTGAATTCATCTTACTGTCTGCTGCGATAGTGCTCATTTCATTTAGTATGTGGTCTATGATGGTCGTCATCCAGCTTTGTATCTCCGATGTAGAGACACTTTCAGCTTCGCCTACTTGTTGAGGGTCCGGGGCGCGCGGTGTTGGCGCTGCCGGCGTAGGCGGAGGACTGCGCAAAGTCCTGCCGCTCCGATTAAAGGGACTGCTGTCCATTTTCTCTTGCAACTTAGAAATAGCTAATAATAGTCCATTTCTTAATTCACTTTAACACATTCTATAACCACTGTGACACAGTTTATGTTGGTCACGGAAACGAGGTCACGATTCAGCATATGATTATTTGTTAATTTTAATACAATGTACACGTCCGATCTTAGCAACGGCTCGAACTCGTCCTCATACGAGTTATCTTATGAGTTATGAGTTAACTCATCGTTGTAATACGAGTATCAGATATCTTGCACCGAGAAACGGCTAACATCTGTTGTACGTGACTTGATACAACCAAAATCTTGTTTTATTTTCTACATTACGTTTATATTTGTTCTTTAAAGGTAAATAAGCAGGTAGATTGTATTTGTGCTTGTATAATGATAAGACATTTACAAAAAAAATTATATTCTATCAAGCATCTGGGATCAACCTTATAAACATTCATTAGTTTGGGACTAGATGGTGCTGTGCTTAGTGTTTAGCATTATTTATTTTTTAATTAAGTATATCTTAACCCTAAGAGATGTTAAGCAAACATAGTCTACCTACTTTCTAAGTTATAAAGCACTCATTTTAACAACATTGGCGTAATTTTATGCTCTGTGTCAATACATTTACGGCAGTCGCAAAACATAGTGGAAAATATGACGTCATTAAAGCATCCAGCAACGGTAATGTCGGTTTTATAGCAGAGGGAGCAACACTGAAACCTTTGACACACGGTGTATTCAGTCGGTTCAACAACATTTTACTGTACAACAATGCATTGTCGCGGGTGGACTGACGTGTTAAATTTAGCCACTTCACAACAAAGGCGTCTTGTCAGACTTAAATAAAAAACAAAATAATTTTTTCATAATTTTCATCAAAATTGAAATTAAAACCTGCTAACTAACACTGGGAAATCATCCGAAAGTGACTTTATCAGCACACATTGTTTTATTACACTTGGCTTTTTATTTATTTATTTAACCCTTAAACACATAACAATTGTGTGAGGAGGACTTAATGCTAAAGCATTCTCTGCCAGTCATATCACTGGATTCTATAAAGCAGAGCGTCTGAATCCGTCTTCGCGATCACAATAAGGATCATTCTTTATTTCGATCGATTCCCGAATAATCCTCTTGTAATTGCAAAAAAGTTAAATCGGAAAGAATTTCTAGTCATTCAGCGGGCTCTCAAGGGACCGTGTATTTGTAGATGCCGTAAAGATTCTCATCTATATTGTGGCTTGCGGCGTTGTGTTTTTATTTTGTTGGCCCTCGATGTTATACCAAGATGTGTAAGTTTGACTTGACCTTTGTATCTTTTATTAGAAGCGCTCTAGTTTGGTACGACTGCCAAACAATGGATGAAATGAAAGAATTAATTGTTAAAAAACTTTTGTGTAACATTTTAAAAACATTGGAAAAATCATTAAGTATTTCCCTACAGCCTTAATAGATGGCGCTAGTGATGTTATTCTATTATAAATCACAACTGACAATGACGAGAATATTGTTACTTTATTTACTCCGCGATCTAGCTCCATCAGTTAGGTTCAGTAGTTAAAACTTTTTTTTTATTGAAACGACTAATTACTCGCTCATAAAATACAAGAGGTAGATGATAATTATATTTTTTGCAGTGGGATGTTTTTGCAGAATAAAGTTGTCCCTCCTCTCTTGCTCATGGATTCAATAAGAATCTGCCAAAGGATACCAAGGTAAGCAGCTTCTTTCCGTGTATCAACATCCCGTACTGCGCGTGCCAACTCGCCTGCCAGCGCAGTGAGTATCGGAACCACCCCTCATATTCAATACGTAGTTGGAGATGAGTGGAGGCCTATGTTCAGCAGTGGACGTCCGATGGCTGAGATGATGATGATGAATGACATCTTAAGCAATGTAGTGATGTCAACCCGCAGGCTGTTTAAAATACTCTTTGTCGTATCCATGTTAAAACAAAACCAACAATAAACGAGTGTGTGTAATGCTCAGAAAAATTGTACAAGCTTTGAAAATTTCCCCCGAAGCGAAGCTCATGGAAAATATCAATAAACATTCGAGAGCAAATAGTGCGATTTTTATGAGACTTAGGTGCCTATCGAAGTGCCGGTTCAAACCACCAGGTCAAAGGTTTTTACAACACACGACTAAAAAACCTTAAAAAGTTGAAATAAATCATTTAATACCTACAAATGTATGTGCCAATAATTTGTCTATATGATTATCTGTCTCCAAGAGTAAACCCAAGTATTGCAGAATACAATTGAAGTTGCTCAAAACCTCTTTTTGTCCTTTATATAGCTAGTATCGCCTTAATCAGATTTTACTGTAAAAACAAAGAACTCTATGGCTAGAGCGAAGCCGCGGACAAAATATAGTATACAAGTAATTCTAGACACTGCAACACCTCATCACAAAGCAAAGCTTCAACCATAGAAACCAGATAATTGATAGAATATCTACTTATAATTTTTGTAAAAACATCGTCATCACACAAGATGCCCAGATGAGACCCAAGACTGCAGAAAAACAAATATTTGTCACGCGGCTGGATTTGAACCCACGAGATCACATAAGCCACAAAGGTCGTCTGTATCAATAAGATAAGTTATAATTGGCGATATAACTTTAGAAACGAATTAGTTTTACAGTTATGGTTAACATCACAAACACGGAAGACGTAAATATTTCTTGGAGTCCAATTGATTTAATTAAATGGTCGTTCATTATATGCATCGCTTGCAATTTGTACTAAAGTGTGAAGTATAGGTTGGCATCATACTTTACACTTCAGTAGAGTTTAAATAAAATAAAAAAAAAATATAAGATCGTTTTTAAGTATGGTAATTTAGATTTTTTGCAATCACAGAATGAAGATTTTTAAACAAAATACATTTTGCACTATTTTGTCTCGGGGTGTTTTCTATATTATGAGTGATAGATAACTTTGTGTACTCACACAAATACTTTATGAACTTAAGTCTATAATCATCCGATTTCCATAGTGAACTCTTTGTTTATTTTGTAAAAACGGGAATTACTCACGTAGTATTGTAACGTCGAAGATTATTCCGACACCTTTCGATTTTTCAAGAAAATCATCATCATGGCATTGAATGCCCGTCCGCGCGTGGGGCCGACACGTGAATAGTATATCTCACGTTAATTTTGAAAGTGAAACTCTTTGTTTAATTTGGGACTAGACAGTGCTGGGTCCACAATTATTTATTTTAATTAAAAAAGTCATCTGTATTGGTTTTTTGTAACATTTGTTACCAGAGTACTCGTTTTTGAACCGATTGGCAACGTTATTTTTGTCTTAACACACACACGTCCAGGTTGGTCCCATTTTCAAAACTCAGTTCTGATGATGGGATCCATGCTTTATCTAAGGAACTCCGTAAATATTGTAGACATTATTTTGTTTTTGGTAGTTTCAGAAACAAGCCAAGCATTTGCATTCAGAAAGTATGATTTGGTGAACCGAGACTGATGAAGAAGACCAAAGATTTTCATTAAACTCTTCAATGTTAAATAAACATACATGGTGATATCGAAAGATAGCAGTGATGTTTACCTATCCATTTATCGTGGCACCTGCCCATCATATATGTCCTCATCATCATCACCATTATTATAGTGATGAGTCAGCTTTTTTGTTAAAAATTAAAAGTATTATACTCAATGAACAATTGTTTTAGTAAACAAATACCTCTAGACTTTTGAAATCTGATAATATAAAAACCATAGAAGCTTGCATCGTTGCTACATTGGCCAATATCGGAAACGGTTTGGCACCTCTCCGGTCTAAATTTGTACCATTCCGAAATACGCTACGGAACATTATCCCATTTTATCACCTATAAAAGTCAGACTGGAAGTTCTGCATTTGTGCCACAGCCCTTATTTTCAGACCTGGGGAGGAATTTACAAATGAAACAGGTTAAAGACCATGTTCAAGTGACCACCTTTAACACTTGTTTTAGCAATAAGTATAAAAATCAAAATTGGAGCTAAGTTCAATATTTAGAATATTTTTAACAGAAGTGATATAAAGCTCCAAATATTAAAAATTAACATAACAGTTGTGAAAATAGCCAAATAAACCGTGAGCTTTAATTGATCCTAAGTTATCAGCAATATTCTATTAAATAAGTTTCAGGATTATCTACAGAACTTTGCGTCATTTAGGTCTCAACTCTTTTGTGGGCGAAGTCGACAACCAAGACATTCTAAATAGTGAACTTGACTCCCATTTTCATATAAATGTTTTTGATAGGATATACATATACTACATCATAGTACGTAGTAGCTACTTTATAGCGCAAATATTTTTGCTTATATTGTCATCAATTTAAGCAAAAATATGTGATATATACATACTTTTGGGTAATATAAGGCCAAATGTATTATATCTGTTGACACAACTTACTTACAGGGGCGCCACAACCGAAGTGGATCTTGGCCTCTGACACTATCTTTAGTGTCAGAGGCCAAGATCGCTCTTGCGCCGGGCTTCTCTGTCCGCTGCCGTTTCAGTCCAATTAACGGCGTAAAGTTTCTATAGGTCCTTCAGCACTTCATCCTTCCAGCGGTACCGAGGGCGCCCAATCGGTCTTCTACCAGTAGGACAACCCAAGTGAGCTCATTGACACAAACGTTTAGATTTTAAATGTGCTTTCATTGTGAAGAATTCCTAATAGCGTTTTCTTTATTGGTCATTATGTCCTTATATTTTACGGCATTAACCATGCACAGATTTTTTGCTCATCATTTTACTTTTACTATAAAAACGGTGTTTATGTTGATATTTTATTATATGTTCGTGACGTTTCGCTAATGTGGGTTTTTATTTTATTACAAAGGATGATGCTGGAATCGTAAAGTGTTTTATTTGAGACAGTTGCAAAGCCATAGTTATGGCCTTTTATTCTCGTTCGATAAAATCGTTTCTTTAAATATTTCAGATTTATTGGTGTTTTTTCTTGTCGTAAAGATTATCCATATGAAAAACATCTATTAATATATTTTTGAGTTAGCCAAGTGTCAGTGTCAACTCGTAACGTACATATATTAGTAATGGCGCATTTATTTTCACGCTAAGTGACGTCATGACCACAGCATTATGGCGTGTATAGCGTCCAGCGTTTTTGTCAAATTACGCGCGAATTTAAAAATGTGTTTAAATGCATTTCCTTGGCATTTGTCTATTACGTAATCATTTGGTGATTTTTATATGGTTTATTATTCTTATTGAATCTAATTGAGTCACTTCTTAAGGGTGTAATACCCTATTCTTTATTGAAATCACTGTTGACTACGTGAGTTTTTACTTGACCTTTTTACTTAATTAACTGTAAACAACATTTGCAGCAGTTTCGCTCGTATTCCTGCAAAATTTTAAATCTCTGTCGTTATTTTGTTACACCCCCGCAGGCTAGCTTTCTTTAATTTGGCTTTGTATTAAAAAGCTTTTAAGTAATCAAAAGCAAAGAAAATATTAAACGGATATCTGTTATTTCCAGCACGTTTTGTAATAGAAAAACATTGGTAAGAAAATGTCAGCAACAGAAGTCTCGAGAATGACCTTTTTTAATTCAAGAAGCGGTCACTAATGGAACTTCGCAAATTGACGAAAAATTCAGAAACAAAGGGTGGACAAATTTTAATTTTCTTATCCCCGGGAAAGCAATTTCATTGTCGTGGTACTGTTGCTGGTAATTGGAAAATTAAAACGGATAATTTCTTAAATTTTCTTAAACGTGAATTCCTAATACTCTATACAAAAACTTACATTCGACATTCACAAAGGTGAGCTTTTTATACGAATTAATGACGAGACATGCCAAAGGCCCTTTTGTAAAGTGGTAACTTCTACCTGTTACATCGGTGATCACGTTTACGAAACATGTGACCAACGCTGCATCGCGTTGCACTCGTCACTCTAAAACATAGATTTATAAGGTCTCATATGCCTGTCTTTTCATCGGCCCCTTTACCCTTCAAAGCGGAACACAGCAATGCAGACATAAGGTACTGCTTGGCGGCTGAAATAGGTATGTTGGTAGTAAGAGTATACCCAGATGAACACTTCACAAAAAGTTGTACTACAAAAAAAATATGCAGGAATAAACTCAATGAATGAAAGCCTAGATTTAACAATAGAAAGTATGCATAAAGAATGAGTGGCATTCTAGATCCTTATAATGAATCAACTGAAATAACAGCAGAAGTAATAAAAAAAGCAAATGATCTTTACGAAACCCTTTAAACCATAGAGACCTCCCAACTGCCCCTTCGGCCCTTAGATATCAAAACATTGCAAAAACCTTTTCTCTCACAAGCGCTTGTGTGGTTTCATTGCGTGCAGGAAATAGTGAATGAATCAGGTGCTTATATTTAGGGCATAGCTTTCTTGGGTTCCCACGGTCCGATAAATATGGAACGTTGACAATTATTATTTTTGTTTAGATTTTTCTTGACTTAATTTTTAAATTAACCATGCTTGTGTATAGTTATGCAAGTTATTATGTTATGTTTATAACATAACACAAAACAAAATTGTTAAATGATGACTTGATGACCGAGTTAGATTCTTCTGTTCGCTTCTTTTCCTAACTCGCGTGTCATGTAAAGTGAACAGATTCAGTTGTGTTGTTTTATTTTGTAATTTGTGACGCGTTACAAACAAAATACGACCACGATCCTTATTGACGCGTCAATAAGGTCCATGCGGCCGCACTGAGTAAAGTATTTTTTGATTCTTGATTCAGATTCATAAATAATTCATAATAATAATTTTTGAATTTGAATTTGCATGTCAAGTTGGCGCAGCTGGCTGACAAATAGACATAATCCTGGTGTTGCCTGTCTTGCAGCTTTTTGAGTGTGACGGATTTTCATTTTCTTTTTCTTACTCATAAAAATGTACTGTAATTTGTTATCTTTATTATTATTATTTTTTTTGTAACTTTTTTTGTGTTTTGTTTTATTTGTATACGGTTTTATTGTTTGTTTGAGTTTGATGTTGTTTTGCCGTTCGTCTGTTTATTCTATTCTTTTCCTGTCTCCTTCTCTCCGTGGTCGTGAAATCACCTAGGGCCCCAACTGTAAACCAGCGTAGCATCTGAGCCTGGTCATCAGGGTGCTACACAATGCTGAATTGGGGACCCCTTTACCCGCGCCAGATTCTTTTCTTCCAGTCCGTATTTTAATGTTTTATTTAGTGTTCTTCTCTTTTGTGTTCTTTGTTTATATTTGTAATTTTTATTTTTTTTCATTGTGATTGTATTGTATTGTGCGTGTGGTAAATAAATATTTTCTTCTTCTGATATAATGAAAAATCGGATTATATTTACAGTCTGTAATACTTAGCTTGATCGCTGCAACAGCTGTCATCAAAATCCCGCCCATCAAGTGCTGAATTTTGTTACGGTTTAAACTGCCCGTGGCAACGTTGTACTTAACGGCTGAGACTGAACGAATATAATATATTATAGCGATGTCGATGAGTCATTGTAACCAACATTCACCGTCATATTTTCAACATCGTCCCAGCTACATTCGTGTAACTTGCTGTAAGTCGCAGTGATCTAGTTCAGTTTTGCGAACTTTAGCGACAGAAGAATTTGTATCGTGACAGGATGACAGTACCCATTGTAACCAACATTTACCGTCATATTTTTAACATCGTCCCAGCCCTATTCGTGTCACCTGGTATTATACTAGCTAAGTTTTATGACGAACTATAGCGACAGAAGAACCTGTATCGTGACAGGATGACAGTCCCTCACTAGGTTGATTCTGATTTGCCATTCATCAGATTTCACACTCCGAGGATCAAGTGTCGCATCACGCTACCGGACTCAGTAACATGAGGCTAAGCAGTTCACTTGTAATAAATCAGTCCCGTTAAATAGCGTTCGTTTATGCTTTTTTCATACAAATTAGTAGTTACACTGGATATACCTCCCTCATGGTTTTCCAAGATCATGAGGGCATTGTTGCCATAATTCCTACGCTTGGCAGGCGTGTTAGCGATTGCAGATGATGTTGGTACACCTAAGGACGCTGCTGCCCATCTTCTAGAGGTATGTATCTCTTGGTAGCTTCTTACTTCCGCCACGGGCAAGGGAGGGCAACATTCTAAAGCCAGCCCCCCACGGCAATTAATGGCAAATTGAATATAACTTAAGTTATTTAAACTGACACCTTTTATTTTAAGACAGTGAACCTATGTCGTGACAGGATAACAATTTCTCACAAGGTTGATCAGTCCCATTAAATAGCGTTCTATTGAACGTTTATGTTAGAAAAAAGGAAAAAAAACATATTATATGTATGTATTTACCACACCTACAAATGACATGTATTGTCATTTGTGGGCACTCGTACCCGAAGAGTGTAAATAATCCTTATTTTTAAGGATTAACATTATGCTGAGGTAGGACCTTTTGGTCCACAAACGTAAAACAATTATGTCTATAAGTACTTGTTTGCCTGTTAACTAATAAATGTTTTATTTCTTTCATTCTTTTTTTTCCTAACTACTTTTTAATCGAATACAGCTTTTGTATGAAAGCAGCCTCCGAAAAAAGTTCATGCGTAGCTGTACCGTATGTTTACACCGGCAGTTCAAATTTTTTTAACAGTTAAGGTCTTTTTGTTGTGGATTCCACATGAGCATGTAATATGAAGCATGTGTCGCACTGCGGTTCATTCATGAGAGGAAGTTGAGATGAATTTGCTTGTTACTGCATTGATTGATATGCTCATGACTATTTTCATTTAGGTGATTGTACACCGATGTATATAACCAACTTCAAGAAAGGATGAGGCTCTCAAGTCGTTTATATGTTCTTTACTTATTTATTATTTGTTCTCGAACTCCGTGGTTTAAGAACCAATTTGTTCTATTTTCTAATTGATCTCGAAAAACGTTTCTGAAAGTCGCTTCTGATGACGAAATTCATGAGGAATCATGGAAACTTTTCAAATATTAATGAGAAATAAATATCTTTCAACTGAAATGGTTCTCTATTTTGTCTCCGAAATTTTATATCCCTAATATCCCCGAATCAGAATTTATTTTATAAAGATCAGCAAGCGCCTTCTGCGTGTAGTCATCTGCGGCCTCCCCGCGGAGTTCGACTCAGAGGTCATCAAGGCCGACCTCTGCGATCAGGGCTTCCCCGTCAGGGAAGTCCACCGCATGTATAGCGGACGGGACAAGAGCCCGTTTGACTTAGTCCTCGTCATTCTAGACCTTTCACCCGAAGGAAAGGCGATATTCGGCGTCAAAACTGTGTGTCGCCTTTCCGGCCTCTATGTAGAAGCCCCCTTCAGGAAGGGTCCCCCGGGACAATGCCACAGGTGCCAGCTATATGGCCACTCGCGCAACTGTTTTGCCTGCTAAATTATGATGATGATGAATACTGGAATGTGCTAGCGAGAATTCAGCAGTGGCAGAACCTCTTAAATCATCAGACACTTGGCTAAAACGCCATGTCTAAAAGGCCAGACAAGCCTTTTTACACCAAAAAATTCTACTGAATTATAATTGCTAAAATGTTTACTCGCTAAAGCCTAAATTGTATACTACGTGTTTCGCATAATGTAACACAGCCGACCACACATTTTTTGACGACAACCTCTTTAGTAATTATAAAATGGCGGCAGAATTGAGTGGATTCATTAAAATTTATAATAATGTTCCCTGTGTGGCCAAAGTAGGATTCAATGTAGTTAATTTGCAACGCGAGAGAGAAAAATTGCTTGTTTAACAAGGTTTAATTTGTTCACATTAATAACGATGAAAACTTATTGCCCTCTGAGATTACGAAAATTTGGATTGCATATAAATTTTAAATTAAATTGGCAATTTTTTTTCAGCGAAGTATTTTTTCATATTAGCTTTGTCTGCAGCTTCGCAAGCGGACTTAAGATTTCACCATCATCATTACCGGCATATTATAAGTCCACTGCTGGACATTAAAGGCCTAATAAAAATCAGCGCCATTTAACCCTGTCTTTAGCTTGTCTTATTTAACGTCCCCAGCGACCTAAGACTAAGTAAGATTTTTTAAGTTATCTAAAGAATAAAGGACGTTTTTATGCAAACTTGCCTCATGGTTTGGGTGTAAATGTATGGTGCCGTGGGGTGCCAACAGTAGAATTTTGCATCTCCTCTAAAGGGATACCTCCAGAAGATGGGCAATAGCGTCTTTCCGTGTATCCTCGGCCTACTGTTGGCTATCTTAGGCCTCCGTCATACATACATACATCAACAAGATCATGATATTTATGTTTCCATACTCACCACTCTTGGCAGGTAGGTTGGCAAGTTGGATGTTGATACACATAAAGACGCTGCTGCCTATCTTCGGGAGATATCTCTTGGCAGATCCATACCAACTCCAAGGTAATAACGTAAGAACGCAGTAACATGCCTCTGAAATTGATAGAATTATTTGCTTAGTTTTGGGCTTCACGGTGTGAAATGTCCAGGTTTTAGGTGTTTACACTTTTTTAATTTCCTTCCGTGAGATAAGGTGCCGGCATTACAATGTTGCCTCTCCTCTCTTGCCCGTGGATGCATTAAGAATCTGCTAAGGGTCTGCTCTGCTCCGGGAGATGAGCAGCAGTGCCTTCCCCGTATCTTTACGGCTCCATCGGCCATCCGTTATGCGTGCGATATGGCCTGCCCATTCCCAGTTCAACGTGCTAATCCATCTGGCTATGTCGGCGACCAGAGTTTTTCTACGTATCTCCTCATTTCTGATTCAATCCCGGAGAGAAACCTCGAGCATAGCCCTCTCCATAGCTCGTTTAGCGACTCTAAGCTTATTCATAAGGCCAATAGTAAACATGTTTAATGATGATGATAAAATTACCTTCTGGTCTGAATAAGCTTCTGGGTACTACCCAAACCAACCCCAAGGTAATAAACTAAGCACGCGGTAACATGCCTCTGAAATTGATAGACATGGAGTTATCATTTGACAGTGTGCGTGCTGTGTTTTGTCACGCGAGTCTGTTTGGCGTTGGTTTGGCGCGCCCGTAGAGTTATACTCTTTCTGGATGTGTCATGGTCGTTATTAAGACTACTAATTACAGTGCTACTAACGTAAACAACAATCGTGCCGGCTGTATAATGTTGTCTCTCCTGTTTTGCCCGTAGGTGCTAATGTACCAAGAGATACCTCCAGAAGACGGGCAGTAGCGTCTTTCTTTGTATTATCTACAATCTCTAACTGTGATCGCCGACCCGCCTGCCAAGCGTGTTTAGTATGGCAACAGCCCCTCACGATCAGAATTAGAAGATCCATGAGGAAGGCCTATGTTCAGCAGTGAAGTTGCTATGGCTGGAAATTGATATACGAGTATATTGATTACGTGGCATAATATGTAACTAGAACTGGGACGGAAAACGTAACAATAGTATAGCAATCGTCACTCATATAAGCTAAGTTTGTCATTCAAAGTTTTATACTTGCTTTATATACCTAAATGAGCATAATATCGTGATAAAACCCGCGAAGGAGAGTTGTTGTAGTGCCGGCAGAAGAATGTTACCCCACTTCTTATGTTCGTGGATGCAGTAATATCTGCCATGGACGCTGCTGCTCATCTCCCTGAAGTATCCTCCTCGCAGCAGCGTTTTTCCATGTATCAACATCCCGTACTGCACTCTTCTCCCTCCTACTAAGCGTGTCGAGCATGGCAACTTCCCTCTCATGATCTTAGAGATCCATGAGAAAGGCCTATGTCCAGCAGTGGACGTGGACACAGACCTACGTCTGACAAATGATGATTATTATAAGCCTTCATCATTTCAGCCGTAAGACGTCCACTACTGAACACAGGCCTCTCTCATGGATTTTCATGAGGGGTAGTTGCCATACTCACCACGCTTGGTAGGTGGGTTGGGCAGGCTCTTACTGCTTCCACGGGCATGAGAGGAGGGGTAATATTCTACTGCCGGTACCCCACGGCCATTATAAGCCTTAATTGTCCTTAATATGCACGATAATGTACAATAATAGCTGCGGCGACTGCAACTAGGTCAAACTATCGGAAAACTTAACAAGAATAATAAAAATGTGATAAATAAATAATGCTGGACTTCATAACCATCATTGGCCTTTTCAGGTAATGCCTGTGGTTTGGGTGTTGGGTTTTTATGACTGTATGACTAAACAATCCTATCCTTGACCTCACAGCGCGACTGCAGTTTTGGCTTTCCTCTGTCGACCGAGACACGTTCTCGGCTTGCCCGTTGACGAGCTCACCGCCGCTAACCCGGAGGTGACGTCAACCCGTCCCACATTAGCTGCTAGGCACACATTCAATAACCGGTCCCGCCGGCGGGGCCGAAGAATACACTCTTCCGTCTTAAGGTTCAGTTTTGCACCTGGACGTTAACCATCAGTACATTCAAAAATCTAGCAACAGTCCAAGCCGTGGTTCGAACCTAAGTGGTGCCCTTGAGCTTGTTGCCCCAACCTAACTTTTGCGGCTGGGCGCCTTCTGCGCTCGCCATAGTCCGGTAACGTTTCATGGCCATCTGCGGTCAGCAACATATATTGCCAATTCGAAAAAAAAACTGCAGTTTTGGCGGACGTGGGTGACCAAAGTCTTAATGCACAACATAGCCTGAGGGTAAGTAAAGCTCGTGTTATGGGTACCAGATGATTGATGGAATAATAGCAATAATGACGCTGGACACTACGCACAGAACCATCTAGTTCCATATACCAAACTAAGCAAAACTTGGACTATACTGGTTTTCCAGTAGTTTTAAACTTTATGAAATTAAATGAAATGAAAAATGATTTATATGCAACACATACAAACTTATAGAGTGAAACCCTAATCTTAATTTAAGAGACAACTAATAAGTTTCACAAAATGGTCCTGGTTTAAGCATAAAGTTATTTGTATGTACAACTAACGCTGATCTTCCACCAGGACCGATGGTGGCGTCACGAACTTTACAACTTTTTGTGAAGAGTTCATCGGGGAAAGTACACCATCATACCTATTTCTGCCGCCAAACAGTAATGTCTGCATTGCTGTGTTTCGGTTCGAAGGTAATTTCGAAGGGTATTTATTTATTAATACACATGTAATATTACAGATCTAAGTCTAAATCGTAAAGCGCTCGCCAGCCCGCCTACCAAGCGTGGTGAGTACTACCCCTCATAGAGATCCATGAGGGAGGCCTGTGTTCAGTAGTGGACGTCTTACAGCTGAAATGATGATGATGACTTACTATTCTAAGTGCCGGCACAGATCTTGTCATCAGATGTTGATCAGAGGAACGTCGGGGAAGAGTGCTCTATGCACGTGCCCACTTCCACGTAAGGCAGTTCCAGTAATTCCCGTAGTAATTACGGGGACATGAGACCTGAAACCATGTTTCAGGGTGACGGGCGCAATGTAATGGAGCGTTGGTCACGTGCTTAGTGAACGTGATTAGCGTATTGCAGTTGTAATAGGTAGAGGTCACCGATTAATAGTAGATGGGCCTTCGACTTGTCTCATCATTTAATCGTTTATTTTTTATTAATACCTACATAATTATTTGAACCAGACCCGACACAAATATCAGCAAAAGACCAACATTTGCCTTCCGGCGGGATTTTAACCACCTAGGTCGTCAGAATACTCAATATCATCATCATAATCATCATCAACATCATCATTTCAGCCGTAAAACTTCCACTACTGAACACAGGCCTTCCTCATGAGGGGTAGTTGCCGTACTCACCACGCTTGGCAGGCGGGTTGGCGATCGCAGTATTGAATGTTGATACACGAGAAGACGCTGCTGCCCATCTTCCGGAGGTATCCCTTAGCAGGCACTTACTGCATCCACGGGCATGAGAGGAGAGGTATCATTCTACTGCTGGCACTCAACGGCAAATATACATTTTTATAATGTACCTATTGTGTTGTCAACTGTACAACTTAATTACTCGTATGTACTGAGCTATGTGCTTGAGCTTGTTATGCCAAAACTAATTTACATCCTAATATATCCTAAAACAATAATGCATACATGAATTAGATTATGTCGGTTATGTAGGGATAGCCTATTAGGAGGCGCAGTTAGTCGGATAACAAAGACAACTGTCTTGTCTAAGCAAATAAGCTACTTGACTAAATTTTAAATTTAAGTCTATCATGTAGATTAACATACTGTTGGACTTTTTTTTAAATATACCAAAAACGGTGATATTTCATGTCAAAATGTAGCGTGACGCACCAATGTGTTTCGGTACAGTTTAAGACTATGCTCTGACGTCAGTAGCCCCCAGTCTTAATCTTCAGTGCCCTTAATTTTAGCGTTGTTTCATTAATTAAAACAAAATATGTTTCTTCAATTAAGCCGGACGTTTTGTGCTGTGTGTGTGTTTAGTTAGTGGACGTTTTACGTCCACTACTGAACACAGGCCTCCCTCATGGATCTCCACGAGCGTTAGTTGCCATACTCACCACGCTTGGTAGGCAGGTTGGCGAGCACAGTACGGGATGTTGAAACACGGAAAGACGTTGTTGCCCATTTTCCGGAAGTATCCCTTAGCAGACTCTTACTCTATCCACGAGCAAGAGAGGGGGGGGGGGGTTATTCATTTCATTCATTCATTCATTTTTTTCACCAGGGTCTCTTCAAGTCAATAGTGGAAAGGTGTCTTCTAGACCTTTGTGATCCATCATCGGCCACATCGTCGCTTACCATCAAGTGAGATTGTGGTCAAACAAAAGTCTATCTGCAATAAAAAAAATCCACTGCCAGTACCTCACGGCAATATAACGTTACCCCTCCTCTAAATATGTGTCCACTATTTTTTTATTATTAAACTGATTTACAAAATATAATATTGATTTTCATACACTGCCAAGTAGCCTAGATAGGTAGGAACGAGGCAAGATGTATCCACTGTACAAGCTTTGCTGAGTTATAATGCTGTGTCTATATCCAGCATTCATTATCATTTACCATAACAGCAAATCAACATGATTTAGCAAAATACATAATAATAGAAATAATTATAGCCTTGGAGTCAATTCAACGACAAGTTTCATTAATATCATTAAAATATATGAAGAAAATGATAAAAAAACTTATATCGTATAAAACATTATGAGTGTCTCAAAATGAAAAGATAAAGATAGAAACAATGGCTTCTGTGTGGTATTAAATTCCTCAAAACAAAAAGGTAGAAGCTCATACAATTCGTCAACTTGTCAAGTAATAAAACTGGATGCGGCCATCATGGGGGCAAAGACCCTGCTATGTTTTGTTGTTGCACCCCTCTAGTAAAAAAACTTTAAAAGATTCTTATCGTATTCCTGTAAGCGCGTTTTTAAACTGGTATTTATGACCATCTTATCATGTAGTAGCGTTTTTTGTTGAAGTTGGAAGAGCAGCAAGATGTCACAGTCTGTAGATAAAATTACATTATTATTATATCCAATAATATTTCAATGTACTAAATTGAATAACTCTTTCATAGTATAGCGACTGAATAAAAATAGTATGAAGCATTTAGATCACCGTAGGAGAGCATTAGAATTATGTCTCTCTTACCCGTTTATTTATTTATTTACTTTAATTAAAACAGCACAACCAATTACATTATTTAAAGATAAGAACAAGTTATTATTAATTAGAAAAATAACACTTAATACATCTATTAACATTCAATCTAAATAATTGCAATAAAAATAATAATAATGATGGCGTTGTAATTGGCGTTGGCGCAGTAATAATCCAGCATGGAAAACCTCCGGAATATGGCCTGCAGCGTCTTTCCATGTATCAATATCCCGTACTGCGCTCGCCATCTCGCCTTCCAAGTATGGCAATAACCTTTCATGATCCGTACTTGGAGATCCATGAGGGAAGCCATGATATTACCCCATTCACGGGGCTTCATTACTCTTGGCACCCCACGGCATTGGCATTTTTGCACATAAATTTTAAAATGATGCATTAATAAGCACAAGTCGACAAACTTTGTCAGCCCAAGGTTATTCAAAATAGCAGTATTCTTATAAGAAACCTCGCCTAATTGGTAGCCCGCGATCACGCCAACCTGCGTGTTAGCCGTGGTGACAGTCCCAATTCTTAATTACGTAAAATATGGGAATTGGTTCCCACCCTTCAAGACTTATGGGACTTTACTTCGTTTTACTTTGAGTTGTTTTGTTATTGCAACTGGAGGCTTTTTGTAGTTGGAGTTATAATTTAGGAAAACGTCAAAATGATTTGTGACTGTTGCTTTCATATAAAATGAGAGGTAATAATTCTAATAGTTTAAAAACTATTAAAACATATTTCTGCACGCCTAGGATGACTGGCAGAGAATGCTTTAGCATTATGTCCTCCTTACACAATTTTTATGTGTTAAAGTGTTAAATAAATTAATAAAACACGCCATATTATTTTATTGTCATTGGTCCATATAAAGTATACATTTTTGAAATGTGATGTAGGCTAAAACAACGTTCGAAGATTCAGTAACAGTTACAGAGATACAGATGAAGCTAGTAAAAGCGTGTTTAAAATAGTAGGGACTATAATTTGAGTTGATATTAGACTAACTGAGCCATTTCAGCCGAAGGACTACTGTACACGTCCACTTCTGGACATAGCCTCATAGGTCTCCAAGATCGTAAGGGGATTGTAGCCATACTCGCATGGCAGGCGGGTTGGCGAGCGCAGTACGAGATGTTGATACGCGGAAAAACGCTGCTGCCCACCTTCCGGAGATATTCCTTGGCAGATTTTTACTGCTTCTATGGGCAAGGAGGGGCAACATTCTACTACCGGCACCCACGGCAAGATAAATAAGGTAACAAACGACAAACGGCTTTGAAAACTTGTTTTTAATTTATTTTTTTGCAAAAACTTTCCTTCTATGTATATTTTGGAGAATTAGCAAGACGATTAATGTCAATGCGGTTTCATTAGTGCATCAAAAAATATTTACAAGGCAAAATTTATTTCATTGCAACAGGCGTAAATCTCGCGATCATCGCTGTCAAGTGTTCTTCTTCTTTAATGGCTTTTATGTTTGGTATTACACAATTCTGCTAGTGTCAAGTAACATTATAAAATCTATATTCTCAGGTGTTTGCCATAACTGTTTTGGACACCCGCTAAGTAATTTCGCTGCAAGTGTCCACTCCTCTCGTGGCATAGATGGTCAGCACCTTGTCAAAGGTCAATTATGTATTAGATAACAGCGAGGAATTGACGTTTGACAGCAATAATTTACGCCTGTTGCGAACCTGTCGCGAGATACATATGTACGTAATCAGCCTGACGACTTTCAAATTTGACGGATAGAACAAATCAAATCAGAGTAGGTCTACCATGAGTTTTCACAATATATACTCGTTAGCGACTGTAGTTAAAAAAAATATGAAAACTTGTACAGATAGTTTGCTACTTAAATACCCAGTAAACTATACTACAGCAACTGTGATTTAGGCTTCATTTACTTAGAATTTGATACCATGAGTTACAAATTTGACAGATGTCATAGTAACGTACTATTACTACTGTTGTAACGGCAGGCGATCTGACAGTGACAATTACTCATGGTAGACACACAGGACGTAATAACGTTGTTGTTCCAAATAAAACCCAGGATTTCTTCACAAATTCGCCACAAGTACCCATTATTATCGATTGTACCCTAACACGTTAGAGGCCATTTGAATGCTGATAACATGGAAACAGGCCACAAATATTCGAACATAAGCGTTACGCGACACAGCTTACCCGTATTATTTTTTCCACGCACTCAAAGAGATATTTCGAGTCGTTTCCTTTTAACGCATTCTAAAAAGACTTTTAGGCTTATTTTAATCATGACGGAACGAGAAATGGAGTCGTTTTATTACATAAGAGTATTTTCTTTTAGATCTTAAAATTGCTCTTTACTCATGATGTTACCATTATTGATAAAGAGAACCATAGTGTTTAAATAAACCTAACCTAATAGGCTCGCTACTAACAGTGTTTTTTTTTAATTAATAAATAAATACGAGTACCTATTTATCTAGTTAAGATAAAGCCGTGTTGGCCGAGTGGTAAATACCTCTGACTTTTGATCTGCAGGTCAAAAGTTAGATTTCGACCATGCGCCAATGAATATTTGAAATGAAGTATGTACATATTCATTTTTATGACGAGCTCTGTGGCGCAGCGGGCGAAGGTCCGCCTGCGACGCAAGGGGTTGCGGGTTCGATTCCCGCCTCGGGACAAATGTCTGTACGATCTGCAGACATTTGTTCAGGGTGTTCTGGGTGTTTTTCTATATATAATAAAAATATCTATCTATGTAGTATAGTGTATTAAGTATATCAGTCATCTAGTACCCATAGCACAAGCTCTGCTTAGCTTGGGGCTAGATGATGCTGTGTGATTTGTCCAGCATTATTTATTTTATTTATTATATATATATATATCTATATATATAATTATTAAACACCTGCTCGGCTTCACGTAGAGGAAAATATCGTGAGGAAACTTTCAGCTCAAACGTTTTGACATGTTCTTTCCTCTGAATATAGCCGATTTTGCCTAATCCAGCATACAACATGAACACCAGTTTACTGACGTTGTATAAATCATCTAATACTAGATGTGAAAGGCCTTTTTACTAGTTAAGGATCGAAACAGACTACTTTTAATTGCGATTATGAACTTATTTCTTGTGAAACTCTCACTCCGTTGACAGCTGACGCACACAATTGACACTAGAAGCATATAAGGCTCATGCTGTATGTTTTATTAGACAAACTTAATATATATACAAAATTATACGATCGAATTGAGAAAACTCCTCGTTTAAGTTAATAAAAATATTTGTTTTATATGTAATATTTTCCTATTATCCATAAATTCGGTTGGACCGGTAAGAAGGTAAAGATACAAAGAAGATTTTAATAAATTAAAGAAAAACCAACAACAGAAATCTGAAGAAACATTGTTGAAAAGAAAAGGTTTTCTCGTATAGGAATACATTTATTTATAATCACACAACAATACTTCTTGATATAGATAGATAAAACCAAAAGTTATATAGGTCAGGCAAACAAATGAAGTTTAGAGGTAAGCCCAAACCTTTTACTCCTATTAGAAATTCGCATCGGTCCACGTCCTAAAACGAAACTCATTCAGAAACGAAACAAATCAGATCGGTATTGATGTTGTTTATCGCATCCATTTTTCCGTCCCGTGCTCGAACCGTCGCAATCTAAATAGCCTTCCTATAGTCGCAAATAAAAACACGAATAACCCTTTAGAGCAGGGTTCCCGTTGTTTCTATTATCATTGCTTTTTCGAGGGGATACGGGTTTTTTGCGTTCGAAAAATAAGCAAGAACCGGATATATTGGAGCCCGCTCTCCATCTGTTTTATTAAAACTGATATTGATTTCCGACGCCGTTTCCGAATCACTTTTAATTGAATCGATTCGAATCAATGCAATACCGATTGTTTGATGTTTTAGTTGGTAGGATTTATCGCTGTCATAAGTAACGCGTGTTGTCACGCCTCTTTGACTTCCAGTGATTGGGTGCGCTTTTCGACGCATCGATATCGGTTTGTTATCGATTGAAAAATATGAAGTGATTTAAAAAATGGGTTGAAAATTAAAAAACGAATGCTAACATTATGTACCCATCGAGATATAATCATACAAAACATATATTTTGATATGTTATGTATGATCATATGGCTAAAAACTGATAAAATCTGCGTTATTTTGGCTGGCTGATTTTTTGACAGAGTATTTTACGATATGTCTCCTGCCATTGTTTTCAAGGAGCATCAAATCAAAATTCTCAAAAACCATTTTCGTTCAATCGCAATCGCAAGTATGAATTAAACAAAAAGTCCGCCGCATGTTTTTGCTAACAAAAACTCACGGACCTAAAAGGTGTGTATTTTTTGAACGAACAATGACAGAGAAAAACTTCAACAAGGCTTATTTACAACGAATTCAATCAATTACGACGACCATCAGTGGTCACCTACCGAAATATATGGGCACTTGACGTGAAGAGATGAGTTTGGACTTGGCAAAAAATCAACCGTTCGTCGTTTCTGTTGAATAAAAACTCCTCCGTCGACTCCGATGGTGGACGCAGCAAAAACTGTGGATATCCGAACGCGGGAATGTCATGGAAAAAATAAGTGTGACTGGATACGGCATTTTGCAATGACTAAGGTATTTGAAACTTTTTGTACAGATCTGTTAGCGTTTCGTATATTTTAAATCAGCGCCGTAATTTGCACGGTTCATTAGATGTTTGGGAACTATGTACTCTTTTTTACCAAAACATGATTCTTATTTTTTTATGCTTACAATTTTTTCCCATCTTTAATCAATTGGATTTGAGATGAATTTGGTCTCTGACATCTAATAGATTGTGAATTAATTTGCTGAGGTGAGTTAGCTCAGCTCCTAAAACCGTTTACATAATTATATTAAATTAAGTTCATTTATTAAGTCAGACAACATAAGTCAATTATTTTGTTAGTAGGTAAGTCTTAAAATCTATGTTAAAATAAAGGAAAAGCACATAATTGCAGTATAATTTTTTGCAAATTTTTTATTGGGGTGACCAGATATTAAATTTTTATCATCATTCTCATCTCAGACGTAGGACTTCCAAGACATATATCAATATGGTTGGTTGGGAGTGGTTGCCATACTCGCGCAGTAGGGGATGGTGATACACGGACTTCTGCCCATCTTCCGGAAGTGGATTACTGCATCCATAGACACGAGAGGAGGGTCAATATTCTTATGCCCCGCCACCACATGGTATTACCTAACGTTACCCAAGTTTAAGCAGTGACCTGCTACTACAATTTGCATGACGCAAAACCGTAACGACATGCGTTCGTTTATTATTAAGTATAGGTTTTATTGCGTTGCGATATTTTGTAGTAGTATAAATGTGCAGCAATCTTAATAGTGAAAAATTTTGGATATTACTTCGTCAAAAATACACTGTCTCATAACTTGCTCTCTTAATTAGCATAGTTTATAGCCACTGTTACCCCTCCTATCATACCCGTGGATGCAGTAGGAGCCTGCTAAGGTATACCTCCGGAATATGGGCGGCAGCGTCTAACACTGTATCAACATCCCGTACTGCGCCCAGGCGGGTTGGCTTGGTAGGCACCAAGCGTGGTGAGTACGGCAACTACTCCTCACGGAGATGCATGAGAGACGTTTTTCCCGGTAGTGGAGATTTTACTGCTAAAATGATGATGATAGAGTAATTAGGTACTCCTTAAAAGCGTAGAGTCGAAATGTTGGTAGGTAGTGTAAACAAAACATACGACTTTGGTAAATTTATATCAAACGACTATTGACATTAAAAATGCAGTAGACGAGAACACAATCCTTATTGATTAAGGGACCGACTATAAGCAAAAGAATAAAGACTGACCTCTATAACTTTAGCAGAAAGCTGGTACAAGGCAGTACTTGCCTTACTATACAGTGTTACACATAAGTCACATATTCTTCTTTCTTATCTTCCAGTTCTCCAATTGGATTGCTTGGATCTAGATCGATGCATTTCCTGATAGATGGACATACAAATTAGGATCTTACCCATGTTTTTTAATTGCAAACTATGGAAATAAATGAATGAGTTCTGAATTTCTGAATCTCTAGGATAACCTGTGTGATGGAACACCTATTCTCCGATATTATTGCTGTTGGTTTTACTACGAGTAAAAAATAAAAAATTAATTGGCAACACTGTCCTGTTTTCGCTTCTATTCTATTCGGCAGCTCCTCAGAACCATTTTCGTACATCTCCAGGATTGCTAATGAAATCGTGTCGATGTAGAAAACAAGCGGCGGCGACGGCATCAAAAAGCGCTTACAACATTGATGTTTTTTACCACTAATCGTAACTTATACGGAGACTCGGGCACCCACGGTTTACTGTGTGTGAATTGAATGAAATGGGAACTTTTAACGATGTAGGTAGGCCTGTAAATAGCCATCGAGATTGTTTATTAAACTAGCGTCCAGGCTGACGTTGTTTTAGTTTATATATCAAAATTCAAAAAATACTTTATTTAGTGCGGCCGCATGGACCTTGTTGAAGCGTTACAAATTATAAAATAAAACAACGCAAATTAATATAATTAAGCATATAACTGAATCTGTTAACTTCAGATGACACGTGAGTTAGGAAAAGAAGCGTACTTACAATATATGTATACTTGTACAATGTTGAACATTTTGCACAGCACCGTCAAGCCAAACTTGGAACAGTTTGCATTATGAAAAGCAGAACTATTATGCTTGTTTTAACTACACAACTTTTTATTTATAACTCACATAAGAAATACTATTAAAACATTATTACGCTTTACTTGCTGAGTCATCTATAGTGTAGAACATTATTTACTCTTCTAGAAAAACATCTAGAACACCCGGAACAAATACCTGCAGATGATACAGACATTTGTTCCGAGGCGGGAATAGAACCCGCAACCTCTTGCGTCGCAGGCGGACGTTCGCCCGCTGCGCCACAGAGGTTATCGTGATGAAATGAAACAATATTGTTAAAATAATTTAATCCCTCTTCACCAAAAAACTATATAGTCTTTTTTAAACTTTCGCGATCATTATTTATTATTGCCCGACGTTTCGACAGGATTGCACCCATCGTGGTCCCGATCCCGGGAACACGAATACCTGGTTAAATATGTGTTAATAAAAAACTATATACTCATAACAATGTTATGACGGGCAAAGTCGCATTCTTACACTGGAAAGGCGGTAAACCGACAAACCTTCAAATTTATTATCCAAAATCATACGTTTTGTATTTAGGTGTTTTGTTCTCGCGTCCCGCTGCAGGGGTCCGGTGTGGTGATAACTTGAAATTAATATTCTGTCAGCGAATACGATATTCGGATGCATGTTTTATGATATCGAGACGTCCTGATCTGCCTTTAAATTTTTCGTAAATTTATTTGGGTTCCGAAAAGAGATTATTTTTGTTTTGGCACCACTGCAGTCCTTTGTGTAAATCTACCAGAATTATGCCTTGAAACGTGAAACTTGTACGCGAAGAAAATAAAATTGAACTGTCGTGGGTGTGTGAACTTGCAAAAATTGTTGAGAAACGCAGCCATTTGATATGCAAATATGTTATTGTTCTGTTAATTTAGGTTATAGCTGCTCTTAATGCGCACTAAACTGGTCCGTACATATACGGCATGGGAATCGCATTTGCCTCGGCGTAACACAGTCTTGTACTAGCACGGGGGGCATAGGTTTCTTTAACTGTATGCATTCCTACTACGCCGTGGGGTGCCGGCAGTAGAATGATACCCCTCCTCTCATGCCCATGGATGCAGTAAGAGCCTGCTAAGGGATACCTCCGGAAGATGGGCAGCAGCGTCTATCCGTGTATCAACATCCCATGCTGCACTCACCAACCCGCCTGCCAAGCGTGGTAAGAATGGCAACTACCCCTCATGGAGATCCATGAGGGAGGCCTGTGTTCATCAGTGGACGTTTAATGGCTGAAATGATGATTCCTACTGACACTAAATAAAGTGATAACACCATAGTAGGTAAGTGTATACTGTTAATTTAAGTTTGTCAATTTCTTGTTGTTTTATAAATATGTATATAATAATTATTCTTCTTCTATTCTTCTGGAGTCTTGTACAAGATCCCTTATTACAACTGCATATGACGTTTAACGACTAACGTGGCGCAGTTGGTGTCTTACCCGGCTTAGACGTATGTTGCTGACTCTGTATAAATCAACTTTAATAGATATCACCATTTCAGCCGTAAAACATGCACTAGTGTACACAGGCCTCCCTCATGGATCTCAACAAGGGGTAGTTGCCATACTTACCACGCTTGGCAGGCGGGTGGGCAATCGCAGTGCGGGTAATATATTGAAAGACGCTGCTGCCCATCTTCCGGCGGTAATTTTTGCTCTAACTGCAGATAAAGGTCTAAGAGCCTGGAGCGTCTTCAGGCAAAGTAAAAAAAAGTTCACACAAAGTCAACAATAACTTAGAATCAAATGAAACTTAGGTGAAGCCATGATCATAATGGTAGTCTGTACTCATATTAAGAAGAGGAAAGATTTGCATTTTGTAGTAACGAATAAACTCAAAAACTACTGAAACGATTAACAAAACTCTTTCACCATTAGAAAGCTACATCATCATTTCAGCCGTAAAACGTCCACTACTGAACACAAGCCTCTCTCATGGATCTCCATGAGGGCTAATTGCCATACTCACCACGCTTGGCAGGCGGGTTGGCGAGCGCAGTACCGGATGTTGATATACGAAAAGAAGCTGCTACCCATTCTCCGGAGGTATTCCCTTAGAAGGCTTTTACTGCATCCACGGGCATGTGAGGAGGGGTAAACACTCTACTGCTAGCCCCCGGGCTTCAAAGCTATATAATCCCTGAGTAACGTCGTAAGTAGGCTATATTTTATCCCTGTATTCCCACGGGAACGAGAACTACGCGGGTGAAACCGCGGAGTATGATAAGGTCAGTGCGCGTGATCAATCGAGCGACAGCCCATTCTGCGCGCCATTGATATTGTTTCGACGCACGATTTACCACTACGCGCTATTTGCCACTCTTCGGAATAGTTCTGGCACAGTAAGCTTTTGTTTTGCAGTATAGAAAGGTCCGTGGAGTCGGCAGTAGAAGTTACCCCTCCATTTATGCCCTGGATGCGGTAAGAGCCTGCTAAGAGATACCTTCGAAAGATGGGCAGCAGCGTCTTTCCGTATATCAACAACCCATACTGCGCTCGCCAACCCGTCTGCCAAGCGTGGTGAGTATGGCAACAACCGCTACTGATCAGCAGTGGATGTCTTACGGCTATGATGATGAAGCTTTTGTTTTGCAGTACAGGACCTTTAGTTCAGCACTCAGTAATATTTTTATTTATTTATAATCCTGATGATTACGAGAGCTAATGGAACCAAGCCCACCCACACAAACAACTTCTTCATCTCCTTGGATGCTTATGGAATGCTGCCAAAGACCCAGAGTCCTTCTCTATTATTTTAAGGAGCTGGGCTGGCTGGGGTCTGGCTGGTATCGCAGGGGACACGATACACCCCTATGCGGGAGGTCAGATGAGGTGCAGATCAGCTGGTATCAACCACCAGATTCAGAATCAGAAGCCTGATGTTTTTCACTCTAGGGCTAGGCCTCCTTTCTCTTCTTCCACTTATCTTTTATTTGAGCTTGTTGAAGCCAGTCAAGCCAGTTTTAAGAAAAATACGTTTACTTTTTGAAGCATGGAGTGGGACAACTGTATTTTATAGAAAAATATAGTATAGAGAAGAATTATGAACCGGGCTCATCCATAACCTTATAACAAATTGAATAAAGAAGATGCTTGGGTTAGGTAAGGTGACTGGCTGTCAAATATGGAGCACAGAGTTGAATCGAGCATGTTACACCGTTAATAAGGCGCAACATCATCACTATCATTACAGCCGTAGGACTGCTGTTCACGTCCACTGCTGGACAAAGGCCTCCCTCATACATCTCCAAGATTATTCGGAGATTGTTGCCATAATCGCTACGCTTGGCACACGGGTTGGCGAGCGCCATATGGGACGTTGATGCACAAATAGACGTTGCTGCCCATCTTCCAGAGCAGAGCAGACCCTTACTGCATCCATGGCCAAATCGCATCGGCATTACATGCTCAATGCGAACCTAACTATTATTCCTAAGCGCAAAGAAAAACACCCTGAAGTTGCAAGACAAACAGCTTTCTTGCCGTACGTGAAAGGTGTTACTGACAAAATTGGAAACTTGCTTAAGAAGTTTTCAATAAAGACAGTCTACAGTCCACACACAAAAGTGGCTAAGCGTCTACGATCACCAAAGGATGTAGTACCCTTGCAAGTACCTGGAGTTTACGAAGTCGATTGCAGCGTTCTTACATAGGCCAAACGAAGCGCACAGTCGCCGAACGTGTTAAGGAACATATCGCAGCGGTCAAAAATCGACAAGTAAACAAGTCAGCTATAGCGGAGCATGTAGTGGACTCAGGACCCAATCACTGGATCGAACTCCACAATCCCAAGATTATTTCCAACGAGAGGCACTACGACAAGAGAATGGTTCGGGAAGCGATTGAAATTAAGAAATATCCTAATTTTAATCGTGAAGACTTGATTCATACAAGACGTGATTCGATTCACTATGAGACAAAAAAATCTTGCGACCCGATCATATACCATTAACCACAATGTGATATCGGAGGTAGACCAAATACGAGATTTAGGTGTGATTTTTGACCGTAAATTGCGTTTTAATGTCCACATTGACTCAATCGTTAAAAAATGCTTTAAGATGCTGGGATTTGTGCTGCGAAACTGCAAAGAGTTTCGCCCAAATACAAAAATTAATATTTATAGAGCTCTTGTGCAAAGTTGTTTGGAGTATTGTAGCGTAGTGTGGAACCCACACTATGATATTTACATTAAGCGTCTGGAAAGTGTTCAAAAAAGATTCCTTTGGCACCTATCCTACAGCTGCAACCTAGCTAAAAAACTACCAAGCTACGAGGACCGTCTTAAGCACTTCAATTTGATTTCACTTGTAAACCGCAGAAAGTTGATGGATCATATGTTTTTATTTAAACTCGTAAACAACCATATTGATAGTCTTTATCTTCTATCGCGCCTGAACATTTCCATACCTAGAGTAATGCCAAGACTTTATAAATATAAGCCCTTCGTCCCGAGATCTGCTCGTTCCAAGTTAGGCCAGTACTCCCCTTTGAATAGAGTAACTAAAAACTACAATGCTATCCATAATGTTTTCGTTCTAAGACCTACAATAAAATCTGATAATAGTGATAATAATAATGTTCCTTATGAAATTGACATTTTTAGTTATAGCATTCATACCTTTAAAAAATACGTAGGACTGACTTTTTAGTGACCAATTTTATTTTAATTTTAAAATATTATTTTAGCATAATTCTCTTAGTTTTGTTTTAATGTATTATTTATTTCATAGACATGTATTTTAACTGTTAATTAACTATTTTTTTTTATTTCTGATTACTTTTGTTGAAGCTTGTTGTTTATACCTATAATTAAGGTTGCACTTAACTTTTGTCAGTGTTATTAATTTTATGATTTTAATGGTGTTAACTTTGTTGGTGTAACTTATCAATAAATAAATAATAAATAAGACGGCTTCAGACTCTCTGCCTCATGGAATCCAGTGATAGCCAAGTGTACTCGGCGTGTGAATAAACCAAAGTGTGCTGATACAGTGAGTGTAGTGTGCTGTCCCAGTGTGAACCGGCCTTAAATCTCAAATTTCTAATTATGAAGACCAAGTGAGGGTAGTCTGAAAAGATGCCTTCGCTTTGCTGCGGTTAACTTCAGCACGCCAGTCTCCCCGCGACCACGACCAGGTGCAATCCGGTCGAAACTTCGGGAATAATATAAAGGTAATTACGCGATAAATACCCGATAATCCCATATTTTAATAATATTACACCCTGTAACTTTGATAAGTAAGATGTCTCAGGCAGAAAAAAATATGTTTTTCATAGGAGAATACATTTGCTTTTCCTTCTTTGTAGAACTAACAGGATTGTAACTACTGGATATAGTAGTGCATTCTGTGCAACTGAATGTGATATACGATCGGAACACGAGTGACTTTTGTTTTAGTATTGTGTCGGCGTCGATACGGCTGCGGTATCCCCTCGGAAGTTCGCGCAATAGAACTTGCAATAGATGATACGCGCCCAGTTGGGTACGGTTAGTAGATAAATAAATTTGCTTATTTCTGACCAATAAATAACATAGCTCTTACACATTACACAAAAAAAACAAGATAACAATATTGCTATTAGAGTTTAGTCAAACACGAGAAGCCATTGTAAAATATTACACCAAAAAGTTTACTAAAACGATAATTTAGGGTTTATCCCATCTATGTTCATATATAAATGACGCGCAATGCATAAATTTCAAGATTTATTTCTCCCAATCTAAGGTTTTTTATGTTTTTTTATTTTTATGCTGTGGGGTGCCGGCAGTATAATGTTACCCCTCCTTTCATGCCCGTGGATGCAGAGCCTGCTAAGGGACACCTCTGAAATAGGCAGCAGCGTCTTTCCGTAACCACTAAGCTACGGAACCCGTGTTGGGTACCGCTGAAATTCTTGATAAGGTGGTATCGGCTGAGCACTTATTAGAGCGCCATCTACAGGTAATTACTAGATTAGTGGTTAAAGCACTTCCGGCTTTAGGAAGCGTCAAGCATCGATTTGACGGACTGGGTTCGCATTACTAATGGAATGTCCAGCATTACTTAATGAACCACGTTAGCTACAAAAACATCTCCAAATGGCTGAGAACTTTGATGATTATCTTTGAGGTAATATATTATTGTGACGACCTTTCTGTTATCTCACAATCTCACGTGTTGGTCCTGTACAAACTACGTGCCTCCAGGGACCTTATCTCGAAACTAGTCCATTACATTAATCCTTGTACTAATTATTATTCCGGTCAGCAAATACGTTTAAACAAAAAATTTACCTTCTCAGAGATGTTTTGATAATCTTAATTATGCGATATGTTTCGTATTTCGCGGTAGTTGTGTGATGTTTCGTTTTGAAATGTTGGTTTCGATATTTTTATGGCTGTTTTGGTTTGCTGTGTGAACCAGGTAGCCGTGAGATATAATGGTAAGATAAAAAAAATTATAATTAATGTTGGGCATTCCACCCAATTGCCGCGGGGTGCCGGCTGTATAATGTTACCCCTCCTATCATGCCCGTGGATGCAGTAAGAGCCTGCTAAGGGAACTCTCCGGAAGATGGGCAGCAGCGTCTTTCCGTGTATCAACATCCCGTCCTGCGCTCGCCAACCCGCCTGCCAAGCGTGGTGAGTACGGAAACAATCCCCTTATGATCTTAGAGATCTATGAGGGAGGCCTGAGTCCATCAGTAGACATCCTACTGATAATAAATCCTAATTTCATCTTAATAATGATTAATTTTGTATTATTAAATAAGTAGGCAGTGGGGTGCGGCAGCAGAAAGTTACCCCTCCTCCCATGCCCGTGGATGCAGTAAGAGCCTGCAAAGGAAGGAGGTATCCGGAAGCTAGGCAGCAGCTTCTTTCCGTAAATCAAAATTCCGCACTGCGCTCGCTAACCCGCTTGCCAAGCGAAGTGACTATGGCAACTACCCCTCATGGAGATATATGAGGGAGGCCTGAGGCTGAAATAATCATGATGAAATAAGAAGGTACTAGATTCCCTTGATACGCTATCTCCCATTCTTAAGACCCTGTGGTGGCAAAACAAACACCAAGACTTATTGAGGTCAATCTTATCATAATATCTTCACCCAAGGCAAGAATAATTATTACTTAATTTAGGTTCATTTTACTTCTTAAGAAGGCCGCGGCGAGCGCTTATCACGATAATTAAAGTGATACAGAAAGGTATACCTTTGCATTATCTGGATGAGCGTGAAATTCTAAGTAAACCATGAAATTCGATACTCGTTTTAAGGCCACGGTATTCCAAATTAGCCAATTTTCGATTCAATTTTAAATGATCAAATTCCTTGCTTTGATTGAAAAAATATATGTGTTATTGTTTAATAAACGTTATTGAATATTGAATGGTGTTTTTAACTGTTAAATATTAAAATTTATAACAAATTTTTTCACTTTACTTAATAATAAAATATTATCAAGGAAGAATAGATTTTGCTAGTTTTTGTGATTATACTTCAAGTGTATCAATGTTATACTTAAAAAAAACATCTCGCAATATAGGCAACGTCGTTTAGAAGAACATTCAAAGGTTAGTTTGTCTGAAAATCTAATAAAACATTTCTGAAACGAATTTTTATAGAATTAAATAAGGTCGCGCCCGCCGCGCGCTCTCCTTCAGAAACACGCCACTGGAATAACCTGGCCTTAAGTAAAAGATGTGATGATTGTAATTATTCCCTAACTTTATGTTACTTTATATTTGATTATGAATTTGCTCTTTGACTCAAATTTTCTTTACTTAATAAACAACCATTTAATTAGTGAGCCGTGCGGTGGAGTGCTGGCAGTAGAATGTTGACATTCCTCTCTTGCCCGTGGATGCAGTAAGAATCTGCCAAAGGAATACCTACGGCGGATAAGCTGCAGCATCTATCCGTGTATCAACAACCCGTACTGCGCTTGCTAACACGCCTCCCAAGCGTGGCGAGTATGGCAACAATCTCTCATGATCATTAGTGTTCCATGAATGTTAGGCCTTTGTCCAGCAGTGGACGTCCTACGGCTAAGATGATGATGATATTGGCAAACCTTAACAACAAACATTTTAGCGACCTCCGTGACGCAGTTGCTATATATAGCCGATTGAGACGTAGGAGGTAGCGGGTTGGATTCCCGCAAACGGACGATTGTTTTTAATATTTTTTTAAAAAGAAAAAGTAATTTAAATTTTCCTTTGTGTTAATTAGCAACCACCTCATTAGTAAACATTACCCGATCCTATAAAAGCCACGCTTAATTTGTACGATCTTGTTAAGCAAACCAATAAAGTTGCTTCTGGCCTAATAAGTGAATTAACTTAATTATGTCCATTCAAATACTTTATCTCAATAACATTAAAACTGGTAGCTAGGTACGAGTACAAGCAACATATTAGCTAACAGCAAAACCATAAATGTCTTCATTTGGATCAAGATTTTCACTTAGATAAGAAATAATTACTAATTAATAATATTTATCAATAAGCGAAAATTATATCAACAGGCCGTGGGGTGCCGGCTGTAGAATGTTACCCCTCCTCTCATGCCCGTGAATGCAGTAAGAGCCTGCTCAGGGATACCTCCGGAAGATAGGTAACAGCGTCTTTCCGTGTATAAACAACCCGTACTACGCTCGCCAACCCGCTTGCCAAGCGTGGTGAGTATGGCAACTACCCCTCATGGAGATCCATGAGGGAGACCTGTGTTCAGTAGTGGACGTTTTACGTTTAGTTGGTCAGAGTGGAATACCAGAGCAAAACCAGTAACTTCCGCTGTAAGTTATAAAACTAAAACTAGTGAGTGGGTGGTGCGCGAGCTGCTTTGCAGCACGCGAGGGTTGTTTAAAAAGAGTCGAGGGTAGGTTGTGCGCTAGCTGCTGCGCAGCTCGCGAAGTTTTGTAAAAAAAACAAAAAAAGTTAAGAAAAAAATTAAGGGGGTGGAAAAGGGGTAGTTTTCGATTTTTATCGTACTCACCCTCCAACCCTATACACAACCCCGTTTACAGATTCCCGAAATTCCATCTGGAAGTGGGAGAACAATGATGTCAATGAGTCAGTCAGTCAGTCAGTGAGTGGTAGTCTAGCTTTATTATATAACCAAAATTACGTTTGAATAAAAAGTTAATAACATATTTTAATTAAGCTATATTACAAATATTTAAAGCCAAGCGCGCTTCGACATTAATGCCCGCGGAATGTTAAACAAAACAATGTAAATCATTGCTATTGTCCCTTAAATATTCATTATCACATTCACACCAGTATTCCGTTGACCTAATTTCGATTTAAACGAGAAAAGGTACTGGGCGTTCTTGTAATGAACGGTTTTTGTAAAGTTATTGGACATTTCGTTTCTTATCTAAGCATTATCAGTATTGCTAGAGGTCAACTATAAAATCCGTGTTGGCCGAGTGGTATGTACTTTCGACTTTCAATCTAAAGGTCGTGGGTTCGATACCGGCCGTGCACCAATAGATTTTTCTTTCATGAAAATGTATGTGCACACTTAACACGAGCTTTAACGGTGAAGGAAACATTGTGAGGAAACCCGCGGCTGAGTTAGCTTCAGACGTATTGACCTGTTCTTTCCTCTGAATAATAGCTGACTAAGCTGAGAGGATGGTATAGGTGCTGGGCAAGCCTAATCCATCTAACAATGTCCCAGGCACTGCAGCGTCTCGAACAGCATGATTACCAGTTGCTGACGCTGTATAAATCATCTATAATAGATGCAAAGGCCTTACTTTAGAGGTACACTCGAGAGCAGAAAAATCGGCCCTTCTCTCTTTTACCTTCGAATTTAACAAGCTTTTACGTATTTTCACCTGTCCCGATTGCTGTCTGTAATCAAATATTGCATGTTTAATTTGATCACCTTCCCGGTTACCGATTGACCTAAAATTTTGCATGCATGTGTAAATCCGATGACAATGCAAAATAATTATGATATGATATGGAACTGATCTGATGATGGATGCGGAAAATGTCCATAGAAACTCAGCAGTCAAAACGACACAGCTCCATCGAGTTTGGCCTCATTTGATTTGTCTTGGCGAGTACTTTGGTGCTAGATGGTAACCAGGGTGTGATAATTGATATGAAAGGTGGCAATAGGAACTCAGTAATAAAGCGATATTTATCATTATAAATCTTTTTATTTCAAAAAAAGCTTGTTTTTAAAAAGTTTTTTTTATACTCAATTTGTTTAAATGAAACTTAAACTTTCAAACAAGTTTTTGTTAGAATAAATTAAAGAACACATTTTCCGATTTGCCGTGGGATGCCGACAGTAGAATGTTGTCTCTTCTCTCTTGCCCGTGGATGGAGTAACAATCTGCTAAGAAATACCTCCGGAAGATGATATTCCGCGGGCATTAAGGTGTAAAATAGTTAGTTTAGTTTTAGTTTATAAAATCTGTATGAAATTGTTCTATTTCGGTATTTTTTTTATATGAATGATTGTTACGTTATTTACCTACCAGTAATTAGTAAATATAAGTCCCACAAGCGTGAAACACAGGATTAATCCTAGTTCAGGCAAAAACAATAGTAAACTGATATTTAAATAAGTTTTAAATGCTTACCTAATTTGTAATTTATTGTGTGGTTTATGATTTTTTGAATAAATTATCTTATCTTATCTTATTAACGACGGGCAAGAGAGGAGGAGCAAGAGCGCCTTTCCGTGTCTTCAACACCTTATACTGCACTCACCAAACCGCCTGCCAAGGGTGGCGAGTATTGTAACAACCCCATATGGGATAATCGATCAGTAGTTGTAGATTCATGAGTGAGGCCCATGATCTTCAGTGGACGTCCAACGGTTGAGATAATGATGACGATAAAATAACACATTCTTGCTTTTGGCCCCTAAAATCATGACAAGAGCAGCAGATTATGTAATTTTAGGAAGCTTACGTTTAATTGTAAATTTATCCTACTAATATTATAAGCGCGAAAGTTTGTGAGTATGTATCAATGTGTGAATGTTTGTTACTCTTTCTGAAATCGTTTTTTCTTTCTTAGCTAAAATTCTGCACACCAAAAAAACATTTTGCCCAGAATTAATACATAGACTACGGACTAAGGTAATAACCACGAACTTTTTAGTCGCTCAAATAAGTGATACCTACGATTTACCGAACATAGGTACCTACCGGAATACTTTAAGCCGCAAATCTAACTAATACCTGATAATATTATGTTTCGGTAAACGTAAAAAACGTACACCAACTTCTAACAAAATGTTTACGGATTACTACGGAACCCTACACTGCGCGTGCCTGACACGCATTTGTTCTTTTTTTTCTGGTGGGGGAATCCTTCATGGATTTCACCTTTCTAAGGGGAGAAAGATGAGTATGATTATATTTCCGGAGATTAACCTTAGCAGATTCTTACTGCGGGGAAAGGAAGAAAGGCAACATTATACTGCCAGCAACCCACGACGACCTGGATTAACTAAAGACTAAAAAATGCTTTTAATCCGGGTATCACGTAGATAGAAGATACATTCTACTACCGGCATTCCACGGCCTTTCTCTTCAAAGAGATAATCAGACTCAATCTATAAGAAACTACCGCTCGGTATGCGATCTTCATTTTTTTCTTTTAAAGGGTGCCGACGCAGCTTTGGGACAAAACCTTTGGGTCCATTTAATTAATGCGGTGAGATCTAATTTGTGAATAAATGGGGCTTTATGTCCTTTCTCGTCCCACTTGGTTTACCGTAGAGGGTGGTTCGAATCCATTGAATTAATACCGTAATCGGCACAGTAATAATATTAAAATTTCGATGTTTATGCTTCCGTTGCGTAGTACCGTTGGGTGTTTTAAATATTTTTTTTAAGCCTTACGCCCTATAGTTTCCTACAGATACTTATCTTACAAAATTATACAGCCGAATTTAAAAGTAAAAATAAAAAGGTACTCCTTATTTTACGTGGTTTATATCGTGTAAGGTAAATAGAAAAAAACCGGGCAAGAGCGAGTCAGACGGGGGACGGTCGTTTTTTCAACATTTTTGT
Source organism: Pasiphila rectangulata (assembly GCA_963082625.1). Taxonomy (NCBI): domain Eukaryota; kingdom Metazoa; phylum Arthropoda; class Insecta; order Lepidoptera; family Geometridae; genus Pasiphila; species Pasiphila rectangulata. The sequence goes on along the minus strand of OY720245.1, from coordinate 15,213,533 downwards.
TAATAACTAAGAAACGATACGGTCTCGAGGTAAAATAAAATTGTTTATTAATGCGGAAATTAATACCTTTAATATGATACCCCACACGACCTAGTAACTTCACTTACAAATTTGAGATCCCCTATCCGCCCCCTGCAATCATAATAAGAATATTTCTTCACATTTTCATATTATATGCTATATTAGTAAAAAAGTTTCAACTTTAACATTAGCGACAGACAGAGAGACAGACAGAGTGATTCTATAAGGGTTCCTTTTTACCATTTTGGTCCGGAACCCTTAAAATGCCGTAGGGTGCCGGCAGAAGAATGTTGCCTCTCCTCTCATTAATTTTGATTCACCTTGATCATACATGCTCGTTGGATGTAGGAATTTCAAGGGTCAAATAATACTTAAATGTAAGTACATACATACATGAAGATTTCCTTGCGAACTAAAACACTAATATTTTCCTAGTGACTCCTTTTGTGAAGCACGTACCATCGCTAGTGCCACAATATTGAAATTAAAGCTGTCTCTACACCAGGAGCGGCTCAAAATTAAGATTATCATTGGAAGAAAATACGTTTCGCTTTTTAGGGTTTCGTACTAAAACAAAAATCCCTTATAGTTTCCCTTTATGTATATCTGTCCGTCTGTCCATCACTGGCTTTGCGAAAAGACTATTAGTCCTAGAAAGTTGTAATTTTGCATGGACATAATATAGAATAACAACATAGAGATAAAGCTACAAAAAATGCTCAAAACTTATTTGGGGTACCTACCATACATGTTACATGTAAAGTAGAGATATTTTTTTTATTGATTTTCCTATCGTGTGGTTTATCGTTGAATAGGTATTTGAAAGTTATTTCAGGGTTGCGAACATATTTTTTGGATTAAGGGTTCCGTTTGCAAAATATTAAAGTTTTAAACATTTTTCGAGCGTTCCCCCTGTAAAATGGTACCTGTAAATAGTATTTTTATTTGAGAAAAGTTGTCCTTATCTAGGTACCGATCTATCAGTCAAAGTCAAAGTGTCAGTGTTATGATCACTAAGGTTAAAGTGTGAATTGACGTGGAAGTGAAGAAATTCTACTATTTACCTTCATGTTTCACATCTGCCATCCTGTAAAGCCTGTTACATGTGAAACATAAAAGTGAGAAGGTTCTAATAGATGCTCAAATGGAAGAAAAAATTAGCTACTATATGTAAGAATTTTTTTTTCTTAAAAAAAATGTGTTTATCTTTGTTGCATGCGTCCGGTAGAAGATATTTTACGACTAAATGGCGGGACTAGTTGAAGACCCCCCTGATATAAAGTGGTAACCCCAACTTATTACAATAACTGCAATACCGCGGTGATCAAGTTCACAGTTCACGAATGTATTCAACCCTTAAACGCGCGTGTGGGCGAGTCAAAATATAATAACCACTTTTACAAATGCCTTGTACTATTGCCTACCGCACGCAGTGACCAGTCACATTTGAAGTATCAACCCGTGGTGTATTGATACTAGTATTTGCCTTAAGCTTTACTCATATATGCAGCATAGCAAGTTAAGGTTCAATGTCTTCAATAGTGCATGTAAATATATTATAAATATAAAATGTCTTACAACAAAGAAAACCAAAATGTATTTAATATTTTTTCTGTGGTCCAAAGTCATAAAATTGCTGTGAAAAAAGGCTAAGTCAGTATAATATTCATAGTTTACCGAAATAGCTAGTTTATTACAATCTGAACGTTTAAGATCAACAATCAAACGAACTTTTCCCTTTTTAATTGTAGTATGACTAAGATTATCATGCTCATTGTTTTCTTAGGGACTTATTGTTGTATTCGTTCCTTACATTGTTTTTATTTGCTTCATTGTTCGTCGGAATATTTTGTTAATCTGTTGCTCAGGTCTTACAGGTTTGACACAAGTTTTTAGTTTCTACTGTTGCTTTTATTTGATAAAAGCTTCTTTTCTTCACAAACTTTCATTTAATTTATCTCAGTCTTGTATATTTTTTTTCACTTTTTCTGAATCACAAACTAAAACAACAGTAATTTTACGACGCTGCTGCAAAAAATAAAAGAAAAGCATATTTGCACAACAAAGTACTTTTTACCGTGGCGTGTGTTGAGAGAAATATGATAGCTTAATTTTGTATCACTCTTTCACAAAGTTTTATCTCATTATGATGCGCTGTGGGGCGCCCCTTCTTCTATAAAGCCTCGGCCACACAGAACGTTGGTCGTACGCGGCACGACTTAAAGCTTTAAAGAGTTCGTTAGAATGACGTACATTGGGCTTCTGTAAATATTTTAAAAACTATTTCAAGGTGGTGCATGATTTTTTTACACATATCTGCGCAGAAAGATGAAAATGTTTTCTAAGATTCAGATTAAGATACTTTATGTCACCTTTGAAGCATACAGAAATGTGAGAAAACAGACTAGGCTATGTACTCTTGATGGACACAAAAAACTACTTAGTTTATTTTTAGGGTTCCGTACCTTAAAAGGAAAAAAACGGAACCCCTATAGGATTACTTTGTTGTCCGTCTGTCTGTCTGTTTATCTGTCTATCTGTCTGTCTGTCCGTCTGTCGGTCTGTCAAGACCCCAGAAAACGTGTTGAAATTAAAAGCAAATACTTAAATCTACAGCCTTTTTGAGCTGTTAAAAAAACATTATTCTTAGTTCACCCTGATAAAAAATACGGCAGCTTATGCCTCAAAAAACGTATGTTTTGACATTCTTAAAGGAATCAATATCATAGGGTATCATATACTTCTCGTAGACGGAGAACTATGAAACTTGGCAAGGTATATCTTCCAATAGTGTAGATACAGAGAAAAATCCAAAAACTTTATATTTTCAATGAAATCATAAATAAAATCGTCCTTAAATAAGTACGAAATCAGTCATCGAGGTAAAGTAACCCTACGCGCAGTCATAAATAAGATGGGTGACCGAATTTTTCTGTGCATTTTTTAAACTTTTACTAATATTTATTGTGTTCCTACATACCTATGGAACCCTCGGTGAGCAAGTCCAGCTCGCACTTGTTCGGTTTTTTTTATTTAATGCCAAGTACAACAAATATCACGTAAAATAATCTAAAAATTATAATATACACATATAGCAAGACTTATGGCGGAGGTAATAACTTCATTTTAAGAATATAGTACTGTTTACTTAACTGTAACATTGCAACATCAAACCAAAAAAAATTATAATTTTCTGTAGTATTTGGCATTATTAGAACAGCAACATTGATTTTTTTTATTACTGATCCGACTATTGTTTCGTCTATTACATTTTTAGTGTACTCTACAGTAGTTCTCGTAGATTCATAAGAACGCTGCAACTTCTGCCCATCTTCCGAAGGTATCATTTTACAGATTCACTCTGAATTCACTAGCTAGGAAGGAGGGGCGACATTCCTTTCCCGGCACACTACGGCAGTGCAGCCGCATAGTGTAGCGAAGTCTTTTATCGGGACAAAAGGGATGCTAAATCGTTTTAATAGACTCGCGGAATTTTAAGAGTCATTCATTACGCATTGTATCGAGCCCCTAACACCTGGTTTAAAGATGTTATCACGGCGTTTTAATTAAAACACGTATCGATAAAAGATTTGAAGCTTTGTTTTGATGAGTCTCTTTTTTGTTTTGGCATCTGGACTAAATAAGATTCGTAAAAAAACGAAAAACATTCAGATATTTTTTGTATCATGATGTTTGAAAATGGGAATGTTTATTTTAAGTCTATTCACTCAAGCTATTTTAAAGTTTGTAATGTGTAAGTCTAAAAAAGATATACAAGCACAAGTTGCTTTTTTTAAATTACTTTCATTATTTATTTTTTATATTTTTTTTACATTATATTTCTGATTTTACAAAATAAAAACTTTTGCTATGCTTTATTAAAAATTTTACCCAAGCAAAAACACTGTTAAATACAAAAGCTAACTACTTAAAAAATACTAAAAAAATGCAAAGTTGGATAAATATTACAGTATTTACAGTAAGCCTAGCAAAATCCCATTTAAACACATATTTTCTCCACACATCCAATCTCCGACTACTACTCTATCTATCAAAGAAAGCAGCTTACCTGACTTGAGGCAATTTCTCCGTCCACTGGTTACGGCCAAAGGGAACTAAGCCCTCTAAGACTTTGTACTGGACTTGTAATACTGCGCGAAATGAACGTTGGTGCCAGTCAACCGTTTCTAGAGTCGTGTATACTTTTTAAACGGTTTTCTTGAAATCTTTTTAAAATATCTTGAAAGACGTAAGTCTTAGTTTTTTACTTTCGCTTGTCTTTTACATAAACTTTCGCGATCACGACACATTATTAACACATATTTTATCGGGTATTTATCGCGTTATTTACCTTTATTAAGTCTTACGTAAGTCTTATTTTGTGCAGATCGCACTATTGTTTTCTGTCTATTCCACTGATTATTCAATATCTAGAGAGTATGCGATCTTTGTTTCAACTTAAAGTAAGTTTGGAAATTAGTGTATGGTATAACTAGTATTAAGTAGTGATCGTTTTCTAGATACATGATTAAAGTAATAGTATTTAATAAAGAAATTTGGAAAGGATTGAAATGGACGCTTCCTTTACGGGTTCATAATAAACCAATTTCGTTTAGTGGATAAACTTCTTTGAAAGAAGGCTCAAAAAAATTATAAGATTCAAAATTCAAAAAATACTTTATTCAGTGCGGCCGCATGGACCTTATTGACGCGTCACAACTTACAAAATAAAACAACACAAATAAATAGAATAAAGCACATAATTGAATCTGTTCACTTCAGATGACACGCGAGTTAGGAAAAGAAGCGAACAGAAGAACCTAACTCGGTCGTTATAGTCATCATTTAACAATTTGATTTTGTCTTATGTTACGTTTGACGGAGTTGGAGCAGATTCCGTCCCAAGTGGTTTTGTCCTCTAGGTAATCTGATATTTTATAATAAGCTTTATTGCACAGATTGCATTTGATAATGTTTTTGAATTTATTCAATGATAACTTTTGCAACTCACTTGGGAGTGTGTTGTAGAAGCGTATACATTGCCCTTTAAAGGATATTTTAACCTTAAGGAGCCTAGTAGTGGGCACAGCGAGTTTATTCTTATTTCTTGTATTTACATTGTGATTGTCCCTGTTCTTCTTAAACGAAGCAATATTTTTATGGGTGTAGACAACAGGTTTTCATAAATATATTGACAAGCTACTGTCATTATATTTATTTCTTTAAATTTAGTGCGAAGTGATTCTCTGGGACCCATATTGTAGATAGAACGAATAGCCCTCTTCTGCAGCACAAATACGGTGTCTATATCTGCAGCACATCCCCACAACAGTAAGCCATAAGACATAATGCTGTGGAAATAGCTGAAGTAAACAAGTCTAGCGGTATCTACGTCTGTAAGAAGGCGGATTTTTTTGACTGCATATGCTGCAGAACTAAGCCTACCCGATAGTTGTTCTATATGCGGGCCCCATTGAAGCTTATTGTCCAAGGTTATACCTAAAAATACAGGTTTTTCTACAAGGTTTAAACTTTCACCTTCCAATTTAATGTTGGCATCAGCCTGTTTTACATTCGGGAGAGTAAATCTAATGCATTTCGTTTTATTTCCATTAAGTAATAGGTTATTGACATTAAACCAATTAACAACTTTTGAGATTGCATTATTCACCTCGTCATAATCGGTGGTACGTCGTTTCATTTTGAATAAAAGTGAAGTGTCATCAGCAAACAATACAATCTCATGATTGTTTTTGACAAGATGAGGTAGATCATTAATGTAAATTAAAAATAGAAAAGGCCCAAGAATCGATCCCTGCGGTACACCCATTGTAACTATAGATCCCGAAGAACGTTTTCCATTAACATCAACTCTTTGTATCCTGTATAAGAATAAAAATACTTCGGAAATAATTAATAAATTTTTCTGCTTTGTATTCTTCATTACCAAATGTCGCGTCCTTTTTTAAGCCTTTAACGAGTGTTATAATTCTGAATATTATTCATATTATCTAACATTATCTTTTAAAATTGTGCCTATTATTATGTAAAAAATCCATGCACACGAAACTAAATTGCTTCTATGTCTTTTCTATGCATAAGCCTCTCATTGTCAAAATATAACTTTCTAGCAACCCGCCCCGGCTACGCACGTGTGCAATGCTGATACTAATATACTACACGATATACCTTCGCGGACTTTTTTGTAGACCTCTTTAAGGTGTTCAATACTGTAGTACATTATTTTGATCTATCTCGTAGGGTTCAGCCAGCGTTTTCAATGCGAGCGCAAAAACATGTGTTTTTTACGACCTCACATTAGAAACCTCCAAAATGATCTGTGTTTCTCTACATAAGCAAGTATCTAATTTCATAATTCAAATCACTAAATCTATTGAAAAAAACTGCATTAAAATCCGTTGCGTAGTTTTAAAGATCTAAGCACATATTATAGGGACAGACAGATAGCGGAAAGCGACTTTGTTTTATACTATGTATTGATGAAGATATTCAACCCTAGACACAGAGAGAGGTGGTATAAGTTCGATGTGTGTTACCGTTACCACGTCTGTGGCTGAGTTAATAATTTAAAGTCTTTTACAATAATTGACGTTCAACAACATTTAGTTGAATTCATATCTGTGTCAGTCATATTACCTTACTCACTTAGCTCACGATGTTTGCGTAGCATACCGGTAACCTAGATCCTGGTGCACCTCCGCAAACATCATTTAAATCGCAAATCACTGGCTCGGTTTCGTCGTTTGCTTCCGTTTCTCCGGTGTGTTACGATGGAGATTTTTAACAATTTTACCCACTCGCTCGAGTCGATGTGGATTTACATCGATGACATACTCAATAGAGAGGAAATGTCATTTATTTTGTGATTTTTTACTGATTTGGGATCTATTATAAACTAGCTTGTGCCCGCCGCTTCGCATGCATTTTACCCGGATAAAAAGTAGCCTATGTTTTATTCCTGGTCGACACCTATACGTATGCAAAATTTCAGCTCAATCCGTTGAGTAGTTTTTGCGTGAAGAGGTAACAAACCTCCAAACACACTTTCGGCTTTATAACATTAGTGGGATACTCGTATTAAAATCTAAGTGAGGCACAAAACGACTACTTAATTTATACTTATGTAAACGTACTTCTTTAATGAAATTCTAAGAGACCAAATTCATAAGGAGTTTATAATTGGAGGTGGCAAGTTGTTTAAGATTTGTACAGTATCAGCAACTGTTAACTATTCTTGTCCCGTACCATAGAAAAATAATGGGTACCACCTCTTTATTGGCATCTAAGACGTTGACTTGTATTATAATGATGCGAATAAATAAAGATCAGAATGCAGTGCATCCAGTATTGTGGCAGTCACTGAACCATCAGTGTTATACTTTAACTGAAGTTTTAGGGTTATCCGTCAAAGAGGTCTTGAAAATATGTAAACTTGATTTACAACGTTGTTTGACTTTTTCACTCCCTAAAAACAGTCACCTCAATGATAATATAAATAAATCTGGAAAAGTTCAAAAGGTTTACATGAAATCCTGAAATTAGATATCCGGCCTCTTAAAATTCTTCAGAATTTAATAAATTTTATCATAAAAAGAAAGCCTATAACTTCAGTGTTTCCCGCGAACAACAAATTACGGAGAAGGAAAACCGCCAACGTGATTAAGGACAGCGGTTAGAGTGATAGAACTTTGCCCGCTAATAATGCTTAATTTGATGAGTTTACTGTGAAAGTTGCGGAACGGAAATACTCATAAAATTGCTAGAAATCTGTTCCTATGAGGCGTTTTCATTACAAAGAAAAAAACTTAAAAAAGAGTTCCGCAGAATTTAATGGACAATGACAGAACTATTGATGTTTTAATAGCTTTGCTCGTTAGCTCCATCGCAGGTCATCATCCAGATTTAGTAGGAAACACTTTTTTATATTACTAAAAATGGATTATTGAGCTTTCGCATCATTTTTTCTTGAGAATTTTTAATGGTTTTTTTTTTAAACGGATTTAAGTATTCTCATAAATCTCATGAGAATAAAGTTGATAAGAATAAAATATCAACGTACCCATTTGTGCTAAAACCAGTAGTATCTTTGGTATTGTAATGTTGGTTTGAATCTTTTAATATTGCTTCGGTAGATTAAAACTTATTAGCTTTAATCTTGTTGGCTTCATGTTTATTCACAGTAGTTATTACATTTTCTAACAAGAAACTCAACTTATTTGAATTAACCAGGAAGTTTTCAAAATTCAAATCAAACAAAGCATCCCTATCTTCAACTTCAACACTATCTATTTCCATCTCGATAGATAAGTGGCATTCTTTATTTCACTTGTCAACTACAAATCTCCTAGACCCACCCCCATGTCTGCCATGTGTCGTGCAGTCACATGTTACGCAGTCATATAGGGACTCACTATTACGTTTTCTGATTCTAGTATTGTTAATTCTTAAGATGAAGCGTTAAATAATGAACTTCATGGATAGCTTCATTACAATTACTATTACAATTAGCCATAAGTGTCCCACTGCTGGGCAAAGGCCTCCCCTCCAACTCTCCATGCATCCCGATCCGCCGTCAATTCGACCCATGCGCTGTTATGCCGGTCTAACTCGTCACGCCATCGCTTCTTCGGTCTGCCGCGGCGTTAATAAACTAAAAGCTTCATTATTTAACCCTTAACAAAACTTTAGCGGGGCCTTTCCATTATTTTTGCACACATTAAAATTGTTATGTGTTTAGCTGTAAGACAAGCAGACGGGCGACCTGATTCTTAAGGGTCACCGTCGGCGTCGTCATTCATAGAGATCTGCAAACTTTCATAGATAATTTCATAATTCATCATTCCCCCTTAGAAAACTGCTTTTATAATATTTTCTTTATTTCATTTTAAATACTATGTAATCATAATATTCATCATCATCATCATCATCATCATCTACAGCTCTATTTCGCCTACTGCTGGCCCTTGATTTTTACTTAGTCTGTATTAAAAGTAATTTTCTTATAACTTGGACCAATGCTAGGTATGATGCTGTCCTATTAATAGGTCTCGATGAGACAATGCGATCCAATCCAGTTAGAACAATGTGCACATTCAAATGGTGAGGATGGTCCGGTGTGAATGTCTTGTTTATCTGTCTTGTTAATTCTATTCATAGGGTTTAGTGTATTCTTAAATGACTATGGCTTTTGTTTAGTGTTTTCTGTTGAACCAAAGTACTGTTTAGTATGCCTTCTTGTGAATACTTGGTGGAACTTTAAAACATGCTTTGACGGTAAAGGAAATCATCATGAGGCATCCCGCGGCTCAGATAGCTTACTGACTTATGTTCTTTCCTACGACTAGCTGAGAGGATGTTACAGGTGCTGGACAAGCCTAATATATTAAACAAAGTCCCAGGCATTACAGCGTCCCGTCCAGTATGAATACCAGCTGCTGACGCTGAATAAATAATTTATACCTCATAATACAAATAGATTTAAGAGCCATCTGAAGTTGGCTAAGGAAGTTGACGTCTTAGGGCTTAATTTTCTACTCAGACGGATATTTTTTGATTGTTTTTATATATTTTATATTCTCCTAACTCTGAATATTTATATTATTAGCAACTTTTACAAATAATATTTTAATTAAAAAAAGATTGATTGAGCTAAATCAGTCATTGTAGACCTAAGATATTTATCTTGGAGAAAGCTAACTTTAGTCCCTCGGTGGGAATCGAACCCGCAACGAGACTCATGAGTCGTCTCGGTTGGCTACTATGCCAAGTGAATCACGAAGGTCTTAATGATAAGTATACTACGTTTAATCTTTGAGCCCTGCAAGAATATCAAATTATTTTTCATTAGGGTTGTTAGTGTCAACAAAAATAGGATGTCATACCCACGTCATGAAATGTCCCGGGTAACAGCACCCTGTGTCAACCTAAAAATTGTTCTCTGATCTTTTAATTTTTTACTGTTTACATATGAATTTCACATGGGAATACGTATACAAAAAAAACACGTAAGGACAATCCTAAAATAGACATATTGACAGAAAACGACAAAAAAATGTGTGTTTCCTAAAATAATATAAAATACTTAAACGTACAATTTTTAGAGAGCAAAGCCCCCTTATATGCGTAGCGCTATCTGTCTGACTGTCTGTCAGTGTATGAGACGATTACAACCGAACGCGTTGACCGATTTACATGAAACCTTTTTTGTTAGCAACGTCATAATGAGAGATAGGTACTGATTTTGGTGATATAGGGTCACAGGGACCGGAGTTATTGGGATCTCAAAAGGTCACCAAAAAAAGGTCTTCAAATGGCCGAAAACGTCCATAAGCCCAAAAATTTAATTTTTGACCTTTGGCGACCTTTTGAGGCCTTCGCCCCCTTTTATGGTTGATTACTTTTTAATATATTTTATTACCTACTATACTTTAAAATGGATTATCGGGTATTTATCGCGAACCTACATATATTTTGATTCCGAGGTTTCGACCGGTTACACTTGGTCGTGGTTGCGGGATGACTGAAACGTCTTTTTAAAACGACTTCTTCCTATCATTACGACATTTGCTAGCATTATTCTTATAAAATATTTTAAAAGACTCGCCCTTGCCTGGTTTTATTTATACTTAGACGATATTTATCAATTTGCTTTAAAATTGTTTTTTCTCAATTCTATCCTAATAGGATCCTTTGTATTGAGAAAAACCAATTTCAATGAAAATTGATAAATAAATAATGCTGGACAATTCACAAAGCATCATCTAGCCCCAAGCTAAGCAGAGCTTGTGTTATGGGTACTAGATGACTGACATACTTAGTACATTATACTACATAGATAGATATTTTATTATTTTATGGATATCGTCGAAACATAAAAAATCATCTATCAAATCTCAAAAACATGCATCTTTTTCACACCCTCAATATACCTGATAGCTCAATCTGTTCTAATTAAAAAAAAAAACTGTCTCCTAAATATTTAATAAATTAATACTTAAATAAAACCGGGCAAGAGCGAGTTGGACTCGCGCACCGAGGGTTCCGTGCCATCATACAATATCATCATCATCATTACAGCCGTAAGATATCCACTGCTGGACATAGGCCTCCCTCATTGACTAAGAGATCCAAGTGCATAAGGGGTTGTTGCCATACTCACCACGCTTGGCAGGCGGGTTGGTGAGCGCAGTTCGGGATGTTCTTGCACGGAAAGACGCTGCTGCCCATCTTCCGGAGATATCTCTTAGCAGATTCCACGGGCAGGAGAGGAGCATACAATATAATATATGACAAAGGCGGTTTTATATTTGTAGGAGAACCTTGACAGCGCCTTTTAGCGCGATCTCTTGTCTGATAGCGGAACTTATGTAGATTTTTTACACTTTCAATGATTTCTAAAAAAGTATGCTATGTAGAGAGATTGTAATAAATTTCCTCTAATCTTTACATATATTTCTAATAGCAATAATAGTTTCAGAGGTTTATCTTCGCAAACTTCGGAGATAAGGGGGGGGGAACGCTATTTTTATCAACATTTTTGTAAATAACTCAAAAACTATACAGTTTAAAGGAAAACTAAAAGCTGTTTATTAATGTGCAAATGAATACCTTTCATATGATACCCCACATTACCTAGTAACTTTCCAAAAATTTTGAAAACGCCCCTTCCACCCCCATTGTCTAAAAAACTATGCTAATTAGAGAGTTCGCTATAATTTTCCTATAAAGTTTACATACACTTCTATTAGCTTTAAAAGTATCACGGGGTTATCTCTGCAGACTTCGGAGATAAGGGGGGGGGAACGGTCGTTTTTTCAACATTTTTGTAAATAACTCAAAAACGATACGTTTTAAAGAAAAATTAAAAACTGTTTAATAATGTGCAAATGAATACCATTCATATAATACCCCACACGGCCTAGTAACTTCACTTAAAATTTTTGAGATCCCCTATCCCTGCAATCAAAATAAGAATATTTTTTAACATTTTTAAATATGCTATATTAGTAAAAAAATGTTGTCTTTTACCATTTTAAATTTCAAGTCGATAGCATCAGTAGTTCTCGAGATATCCATGTGTGACAGACAGACAGACAGACAGACAGACAGACAGACAGACAGAGTGATTCTATAAGGGTTCCTTTTTACCATTTTGGTCCGGAACCCTAAAAAGGTGGAGGTTCTGATCTCCTCTGTAATTTAATTACATTTGTTACCCTAGAACTCCGTCGTTTATGAACTGAATTTCAAAATTGTTAATAAGTGATATTCTTTCAATTAGGTCTCATCAAAAACTCAATTTTAATTATGGGACAATTGTAATAGTGTCTGAACCCTTAATTTAAACTAGCAGTTGTGTTTTTAGATCCACAAAAACAATAAAACTTATAAAGTTTGCTTGTTTTTACACTTACTTCTGATCATGCGCTCAAATGCATGTTTGGATATTTACAGCAACAAGTCAATATATTAATTTTCAAATATTTTATAATAATAATGCTAGTAAATATTTTCAAAAAAATAAATTCTATATAACAAATTGTAACGAAGCTATCTAAACGAAGTTCTTTATATCAAAAAGGCTTTAAAGAACTGGGGAAACGTCTTAAATAATCGTAAGCAATTGGTTTGAGAAAAGCGACCTACACTGACAAGTAATCTTAGCTCTAGACTAGATAGAGAGTAGATATTGGCGACTTTATTCATCTGCGCCAGGTGATTTAGGTAAAACAATCCGGTAAAACTTCTATTATTGTAACAGCCAATGTTAACAGTCGCCATGGGGTGCCGGCGATAGAATGATGCTCCTCCCTCTTGCCCGTGGATGGGGTAAGAATCTGCAAAGAGATACCTCCGGAAGATGAACAGCAGCGTCTTTCCATCCTATATTGTGTATCAACATCCTATACTGCGCTCGCCAACCTGCCTGCCAAGCATGGTGAGATGGCAACAACCCCCTTATGAAAATTACTTTGAGATTCATGAGGAAGGCCAGCCAGTTGGACGTCCTACGACTGAGATGAATGTTAATATTCGATGGTTAGGACCCGTTGATGACAATGATGATGTTCAAAGTATCAATACATTCTAATAAGCTGGGCGTGGAGGATTATGCCATTCAAGTTTACGCAAGCAACGCCTACAATTTCACACGTCCTTAACCGTATTCAATAACTATAACGCGCATAAAATACGAATAAAAGGCGGAACGAACTTGTGTTTTGATTGATTCAGGTGCACTAACATAATTTTGTGGGTGGAATAATTTGTTACTTGCTCCCGGTCGCGGGTATCTATCGCGGGTTAGCAATGTGTGGACATGGCTGGAAGTTTTGCTTCTCGATTCATCATCGTCATATCAGCCGTAGGTCGTCCAATGACATAGGCCACCCTCAATGGATGTCCATGCACAAGATTTTTATAAACGGAAAGACGCTGTCTTGCGGAAGTTTCTCTAGGCAGATTCATACTGCATCCATTCACAAGAGAGTAGAAGCCTCTACTGCTGGCAAATAATTATGGTCTTTCACATCTATTTTAAATGATTTAAACATCGTCAGCAACCCATTCATGCTGTTCGGAAAGCCCCAATGTCTGGGACATTGTTAGACGGACTAGGCTTGCCCAGCACCTTTACCGCCCTCCCAGCTTGTTTGTCGGCTGTAAATCAGAGGAAGAAATCGATCACGTCTGAAGCTGGCCATGCCTTAGTATTCCTCACGATGTATTTCTTAAGCGTTAAAGCAAGTGAAAATGAGCACATAAACTTTCATAAAAAATCAGTTACAAAAGAAATTTAAAGTCAAATCAATATCAACATTAGCATCATCAACCATAAAGTACAGCACACCCGATCCAACATTCTGTCAAGTCATCTCTCGAGCCTCCAAGACAGGTTTACATTATTCAAATCCAAACGTTTTGACTGCACTATTTGGAAGCACCAACAGCTGATCCCTTATCTTCTTACAGATAGAGTTGAAATTAGTTTGCGCTATTTATGGTTAATAGAAAATAGGAATTGTGATCGTAGACAAAGCTGGTATGTCAGAACAGCGAGCACAAGAGGTTATGAGTATGATAATGTCCGCTGTGTTCTGATTTTAGATTCGATACATCAGACTTAGTTATTTTTTACCAACTTAAAAATGGAGGAGGTTCTGATCTCCTCTGTAATTGTATTACCTTTGTTATCCTAGAACTCTGTCGTTTATGAACTGAATTGGAAAATTGTTAATGAGTGCGAATAGATATTCTTTCAATTAGGTTTCATCAAAAACTCAATTTCAATTATGGGACTATTGTAATAGTGTCTACGCCCTTAATTTAAACTAGCAGTTGCGTTCTTCGGTTTAAAGAATGTTTATTTGCCAAGAAATTACAAAATTTCACTTATGACAAAACTTAAATTAATGTACTAAATTAAATTTACGAGCAGTGAGCATGCTCTAGAAATAATAAGGTATTATCTAACGTAAGCTAAATACTTTCAGTTAACAAAAGTGTAACATGTTCGCAAGTGCAATAGATTACTAAAGAGGGTAGGTCTTAAAATTAAATGAAGTACAGAGTCGGATTAAGGTAAGTACAAAAATATCAAACCAAGAGAACAGAGCAGTTGGATAATGAAGGTGAAGTTAAATGATTTTATAAATATTTTTCTAGAACATAGGTTTCAACGTTGGTTTTGTAAATAGTCATCGAATCTGCATCTTTAATTGCTTGTTTTTATTTCTTAGTTCCACAAAAACAATAAAACTTATAAAGTTGGCTTGGTTTTACACTAACTTCTAATGATGCGCTCAAATGCGTGTTTGGGTATTTACAGTAACAAGTCAAATTATTATTATTTATGTAAGGACATAAAAATTATTTTATTAAAGTGGACTAAAAAATTATAATGTTAAGACTCAAATTATTATTACCTCTATAATCACTAGAAGCTGAGAAGTACTTTAGCGCAATATAAAAAGAAAATAAATTCAATGTTTTTAAATCCAAGATCATAATTGCTTCATTTGCCGCAATTTTATAGTAATCTAGCCCTCTTGCTGTAAGATTGGGTCATAAACGAGATTAACTTGGATGAAACAGCATTTAAAAGCTATCTATGTGATTGTAAAATTCGATCTAGTACTCGGTATCTGAATTAGTATTTGAGTTTTAATCCTATTAAGTTGTTTAATTGCACGATTGTACTCGTATATAGTCTGGGCTGAACATTGGCTGTAAAATCATTAAAGAGCGCTCGCCCTCGGCGACTTTTTGTAGTGATGTCGCGCGTTTTGACGCGTCGCTACAATCGCGCGTCAGTCGCGATGCAAACGCGCGACCGTATCAGACACTCAGACGACATCGGGGCGCGAAGAGTGGAGAGGGGTGCTGTGGTTAGGCAGTCAGTCAGACAACGCTGTTGTCCGTCGTCACTTGCATAAAATGGAGTCTTTTAACACAGAAACGTTTATTATGGCCATTCAAAACTGACCTGTGTTATTGGATATGCGGCTTCCTGATTTTGTAAATAAGGTCGCAAATCTCTTTTATTTTGATTATGGAGGAGAGACAAAGACATTGATAATCGACAGCATCGCGACAGGGGATACAGAATCGTGATTACGTGGGCGAGACTGCACAGCCAGCGACATTTTCGCGACTGTATCGATGCAAACGCGCGTCAGCATCGCTACAAAAAGTCGCCGTGGGTGAGCGCTCTAAATATGTACCAGTAGAATGTTACCCTCCTCTCATGCCTGCAGTAAGAGCCTGCTAAGAGATACCTCCGTAAGATGGGCAGCAGCGTCGTTCCGTGAATCAACATCCCGTACCGCGCTCGTCAATCCGCCTGCCAAGCGTGGTGAGTATGGCAACTACCCCTCATGAAGACCCATGAGCGAGGCCTGTGTTCAGTAGTGTACGTTTTACGGCTGATATGTTAAGTATAAATAACGTATAACGTAATGGAGTAAGCAAAACGTTCCAATTACAGTTCAGGATAGCTATTTATATGTTAATGCATGTTTATGTAGGTTTATCATAATAAGTTATTGGGCTGCTAGGTATCTATGTATGTATATTTGCCAATGTGTTATAGTGCACTACCGTAGTTAAAATAATTTTATCTGTCCTATACAAAGATTATCTAAAAGTGGTTGCTTTTAGCGTTAAGACCGTCTATTATACGTTATATTTGTTTGTCTCTTTGTGATATTATTATTAATGTTATGTAGTGAATGTACATACATGATGGAGTTAATCTATGTCTCTATCATTTACAGAGAAACAAAACAATGCACGCATTAGGCATCGAGCCTAATAAGGATCGGTAGGCTGATTACGTATCACGCGTCAGGTTTGCAACAGACGTGAATCTCGCAATCTTTGCCATCCAACATAAATCTTGTTTTAGCTTACAGCACGGCGTTAGAAAGAATTGATCGCTATATTTACCCCGTTATCAGCCTACTTATTAATATTAATTATCCATTACCTATCGACTTTGAACTTCTTTTTTTTCGACAAATCTGTTGTATATCAAGTTCTAAAGAAATAACTAAAATGATTTTTTACACATGTTTTTAGATGATTTAAACAGCGTTAGTAACTGCTGTTTATAGGTGCAGTGCTTGGGACATAACATTGTTATATGGATTAGGCTTGCCCAACACCTATACTATCCTTTCAGCAAAGTTAGCTAGACAATTCAAAGAAATAAACAATGTAAATACATCTGATGCCCTCATTACAAAATATAAAATTAAAGACGAAAACCACAGCGAGCAAACAATCACTTATTTATACATGAAGACAATGCCCTAAGTGTATCAAAGTGGCGACTCCAACCACAAAATGGTAAACAAAAGGTTGCGTATAAAAATATGATATTTGTATTGGAAACACGATACCGATAAACCGATGACAGGCTGCCGACCGCAGAATACTAATCGAGAGATTTGCTGGTGACCGCAACTGCTTTTATAAACCATTTTAAAACAATGTCGTTAGTTCGACTGCCTCCGTTGCTCAGTTTGACTATTAGCCGACTGATATACTGTAGGTATTCGATTGCTCCACGAGACAAATGTTTGTAATTGTTCTGCTGATATTTTTCTCTTTATGATAAAGTATGTTACAAAAAAATAATTGTCAATCAACTGGTTTCTATAGTACAAGCTCTGCTTAGTTAAGGTCTAGATGAGGTTATGTGTAGCATTATATATTCTCTGAAGATAACTAATAATAAATTATTATCTTATTTATATAAAAAAAAAACTAATCCCTACTAGTCCTATCCTATCCTACTTATACATAAAAGTGAAAGTAAGAATGTATGTATGTACGTATGTATGTTCACTTTTCACGTCAAAACCGCTAAAACGATTTGGATGAATTTTAGTATACGAGTAGATAAGACCATGAAGACGGACAAAGGCTACTTTTCGTTGCGTAAATTAAATCAGAACGGGTTAAAATAGGGGATGAAAGTTTGTATGGAAAAAAATATTAAACACATGTTTCAGCGTTAGTTGTGGCATAGTTGTAGGGTAGTAGTAGGTTAGTTGTAGGGTGGGGTGTCTGAACATGAGTTTGACCGAGCCGTTAAGCGCCTCAGGGCCCGTAACACAGCGCCCGGGCCCGACGGGATTCCAGGTCGGGATTGGGTGCTGGCTCTATCCGCGGGGCTGGGGGACAGAATGAGGCGGTTGTTTGACAGCTGCCTCCATTCTGTTCCCCACAGGGTGAAAAGAGGCTAGTTTGGTCCTCTTGAAGAAGGAAGGCAGAGACGTGGACTCTCCCTCTGCGTACCGTCCCATTTGCGTGCTGGACGAGGCCGGCAAATTGTTCGAAATAATAATTGCCGCCCGTCTATGCACTCATCTCTCGCGAGTAGGTCCCAACCTGCCGGATGACCAGTACGGTTTCCAACGGGCGCGTTCGACAGTGGACGCGATTCTTCGTGTCCGTACACTGTCGGACCAGATGGTGTCCCGAGGCGGGAGGGCGTTGGCGGTGTCCTTGGACATCGTTAATGCCTTTAACTCCCTGCCTGCGATCAGGGAGGCGCTCGTGTATCACGGAGTGCCTCTCTATCTGCAGCGCTCAGTTGGGTCCTACCTTCGCGACAGATGTGTGCAGTATGTGGGCAGGGATGGTACTACTTTGCGAAGGGAGGTCAGTTGCGGGGTTCCACAGGGGTCTGTCTTAAAACCACTCCTTTGGAACCTCGCATATGACGCGGTTCTGCGTGTCGATCTCCCCGCCGGCGTACACGTTGTCTGCTATGCAGACGACACTTTAGTGTTCGCTGGCGGGGACTCCTTTCGAGAGGACTAAAGGGCTCGCCGAGCTTGGGGTGGCATGCGTCGTGGATAAAATCCACGAGCTGGGTCTTCGGATAGCGCCTCATAAGACCAAGGCCCTATGGTTCCACAAGTTCCCGAGGGGAAGGGAACCACCCAGCTTGTCGATTCGCGTAGGTGACATTGACGTGCATGTGGGGCCGTACCTTAAGTACTTGGGCCTCACCTTGGATAGTCGCTGGGGTTTCGAAGAGCACTTCAGCCGCTCCGTCCCCTGGATACAGAGTGTAGTGGGTGCTTTGCACAGACTGCTACCCAATCTCGGGGGACCAAGGGAGGGCGTTCGCCGCCTCTATGCGGGCGTCGTGCGGTCAATGGCACTCTACGGAGTGCCCGACTGGTCCAAAAGACTGACGGGTGTTAGGCGCTGCAGGGCTATGTTTAGTAGCCTGCAGCGTTCTATTGCCATCAGAATCGTTCGCGGTTACCGCACGATTTCGCATGAGGCGGCGACATTATTAGCGCGGCTCCCGCCGCTTCACCTCCTGGCGGAGATGGACGCACGAGTGTACGTTCATCTCCGGCAGGAGGGCGATGGTGGGGCTGCGCCAGCTGAAGTGCGTCAAGAGGAGCGTCAACGTGCACTTGGGAAGTGGCGCGAGCGGCTCGAGGAGCCGAGGAGCTCGCGCCAACGCGCCGTCGGCGCTGTTCAGCCTAGCTTCGAAGCCTGGTTAGGGAGGGAGGGAGGTAACGTCACCTATCGACTTACTCAGGTACTCACCGGGCATGGTTGCTTCGGTGAGTACCTGAGTAGGATCGGACGCGAACCGACACCGCAATTCCACCATTGTGGGTGGGGCCAGGATTCCGCCCAGCACACGTTCGAGGATTGCTCGTCGTGGTGCGTGGAAAGGCGGAATCTGATACTCAGGATCGGACAGGATCTCTCTCTGCCCAGCGTAGTTGCGGCTATGCTGGCAAATGAGACGGCGTGGAAGGCAGTGGCCTCTTTCTGTGAGACCGTAATGGTTCGGAAAGAGGCCGCGGAGCGGGATCGCGAGAGGGCTGATCCCGCTCGTAGAAGGTGGCGGCGGGGTGCAGGCAACGGCCGCCCCGCACCGCCTGCCTCGTGAGGCTACGGCGTCATGGGGCTGCGGCATCCCCATTAGGGGACCATCTGGGTCCGTAGGGTAGTCAGAGTGAGGCCTTGGACTATCCCAGACTGACCCAGGGAGGGCGATGGTGCATGATATGGCTATGCACCATCGTTAGTCATCGTTAGTAACTAAACGGGGCATCATGACAGGTGCAATCCAGTGGAAACGTCTGAAAATAATAAAGTTCTTAACGCGATAAATACCTGGTTACAACTTAATTCCTAATGTGTTGTGATCGCGAAAGTTTAAAAAGACAACTCACCGAGGTTTGAAGTTTCTGTGAGCGTTGAGTTAAATGAGGCTTTTGTTTTAATTGTAATGTGTAAGGCGCTTTTAAACACCAACCAAAACATTAAACCTACTTTTATAAACTGTCAAAATTTGTTATACAAAAATTCAACTCAAACTAAACTCCAAACAACCACAATATTTTAAAAGGACGAATAAATCTGCTTAGTTTCGAGAAAAGAAAACCAATATGAATAACTTAATGTTTATAAAGACATTGGGAACAACAGAAAAAATAAAAGCACAACCATTATGTCCATTCTCAGATTAAAATAGTAGAAAATATTAGAATCACATCGAAACTATTACACAAAAACGGGAGACGATCAGATAAGTGTCTCACAATGGAACCACGACATAAAGACATCATATCATTCTCCGACAATAAATTTAGGTAAGGCGGTTTAATATTACACAAAAGATTGAGGTTTTTCGAGAATCCCAAGTTTTTTCAAGAGCATTACGAAGTTTAACGTCCCCATTGTGCAATATGGGAACAAGAGGAGTGATCAAAACAGGGAACAGGAAATTTTCGTGGTATATAATTTATAGTTTTTATTTGCGAATGACAATGTTAAATAAAATATGTTTCGTGTGTTGAGAACACCCTTCAGATACCTATTTGTATCAAAGGCAGATGCTTTTTTTTTTAAATTTCGATTCATTTTGTTTGCAAATAGCGCTCCCACATGATGAAAAAACAAACGGGATTTTGATAGATATTTATTTATAACAAGGATTGGTTATAATCAGGCCGACTTTTTGTTGCCCAAACGTTTGTTACTTTGTGCTCATTGCACTACAAATACCATTATCTACCATTATTACTGTAGTTTCATAATGAATTCTGAACTCGAAACCGAGTCTAGATTAATGTTTTTAATCAATCTCACCATCCAAACTATCATGTTTCATCAACGGCCTCAGATTAATTCACTTCTCAGAACATTATATCTACGAAAACTTATTCCCGACGTGTCTCCGGTCAAGTTACGCGTTTAATTTGTCTAGATCGCGTGCTAAGGGACAGCTTTAATAAATAATGTTTTTTATCTTGACACCGCTGAGCTCTAGGCAGAAATTCTTACACGTTGTGTTCGCTGAACTACACCTTTTTGACTTTTTTAATGTTTACGATGTAAACTTTAAATATGAAAGCGCATGCGATAAACGAGATAAGCAGCAAAAAATGCTGCCTTCAAATCACTTACAAATAGTGCAAAAATAGAAGCAATACTTTGAAATCTAGGCATAATAAAAGTTTAATGTACCTAACAATACATCCACAATAGGGAAAAATAATAAGCCATCGGTTATAAAAATGATAAACTACTCTGTATTTTTAAAATTGGACATACGAAATGTGCATTTCATGAAGTGAACAATAATACCAGCTGCATTGAATCAGATAGAGATGGCATCTTGATAACGAACCCACATTTTGGCAAATGCAACACAGCGGGAAGCCGTCACAATATTTTAGTATCAACAACAGTATATTATGTCTATGTGGTCCAAGATATTTCTTTATCTATTTCGATTTAATAATGTCCTTCTGAATTTCGCATACTGTTGCTGGTTAAAACTTTTATTGGTTTGAAGAATAAGGCTATTCTTTCTCTATGACTTCTCATAGAGATTTAATGTAGAGGTAGAAGCAGACCTATGTCACTAGTAACTCCTTTTATTCAACACTAGTATATTTTTTTTCGTGTAAGCCGTTTTACTACTTGGCAAAGGTCTCCCTCAAAGTCAAAACTAATTGCAAACATTTAATAATAAAATTTATCTTATGTGAAAATTAAACTCTTTATGACCGCTAAACAAAGACAAATGCATAATATAAAATAATAACAAAGTAGATGAACGGAAACGAGTCGAATAATATTATAATGTGATTAATAGAATCAGGCTTTACTTTGCGGAAATCCATGACAATAAAATGCAATGAAAATATCTAGTTTTAATTCCGCTAATGCTGAGATGCATATGCATATTATTAAAACTAGATATTTTCATTGCATTTTATTAATATTATTATGTCTAGTACCTATTTATTGCTGTCATGCCGCTTAAATCGACATCAGATCAAGAATTTTTATCAGCTGGCTCAGTACATTTATTGTTAGCATTCGAAACAATTCGTAATAAATATTTTAAAGTAACCGTAAACAATGACAAAAGAACGCAATATACTCAGATTGTAGCTACAGGTAGTTTGAATATACTCAAACAAACGGAGACAATGATGCAACGAAAATACCGGTTATGCTATCAAACCAGCGTACCTACACTCAAAGTAGCCACAATCGCTCTCCAATTCCCACTCACCACACTAGAGTTCCAGCAAAAACTGAATACACGACTCAAGCGTACTTGAGTGACGAGAAAAAAGCAGCCAGGTGCCTACCGAAAGCGTTCATTGTTCCACCAACGAGAGAGATTAATAAATCTTTAGAAGAATATATCTGAGGTCGATCTCGCGGGATGCGAGCTCACAGGACGCGTTATTGCAAGCCCATTCACATGCCACAGTCGAGGCAAAACAGCCCTTTTGTCATGACAAAGGTGTCACGCAAAGAAAAAGGGGCCCTATCGACGATCTGCCTTATCAGATTCGGTTCCCTTCCGAAAGGTCTCAATAGGATAGTCTGGGCTCTGAATGCGGATCTAATTCCCCTGACTACAATAACGCACGCAAAGTCCAATTTAGCCGAAGTATAATAAGATATCAAACACTTTGACAAGCAACAAATTGCCTTTGCAACCTATCTGTTAGGCGACACGATGACACTACGTATTTGTTAATAATGTAAAGTTAAAAGCTAATAATTCAAACAAACTTTGACGCTGAATTACTGTGCAACATCGTATTTAAGTAAGCATAAACTAGAAAAATAACTATCGATTAGTTCCTTCTCTAAATGTTATTAAATATAAATTACCTTAAACCTTATGTCCAAAACCCACGCCCTAATGCGATTTCAAACCAATCCGATTTATTTCACGCAATTGATTAATTCAACTATCGTTTCTCATCATAAAAACCTTTTGACATACCTTTGCGATTGATGAAGCTAATTACATAGATTCTTATTTTTATATAATGGAAGCAATCAAAACATTTGGTAGGAAAAATTCTCGTAGCTGTCATTCAAAAAGACACAAACACGCGCAAAAAGCAATGACTAAAAATTTAACTCCCAGAATATGGCTCATTTATTACAAGTCTATAAATTGCTATTGATCATCCACGCATCTCTTAAATTTGTGAATTACCCGAATATTAAATGACGTCTAGTGATTGATGTCTATCCTGTAACCCCAAGTTCTTTTACTTTCTGAAATCAACGATAAACACAATACTAACAATTGGTCCGATCAAATGGAGTATTAAGTTCGCTTGTCATTTTAACTATCGGCCTCTCTGACTTGTCATAAATCACATAAAATCTTCCAACAAACTTTTCATCTTATTTCAAAGTGATTGGGTCGTCATTTAGTTTGGCATCGTGTCTAGGAAGCGTTTCTAGAAAGAGGTTATTGTCAGTCTCATTTTATGGGTTATGATTTATGACCGATGACTCCCAACGGGTTTTAGTCTCGTGATAATCTTATTCATACGTACCTCTTGTGAGGTTCACAATGCTACTTAAATTAGCTATAGCCGTATCATAGGCTATTTTGATCTTTGGGAGTTTAAGAGGCCCGGACCGTGTGGGGTACACAAACAAGGTATGTTTGTCGTGACTTTGACAATGGATCGACGTTTTTGAATCATGATTATCGTTTCCATACAATAAACAATAATATTGACGCGAGCTTCTGCGATTTATGGTGTTTTAATGAAGTAAATGTTTGTGTAATCATCGGTTTGTGTTTGTATTTTTTAAGGTAAGTAAGCTTTTAGAAGAGTTACTAACCTATTAATGTTTCAAAATAGAAATTTATCATAAAAGCTTTCATAAAGTTTGATGAAACAATCAAGTTAAATTCAAATAAATCCAGACATATAATATCTATATAGACATAATAAATCTATGTTTTACAAAAGTCTAAAGGAGAATGCCAAAACAACAGCAGGTAACACAAAAATCTCGAATCACCACAAAAAGACAATATCCGCACTGTGATTTCAATAGAATACCTACTCACAATATGACAATTCTAATAAAATGCTTGAGAAATGATACAAGCATCCGTATTTTTCTGACAATCTTTTTTCCTGGCGACGGTTCGATCCGTCATAAGAGACACGACATTACGTCCCCTGAGGTTTCGTATAAATAAAATAATAAAAAAATTGTCCTATTATTCAACCCTAACATTGTGGTAAAGCGTAGGGCCTCGCAGCAAGTGCACATTAGTCGAGAAAAGGGATAAAATCTTAACGATGTTCGTAACCGGTAGACGCAACAAGCTGTTTTGGTACAGTAGCGCAATGCTTGTTAGATAACTTTTATAAGAAATCACAAAAATCAATGCGCCAAAATACGAGTACACTGTAATTTTGCGTGTACAACGTATCAGTGTTTTATGTTGTTAATAGTCCCCCTATTTAAAAATGTTTGAACTTAATAAGCTGAACCCACTGCCATATCCAGCAGTGGATAAATGTGGGCTTATAATAGTGATAGATTATGGTACGTGTTTTCGTCGATTGTTAGTGATAGTATGACTTGTCAACTTTAGCGTGTGCGGTTCCACGACGCCGCATTGAGTAGATGAGGCATGAAGTTGCATTACTGCATCAAAAGTTACTTTGCCCGGTTCTCGGTTAAGATTTTTATTGATAAGGATATAGTCATCTATTATGTTGCTTACGTGCTTTTGGGGATTAGGAACGTCTGAGCCTCTAACATTGGAATAGATTTCGGATTGGTTTGATTATTTGACCATAAGAGTGGATTAATTTCATGATCTTCCTACGCTCTGAGTCATTTCTAATACATAGTTTACACGTTTTTAGGATATTGTTAAATATTTTATAGTATTTGGGTCATCACAGACGTAGGACTGGTTGTGCACGTCAACTGCTGGACATTGGCCTCATCTATGGAGGTTCATAGATCTTCATGAGGGCTTTCATGTTTAAGAGGGGGCTGTTGCCATACTAAATGAGCTTGGCAGATCGGTTGGTGAGCGCAAGTAGAATGTTAATACACGGAGAGACGCTGCTGCCCATCTTTCGGAGATAACCCTTAGCATATTATTACTGCATCACCGGGTAAGAGAGGAGAGGCCACATACTACTGCCAAGCCCACGGCTAAGATATCTCTTAAATTTGATGTAAGTTGACGATCCGCGCCATGAACTTATGGTCGGCAGCGACTGAGAAGGCTTCAGAAACGATCCCTACAAAGCAGTAAGTATAAATAATTGAATGTGGTGTAGATTCATTTAACTTACACTATCAGCTTGATTTGGTCCACTGATGACCCAATAAACCGGCTGACTAGCCGGTAGCTGTGTACACACCAGCTAACAAAACGCCAAATGTTTGTACAGCCAAATTGAGCGTGTGCATCCCGTAATGGCGTATAAGTACGGTATATGCCGCTACCGGTTTTAAAAGTTAAATTCTAGCCGCTTTACTTTGTAGCGGTTAACATTAGGCCTGTGGCAGTCCACAGGCTTAAAGTAATCCGCTACAAAAATTTAACTATTGAGTATGGCGACAACATAAATCATGTCAGTTGAGGAAATGCCCTCAACTGACATGATTTATGTTGTCGCCACGCTTGGCGTGGTTGGCGAACGCAGTACAGGATTTTGGTCCACGAAAAGACGCTGCTGCCCATCTTCCAGAGGTATCCCTTAGCAGATTCTTATTGTATCCACAGGCAAGATAGGACCATTCCACCGCCCCGGTACCCCACGGCGTTGAATATTGACTAACACCTTTTTTTTAAATGTACCTTTTCTTCTTTTTAGGAATCTGAATCTGACGGGAGGTAAGGATTTTCTAGACGGTAAAGTATACTTACCTACTGCCCTTTTTGTTTGTTTATTTTATACACCTATGCTGAATCAAAATTATATTTTGAATTCCCAACTGTTTCTATAGTCTATAAGTATTTTTTTTTAAATAATCTGTCACCTTAGTTTATGTGTTAGTTAAGTATACAACTCTGTGTTTTCTGAAAATATTAATAATAAAGTTATTCTTATTCTTATTCTTATTCTTATTCTTATTCTTATTCTTAATCTTTGGTACAACATGATACCCTTAAAAATAAGCTTTGTCCGTATTTCTGCGGATTTACGAAGATACTTTTAGTCCTGGATAGCTGTAATTTTGCAAGCTTGTATAAAATAATCACGCCAAAATAACATTACAAAAAAATGCTGAATATAATATTAATTTGGGGTACCTCCCACACACGTAAGATACGCGCACTTTTCAACGTGTGGTGTCAGATAGGTATAAGAAAACTGTTACGAAGTTATGAAGCCAATTTTTCGATTAAGGGTTCAGTTCGCGAAATAATAAAGTTTAAGTCTTTGGAATGGTGGACTTATATCTGTTTAAGATTTTTAAGCAAGGGATTGTGAATTCATTGCCGTGTGGCAGGCCAGCGGATACCTCCGGAAGATGAACAGCAGCATCATTCCTTGTATCAATAGCCTGTCCTGCACTCAGCAACTCGCCTGCCAAGCGTGGCGAGTATAGCAACAATCCAATTTAGATCTCATAATCTTGGAGATCTATATAGGAGGCCTATGTCCAGCAGTGGTCGAGGACTGCTGTCCTATGGTAGAGCTTCCGCCACTTCGTAACATTTCTTAGATGTTCAACGTTGTGGTCACTTTATTAACATACATATAACCGGGTATTTATCGCGTAAATTACTAGTACTTTACGCGATAATGTTACTAAGTAATTTACGCGATAAATACTCGGTTATATATATGTTAATAATGTGTTGTGATCGCGAAAGTTTAAAAAAGACAGTTGTGGTCACAGCACTCATAATAAATTCAAAATGCGTCCGAACAACTAAGTCGATTAATTTGCCACGTGTCTATAAGAAGTAAGAAATTGCCTCTACACTTACCGTCTTGACAAATACTTGCGTCGTATAAACATTTAACAAATCTCTGCTTTCCAACACCGAGATGGGCACAAAGATATTGACTTTTTATTTATTGACATTTTCTAATGTTCTTCTGAGGCGATTCATCATGCCGGACTTCGATAGCCACAGCTTTTTACAATATAGCTGAACCACTAAAGAGTATTTCATCTTGCAGACCAACTTTTTTCACTTTTCTCTTTGCTTGTAATTTTTTCTTATTTTTTATGAAGATTATAATAATGAATCAGTTTTTAAAGGTTTGAAAATTATAAGAACATACATACATAATAATAATAAAATTCTGGATACTACACACAACACCATCTAGTCGCAAACTAAACGAAGCTTGTTCTAGGGAACCAGATGATTGATAAAATACTTAAATATTCTTTTTTGAGACACATTTATCATTGTATAGAAAAAATACTCAGACACGGAACAAATATCTGCAGAACAATTACGAACATTTGTCAAAATACAGAGTTAACTTGGCATTTTTAATGATAGTTGAAATTATTTTAAGACTTGCCTAGCTCGCCTCTAAAGTCTAGGCCTGATACGAACGGCCTGATAAACACTCCTCATTGTTTGCTGTACGCATAATGGATTATTGATAAAACATGTGGGTGTTCCTAATCTCTTGGCCGGAGTTAATCTACTGGGATGTCGATGAACGAAATATACTGAGTTTCTGAACAAAATTTAGTAGCTTTTATATCGGTAAATAAATCTTAGGTTTATTTTACATCAAAAATATTTTTTTATATGGCGTGGGGTGGCAGCAGTAGAATGTTGCCCCTCCTATCTTGCCCTTGGATGCAGTGAAATACTGCCAAGGGATCCCCTGGAAGATGAGCAGCAGCGTGTTTCCGTGTTTCAACATTCCATACTGCACTCGTCAACCCGCCTGCCAAGCATGGTGAGTACGGCAACAACACTCTTATGATCTTGGATATCCATAAGGGATGTCTATGTCCAGCAGTCTTGTGGCTGAGATGATGACGATCATATTTCTATAAGCTATTAGCTTTAAGGATTTCAAATAGTTTTGTGTACACTAGGCGTTTATAAGGCTTAACTTTACAAAGTGCCTCGGGGGAAAGCTGAGTACATAAATATTGGTCTGACGAAGCCGAATTTTGGGAGATGGTTTATAAGGTGTGTTTGATAGTTAAACATTAGGTACAATCTTATCTAAAGCAATTATAACTTTTAATTTTGATGTAAAAAATTGCCATAGTACTCGAGGATTTCGTAGATCTAGTGTAAAATTTCGGAACAGATATCTCGATTAGATAAAGAGAAATAGAATTAAAACTAGATACATTTCAAATATTTGGTGACACAATACTTCTAAATTAAATCAAATTATCAATTTGATTAAATTAGATTACAATTCCCATAAAATTACATAGATCAAATTTCAAACAAAACTTTGAGAACCACGTTCCATACAACTAATGAATGATCACAGGTCGATATTAAGTGGACAAAATTTATCGTCTTAATGTAGAAATTTGTGATAGAGCATTTGCTCCTAAATGGTGTAACAGTAATCTTAGATAGTTAGAACCTATGAACACATTAGTCAAAGTTACGATTAAGCTTTTTAGAGATTAACCTGAGAAGCAAATCGATTTTTTGTAGTTTGTATCGCATTTACATAGAAAACAGAAGTAGACACTGCGTTTTTGGGGTATGATTTTATCAATTACTTATGAATTATACTTATAGTAATTATTCCTAAAATACTGTATTGCCTTATGTTTCGATCGGATTGCACTTATCGTGGTAGCGGGAATAATAGTGTGTTAGAGTTAACCGCAGCAAAACGAAGCGATCTTTTCAGACTAGCCTCACATGGTCTGACAGATCTTAATCTAATCACCAATACAACATTAACCTTAAGCTATCATAATTTTAAGACCATGTGAGGGTAGTCTGAAAAGTCGCCTTCGCTTGGCTTCGGTTAACTCCAACACACCAGTCTTCATGCGACCACGATAAGTACAATCCTGTCGAAACATCAGGCAATAATATAGATAAATAACACCTTAAATACCCCGTTTAATATTTTTCAATTATGTGTTGTGATCGCGAAAGGTTAAAAAAGACCGTTACTGATAGCGCTGTAAATCTGACTTTTATGCAAATCGGCCCTACAGGTCAAGGTTCGTGATTCATCTTCTAAAGTATTCAGATGAGATAAAATGGAATTCTATCGAAATTGATTATGGTCATTACTCAGAAAGGACACATTGCAATTTTGAAAAATGTGCGTTATCTCGAGCTCGCCTAATCTGCCTACTGAATTATGTATCGTATCTTTCTCGCCTTAATATTCATTTGTAAACATACGATTGATTAATGCTTTTTTAGCAAGAATATTGTTTATTCAAAAGTTTGAACCTAAAAAGTTCCTTCTGATAATCAAGTTAATTCTCTGCTCTCATGTTAATTATGGCATGAGATCTGTGGGTAATTTAACATGCCTGTGATAGTGCTTTTTTAATTTCTGACATACAGAAGTTTTTTTGTTGCAGAACTCTTTGTGAAGAGTTCATCCGGGGAAGTACTACCACCATACTTATTTCTGCCCCCAAGCAGTGATACCTAGCTGCGTTTCGACGTTACTGCTTTTTTCCGGTTTGAAGAGTATGGGGGCCCGGGAAATTACGGGCACATGAGACCTTACAACTCTATATCTCAGGGTGAGGAGAGAATGCAATGCAGCTTTGGTCACGTGTTTTGTGATAACCGCAATATTGCAGTTGTAAAATAGGTAGAGGTAATCGCTTTCATCCTCGGCTTGTCTTGTAATTTAGTTAAAAAAAGTATTGATCTTCATTATGCTTGATAACAGATGATTATACATAACTAAAAAATGTTATTATAATCTGACTAATATTATAAAGCCAAAAGATTGTTTGTGTGGAGGTTTGTTACCTTTTCACGCTAAAACTAGCGTACGTATCGAGCTGAAATTTTGCAAACGTATAGATGTTGACTAGGATTAACACATTACTTTATATCCGGGTATAACGCATGCGAAGCGGCGGGCACAAGCTAGTATAATATGAACGAGAAGTTATTATAGTATAATATTAACGTTGTCGTCCATAACGTGTGTTAAACACACACATTTTGGACGACGACGTTTATTAATATCAAACATAAATATATATATATATATATTATAATAACGTTTGTTAGTTTTGTATTTATGGGCCGTAGAATAAGTAATTTGCACTTTCCTATTATTGCCTGATATTAATGAGTATTCTACTACTTGTTAAAGGCTTAATGAAACACAATTATAACTTTTAATCTTAAATTTCAAACTAACAAAAAGGAAAATCGATAGCCAATATTGCGAAGTTGGCTGGAGTTTCAAGTGAAGTCGGTTGAACCGATCGGGAATTTCCCTCAAGTAATTATCGAAACAATAAACCTAAAATTGGCGCGGAACGTCCTGAATCTGCGGTCACCGATCTCGACTTTCCACCAATTAGACTTTGCGAGATTCCAACCTACTTCGCAGAATGGGATTCATTAAGAGCTATTCAACTTATCACAATATGACTATTGGGGCTTCCATTCTTTTTTTAATTAAACTAGAAATGGGAAGACTGGAAACTGCGTTGTGGTTTCATTTTACTACTGTTGAAGTTTCATTTTCTTCTACCTTTACTAATTAAATCTGTATTTAATAAAACTGACTTGACTCCTTGCAAACTAGATTGCAATTTCTGGGAATATTAACATGATGTACAAGATGGTGATACGTTTTCTTTTAAGCGTGGCCCGATGAAGCACCCAGGATTGCCTAAGAAGTAACTAAACACTAAATAGTTTGTGCTTAAGGACATTTTATAAGGAAATGGAAACAATTTTCAGAATTCAATGGTCTTACGCTACTTTATAAGAGCTTGCTTTTTGATTATGTACATTTAATTTCCGGTTTTACGTGTTCCAAGTTCTATACAATGCCATCATATTTTCATTGCCACTGCGTTAAAAACATTTCCCACTGTAATTTGGTCAACACAAACAAACCCTCTAATAGCACAGCCAGTTGCAAAATGTCCTATCGTTACACTGAGTTGCTAAGATAGTCTGATAGGGACAGGATGTTAAAAGACCGCGTCGCAACTATGTTCAACAGCGGTTTCCTGGTACCCTTTGATGTTCGCATTTTATTGGTTGAATTGCGGACTATTTATGCCCCATTTCATAGCAATTTATGTGCCAGCTGAGACGTCGCGGAGCTTATAACGAACGTCAAAGCATGAAAATAGTTTACGCGAGCATACACGTGAAAGGAAATCAACCTTTACTATGCAATACTGGAATGATGTTTAATTAAGCGTTTCGGTAAGTAGGTCCCTATATTTTTGACGACCTCAGTGGCGCAGCGGGCAAAGGTAGATAGATAGATAGATAGAAGGTCCCCCTGCGACGCAAGCGGTTGCGGGTTTGATTACCGCCTCGGAACAAATGTTAGGGCTAGATGATGCTGTGTGAATTGTCTAGCAAATCAACATCAACTATGCAATTATTACGATGATGTTTTATTATGTGTTTCTGTAGGTAAGTATACCTTTGTAATTCTCAAACAAGTTCATGTCAAAAAAATGTTGCATATTGGTTGAAAATGTTTAAATAACTAAAGATGGTTATGAAATTATTTATTTAGTGTGAAACAAAATTACAGGTAGTTAAAACATCATTGGTAGTTTCATCAACATCATCAGAACCAGTCCTCTATGGCCTCCAAGGTTGTAAGATTCCGAGTAGGAAATAAAACATACCGACAACAAAACATAATAAGAATCTGGTTTCCAATAAGAAACTCTCATCTAATTTGAGTTGAAACCACCTAAGACAAATATTGAGTTACATTATCGACAATTCAGAAGGATATTCAATTTCAAAACACAAACGCGAAATAAGCATTTCGTGAAACAATCCGAACGCGACGGCTCAATCAGCATAGCATAAGCGAATAAATTTTCCAATTTCATATATAGAGGTGGGTAACAATTTCTAAAATTGGTCGCTCCAGATGTTCATGAGCAAATAACTTACGCCGACTGAAATGAACCCTAAATCTTCACCGGGTGGATGGGTTCCGCGCCAAGAATTGAATTTGCCTGGCATTCTCTTGCACGTTCAGAATGTGTTCCGACACGAATTTAGTCTAGCAAGACTGTTCCTTGGGAATTTCTCGCACTGGTACGAAGCACATACTTGTTAAACAATTGTAATATCTTCAGATTAAATAGAGCAATGGTGTAACTTGGGATTTACAGATTCTTCCAATAGTGTAAACCGGAAAATGAAGTTTCATTTGAAATA
The DNA here is from genome assembly GCA_963082625.1 of Pasiphila rectangulata. Lineage (NCBI taxonomy): Eukaryota > Metazoa > Arthropoda > Insecta > Lepidoptera > Geometridae > Pasiphila > Pasiphila rectangulata. Next base: position 15,181,312 of record OY720245.1, on the reverse strand, counting down.
GGAATTTACTAGCGTGGAATGATTTTGTTTCTGATAAAAGTGTTTGCCATAGATTTCAATTAAAAGGTTTAGAGTTCATACTCCAACCACTTTCGATATATTTAAGCGTTGGTTTTTGACCGAGGATCAAGGGAATTAGGGAGGAGGTCAATAGGAATTAACATAGACGGGAGTGGTCACAAATCTCTAATAATTAAGAGATATATTGTATCAATCCCGTGGGGCACCGGCAGTAGAATGTTGCCCCTCCTCTCTTGCCCGTGGATGCAGTAAGAGCCTGCTAAGGGATACGTCTGGAAGATGGGCAGCAGCGTCTTTCCGTGTATCAACATCCCGTACTGCGCTCACCAACCCGCCTGCCAAGCGTGGTGAGTATGGCAACTACCCCTCATGGAGATCCATGAGGGAGGCCTGTGTTCAGTAGTGGACGTTCAACGGCTGAAATGATGATGATGATGATATTGCATATAAACCTACATAAATAAAGTTATTTTAAGGTTATGTATTGACAGTTTATTGACAAACATTCTACATCGAAAGTGGCCGGAGTATAGACTGTATTTTGTAATTTTGTATTTATTTCAAGTCGATATTTTTTGTCGTTGAACGACATCAATTATCTTCACACATTTTCGCCTTATAAAATATTAATTGCATTAGTTAAAGAAAATCATAAGTGCTAATTTAAAAGCAATATTTACACCCTACTATTTAATTAGCTACATTTTTTCTGCTTTTAACTAAAAATTCCAACGTATAAAAACAGTGCTCTGTGTAGTAATGCTCTGAATGAATCCGGCCTCGAATGTTTCGCATGTTAAAGCCCAGCTGAAACCCTATACTCGGCTATCTCTTGAATTAAGCACACTCGACCATCCACTAGAGGATGTTAATTAAGCCTCTGGAAGCATTAGTAAAAAGCTTCGAGTCCTTTTAGTAAGCTCTCGGGGCGATATGTTGGAAATTGTTAAAGAGACTATGAAAGGTTGAAAAAAACTTGCTTGAGTTATTAGGAGTTTTAACTCGTTTTTATGTATAAGAAGATTATGGTAAGATGACTGATTGGTGAAACTATGCGCTTTTGCTACTGAAATGGAGATTAGATTAAAATTATTCCCCCTGTATCTAAATGCAATGCAACCACAGAACCACCTGGCTCCCATTCAGTACCTATGACGGGATCTCAGTAATTGAAAAGCTCTCTACAAGCTGAAACAGTTCGATCAGTATTACCGGACAATAAAGCTGAAATCTCGTTTAAAATATTATCTTCATTTTAAAATGTATTGCCACTTACAAAATAACCTCGCCGATATTTCGTGCGCCGTATGACGGTAACTGAGCCTACCTAGGACTCGAACGTCGCTCCACAAATCTTTTAAAGCTTTATTTACTGCCGTACGGCGTTCGATCACGTTCATAAATTGAAAAATATGTAAACGAGACCCCGATATTCAATGTGTCGCGAGAAAAAACATGGAGCTGTCGTTTTTAACGCGCGATAGATGGCGTGGCGGGGCGCTAACACAGATAAATCGGCCGGAAGCCGCCGGTACATTGCCTGCCTTAACGACCTTTGCTTCGGAATCAGTTTAGGGTTAAAGGTGATTTTCTTTGGATGTGTGTGTGGCGTTATGTCAAAAAGATCCTTGCGATATGATGTGGCGGTGAATGTACGTAAAATGTAACAGGGTTAATCGTGATTGTGCTAATCATTTTTAATTTTTTTTAATTTAAAAAGATTATAGCTTTTGATTAATATTTCTCAATTGTTAGGATTCCCTAGCCTGAATAAGAGAAATGTTAAAGTTTAGGATCAATGTTCCCATTTTCTATAAAGTTTTGTTTGTTACGTCGGAAGAAGCGAATTTGATATTTAATATTTACCATTCAACTAGTGTAATGAAATAGCTCTGGTGGTATCATTGAAAACGATTAGCATTTTATGAATAGAAAGTAATAACCTAATGGAATACCATTACTATTTAATAGAACTTCGTGTTAGCCAAATGGAAAATATAATACCTAATATTATAAGCGTCCTGTCATTCCTCCTAAGCAATTTTGAAATTATCAATTAAATAATTTCAAATTCACTGTATTATAAAATATCATTTGGAATAGTTTTTTACTTTTTACTTATTTCCGCTAAAATATTCATCATCATCATCATGTCAGCCGTAGGACGTCCACAGCAGTTGGACATAGGCTATGAATGACACGAAAAAACAGTTTCAAGCTAGCCTCATATACACTTTACTGAATCTCCCAGGAAGCCATAAAACAAGTTCCGAAGTCAATGTACAATAAAAGAACATTAGATATAGATCTAGCCAGCTAATAGTTTTACCTAATGATTTACAGCAAGGCTATTAATATTAGCCCACAGCTACAATAAATAAGTCGTAGACAAAACTATAAAGTTGTCAAGAATGCAACAATAGGTATGTGAAGGCGTCAGTACATGGTGTTTCCAACCGTTACCTAGAGTAATGGGCGTGCCACATCGAATGTGAAGAAAGATATTTGTGGGAACTGCCGTTTGGAGTCAAATGAGAGTGTTACTGATAAGGGAACGGAGATCAGCGAACATGTAGAGGAGCTTGTTGGACTGCTGTGATACGGAAAATAAAAATGATAATAAATGAATTTTACATTGGATAGAAGTAAAGAAAGAAATGGAGGGAGACCTTTGCCTAACAATAAGGTAGTACGAACTCAGATGTGTACTGTGACTGTGGAAACAGTATGTCTAAAGTGAAAAATTTTAGACATTTTAAGTGCATGTTAAATTTCAGTTTCACTAGTACTAAACTAAGTGCAATATTTGACAACCTCTCTGGCGCAGCGGGCAAGGGTCCGCCTGAGACGTAACAGGTTGCGGGTTCAATTCACGCCTCGGGACAAATGTCTGTATGATTTGCAGATTCAGGGTGTGTATGTTTTTCTAAATATAATTAAAAAAACCGGCCAAGTGCGAGTCAAACTCGTGCACCGAGGGTTCCTCACAAACCTGTAGGTATATAAGACCTGAGTATTTGATATGAATTTCAATTTAATACCTCTACGCGTTCATGAGGAAAGGGGTAGTAAGTTTAAAATTATTCAAAATATTTTTTTTATATGATGAGACTAAGATTCTGAGTTCACGGTAAGTACCCTGTACGTTTTGATTCAGAGTTCATTTCGAGTGTCGAAAATTTGCGGAAATTTGCGGCATAAACGGTTGTATCTTTTGATTGCGTTGGCTTAGAAGTTTGAATTATTCACAGCTCCAAGGGAGAGTATACATATGTATGTGTATTTGATATAAATTCCAGCATGATACCTCCACGCGTTCCTGAGAAAAAGTGTCTTGACAGACAGACGGACGGACAACAAAGTGATCCTATAAGGGTTCCGTTTTTTCCTTTCGAGGTACGGAACCATGTAGTATATAATGTATTAAATTTATCAGTCATCTGGTACCCATATCACAAGCTCTGCTTAGCTTGGGAATAGAAGATGCTGTGTGAATTCCGCAGTCCAGCATTCTTTATTTATTTTCAAACTAATCTAAGCTAAGTGTACCTACTTCTGAAAGTGGCGTTAATTTTGGTGTTATTGTGTTCCCTTGTCTTCATGCAATAATTTCAAATTCTTCTACTAAGACTGTCTTTGACGTTTGCTTTGTAATTCTACCGTGTGTCTAACCAGCATTTTCATCATTTTGTATGTGACACTCCCTCACAATTTGATTTATAGATTTGTTCGTTGAGTTGTCTCCACCGCTTATTAATGAATTTATTTTACGCTAATGAACAAGTTGCGTTCGAGACAAGTGAAACTAATTTATCTGGAAATGTTATTTCAAGCATGGTACAGATGCTCCAGTTTTGTCGTCAACGTGGTTGGTTATGTGATGTAATGTTTCAACGGGAGTTTTTTTGCCTTTTGATATTTTATTTTTGTTTATTAAGGCACAAACGGTATACAATAGACTTAAAGTTATAAAAGGTATATAATAATTATGGAAACATCAATCAAGCAGCCACTAATACTTAACAGTTTACAAAAAAATATTCAAAACATTGCGAACATTAATAAGGATAAGAAGCTATATGCATGATAGCAAAGCTGCATATGCATGATGCAGCTTTGCACGCTATGTGCAAATCCTAATTAACATTATGTATACATACATACATGAAAAGTTGAGGAAAGAAAACATTCAAACAAACTTTCTGATTTATAATATTATTGTGTTTTTTATATTAATCTTCCCATCGTTTATATAATTTATTCATCATTTTTGTACGATCATGATCAAGAAATTGAAATTGACAAAGGGTAGGGTTGATTCAAATTAGGCCGTAGGTTATTAGGCCGTTCTCATGAATCGTCAAGTACTGATTATGAGGGGTTGTTGCTGTACACCACGCTTAACAGGCGGGTTGGCAAGCGCAGTACTGGATGTTGATATACGGAAAGACGTTGCTGCGATCTTCCGGAGGTTCTTCCCTTGCCAGATTATTACAGCATCCACGCGCAAGAGAGTCAGGCAACATCCTCCTACCGTCAACCCACGGCTAACACTCATAAAAAATTCAAATCAACTTTTCTCAGAGTCATCCATAAACAAAAGTTAGCATATCATTCTTTCCAATCCCACTTTTAGTTTCTCACGTAATCGTCCGAATGGACCAACACAATGGGCTGTCGCTAATAGGAAACACTGATGGTCAAAGAAGTAATGTTTTCGTTTCCAGTGGAAAGCTAATCCGAACTCTTTGGGATTACACGCCAGCGGATCTTTCAGTCTTTTGTTGAAGTATTTTGGAACAAAGATACGCTTTGTCAGATTGCAAAGCTTGAGACTTAGGTCTTTATTAACCTGAGTATTGATGAGCACGACACACTTTTGTTACTTTAAAAGAATATGGATGCTTTGTGCAATGGATTATAGCTTTCTTTACGTCTATCTCTAAAATGTCCTTTCATCACACTCAAGAAAAAACATTAAATTCTTCTAATACTTTCTCATGGATAGCGTAGACCTGACGAGGCTCCTAGGACTTGTATGAGTGTGACATTCCAGGCTCATGAGATTTAATTACTGCATATTTAAGTTCACGGTCGCTGGTCTTTATCGTTATTACGCGTGTGAACTGTATGACATTTTCTAACAAGAAGATTGCCTACAACAGCATAAGCTATAACGCTTACAAATGTCCTTTTCAAAATCAAAAAACATAAACTTAGCTAAATAATCATTTAAGACAGGAAAAACTTACAATAATATTTTATCAGGTCCAATGGAAATATTTAGGTCGGTAGCCCTTACCGTAATGAGAACACGTTTTGTGTGTTTTGTTTCCACACGAAATTAGTGAGCTCACTCGTTTGGATTCAGTGTACCTCTAAACACAGTATTAGCCGGTGTAGTGTGTGTTATTTTTTCACGAAAGTTCTTGCAATATCAATGTACAATAAATAGTAACAATAATAGTTTAGTTTATTAGATTTATTAATACGGTGAAGGAAACATCGTGAGGAAACCCGCGGCTTAGTTAGCTTCAGACGTATTGACCTGTTCTTTCCTCTGAATAATAGCTGACTAAGCTGAGAGGATGGTATAGGTGCTGGGCAAGCCTAATCCATCTAACTATGTCCCAGGCACTGCAGCGTCCCGTACAGCATGATTACCAGTTGCTGATGTATAAATCATCTTTAATAGATGCAAAAGCCTTACTTTTTTTTTATTACAGAAACTAGTGTGCGCACGTCAGCAATAATGCTGACGTGCGCACACTAGTTTAGTCAGTTCACACTAGTGTAGGTAGTTAACACACATTAAAAAAATACAATGCCACAGTTTTTGGTGTCAGAGCGCGATTCAAATGATTCAAATCTCTGGTCCCATGCGTTCATTTCCAAACGAATCATTACATAAACCCGACAAAACAACAATGCCTTTCGTGTCCTACACTTACAACACAAATTATCGCCAACAACAAACAGTATCTTAACTCGATCTTGTCACGATCTTAACAAGGAACGTTCGCTTCAAAACTTTAAAAAGCAATGCTTGACGTGTTTACAGATATTTGATATCAGATTTGAGTAATCACGACATTTAAATATAGAATGGTTTTAGTACTAAATTTGAAAGTACATGGAGTGAAGGCAAGGGTTCAGATAATTTTATGTGCCATTTTCATTAGAGGTTAACACACCAAATGCCAATTTCAAGTGGCGATAGAAATCAAACATGATTTTTACTAGCACGAATCTCTTTCATCATCATCATCATTTCAGCCGTAAAACGTACACTACTGAACTAAGGCCTCCCTCATGGATTTCCATGAGGGGTAGTTGCCATACACACCACGCTTGGCAGGCGGGTTGGTGAGCGCAGTACGTGATGTTGATATACGTAAAGACGCTGCTGCCCATCTTCCGGTGTCCCTTAGCAGTCTCTTACTGCATCCACGGGTAGGAGAGGAGGGGTAACATTCTACTGCCGGCACCCCACGGCAGCACAAATATCATTGACTAACTTGTAAGTTTATTCAATATTTATTAATATAATGTAAGATTAAGAATAGCGTACATTTAACCGTGTATTAAAAGACAATATTTTTACTGTGAGGTAAATAATAAGAAATAATCAGTCTTCAAACAAAAATAATATACAGTTCCGCGAGTGTAGCCACTGCGAACGCGTGTGTCTCACACCGCTCGTCCGGTTATCGCGTTGTGTTTCTACCTGCGCGCGTAATTATTAGCTACCTACTTATTATATTGTTATAACGTAAACAGGGTAACTCCTGGAAACAGGAGACCCTTTTGATGAAATGTTTTCAACCTCAACGTCTCAAAACCTCCCAATGACCCAATCACCACAAAAGTTACCCACCGCCTCAAGCTATGCCAATGTGACGTCAGCAACATGTTTCCCCAAAAAGGATCAAGCCATAGTATTGGACTCAATCGATGGACTTACACTCAGGGAGTACCTTCTTGGATTATCGAATTTAATACCTGCAACATCTATTAGATTTATATCTCGTATATCGAATGCACGTATTTGCATATACCTGGACTCCAAAAAAACAGCTGACGGCCTGGTAGACGAGAAGAAGAATATTAAAATCCAATCACATATCCTAGAGATAAAGCCGTTAATCACGAGAAATAAAAGGATTGTTTTATCCAATGTTTGTCCTGTCATACCGAATTACGTGATTGAACAAAAATTTGAAGAATTAAATATTAAAATAATGTCACCTATATCATTCATGAAAATAGGAGTGACTGATCCAGGATTTTCTCATATTTTAAGCTTCAGAAGACAGCTATATATAAGTCCAGAAGATAACCCACGCCATCCAATTAACGTTTGAAGGAACAAATTACTGCATCTATATATCTAATGATTCGTTGAAGTGTTTTACATGCAATACAATGGGTCATTTAGCCAAAAATTGTCCACAAAATATAACAAACTCTCAAGTACACACCCAGGAAATCGATAACCAAACAGTCGAAGAAATAAATAAAATATTTGATAGAAACGATGATGAATTACCAAACCCTGCATTTACTCCACCGATATTACAAGAATTTCCACAACCTTCCCAAATAAACACAAAAGGAAAAAAACGAAACCGTTCACCAACCAACAGTGAATCGTCAAAATTAGAAATTATAAAACCGCTAACTAAACTATATGATACTGATACATTGGAATCTGATGAAACGGGCAGCAATTTTTCACTAGAAGAAGAGGAAAGTAAAGTGAAATCTAAGAAAAAATTGATGAAGACCGACTCTAAAACCGAAGAAGAAGTTTGGAAAGATATTGAAAATAATATGACCGAATTAAATAACGAAACAATATTCCCTATTAACTTAGACCAATTTATAAGTTTATTAGATAATTCACGAGGAAAACAAAATGTTAAAGAATTAGTCTTTTCATATACAGATGATATAAAAGAGCTTATAAAAATGTGCAATAAGTTACACGGTAAAATGAACAAAAGTTTAAAAAACAGATGCTCACGCTTATCGAGAAAATTGCATGAAATGTTGAATCCTGCAGATAAAGAAATATAATCCCTTTTTACATACTATAGTACTATACATACATACTAAAATAACTATATTTTGTTTCTTGTTATTGTATAGGTATGGATATCTTGCAATGGAACGTTGATGGTTATTTTAAAAGATAAGAAAATATTAAATTATTGATTAATAGATTAGGCCCAACTTGCATTTGTTTACAGGAAACAAATTTCTCTGCTGACTATTGCGCTTCTATGACAGGATACGAACATTTCTATAAAAATCGATTACATAGTATTAGGGCTAGTGGCGGAGTAGTTATATTTATTAAATCTCATGCATTTGCTGAAGAAATACAAATAAATACCAACCTAGAAGCAGTAGCCATAAAAATTAAATTTCCATTACCCATTACCATATGCAATGTTTACCTTCCTAACAGTTATTCACTTAACATAAATGATTTAAATAATCTGATTAGCCAACTTCCAACACCTTTTATAGTTTTAGGTGATTTTAATAGCCACCATTTCTATTGGGGTTCAGAAAAATGTGATACCAGAGGTAAGATAATAGCTGATTGGCTTAATGAGCATGACAGTATTTTATTATTAAACTCCGGCCAACCTACTCACTTTGACAGCAACACTGGTCGCACAAGCAATATAGATTTATCTTTTGCTTCACAAAATATAACGTCATATTTTGAATGGAATGCTTTAGAGGATTTATATGATAGTGACCATTTTCCAATTACAATCACATCCCAAATATCCAATGATCTACCAACCAACATTAAATTACCAAAAAAATGGAAGTTTGACAAAGCTGATTGGTTAGTATTTAGGGATCAGGTTAATCAATATATTTCAAGCTTAACACGTTTAAGTTGTCTTTCTGAAGAGCCGATCAATGATATTGTTACTAATTTTACAAGAGTAATTCTTGAAGCGGCTAACAAATCAATACCTAAAACATCTGGTACCTTAAGAAAAAACAATTTACCGTGGTGGAATGATGAGTGTAAAAATGCTATTAGGGAAACAAAGAAAGCTTTAAAACTATTTAAAAAGTATGCCAGAAATGATCCGAATTCGATATATAAAATTGAATATAAGAAAAAAAGAGCATACTATAGAAGACTTCTTAAAGAAAGTAGGAAAACATACTGGCAAAAATGGGTGTCTTCTATCAACAACAAAACCCCTATTGGCGAAATATGGAAAAAGATTCAAAAACTTAATCATCGCAACATTAGATTCAATAAAATTATACTCGAAAATCTTGATGGAACATATGCATCTAACCCTATTGAAACTTCAAATCTATTAGCTAACACTTTTGCAACTAATTCTAGCTCGAACAATTATAATGACCATTTTATTGAATATAAAACATTTCAGGAAACTCAATCCAATTTTAATATAACTGATAATTCCAACCCAATCAACAAAGAAATATACATGCATGAACTATTGCTGGTTCTCTCCCAAATAGGTAATTCTAGCCCTGGCCCAGATAACATATCTAACATTATAATAAAACATTTACCTACTAGTGGACTAGAATATTTACTTGAGTTATATAATTACATATGGCAAAAACAGGTATTTCCAGATAGTTGGAGAGAAGCGTTAGTAATTCCAATATTAAAACCAGGAAAAATATCAAGTCTACAAACCAGTTATAGGCCCATATCATTAACTTGTAATCTTTGTAAAATACTTGAAAAAATAATTAGTAAAAGAATCAGATGGTATATAGAATCAAATAAATATTTTTCACCCTTTCAATACGGATTTCGTCAATTTCGATCTACAACAGATCATTTAATAAATATTGAAAGTGAAGTACTTGACAGTTTTGCAAACGATAATTATTCAGTGATTGTAGGCTTGGATATAGAGAAAGCTTACGAAATGGTCTGGAAACACAGAGTCCTTAATTTATTACAGAATATTGAGATAAAAGGAAATACCCTAGCGTTTATCAAAAACTTCTTATCGGACCGATCAATAAAAGTGAGAATCAACGACACACTATCTGACGTTGTCCCTATAGAAAATGGTTTACCTCAAGGCTCTGTCCTTAGTGTAATCCTCTTTTTAATTGCTATTAATAATGTTTTTGCATATATTAAAAAACCAGTAAAAGGGTTTCTATTTGCCGATGATCTGACAATCATTTGTAATGGTATATCATTGAAGCCTACGTTAAAGTTAATTCAAAACACTCTGAATAATCTTAAAGATTGGTCTAAAAAATCGGGCTTTAAATTTTCTAAAACTAAAACTGAATTTATAATACTAACTAATAAGAGAAATAAAACCAGAAACATAAAATTAACAATAAATGAACACAATATAAAAGAGGTAAATAATTTAAAAATTTTAGGATTAATATTTGATAAAAGAATGTCTTGGAATATACATATAAATAAACTTAAATCAGAATGCTATAAAAGATTAAACATCATAAAGGTGTTATCATCAACAACTTGGGGATCTGACAGAGAGTGCTTAATTAATGCCTATCAAGCATTAATAAGACAAAAAATTGATTATGGTTCTGTTATTTATGATTCTGGAAAAATACGTACCACAAACTCCTTAGAAAGCATCCAAAATACAGCCCTCAGACTTAGTATTGGTGCGTTTAAAACTAGCCCGATCAAAAGTATATTAGCCGAAGCTGGAGAAATGCCATTAGAATTTAGAAGAAAGGAACTTGTGATTAGGTATACTACAAATATATTGTCTCAACCTGAAAATCCTACTTATAATTACTATACTAAAATTACAGCTGTCGATTCAGAATATGAATTTAAACCTAAATTATCACAACCTTTGCGAATCAGAGCAGCCAAATATTTAAATGAGTTGAACTTTAAAATCCCACCAATTTATTCAAAAAAAATATTTTCATGTGGTCCATGGGAAAACCATGAATTCCCTATTAACCTTGAACTAGCTAATAACCAAAAAGACGATACACCACAATACATATATAAATGTTTGTTTCATGAAATTAATAACAGATATACAAATTGTATAAAATTCTACACAGATGGATCAGTCATGAATGGAAGATCGGGATGTTCAGTAGTGTCTGGTGATAATTGCTATCGATATAGACTGTGGGACTTCTTTTCCAGTTTTAGTTGTGAAGCAATAGCTATACTTAATGCCTTGGAATTGATACACAATGAATCTAGTTCAGTAAAATATATAATATATACAGATTCAAAATCATGTCTGACAGCATTGTTAAATGCAAAAAACATAAGTCCACTTATCACAGAAATCAAAGAAAAAATGATAAATCTTCTGAAAAATAATTATAAATTTGAAATAATATGGATCCCAAGTCATCAAGGAATAGTAGGCAACGAAAAAGCAGACATCGAGGCTAAAAATGCAACTAATGAAAATGATATATGCGATATAGTTAAATCAACTACAACTGAATTACAAAAACACATAAAACATTTAATTAAAATTAATTGGGACCACTATTGGAAGACAGAGAACACTACAAAATTAATTGATGTTAGAGATTCAATTTTCGACAAACCTCCCATGTTGTTTTCCTGCAGAAGAGATCAGGCAGTTATCACGAGATTACGTATTGGACACACAAACATGACACATATCCATTTAATAACGAAATCTGATAAAAACAAATGCAAGTGTGGACAGGATTTGACTGTTTACCATCTTTTAACTGAATGCTCAGCATTTAACAATGAAAAAAGTTTATGCAAGATACCTAATAATTTAAAAGATTGTTTAAGTCTAGATGTATGTAGTCGAATAATACCCTTTTTGAAAATGATTAATGTTTATAAACTAATCTAAGTTATAACCTACTGTACCATTATATTCCACTGTATAATGAGGTCGCTAATGACCTTAGATGTTAAAAAGCGACCTAAAATAAATAAATTAAAAAAAAAAAAAAAAATAAGAAATAATATTTTTGTCAATGAGTTTTTTATGTTGTAAAATACACCTTGTTGTCGTACGGTACGGTACCGTTCTATGGTGATATTATTTAACTCATTTTCTCCCTGGCTTCAGACTTTTTACTTAGTGAAAGAAGCCAAAGCTACATCAAATATTTTAATATTACGTCTATTTCTTCTTCGTTTTACCATACTTGACAGTTACGACGCTCAGGTAAAAAAAAATCTTCAAATGTAGGCACATACATACACTTTTGCGTTTTTAATCAAATTAAAGAAGTGACCTTATCAGGTTTTATTACTACTTCTAAATGACGAGGCAATCCGAAGGCCCACCTGATTTAAAGCGGTAACCTCTACCTGTTACAACCTGCAATACCGCGGTGATCACTAAATACGTTACCAACGCTGCATTGCATTGCGCCCGTCACCCTGAGAATGACAGGTGTAAGATCTCATATGCCCGTAATTTCACCGGCCCCTTTACCCTTCCTACCGGAACACAGCAATGCAGACATTACTGCTTGGCTGCAGAAATAGGTATGGTAGTAGTACTTCCCCGGATGAACCCTTCACAAATAGTTGTACTTCTACAGAACTTATATTATACTATAGTTTTTTGTTATTTTTATAGTGTTTAACCACATTTAGGTAGAACATTCTCAAAGAAATGAATAACCTTATTAAAAAATTTACGGTTCCGGTGGGATTCAAACCCACGTCCGTCAAATCGATACTTGACGCTTTCTAAAGCCGGAAGTGCTTTGACCGCTAAGCTACAGAACCCACGTCTGCACCAGCTGAAATTCTTGATAAGGTGATATCGGTTTGAACAACCGATTAGAGCGCCATCTACAGGTAACTACTAGAGTTCTCCTATTCATTGTATGAAGTTGCATTCAGTAGCAATGACTAGAGATGTCGCTACAGCTTATTCTATATTTTTTGTTATTTTTATAGTGTTTAACCACACTTAAGTAGAACATTTTCAAAGAAATTAATAACCTTATCAAAAACTTTACCTTATTATAAATTTAATATTAAACTACTTACTATGCTAAAAGTTTCATCAACTGGCGCCTGATATACTCTATATAGTACCAGTGAATCTTAAAGTAACAAAGGAACCAATTTAGAAGTTTTAATAAACGAAATGGAGAGTTAAAACGTTATTGCAGTTTAGATTTGCAATAAACGGTTTGCTGGTTCGTGTCTAGTGAAAGTATTGATTGCTATTGGAGTGATATTTTAAACTGTTAAATTGTTTCAATTTCACGTCGCCGCCACCCGTATCGAGCCATTTGATGTTAGTTAAACTCTAGACGTAAAGGTTGTATGTACAAGACTATTTAGGAGCCTAACGAATTTTATAGTAGGTACATGGTTTTGATATTCATGGAGTTAAGTCAATTATGGAAGAGTTAGAAGAAAGTTTTGTTGTTCTCAAGGATGAGTTGGTATCTACGAGACAGTTAAACCTCTTGCTTAACGTGTTTTATGGCAAAATATGACTTGATTCTGAATTCGCTTTTTAGAAAGCCGGGATTGGGGGTGGGGTGCCGGCAAAAACGTATGGCAGAATGTTGGCTTTCCTATCTCCAGCAATCCGCCGCCAACTCTTTCGAAAAATCGGCAGCAGCATCTTTCCGTGTATCAATACGGAAACACGCTGCTGCTGATTTCCATACTGTTTGCCAATCCGATTGCCAAGCGTGGTGAGTATGGCAACAACCCGACGATCTACGAGATTCCTGAGCGAGGCACATGTCCAACAGTGGACATGGACAGCAGTCCTACGCAGCTGAGATGTTTTAAAAACTACTCAATGCGAAGAAAATGTAAAAACGACATCCAACATTATAAATTCGTTGTCACAACACGACAACAAGAAGTCAACGTAACATATTCTAAAAGCGCAGGTTACTTTATCACAGAAGATATTTTGTACTTTTTTATCGCATGTGATTTAGTAGACACGTTTGCGAAGACCCTATTGGTGGCAGCGACGGTATCCAGAGGTCTCCTTACGCCTCCATGATTTATACTGTGAACTCGAAAGAGGTTCCGCCATCCAGTTTAATATCTTTGATTTATGATAGAAACTACGCGTTTAAGTGCCAGGTCGCTCGATGATATGTTGCTCGAATGTTACGATTCACTTGTTTTTTTTTTGTTTTGAAAATAATGACATAGTGTAGTTCGTTTTAATAACCACCCGCGAGTCCAGTGGGAGCCTTGGGCGCGAAATTTACAACCGATTATTTCGAAATGCATTTTTATAGAGGCTTTCGAAAGCAAGTTCTAATGTATATGTAACGGGAGTTTTGATTTGTTTGTTATTAATTTACTCGATCTCGATTTGTTCGGATATCCCACTAATGTTGGTGTTATTAGAAGTAATCTATAGATAACAAAAAGTTGTATAGATTTGTGGAGCAGTCAGACCGGTTAGCTTGCTGTTGATTTCATTATTGCAGTATTTGTTACCAAAGTGCTACCAGATTAGCTATGGTCTGGCTGCAATATCTATTTTGTTACAAAGTTGATAATCCTGTTTGCATTCTAGATACGATGCATGGTTGGCACAAGAATTGAGCCTTATACTAGATACTAAGTATCGCATAAAGTTATTAGACGTAGATATGTAGGTCTATCATGAGTTTTCACAATCTATACTCGCTAGCGACTAGGTAATTAAAAAAAACGGCCAAGTGCGAGTCAGACTCGCGCACCGAGGGTGCCGTACAAACCCGTAGGTATATAAGACCTGAGTATTTGATATAAATTTCAATTTAATACCTCTACGCGTTCATGAGGAAAGGGGTAGTAAGTTTAAAATTATTAAAATATTTTTATTATAATGATGTAAATAAAACTTTACGGTTTTCGAAATTTTTCTTTTATTTGTACTATAAGACGTTGCTTCGTACCAAATTTTAAGATTCTGAGTTCACGGAATATACCCTGTAAGTTTTGATTCCCTTGCGAGTGTCGAAAATTTGCGGCATAAACGGCTGTATCTTTTGATTGCGTAAGTTTAGAAAATTGATTTTTTCATAGTTCTAAGGGACAGTAGAGTTGAGTATTTGATATAAATTCCTGCTTGATACTTTTAGGTGTTCCTGAGAAACAGGGTCTTGACAGACAGACAGAGAGAGAGATTAACTCTTGACGGACGGACAACAAAGTGAGTTTTTTCCTTTCGAGGTACGGAACCCTGGTTACAAAAACTTGTACAGCGCCTCTAGCGGATAGTTTGGTACTAAAATGCGCAGCATATACTATTATATTTTACTACAGCTACTGTAGTTTGGTCTTCATTTGCTTAGAATTGGGTGCCATGGGTTACAAATCTGGCAGATATCATAGTAACGTACTATTACTACTGTAGTAACGGCAGGCAATATAAAAGTGACAACTCATGGTAGACACACTGTAAAAGCATAGAGATACTAGGACATAGAGCTGTATGTACCATGTGCCCATGACTTCACTAGCCCCCTTTACCGTTCAAACCGAAACATTACTGCTTGGCGGCAGAAATAGGTATGGTGGTATTACTACCTCGGACGAACTCTTGCAAAAAGACCTACTACTACTATGAAGACACTGCAGCGTCCCCTACAGCATGAATACTAGTTGCTGAAGCTACACAAATCATCCACATAATAGATGTACTTAAAAGCTTTTTAAGATATAGTTCAATTTCCATTAATAAACGGTGCTGTCATTTGTAACGTTCGATATTTCCAGTCTTACAATACATATGAAAAGTGTCTCCACTTGTGAACCTGTGTACCAACGGCAGAACAATAACTCATCGCACGTAGAAAGTCACAAACTATTCTCAAGACAAATAGTTCTGAATGTCAGAGGGGCTCGATTGAAGAGCATGCCATGTGCTATGTTTGTAATCCCCTTCAAAGACAAACATAAGAAAAACATACTTTAATGCTTCATGCACTGTTTCTTCTATTACATGTTGGGCGCAAATGTAAACTTTAAAACTTAGGCGATAGATTTCAATTTATTGCTTGGAATTGTAGAATTCATATTACTAAAGGGCGATTCGAGTACGTGACAGTTAGAATTGAAAATGTTACCTACGTTGTTTTTCTAACGTAAAAGATTAAAGTCAGCTGAGCATGTGGATGCAGACGGCTTCCAACCGCAGTACTTGGAGATCAATGAGGGAGGCCTTTGTCCAGCAGTGGACGTCCTACGGCTGAAATGATGATGATGAGCATGTTGGGTAGAGTTTTCGTGTTCATGATCCAGGTTAAACCAGATATAAGTTTAATTGTTTAACGATTTTTAGGTTTAAGCGCAGCTGTTTCTAATCAAAGTAAAGTTCATAATTTTTTGCTATGATACTATGTTCTTACTTACTCCATTGGCTCAGGGACCCAAAGTGAGTCTTGGCCTCCGATACTAGAAACTCGCCACTTCTACACTTACTTCCACGCTATCTTTTGCCAGTTTTCGGCTCCAAAGTCGCGCAGGTTAGCTTCCATCCTATCACTCCAATGTATGATGTAGGTAATGATAAAATTTACCCTATCTTCTCTTTTTAGTTGAAGTTTTTTTGGTTTATCGGCAGTTGATTTTATTTTTTATTTTTATTTTTATTTTTAAATTACACGGAAAACAAACAGCTGCTTACAAAGTAACAAAACAAATGATGGAAACAAAAAAGCCTTAAATAGTTTTCACTTATTGGTTTCGCGAAAATAATTTTTCGACCCTCATTTGGTTTGCATTTTGGCGCGAAAAACGGCGGGCGCTCCGCGTCGGCGCTAAGTGGATACTGGCTCGGTTTTTACAATGGAGCGTATCGTGGTATTTACGCTCTATGGAAAGGGATTGAATGAAGCTTGTCAGTACAATCATTCATAATTTAGTCTGTGTTCGGGATATATAGCGTAAAAATTATTTTCTATTAATTATTGATTTAATTTTATATAAAAAATACTTTTGTTTGTAATTCAAAATGTATTATCATATATCTACATGTTTTGCGGTATATACATAGTATGTGGTATAACCTCACTATATATAACATAACATTTAGGTGTCTTAGAACAAAATATTTTTTGATCGTAATTATAAAGTGCATTTTTTATGCACTTTTTTTGCGTAATTTTTTTTTTAATTTTAATTTAATCGAATAAAATTATTTTTTCTTGGGCTACGTAAATTTTATTTGTTATTGTCATTGTCAACTTCATTGAGAAGGCTACAAAACAAAGAAGAAGTTGATAAACACCATAGTTTAAAAATGACAATTGTTTTCGTGGAACGATGACTCACCGATGACTCACTGGTCAGTTTACTTACCAAAACCAAACGACGGCTAAAAAATCTTGGTAAGTAAACTGACCAAAACCAAACGAGCGGTTGTATAGTAATTTTGATCCTTTTAAGATTCAACTTTTCTTAGTTAAAGTAACGTAGGTGGGTGATGATAACATTCTACGTTTTGTATGTACATATATATAATTAAGATGCCGCCGTGGGGTGCCGGCAGGAGAATGATATTGCATCCATGCGCATGAGAGAGGGGCTCTCATGCGCATGGATGCAGTAAGAGCCTGCTAAGGGATACTTCCGGAAGATGGGCAGCAGCGTCTATCCGTGTATCAACATCACATACTGCGCTCACCAACCCACCCGCCAAGCGTGGTGAGAATGGCACCTATCCCTCATGGAGATCCATGAGGGAGGCTTGTGTTCATCAGTGGACGTTTTATGGCTGGAATGATGATAATTAAGATAGGGGTCTTGATACTAAGTACTTCAACATTCAAACCATAGTTTTTCAAACCTAGTTCAAAGAAACTTCTATAGCAGATATAAATATTACCAGTTTGAATAATACAGTTACTTATTTATCCGTTTAAACAGTAGCTTATAGACGCATAAAATAATGTATGAAACGAAATCTTTAGTTATTTTACAAATTTGCCTTGAAATTATGTCAATCACCCTTAGACATCTAAGCAATTACCTCAACTTTCAAACAAAACTTTTTAAAACCTAGTTTAACAAAACTTCAATAGCAGATATAAATAATATCTGTTTTAATATACAGTTACCTAAATTAAATATAACCGCTTATACAGTTGCTTGAAGACACTTGAAATAATGAAACCAAATCTATATTTATTTTAAATTTACCTTGAAATGTTGTTACACAAAAGCCAACTTCAGCGGGTTGTTTACACAAGATCCAAGTTTTTGCTAATTCTTCCAACTGATTTAATGTATAAGCATACAAAATGTTTATTCAGGAATGGCAAGCTAAAGCAACAGGAGACGGTCACAACTGGAGCTTTCAATAACTCTTATTTATAGCACAATAGAGTTACAATTACCAAAGCAAAAGACAACAAAAGTAAAGTTGTAGATGGAACGTAATCCTTTTCGTCATTTCGTGACGCCTGTCAAAATCAATTGTTTGCTTCGATGACAATCTTTTGTGTTAGTTTCTGTAAAAGATAAACATCATAAATTATTTGTAAATGACGGTTTTGTTCAAGCCTAGGCCACACGAAGCTATTGTATAGAAACAATAGTTATTGAAAATACAGGTTGCGTTAATTCCAAAGACGAATAATCTGGACTTGTGACAATATTTTGCTAGGTTTTTCAAGTAAATTATTAACTTTTAGATGTTCCCCGCAACTTCGTACGCGTTTTTAAGCTTTGCTCGCATACTATTTGTCATAAAGTTATAAGTTGGCTAAAGCCTTTCTTGTTGAATCAGCTATACACGCTTGGCAGGCGGGTTTGCGAGCGCAGTACGAGATATTGATACATGGAAAGACACTGCTGCCCTTCTTCCCTTGGCAGATTCTTACTGCATCCACGGGCCAGTAAGGGCAACATGCTACTGCCGGTACCCCACGGCATCGTCTACATAATAGATGTGAAAGGCCAATTTAATTCTAAATATTAATAGCCAATAAGTTAACTGTCACTCTTACGTAGAATTATGAAATTAAACCTTAGAGACCCAATAGCAATTTCTCAAGGAATAACGACATAGCATGCCTTGTAAAAATACATTTACATCTGCCGATTCCGCCGCGGGCGAGACGGTAGGAATGAATGATAGCCTTAATCCTCTTGCGGCCAGCCCTAAGCGAAGGGTTAGAGCTTCTGCGAACCACCACTGTGTCTCGAGATACAGTACAACAACCACTAGATTATCTTTCAAAAATATAGATATCATCTCTTTTTTACGACTAAATTACGTGATAAGCCGCATACCTACCTGATGATAAGCGGTAAGCTCTACCTATTACAACTGCAACAGCTCGGTGATCACGTTCACTTCGTCGCAATAAATATAAATAATAAATAATGCTGGACAAATCACACAGCATCATCCAGCCCCAAGCTAAGCAGAGCTTGTGTTATGGGTACGGGATGTTGATATACGGAAAGACGCTGCTGCCCATCTTCCGGAGGTGTCCCTTAGCAGGCTTTTACTGCATCCACGGGTAGGAGAGGAGGGGTGACATTCTACTGCCGGCACCCCACGGCTATAATATAATATATATAATTATATAAAAAACACACAATACAATGCAGGTAACAGCTGGTGACCAGCATTGCATTGCGCCCGTCACTCTGAGGCATAGAGTTGTAAAATCTCATGTGTTTTAAGTAATTTCACAGGCATTTCTATGTTCCAGTTTTACATATACCATAAATTGGGTGGAATAATTCTTTCAAAATGTATTCTCACATGCGGGCAGTGCTGGCTTGATAGTTTTTCAGTTATTTCATGGAAATACGCAAATGAGAGTTTCAAAATCGGAGGCCAAGGGGGATGAAATCAGTTTCGTGTAAATTTGGAATTGTACATACCCCGTATTGTGCTTCTGCTGCCACAATGCTAGCTCCAGCTGGCGGGTCGCAGTCTCCAGATGTTCAGGATGGATTCCACTCACGCACATGTAACTTAGGAGGCCTCCTGGATCGTGGTAATGTATGTGTCGCGCGCGGTAATTAATTAATGATAAAAACTAGAACAAAGAGGTTGCGGGTTCGATTCCCGCCTCTGGATGTTTTTCTATTTTATAAAAAAGCTATGTAGTATAACGTATTAAGTATATCAGCCATCTAGTACCCATAACACAAGCTCTGCTTAGCTTGGGGCTAGATGATGCTGTGTGAACTGTCCGGCATTATTCATTATTTATTTATTTATGTATCTCATGGTGGGGTCTGTCTTTCTGGTATTTTCCTTACACATCGCCTTTGAAAAGTACAGTAAAGCAATCTGCCTGATTACATTAATGAACCTTTTCACCTCTTGAACCTGTTAAAATTTAAATAACCTCACATGCCGGATTTAAATCATGTTTTTGTATTGATTTAATTAAATTGAGTCGCAAAAGTTGGCATAATTTATCACCTTTCCGGGTTATAGTTAATTGAAAATTATCAATTTCGCAAAGCTATTTAAAAGCATAGAAATTTACGTAAATATAATTCAATTAACTGTCTTCGTGGCTCTGTTGGTCTTGTAGCCGACTGGTAAGCAGGAGGTAGAGGGTTCGATTCCCGCCGGGATCGATGTTTGTAAAATTTTTCTGTAGATTGTTCCGGGTCTAGTTATTTTTCTATGTACGATAAGTATATACGTATGTATTTATAAGAAAATATTATAACATGCTTTTGTTTCTTAAAATCTCCAAGATCCATATTGCGAATTTGCATTTCTACATTTCAACTCAACATTGGTTAATACTCTTGTATTTATTGCTACTAACTTGCGGAGCCAGACCAAATCCACAGAATGCGATGATAAAATTAAGCAGTAATGTAAAACTAGAAATGTATGGTTATAGGTATATAACAGAAAATATAAGAACATCAATAGCGGATCCTACAATTTGTCAAATATTCCTGTGTATTAAGTATCGTTTACCTGTACCTACATATAACTCCTTAGTGTAAATTTATGAAATAAAATTGAATCAACACTGCTGCCCATCTTTCAGAGGAATCTCTTAGCTTTTTCTTACTGCACCTACGGGAAAGAGAGGAACGGATATACTACTATCACACTGCAACATTGTTTAATATTTTTTTTAAATAAATTTATTATATTAATATATGTACTAGGCAGGCCTAATCACACTGCAGCGTTCCGTACAGCATAAAATACTATACGCTGACGGTGTATGAATCATCTATAATACATGTAAAGCCTTTTGTTTCGTTTGAACCACTCAGAGACAGAAGTACACCTCAAGACACACTTCTCCAAGATTCCTGCTAACAAAAATTGTAGCTGACATTCCAACGATTTGTTGAAGCCGGCATTGATTAATAAAGCTCGTTTTGTTATCCACTCAACTATAAGCTTAAGAAGCATAGACAGAGACACGTATACATAGTAACCCAAAAGAAGGAGGCAGTGGCGTGGGCAAAAATCCCCCCCATTTGAGCCCACGTAAGTCGTTTTGAAAAGGAAAAATCGGGAAGCCTTAATTTTTTTGCATTTTTTTTGTTGTAGTGTAAACACGATCCGGTGTTAATCGTCCATATGTGTCAATGTGTGATATGATAAAAGATGACTATCATAATCATGATGACTGTCAAAAAAGAAAGATTTGTAACTACCCTTGGTTTTTAAAAGCAGTTAATTGAAGTGGGTAAATCTACACTGATCACTCACTCATTCCCACATCTACACTGATCGCAACAAAGCATCGCTCGCACTGCCGACTCACTCCATCTATGCTTTATTTAGTTCTACGAGTTAAAGTTAATTTTAGTTCCAGGAATAAAATAAGGGACCACAGATTGTTTGTCATTTTGAAAGATTGCTATCTGATTCACTAGTTCCGGGATACAATGTTGGAAATAAAACTTTGCTTTTAGATTTATAAGAACAATCTCGAGTTATCTCGGCTCGAGTCCTGAAGATCGGTAGTTTGTTGGAAACTGGAGAACCCGTTTTTTCTTGTTTTTATTTAACTTCTTTTGTTTGAAAAGTTGAATTTATTTAGCGACTAAAGTCGCTAGTAAACTTAACGAAGATTCTGCGTGGCGTAGCTTATGAAAGAGGTAGCGGGTTCTATTCGTGAAAGATTACATGGTGTTTCAGAACTGCGCATTTGGATACTATTTTTTATTTTACTACTAAGTGACGAGACAAGCCGAAGGCCCAACTGATGTTAAGTGGTCATTTCTACCTAGTACAATTGCAATACCGCGGTGATCACGTTTACCAAGCACGTGGCCAATGCTGCATCGCATTGCGCCCGTCACCCTGAGACATAGTTTCAAGGTCTCATGTGCCCATAATTTCACCGGCGCCCTTTAAACCGGAACAGCAGAATGCAGTCATTACTGCTAGACAGAAGAAATAGCTATGGTGGTAGTACTTCCCAGGATGAACACGAATGTGTGTGTCAATGTTGAATACGAATGTGAAATGAAACATATTGTACAAGTATCTAGTGTTCATTAAAAATGGAAATACTAATTAGATTCTAAATAATACACCACTTACTGTGTTCGTTATAATTAAAAGAGGTACTGCCTAGCAATTTTCTGATTTATTATGAAAAATAAACACTTTTTAAGCTATTTGGTATCAAATCGATCTGGATAAACAATTACCATTAAAACGTGTATTAGGTATGTACGTTGTTCAATAACTACTTTCTTTATGCAAGTAGGTACACAAATTATTTTTGTGAATGTTCAGCACGAGGTGCTTGGAACTGTTTTGAAGAAGTAGAACATTTTGTGAAGAGTTCATCCGGGGAAGTACTACCACCATAACTATTTCTGCCGCCAAGCAGTAATGCCTGCATTTCTGTGTACAACTTATTCCCGTGAAAGAAGCCGGATCATTGCGGGCAAATAAGACCTTACAACTCTGTGTCTCACTCAGGGCGACGGGCGCAATGAAATGCAGCGTTGGTCACGTGCTTCGTGAATGTGATCACCACGGTATTGCAGTTATTATAGGTAGAGGTAACCGCTTTACATCAGATAGGCCTTCGGCTTATCTCGTCATTTAGTATTATGAAAAAACTGATATAGAAATTAATTGGTCTTCTTCATCAGATAGCTTCATATTCAGCTAGCTTGATATAAGCTTGACTTTTTTTTTCATGTTGCAGAAATGTTTATTTAGCAAATTATATTCTTTGTTTATTTTACGCGTTTGCCATGAATATTACTCGTTCATATTTGTACAAGATTGATGCTTCATATTCAGCTAGTTTTGCACGTGGATGCAAAAAGAACCTGCCAAGAGCTATCTCCGGGAGATGGGCAGAAGCGTCTTTCCGTGTATCGACATCGCGCACACCGCTCGCCAAGCTGCTTGCGCAACAACCCCACTAAGATCTTGTACATCTATAAGGAAAGCCTATGTCTAGCAGCGGACGTAGACAGCAGTCCTGCGGCTGAGATGATGATGATGTCCAGTCAAATGTGTGATACCTAACAATAAGCATTCAAAGATTTGTGTAGAGCCAGAGTCCAGTAAGCCAGTAATTGAGGGGCTGGTTAAAACCCTCGACTTTATGTATCATTAACCCACTCTCTGTTTTCATGTGTTCGAAAAACAGCTCAAAATTTGGAGGCTTCCGTCGATTGGGACCACAAGGTATGGGGACCGCGGTCCCATTCGCCGGATTGATTAAATTTAATTATTTTGCTTCCGGCGAATGGGACCACAAACCACGTGACGTAAATTGTACACTCGTCGTCAGATACAGATACGAAATAAATACAAAAAATTTTAAGTAAGTAGTACCTACTTCATAATATATAGTTCCTTTGTATAAATATAAGTTATGATTATTAAATTTACTTAAATATAAACTTGCATCCTATAAATTTATTCCATATGTACCTTCCTACCTATCCCAGACGTGGATTTACTCCATGCGCTTAGTGACAGATTTAGCCAACTTTAACCGTGCAGGTAAGTTTGTAACAAATGCTATCCCTCTCTAACTTTAGCCCGTTTCGCCTGGTGATCTCCAGGTTATGCAGCCCTTATGTTTAAAACGGGAATTTGCTTCGCTTGGTACACGGTGGTAAAACTTTCTATACCTACTTTTTCCTTTGACTGTACTTTATTTGCCTTGAACAATAGATTTTTTCGATCATTCCGAGAGCGGTCCCATTCGCCGGAAGCAAAATAATTAAATTAAATCAATCCGGCGAATGGGACCGCGGTCCCAATACCTTGTGGTCCCAAACGACGGAAGCCTCAAAATTTGATTGAAAGATTTGTGTTAAGAGCCATTTATATTGCTTAATTTCATTTTGAATGTCAATCTTAATACAAGCGGTTATTCAGTCGTAGTCTCAAGATAATTTTATTAGTATTGTCTATTCAAAACAATGCGGATACACCGAGTGGGCCCTAAATCACGTCCCTCCGATGACATCAATAAATTCCCTTTCTAATTATTTGAGAACGATATGCTGACAAGTAAAACAACGCTGCCAGCTCCAAAATAGAGCCGTTTCAACTTTATTAAACCCCAAATTAATTTATCGAAGAATTCGAAGACGGGAACGCAATTAACATCTCTTTTTTATATCGTGGAAATTTATTCAAAACTCGACTTATAACAAAGCAATAATTCAGAAAAAGGAAATTTCACTGGAGGAAGAATTAATTGTTTTCCCTTTTATATTATTTTAATGGAAAAAAATATATACGAAAGGAGGAAATGTTAAAAGTTGAATTACCCGCGAGCTTTTCGAAGCGTTTAATTTGTAAACCATTGTATCCGAGAGACCACCGACAAAATTAATTACCGTTTGCTTATTTTTTAATTAAAATTAGATTTTATGAAACGACCTTGCCTTAATCCTTAATATTTTATGAAAGATGGAAATTTCTAGTGGCGCCATATTGTAAGAAAGGCATCCATTTCAGTAATATTTTGCATAACAAAGTGGATTTATTTCACGGTTAATACGGCCTACTTTCTTTACGTTTTATGACTGTTCTCGTTACATAAAATATTGAATATTACCCGAAACAAATTCGACTTTATTGTTACCAAAGCGCGGCGCGTTGGTAATAAGTGAAACCTCCGATGAAATAAAATTCAATCGTGATCTTATTTAAATGGAATCTGATCAAAACGGATATCTCAATCTCATCGAATTTTTTCTCCCCATCCAGCAATTTGTAAACATTGGAGTGATCTCCGGAGCCGACACGGTACCAAATTCAAAACACGCCAAGGCACAGGGAACCCAATCACTTAGTGGGTCATATTGGTTCTTTCGTATCGACTAAATTAACATATTTTCTTTTATCGTCGAATATGGGGGTCCAGTTCGGCCTTATCAAGGATACTTCAACCGAAAATATACAAAGGCAAGTGAGTATATCAAGGTTCTCGGATGAACAAATGCGTCGACGCCCACGGCAGACGAGATTACAGCATGTTTGGGAATAAATCTTTTGAGACAGTTACGTACATTTTGTGGCTACAAATAAATGTCGTTGGCGCTCCCCCAGTCTGGTTTGGCCAACCACGCCCGAAGGTTCGACGTCTTGATTGCGCAAAACCATTTGTTAGACATTCCGGTTCCACTCGCAAACAAAAGTGAATTAACAAACACTAAAGTGAAATTTGAAGTAAATTTAGACGATTGTTCCACTTGAATCACTTGGGTTTACTCACCTAGGCGGGTTAGGGTAAGGTAGGTTATTTAAGATAAGACTTAAATCACTAGGCCTGTGAAAAAATGCGTTTTTGGTATACTTAACTCACCTACGTTAAAAATCGTTTAAAAGCAAAAGTTATTAATTTTTGTTTATTAATTAGAAACTACATAATTTTTTTGTGTTATTTTGTTGTAAATGACAATGAAAATAGTAAAAACATTTTTAAAGTTAAATTGGCTCTCGTTGATTTTTTCCATACAAAACATTGACTGTTACCTTGTTCAGGTAGGTCTTGATAGTTGGAGCGCGCCCACTCGCGGCGCAGCTCGCGTTTCCGCTTGAGGTCTCACTTTAGGTGCCGCGGGAGCTCGTCACGTCGTCTGGGGCGGTTGTGAATGCGCGTGGATGCTGCTTCCTTGGCCTTGGCAATCTTGGTGGCCAGCGCTGTGGCCTCTATCTTCACATATTTCGGAGTCAGAAGGGCGCCGATATCAATCGAATCCATCGTTTTGGCGTAGGCTGCCTAGTCCGCGGCCAGATCGAGCGTAATGAGGATGGGGAGGTGCTGTGTGTCCAGTGTCGTACAGTACCTCAACCTGGATCGGGCAGCGCATATGTTGATAAAGAACGATGTCCAGGACATCGGCGGCGTGGTTTGGGTTGGTGGGAATGTGCGTGGGGAAGTCTGGGCCTATGACTGTAAAGCCCTGACTCTCACTGTCTTGCTGGAGTTCGCTACCCACAGTGTTGGTGTCTCTGGAGCTCCACCCTGGATGCTTGGCTTTTATATCGCCTGCAAACAGGGTGGGAGTGCGAGTAGCAAAGATGGCGGCGGTATCTCCGGTAGGGTTGAATTTGGCTGCGAACCCCTCCGGGGTTCCAGTAAAGTAGACGGAATATGGGTCTGTTGTAGTCCTATCTGTATGCCTATCCATACTGTAGGTTTTGGATGGCCGACAATCCTCGCATCGCCACTTCACGGATGTCCACAACCGCGGCGATGGCGACCAGGAGTTCGGTCAGGATACCCATGAGTGTGAACATGGGATTCCCGGCCGATCCAGTCTGCGTCATCCCAACCGCGGGGGCAGACGGTGCACCGGCAGTAGGAAAGGATTCAGTGGGCATGGGGCGGGTAGCCCTGCGGGGTGGGGGCGCGGCGGCGCCTGTTTGTGCCTGCTGCTGCCAAGGGTAAGGTTCCATGACTCCGAACGAATTGAAGGCGAATCTCTTGCAGTATTGGGACGCCTTGGTGGGGTGCCGGCAATGCGTGAGGCGTGGAAGAGGCCACTGGCTTCTTGCCTCTGTTGCGGGTCCTTCGCTTCCTCTTTTTAGAGGGGAGGGATTCCCCCATTTTAATGGGTCCGTTGGCCTCCGTCCGCGGGTCCTATAAATAAGGGTAGATATTGGCGGCCTGGCTCCCACTTGGAGCGGGGTGGCCGGCCGGTTGAGAAGCAGTGGCTGGGCGGAAGCCCACGGTTTGGCTGCTGGGTGCTGGGGCGGTCGAGCGTCTTTGCGGGGCAGTGCGCCTGTCTCCCTGGCGAAGCAGCGGTGACATGGCCCTGTTGGGATGTGCTGTTTGGAGGAGCGGTGGGATCACCTCCCCCCTTTTTCTGGCCTCTCGCCGGAGGACGGGGCACTTCCGGTTGTTGGCCGTATGATCCCACCCACAGTCGGCACAGGTGGGCTTCTCGGAAGTTGGGCGAGGGCAATCTGAGGCCACGTGTTGGCCACCGCATCGCACACAGCGCAGAGAGCGGTGGCGATGTGCCGAGGCGTGTCTAAATGCCTGGCAGCGCTGGCACTGCGCCACGCGGTTTGCCCCGCCGTTCCAGTGTTCGATTGTTACGCCCGGCATGAACAGGAGCTCGGTTACGCTATATAGGCGTAAAAGGTCCTCCTCGGGCAAACGGTCCAGCTGGGCGTGAAACAGGCATCCGGCGCGGCCTTGTTTCGTTCTTATGTTTTTCACGAACCTGACTGAGAATCCCAGGTTCGTAAGGACAGCTACTATATCCTCGGGAGATTTGTCCCCGGGGAGGCCTCTGATGGCCACCTTAGTAGGGAGCTCGGCGGCTACGTTGTAGCTAAACCAGCAGATAGCTGGGTTCTCTGCCAACGCCTCCACAAAGTGGCGCTTCACTACCCGGTATTCCTCCAGGGAGCGTAGGGTGAAGCGTACCCCCTTTCCTAGGGGGCGGGCGTTGGGCGCATGCCCGAGCTTGCCTCGTAGGGCGGCGAAATGACCTACCCAGTTGGGCAGGCATTCCACCACTATGGGAGGGTAGGCCTTGGCCAGCTTCGGTGGGGCGGGGTCCACCTGGGGGTCCTGGGAAGCGGGGTCAACTTGCGCTGCGCTGGGCAAACAGGTGGCGGTGCACTCCATGGGCTAAACCCTAAAACTGTTCTGCCTGCAAAAGCAGAAGAAATGCGTCCAAAGTACTGGAAATACATTTTTCACTACTTTGCTGGAAGTAAAATGCGGGCAACTTTTGCTCGTGGATGCAGTAAGAATCTGCCAAAGGATATCTTCGAAAGATGGAGAACAGCATCTTTCAAACCCGCCTTGCCAAGAGTAAGGCAACAAACCGCTCATGATCTTTTTCTCTTCTTTATCTTGGAGATCCATAAAGGAAACCAGCAGTAGACTGGATAGCCAGCCCTTAGCCTGAGATGATGATCCATAAAAGCATAGAGTTATAATATAACGAAGTAACTTAAACTAGATTAAATTATTCAACGTTTTTAAGCCTATTCAAGTTGTTGGCCGATCAATGTGTTCACATACCAGGCAAACATACCTCAAAAGAGCCAGAACTTCCAACTAAATTAATTCACATGCGCTTGGAGCACACTCTTCTCTCATAAAGTATCAAGACAGTATTCATAAAAGCAAAGAGTAACAAAACGAAGTAGCCGAACAGTCGTTATTCTATTCGTCTCCCTATTTGTCGTGTAACACCATTATGGGGACTGAAAAACCACTTTATCGAGCAACTAGGGCTCGACCCATTCACAGCTTTTGATTTATGGAACTGTCGCCCGCTGAAGATTACTTATCTGTACACAGGAATAAAAGCTTATTTATCAAGGATATGAGTGTGGCGGACGAAAACAAATCAGTGGTGATAAAATGTATAAAATATTGTTCGTATGACTTGAGACGGTGAAGTTTTTATTGGGTGGTAATAAATTATTAGTGATATGGTTCATTGACTCTTTAGTCTGTAGTAATAGCGGGAAATTGCATTTTGAGAGTTTCGATGAGTAAATGCAACATTACATTACAAATGACAGTATTAGAATAAATAGAATATTGTCTCTCCTCTCTTGCCCGTGGATGCAGTAAGGATCTGCCCATGGATACCTCCGGAAGATGGACAGCAGCGACTTTCCGTGTATCCTCTACTACCCTCCTGCAAGCGTGGTATTAACTATATATTGACTTACAAGCATTCGAGAAAATACACTTAAAACAGAATTATTGCACTTAACCTAAGCACTAATATAAATTATTACTAAATTAGAGATAATAAAATATGGTAAGCTGTATATAATATAAAGAATTTTTAAATCTGTATCATCTTCTATTGAAATCCGCTTTTTATATTCTTACTCTTGGACTAGATAGATACATGACAGTACGATCGGAAAATAAAAAGTTGCGTTTGCCAACACTGTGAACGAGTGCCATTTTTTATTTCCCGTTCGTTAACAGTGTTGACGACAGGGTGTTACCGAGCGGGAATGACTCTTTCCTGTTTGAGTGATCTACAAAGTTAATCATCAACACAATAATATGTTATAATTGATTTGTACACTCTTTTGCCAAGGATGATAGAATGACTTTTAACCTCTTGGAAATAAACCCAAATAAAACGTTAATTATTATATTATTATTAAACGCCAAATGGCTATAAAAACAGCCAGTTGACACAGTCATCTCAATCACCGCATTGCCCGCACTGAGCCATCATTGAATAGTTTCTATAATAATTTGGTTGTGGCCAATGCTATTACCGTTCCATTTTAAGAGGTCTGTGTCACTGTCGCAATGTCCATTATTTTGCTATATTTCATTGCAAACATGTATACAAAAACGTAATTACATACCGATCAAAATCATAACGTATTTATTGCTACGCTTATTTGTTGAAAACTTTTTTAAACTTTCGCGATCACAACACATTATTAAAATATGGGATTATCGGGTATTTATCGCGTAATTACCTTTACGTCGGGAATTAAGTAAAGGTAATTACGCGATAAATACCCGATAATCCCATATTTTAATAATATTGTTGAAAACTTTTTTTTTGTAACTTCCAGTTTGGCTTATCTTTTAGTTTGTAGTAAAATTAATTTAAAACATGGGAATTTATTGCGTTATATCCAACTTTAGACCCTAGATATTAATGAAAGGTGTTACGCAATAAATTCCCATGTTATTTTTATTATAAAGTGGCTTTTTCCCGCGACTTCGTCCGCGTGGAAATCCCTTTTTTCACGCAGAGCCACATTGATTCGAAAATATAAATCCCACTTATACCCTATCAAGGTATATGTGTGCCAAATTTCAAGTCTGGTTTAGGCTGTGCGTTGATATATCAGTCAGTCAGTGAGTCAGTCAGGATTTTTTATTTTATAAATCTATATATATAGTATATGTACTTTTCTTTTTATTAAACATCTTAATTTTTATCAAAACCAACCAACCTTAACCTGACCTACTTTATTGATTCCCTTAATGATTCCCTTAGCTACCTATCATCTAACTATCATTTACTGCTACTCAAGGAACCTTGATCAACTCGGTCTAACTTATTGTATAAGGGTATTTTTTCTACCCTTGTTTGAAGTGAGACTTGTATCGTCTTCTATGATATTATTCTGTGGCTTACACCCCGAAATCTCATTGGCGATGATTGCATCAATTGTGTGGTATGCGGGCGGCTTGTTGATCCCGATATAAATTGTTATAAAATTATGGAAATTCCGCCAGGGACGTGATAATTGCCACGCCATACCCGCCACGCGACTGCGACAGCCGTGGTGGGATGGTCCCATCAAATTAATGTCATGTTTATTAGGCTGTTTCTTCACAACAACCGTGTACTGATCTTTGGGTGAAATTTCTGTGTGAATTGATTGAAATAATTACAATTTGGTCTTCAAAGCAACGTCGAATCTCTTTAGGGGTTGTAAATTCAATAGTCTAATTTTTGTGTAAATTTTAGACAATGTCCCTAAATCTTTATTTATACCCTTAAGTAAATTGAATGGTTCTTCATTACACGTACAAAACACTGTACTTAAATCAGTATGCACAATGTTTAAAAAAAAACATCGGTATGCTTGGGCTCTTGCACAGTTAAGCGCGCCTGGTAAAAAAACGAGATACATGTGCCATCAGATGCTCATTGTGCTATTCATTATTTAAAAACATCCATTATTGAAAGCGTCATAAACATCTTTTTGTAGCTGCTTGTTGTTGCCTATAAAATCGTCCTAAAATAAGAAAGAAGCAATAATAATCTTCTTGAGTATGTGGTCTCGTACTTTGCTGGAAGGCACATACCAACGTGCTTAGTCTTCACAAAAGTGACACAAAACCATGAGTCTAAGTTGCTTCAACATCCATTTTTACCTTTCATACCAAACCCAACTTTAATCTGTAAATAGAAGGCTTCGATGACCTAGTTACCAATTTCGTTCGTAATAATCTATGTTCGTCGCGATTATAGAAATGACGACTCTTACATAGCCTGTCAATAACCCTTAAAAATACCACATACAACAAAAACTATAATTCGAAAATAATTGAAATATTTCTCGAATACTAATGGATTAATGCCGAATGTCTCCTCGGCTTATCAAATGACGGGGGTCGTCTCGAATGAAATGTGCCTAATGCACGGTTTTAGAATATCTCCGTCCTTCTCTCGTCCAAAACGTTAAACAGCGTGAGACAGGGACGGAAAATAATTTAAAGAAAAACATAATGCAGGGTTGAAAGCGGCGGATTCGTGTCACCTTGCAGGTAGATCAATAAAAGCCCCATTTCATTAACTCTGGCAGACAGCACTTATAAAGACATTAAAACCTCTTGGACTTCCATTCGGTCCGTTCCATTTTTTCAACCTTGTAGTTGCTGTTTCAGATATCTCGAACAAATTATGAAGATATGCTCGTTCTAATAAAGCTTGCAAGCGGGCAAGATGAATCAAGTTGATACAAATCTAGTTCACTAAGCGAACTCTCATAACAATAAATTAATTGGGAGTAAACACAGAGCGTTCGACTAGTTTTGAGACTGTTGGAAGAAATGCTGTGATTAGATTGAACGAATGCATTTCTTAATGAGACGCTCTGGGAGAATAGAGCTGAGTGAAATAATGGGTCTTTGTCGGCGAGCAATAAACATGATCGCACAAAATGGCGGATTCAGGAAGTAGAACAGGTAGGTAAGTAATATTACTTAGGTTTTTATTGCTAATGTAATCCACGCTAGCCCATCGTACTAATAGAAGTGGAGCTCTTTGTAAAAGGTAGTTTCTGGAGTTGTATTGCCTACTATATACTAGCTTAGAATAAGTGCTCAGAAAGTAGAATATTATGCGTAGCATCTTTCTTAGGCTATGACCATTTCGCACAGTTGTGTTGCCAAGCAGAAAAATGTTTATTGCAATATTGTTTTAGAGGGTATTCGTTGTATTTAAGCCTAAACAAATAAAGGAAACGTTTTATTTGCCCGCGAATTTCTGGGTAATAAGTTGTAAGAAAAACCTACTCGTAGATATTGGCAAAGATACTTAAGAAAGGTACTAGCATACGAATTTAAGCTTTTTAATTATGGATATTAAGTTTTGGTACAATATTCCACTTTTTTACCTTCCTGCCTACATTTTTAAGGAACATTAAGATTTAATCTATATAGTATTTTTAATCGGAATACTAACTAGATTATTGGATTAGTCTTATCGCTTTGATAAGAGAGGCATAAATATTTTATAAGGCTAATTTTAAACGACGCATACCTATTATCTAATTAAAAATTATTAGGTAGCTGTTGTACTCATGTCTGTATATTATGTGAATTACAATATAAATAAAGTCTCACTTGTTTTGAAAAGTCGCTAGAGTGGTATTGTTTTGAATGGGCGATGAACTAAGGGAATGATGAATGGTTTAGACGTTGAAGTACTATTCGCCTATTTACAGGTCTTTTGTTTTGAGTGGCTATTTAAGTTCATGGATAAGGTCAGATTTGATTGATGGAATCTGTTTTGTGTCCACACAATTCTGTTTTATGTCCAAATTGTTCGTAATAACCTTTGGGATAACACGAACTCTAAATTGTTTCGTATAACTTTAGAAAATGCTAGTTACTGAATTAATCAATTTGTTCATTATTTATGAATGAATGAACAATTTACTTGTACGGTAAGTCGTTTATTAATTCATAATTAACATAAAAAAATTAAAATAGTCAAATGTTTAAGACGTACAATAGGCTGGTTTATCTCTTAAAGAAATTTTTTCGAGGCACTAACCTAATGTTGTATTAAACGAAGCCATGGGTTAATTAATATTTGGTTTGGTGGTAATTTTATTATTTAGTTCGCCATGGCCGCTTAGGGTGCCGGCAGTAGAATTTGCCGTGGGGTGCCGGCAGTAGAATGTTACCCTTCCTCTCATGCCCGTGGATGCAGTAAGAGCCTGCTTAGGGATACCTCCGGAAGATGGGCAGCAGCGTCTTTTCGTGTATCAACATCCCGGACTGAGCTCGCCAACCCGCCTGCCAAGCGTGGTGAGTATGGCAATTACCCCTCATGGAGATCCATGAGGGAGGCTTGTGTTCAGCAGTGGATGTTTTACGGCTGAAATGATGATGATGGTGGTTTAATACGGTCTTTTTATGTTTTATAGAGTGAACTTATTCAATTGATAATGATCGCTATATGCCAATAAAAACTGGAATGCACCATCTATAAACAAATAAAAAGCTTTATGTAAAATATTCGATTGTCCTTCATTATTGGGACCTCACAAACATTATTTAAAGCAGGCCAGGAACCGCGTCAAGATATCCACGATAATAAATCAAGAAAGGATATCTTGTAATAGACACCGGGTACGGTCTCAGAAGAGACATAAATTTGTTTTTGTACGTTTTTTACTAAATCATTTGTTCTGGAAACCTGAGTAAGAGTGCGACAACGTATCGGTGTCTTTGTTTTAGCATTTATACACCTATAGTACTTTCGTGACTTATTAAATTCATATTCATCATCATCATCATTTCAGCCGTAGGACGTCCACTGCTGGACAAAGGCCTCCCTCATTGATCTCCAAGTACTGCGGTTGGAAGCCGTCTGCATCCACCGCCGACCAGCAGTTCTCACCAAGTCGTCTGCCCATCTTGTAGGTGGACGTCCTACGCTGCGCTTGCCGATCCGTGGCCTCCATTCGAGAACTTTGCTGCCCCATCGGCCATCTGTTCTGCGCGCTATATGGCCTGCCCATTGCCACTTCAACGTGCTAATCCGTTTGGCTATGTCGGTGACCCGAGTTCTTCTACGTATCTCCTCATTTCTGATTCGATCCCGTAGAGAAACCCCGAGCATAGCCCTCTCCATAGCTCGTTGAGCGACTCTGAGCTTATTCATAAGGCCAATAGTGAAGGACCACGTCTCGGTTCCATATGTCATCACTGGTAACACACACTGGTTGTAGACTTTCGTCTTAAGGCACTGAGGTATGTTGGACGAAAAGACGTTGCGAAGTTTCCCAAACGCTGCCCATCCGAGTTGGATTCGACGATTGACCTCTTTCTCGAAGTTGGACCTACCTAATTGGACTGTTTGTCCTAGGTATACGTACGCGTCGACAACTTCAAGAGCCGAGTTCTCAACCATAACTGGGGCAGGCACGACATGGACATTTGACATGATTTTCGTCTTGTCCATGTTCATTTTAAGGCCTACCCGCTGGGAGACTCGATTGAGGCCTTCGAGCATCGTGCTGAGCTCTTCCATCGACTTTGCCATGACCACAATATCGTCGGCAAATCGAAGGTGAGTGATGTATTCGCCGTTAATATTGATGCCCAGCCCTTTCCATTCCAGGAGCTTGAAGGCATCTTCCAAAGCGGTCGTAAACAGTTTCGGAGAGATTACGTCTCCCTGTCTTACGCCTCTTTTTAAGGGAATCGCCTTCGAGCTCTGTTCTTGTACTCGGACTGACATAGTGGCGTTTGTATACAAACACTTCAACACTTCGATGTACCGATAGTCAATTCGGCATCGTTGGAGAGACTCAAGCACCGCCCATGTTTCGATCGAATCGAAGGCTTTCTCATAGTCCACAAACGCAAGACATAGCGGCAAGTTATACTCTTCGGTCTTCTGTATGACTTGCCGCAGCGTATGTATGTGGTCTATGGTACTGTAGCCTTTTCGGAACCCGGCTTGTTCGGGAGGCTGGAAGTCATCAAACCTGCGTTCGAGACGGTTCGCGATGACCCTTGAAAACAGCTTATAAACATGGCTCAACAGCGAGATGGGTCTGTAATTCTTAAGTAAGGTTTTGTCACCTTTCTTGAAAAACAGAACCACCACGCCCTTGTTCCATGCTTTCGGCGTCGTACCTTCAAGCAAGGCGGAATTAAATAGCTTCTGAAGGACTTTAAGTACCGGTGATCCACCCGCTTTCAGAAGCTCTGAAGTGATTCCGTCCTCACCCGGCGCCTTGTCGTTCTTAAGCTGTTTCAAGGCCATCCTGATCTCGTACAGGCTGATGTCCGGGATATCCTCGGTATAATGTCGGGTCAGTTTAGCTCTTGGGTCGTTGGCCGCACTGCAAACAGGTTTAGTGACCGAATCGTAGAGCCGTCCATAGAACCTTTCGACTTCCCTTAACACTTCTGCTTTACTTGACGTTATGCTGCCATCTTCCCTCTTCAGCTTCGTCATCTGGCTCTGCCCAATAGAACTATCTCTCGCGAACACTTTGGAGCCTTTATTCCGCTCTATCGTATCTTTAATACTGGCTGTATTAAAGGTACGAATATCGTGCCGCAAGGATTTCCAAATTTGTCTATTGAGCTGCCTATGTGACTGAGCATCATCGGGAGACTGCAGTCGCAAAGAACGTCGTTCAGCCATGAGGTTTAGGGTGTCATCAGAAAGTTTCTGAGGTCTATTAGTACGGGGGGTCTTAAAGAACTGGGACCCCACCGTATGGACGGTTTCTACGAACCTGTTATTGATCTCGTCCACCGATGCATCTACTCCTAGACAGTCAAAGCGATTTGCGAGTTCGAGTTGAAAGCTCTCGAGGTTTTGGATATGTGCGCGAGTGGGTCGGAGCGTAGATTTCATCAAACGGGACCTTTCAAGTTTAACGTTCATATTCAATGTGCCCCTTACAATTCGGTGATCACTGCCGGTTTTCACCCTGTGAATCACAGAGACATCATTGAATATTCGTTTCTTGTTGGTCAGGATGAAATCAATCTCATTTCTCGTAGAACCATTGGGACTCATCCAGGTCCATTTCCTGTGAGGCGGCTTCTGGAAGAAAGAATTCATCATAAAGAGTCCTTCTTTCTCCAGAAAATCGGCCAGCCTCTGTCCCCTGGGGTTCCGTTGCCCATACCCAAATTGCCCCACTCTCAACTCATCATCGCTTCTCATGCCTAGCTTTGCATTGAAGTCCCCCATTACAACAGTGAAGTGAGTGTTGTTCGTATGTATGGCTCTACTGATGTCCTCATACATAGACTCTACTTCTTCATCTGGGTGTGACGAGGTCGGCGCATATACCTGAACGACCTTCAGCAAATATCACTTAGATATTCTGAGTGTCAGGTACGCGACCCTGCTCGACACACTGTCGATGGTGACAATGTTGTTAATGAGTGACTTGTGAACGAGAAACCCGACACCACCTTGGGACTGTTGGTCGCCCTCCCGGTAGTATAGTAGGTTACCGGACTTAAGGGATATCGTGTCCTCGCCCTCTCTACGGACTTCTGATAGCCCCAAAATGTCCCAGTGTAATCTACTAATTTCTTCTTCCAGCTCAACAATCTTATCGTCTGTCCTCAAAGTGCTGATGTTGTGTGTTACCAGGGCCAGTGGTCGTCGTAGGGGTTGGTAGCCGATCGTCTCCCGGGGATTCTTAGCACCCCTAGCCCCGCCGTTACCGTGACTGCTACCGTAGCCAGGATTAGCGGGGCCGCCGGGGACTCGGGGCCTGGTTTTTTGTTGTGTTGTCATGAGGGGGTTGATGCCATACTCGCCACGCTTGGCAGGCGGGTTGGCGAGCGCAGTATAGGGTAGTGAAAAAACACGGAAAGATGCTGCTGCCCATCTTCCGGAGGTATCCCTTAGCAGATTCTTACTGCATCCATGGGTAAGAGAGGAGAGGCAACATTCTACTGCCGGCGCCCCACGGCTTTCATATTAAATAGCGGGAATATTCACGTACTTGATATTATTGGTGGAGGCACCAACTGTTTCGACCCTTATCGAGGGATTTCGTCAGGGTGAACTCGGTTCGCGACCCGCCACCTCCGCGTTCACCCTGACGAAGGCCCTCGATAAGGGTCGAAACAGTTGGTACCTCCACCAACAATAACAAGTACGTGAATATTCCCGCTATTTAAAATGAGTTTATACACCTACTCAGTAAATAAAGTGTTTGTTTGAGGTTTTTTTAATACATAATCATCATCATCATCATCTCAGGATATACACTGCTGAACGTAGGCTGCCCTCATAGATTTCCATGTGATCAGAGGGGTTGTTGCCATACTCACCACGCTTGGCAGGCGGGTTGGCGAGCACAGTACGGGCTATTGATACACGGAAAGACGCTGCTGCCCATCTTCCGGAGGTAGTCCTTGGCAGATTCTTACTGCATCCATGGCTAAAAGAGAGAAAGGGCAACGTTCTACTGCCGCCACCCCACGGCAATAAATAATATATCTTGAGATTTCCGCTAGATGGCGTTAACGGTAGCTACTCGTATAAACGGTAAACAGTCAAGATTTTCGACCTGACGAATAATGATTCTGTATACAAACGGCATAGTCAGCCCGCAATAAGGATGCCCCTTTGTGATATGCCGATTCGAATTCAAGCAGAATCGAAAATTTTGATTGAATATTTCATTTCTATAATGATCTTAGTGTATTTTTCTATTTCTGTAAAATGAAAATGGCTTTATAAAGTATTATGTTTATAGTTTGTTATTTTTATAGTGTTTAACCACACTTAGGTGGAACATTTTTAAGATATTAGGCAAATTTGACGGACGTGGGTTCGAATCCCACCGGTGTATCAATCAACATCCCTTACTGCGCTCGCCAACCCGCCTGCCAAGCGTGGTGAGTATGGCAACCACCCCTCATGGAGATCCATAAGAAAGGCCTGTGTTTAGTTATGGACGTTTTACGGCTGCAATGATGATGATTGTGATGATGCAATTTACTTAACATTTCAAAGACAATTTTCTTGACATAAATAAACATGAACGTGGTTTCCACCTACATACATCAATTACTTCCTTTTTAGGGCACTCTTCGTTATATTTATCCTTAATGACACTTATGAAATGGTGACAGAAGGTCTACCTCGTCATTAAATTTCCTTAACATTTTACCACCTGTTTGAAAATTATAACAGCATTCTTAATATATAATTTAACCGAGTATTTGATGGCATTAGGTGCCAACCGAAGCGTAATTTACTTAACACCAATTTCGACATAATAATACCATGGATTACAGATAGTGGTACCGAAACGCTAGCATGCCATATGTTTCCCCCTGATGTCACCTACTAATTCGAGTTTGATAAATAGGTCGAACATTATAGGAGCACTAATGCTTTGGCGCTACCATTGACCTGACTCGATTCGAAATTATTGATGTATAAAACATCTTTTGAAGGAGTTTGCGGGGGTAAAACCGATCGGACAAGAGGTGACGCGTGACGCTTAGAGATGTACGAGATAGTACTAGAGCGACTATCCTAGTAACTAGATACTAGGGCGACTGCCCTTCGTCCATCGTGCCCATCGCTAAGACTGGGGTGACTGTGGCGACTGGGGCTACTGTGGTGACTATAGCAACTGGAGCTATTGTACCGACTGTAGCGACTGTGGTGAAAATGTTTTACATATGCCAGGTGTCCCAATATTTTTTATTTACAGCCGTACGACGTCCACTGCTGGGCATGCACCACCCTCATGAATATCCAATTAGTGATCATGAGGGGGTTGTTATTATACTCACCACCCTTGGCAAATGGGTTCACGGATGCAGTACTGGCAGTACGGGGTGTTTATGACTGACTTTGCCAAGGGATACCTAGGGAAGATCAGCAGCGTCTTTCCGTGTATCAAGATCCCGTGCTGCGCTCGCCAACCCGCCTTCCAAGCGTGGTGAGTATGACAAAACCATGATCACTGGGAGATCAATGAGGAAGGCCTACGTCCAGCAGTCATTCAGCAGACATTCTTCGGCTGAGATGATGATGGTGATGAGGTGTTTAACCAAATCTTTACTGTTGCATAAGAAATTTCTTCGAAAACAAAAAACTTCATAGGTTTCGTCTAAAACTCAAATGTTTAACCTCATAAGATTCCAATTGGATATCTGCGTTTTTTATGTGCTGATGTTTCAAATATCTCTTGCCAAAGCCATTTGTTGTTTTGCAGTTTTATTTTCTATTCTTAGATGTTTATTTTTGCCTTACAAACGTTTCTGTTCCTCGAAATCCATCCTTAGTAGCAGCACAATAATGTAGTTATCCGTGCATGTGGCATGTGCTTTATGTTACAGTGATCTTCAATTGATTGACGGGTTCGAGTCAAGTACCAACGGATCGTCTGGTTATTACTCATTACAGATTTAGCAGCTCGTAAAATATAATAATTACTGTCCGTACATCACTTTGAAGAATACTCTTTGTCTGAGCTTAGCAGTGAGTAGATTTATAAGCAATGAATATTATTTCTGTCATAATTTGAATTAGATATTATAGAAAACAGTTAGAGTAATAAAGAGAAGAGTCATATTGAGTGTAGTTTGTTATACAATAATTTACAAAACGTATGAGAAACCTATGAAGTTAATAAGCCTCGTAACCGTCTTATGGAATGTTCAATTTTAAAAAAAATCTGTACTTTCGAGTGACTTTTCATTTTGGTGCTTTTGCAAATACGCGGTTTCTTTATTTATTTTCTTACATATATTTTTCGTAAAAAGGTGTGAGTGTTAAACTTATGATTATGTGAAATTGATCACAGTAGTCTACTGCATTTTCATCAAGCCTCTTAAAAGAAACAGAATATTGAAAAGGCCACTTAAACGTGAAATTAAACTTCATCGGCTTAGAGCACGGACCCATCAAAATGTCAAACAAAATCATTCATTCACACTAATCTAATCACAAAGTCAGCTTCCGTGGCATTCCCACCGTAGCAGCAGTAAGTCAATACAATGGAGCACACAAGTCCTCAAATGTGGGTGGTCGAGTGCACCTTGCACAATGCTCCGCTCGTAATGAGTGCTACTACTCTTTTGACGCACTGAGGCACGAGATAAGTTTTATTCAGTTGAACACTGTTTGGTGCGAATGTAGATAAAACACCCGGGAGTATTATTATTGTAGTGCTATTTTCGTGTGTAAATCCTGTTTCAAACGTAGTACTGTAAATTCGATTAAGCAAGCACTATCCGATATGGTCTAGTGGCTAGGATACCTGGCTCTCACCCAGGAGGCTCGGGTTCGATTCCCGGTATCGGAATATCTTTTTGCTTATCGTTTATACACACTACAAATATAATGATATCGCTGCATCTTTCTAACACAGTAGGCATGTAAATACAAGAGTTAAATAGCGAAGATTACTATTGATAAGAAATGTGAACTTTTTGCAACCACTTGGGAAATTTTTCTTTGTTCCTTTTGTTCAATTGCGTTACATGAGAAAAAATTATCACGTAGTAATCTTAAAGTTGATTAGGAACTTGAGCGGAAACGGTTGCTTACATCATTGGCTTGTCTAGACAATACACTTTTGGCGCGTCATTTTTGCTTTTACGTTTTTATAATCCATTTTGACGCCATAGCTCATCCGGCAATAAAGTATTCTGGAACCGTCGGCTATGTTTCTTCGGACACCCGAATGCATTATGCTAATTCAGTGATTTCCTGTTAACGTTTAGAAAAGGTCAGACTATCGCTCGAATCCGATTGTTTCCAATTCTTTAAATATTTCTCAGAATATTACATTTGAATTTAGGTTTATAGTCAAATCTGCGTTCAAGATTTATAGGCTGGGGATAGAGATGGCATTTTTCGCTCCCATGTCAAATATAATTTAGGTAGGTTCTTAGTTTATGGAGACGTCGTAATTTAGTAGGGTTCTAAGAATGTCAGTAAGCCGGCTGGACATGGGGAGTTAAAATAAGGTACGTAGAGCTACGACATTTTGCCATTCATATTTAAGTATGAACGGTAAATATTTAGTACTGCAGCGACCTCCGCCGCGCAGTTAGGTTAATATTATAGTCAGCTGAGACGTAGGCGGTTGCGGGTTCGATCCCGCTGGGGAGAATGTAAAAAATGTGGAATGTATGAAAAGAAAATGTTTGTTGTATCTGCAGATATTTGTCTCAGGTCTGGCTGTAATCGATGTCTGATAATGTATGTATTTACAATTAAATGTATTTTATCAATGAACTGGTACCCGCAACGCATCAAGCTCTTACTTTGGGGCTAGATGGTGCTGTGTGAAATGTCCAGCATATATTAGTAAACCTATTTGCTAAAAATATTTTACAACAATTTCGTTTAATTAATGGAATCAGGCGTTACTTTGCGGAAATCCATGACAATAAAATGCAATAAAAAATATCTAGTTTTAATTCCGCTTATGCTGAGATGCAGGAGCACCGCCCTCCCGCCCGCTAATTATGCACATGCAGGGAGAACTAGCTTGTCAGTGCAGCATGCATACCCAAACCTATACGACGACACGTGTTTCGCCTCTCCGCGAGGCATCATCAGGTGACCGCTGAGATGTTGACTGGTCGGCCGCTGGAACGAAAGTTTTTCGTAACAATTTCGTCGTTTTTTCATTAACAATTTCGTTGTAAAAATCTACTTCAAAAACATCTGCAACTAAAACTCTTCAAAACGTTTTTGCGATTTCTTTTCTGCAAACTATATATATATTTGTATCACAGTGAACTTTTTTTTTGTACAAAATATTTTGTGTTTCTGGTGTATTTTTTATAACAGCCTCTACATAATTTAACTCTTCGGTCGGATGATTTAGAGATGTGGAATCTGTGGTCAACCTCGTAGCCGCTTCTACTTATTATCCTTCGATTGGTCACTAATAGCTTTTCGATAGTTAATCTTTGCTGAGACAAAATTCATTTAAAATTTTAATAATGTGTCTTTGTATATGAATTAACGCTATGATACTTTTTGCTCCGTCGTATATATGACATTGTGGTTTTGATATGTGAAATATTAGGGTCGTGTTACCAAATATGCATAGCGTGAAACCAAATTTAAATAATTAAGGATTTAAAATGTACTGGAGCGTGAGAAACTATTTAATAGCATTTAGTAAATTAGTAATATTTACTCGTAGCGATCGTCAACCCGCCAGCCAAGTGTGTATGGCAACAACCCCCTTATGATTAGTAGGTACGTACACAGAGATTCATAAGGGAAGCCTATGTCCAGCAGTGGTGTCCTACGGCTGGTGATAACTTATAGTTCATTTTGAATTACTCGACCGTCAGAAACGATTGAATATCAATTGTAAACTAATAAGTAATAATACTCGCAGGTGTATATAACACAATAGATTTAAGAACGATAATGCAGTACACAGCATAAATATGTGGAGCGCGTCTAAAGCGTCAGCATGTAAATCTTCGTCATTTGCTGCACGCATTTCCTGTTGCGAACCCGTTCTTCTATCAAGAAAATAAGCGACGTCAAACTGTATTTGTAGCATTCTAGTAAATCAAAATAAGATTGTATTATAGGAATTGTTACGTAAAACGCAATGTTTACTTGCCTGTGACTAGAAAGCAAGCGAGCTCTTTAAGAACTGTATTTAAACATTCTTGAAAGTAAGGTTCATCATCATCATCATTTCAGCCGTAAAACGTCCACTACTGAACACAGGCCTCCCTCATGGATCTCCATGATGGGTAGTTGCCGTACTCACCACGCTTGGCAGGCAGGTTGGCGAGCGCAGTACGGGATGTTGATACACGGAAAGACGCTGCTGCCCTGATCCTCGAGGGAAGCCTATCTCCAGCAGTGGACGTCCTACGGCTGCGATATTGATCATGATGACATCACCATAATGACATCATCAATATCACAGCAAAAGGAGCTGCAGGCAAATATTCTTTATATTTGCCTCGGATACTTTTGCAAGGAGCTCCTTCTATTTATTGAAGTGGGAAATTAGCTGTTTCTAAAAGAGCAGTCGGCATTTCCTACTGTCTACTTTTAATGCTCATCCTTAATTAAGATTATAATTGGAATGTTCAATCTCCATTACAGTTTCTATGCAAAATAAACTTGTTATTGTAGAATGTCTACGTGATCTTATTTCGAATGTTATGTAATGAATACTGTTTTGATAAGGTCGATTACATTAATGGATTTTTTTATAATGTGTATTATGTTAAATGACGAAAGTTGGTTTAATAGCTGGCTGAGAGACAGGAGGTAGCGAGTTTGATCCCCGCCGGGTGATAAACCCAGACCCAATATATCTATGAGATATTTGCCTAGGGTCTGGTGTTTTAATTAAATTATTCATATATAATTTAATTAAAACACCATTAGATTTACCAAAAATCTACTTCAATGATAAAATGTTAAATTATGATGGAAATACCTAAAGCGCTACATTTGAGTATATCCCTTGATTTATCATGGATCCAATTATCAGAACGTCGTTGCCGTGGGGTGCCGGCAGTAGAATGTTCCCCCTCCTTTCATGCCCGTGGATGCAGTAAGAGCCTGCTAAGGGGTACCTCCGGAAGATGGGCAGCAGCGTCTTCCCGTGTATCAACATCCATACTGCGCTCGCCAACCCGCCTGCCAAGCGTGGTGAGTATGGCAACTACCCCTCATGGAGATCCATGAGGGAGGCCTGTGTTCAGTAGTGGACGTATTACGGCCGAAATGATGATGATGAATTATCAGAACGGGGTTTTAAAGAAGCACCTTAAGAACATTATTAAGTGAAACAAACATCCTAACTGCAAGTTTCAATTTAGGGCATATAACAATGCCTTGAGGGACTCAGTACACACTATTACGTACA
The DNA here is from genome assembly GCA_963082625.1 of Pasiphila rectangulata. NCBI lineage: Eukaryota > Metazoa > Arthropoda > Insecta > Lepidoptera > Geometridae > Pasiphila > Pasiphila rectangulata. The sequence continues at coordinate 15,137,234 of OY720245.1, read as the reverse complement.
TTAGTTCATTCCATTGCATTATTTCATTTCAATGACCCTAATGATGATAGTGATGATGTTAAGGTAAGTATGACAAGTATTAATAGGACATTATTATCTTAGATACCTTTCGATATCGTCACCCGTGAATTTTTAACAGACTGCAAATAACCTATTCCATAGTCGTCTGTAGTTTTTTGTTACCTCAAAACTCCGTTGTTTATGATCCGATTTGGAAAATCAGAAAGTCAAAGAAAAAAATCACAGAAAGTTTTTGATTGGATCTATAAGAAATAGAGGGAACTCTCCAAATATTGTAGGTAATTATATAACGATTTTGGCGTATTAAGCTCAAATTTTAGCATTTACATTCAGAAAATACGACTTGGTATAGTGGAAATGAAGAAGACCACAGATAGTTATCGAGGCTCTGAAATATGACTAACTTTGTGGCAATGTGAAATATCCATCTAATCTAATCTAAACAGCCTGCTGAATCCCACTGCTGGGCAAAGACCTACCTTCTCCACTTAATGATGGAGAAGGGGTTTGGACCGCAACCCACCACGTTGGTCCAGTGCGGGTTGGTAAGTGGTATAAATATCCATTTTTTATTTAGTTATTTAAAATGTCTAAAACTAGCATGATAGTCGCGCAAAGTCAGTAATTTAAATAGTCAATCATGAATTTAACTCTCCGTTTTTGTAGGTTTCATCAATGAGGAAGACTTAACTTATCCGGTTTTTTTCTGTCAAGAATAATTTAGCTAATGCGCAAAGAAAATCACACTTCAATGCTTCGTCGTGCGCTCCACGCGATCTATTCATCAAAGTCAGACACACTTTTTTCAGAAACAACAAAAGCATTGACGCTAAACACTTCCATTATTAACTTTAGAATAGACAAAGCAACTTTGTTCTAAACAAAAGGAACGAATAAAAGGTTGTCGCTATTAATTTGTACACTTCTGACATTTGTAACGGGCATCTTTTGTTGTTCTTTGTGAAAATCTTAACCCTGGAGAGGGAAAAATTGGCGCGCAGCGTGTTAGCGTCAAACAAGAATGCAACAATAGAATTTGTTTCGTTTAAACGTTTCGCTTTCGGCGTAATTATAGATTTTTTGTTGAATCGAAGTTAAATTAGTAACGCCACAGTGTCACCTGAGCCGATAAAGTCGACCGGAGTCGGGACTTCACACCCAAAGGTACGTATTTTGGTCCAAAAGGCATTCACTACTAACAAAACGTGTAGTTCTCTATTCAGTCAGACCCCACGGAATGTGTGGGACCCAGCAAGGATTGGATTTTTTATGTTCATGCTTACCATTATAAATTGTGAGATACGATATTTTTACATGCGTGGATGCTTCGAGGACATACTCGTACATAAATTATTTAATATCCATGAAGAGTTCTGGAAGTACGTGGAATGTAGTTTGACATCCACCATGTCATAAAACTAACCTTAAGAATATCTAAAAAATATATTGTCAGTATCTCTTACCTATAAAATTTAAAAAACAGAGCCTCTGTTAATCTATATTATATTGTGATTTCTGATTTATATTTAAATATTTAATATACCAGTAAATAATTGTTATTATCTTTAACAGGTAATATTAAAAAAACTTATCATCATCAACAGTGGGACGTCAACTGCTAGACATAAAGCCTACCTCGTGGATCTCCAAGTACTGGTCATAAGGGATTTGTCGCCATAGTTTTTTTTGGTATAAGAACGGAAAAGATCAGACTCACCAAGCTCAGACAAAAGCTTTATTCGGAATAAAAACAATGGGGAGATTGAACTACGGCAAAAGTATAAAATAAAAACCGTGTTACATACAGAGTAAACGCCTTCCACAGAACATGAAATTTAATGTTTAAAAGTTAATAAGTAGATAAGCTATTGCTGTGGGGTGCCGGCAGTAGAATGTTACCCCTCCTCTTATGCCCATAGATGCAGTAAGAGCCTGCTAAGGGATACCTCCGGAAGATGGGCAGCAGCGTCTTTCCGCGTATCAACATCCTATACTGCGCTCACCAACCCGCTTGCCAGTGGTGAGTATGGCAACTACCCCTCATCCGCCATGAGGGAGGCCTGTGTTCAATAGTGGAACGTTTTACGGCTGAGCTGAAGTACCTAGATATGGTAAAGTAAATTTAAAAAATATGACCGGTGGTGGGGACCAAACCTGCCTCTTGCGTCCCAACTGGATATCGATTAACTGCAGTTAACGGGTTAATGAATAACAGTTCTGAAAGATACTAAAATTCTAAGTGTAAGGAGGTCTTAAGTTGATGCCGGTTGTATGACACAGCCAAGCCGTTAAGTTCCAACTTTACAACGTGATTTCATCTCTCACTCTTGTAAGTTGCAGCGACTGAATAATTGAATACGAACCTAACAAGTCCTAATGTTTATGAGGTGCCACACTTCAACACGACCTACTCCAGCTGCGCACTCGGAACTATCTAACAACCAGCTGAACGAGCTCTTCGCACGAAATGCGCAAACTAGATCTCCTACAATTTTACCTGCCAACTCTTTAGAGTTGGAGAAAGTTTGAAGAGATGCAGAATTTTAACTAAAAATCTCGGCAGTGCAATATTCTGGCTTGTTAGGGGTATAAGCCTTGTTGGCCAAGTGGTATGTACTCCCGACTCTCGTTTCGAAGGTTGCATGTTTGATACCGGCCGTGCAGCAATGGGTTTTTCTTAAAAAATCAAATGTTAAATGTGTACATTTTACGTTTGATTTAACGGTGAAGGAAAACATACTCAGCAGTGAGTAAAGACCCGTAGCCCGACTTAACCCACTGATGACTTATGATGATGATGACAACATAGTAAAACCTAATTGTAGGACTGAAACATATAAGTTCCACGATGGGAACCGAACCGTTGTCTCAGCCGGCTACTGAGTACAGGATGACGTTTTATTTTTTGAGGGCTCGTCATGAAGATACATTTTATAGTCAAACGTTGCAACTTCTTTCTGTACGGACTATGGACTGAATGAAATTTGGTAAATTCGTAAAAAATATACTGGAATAACACATCGACTTCTTCCTCGAGTTGTAACGTCGTGGAAAAATGCCGACAGAACTGTTTTATTAATATTTTGCCTCAGAATCGAGTATTAAAGGAAGAGTAGTTTCATATCTGAAATTATTTTTATATCCGAGCAGATTGGATTTATCAACCGTTATTCAGTTCCTCGTATGAAAGGAAAGGTATGTTATGATACTCGAATCAATTTTCTAACGTAAATTTATGTTTCAGAGAGATACCAGATTTGCTCTTTTCGATCAAGTGAAAGAAGATTCTATTGAAAAATACTGCACCATATTCGAAGGTACCGCATAAAGTAAGGAATAGTCTTCACAGCTCCCGCGTAATGGATCCTCCACTTTACGACGTGCTAAACTCCCTCAGTATGGATGAAGTAATGTTCATAACAGCGAACTGTGTCAAGAATGAAATTCTCAAGTTCTTGACACCTTTACTCTTAGCTCTACGACGAAAACTTTTGAACACTTTCGGAACAAACCTTAATTGGAAATTTTGTTAGATATGATTTCATGCTTAAACATTTTGTTTACTTAAGTCATTTAATAGACCATTAAGTAAACACCTTTCCTTCTTGATGTTATGTGACATGTGTTTGACCTTCATCTGTTTCCTTGGAAAATTTTAACCCTTCAGAAATAAATCTTTGCGAATTGGTTGTTTTTGATTTCTCCATCCCGCTGAGTGTCGTAGCCGACGGTCGCGTCGAGACACACACAGCGCTTACACAAAGCAAGGAAACGCTTAACGCACACATTCTGGAGATCAAAGAACGCGCAATCTGTGTGAAAAAAATAACGTTTTAGTCCCAAAAGGGCGGTCCCGTTTACGCGACCCAATTCACGCGAGCGGTTTGGACGAAGAAGAAATTGAATTGATGCCCGCACAACAAATTCGAACGCGTATCGAATTGTTTTACGTTTGACGAATTCGCTTTTGAAAAATTTAAAATTCGCTACAATAGGTCGTAATGATGCAGGGATGCTTCTTTGTCGATGGCAAAACACTATGTAGGAATCTAAAATATGAACCTTAACTTGGCATCCTTTGAAGTATTCGCTCGCTATCGATCGTGTTGCGATAGCGCAGAGAAAAAAGCCCCCGCTTTTTGCCTATTTGTGTTGCAAAAATTCTGAACACGCCAACATGAGCATCGATGTCCACATTTCTAAATTGTTGCGGTGGTATTAGCACAAGAAAATTATTAAAGCACTGCTTATTCCGTCGGTTGCCAGTAGTAGAATATTGGCTCTCCTCTCTTTCCCTTGAATGCAGTATGAATCTGCCAAGGGATTTTCTTCTGAAGATGGGCAGAAGCGTCTTTCCGTGCATCAACATCCTGTACTGCGCTCGCCAACCCGCCTGTCAAGCCTATGCGAGTATAACAACAATCCCCTCATCTTAGAGATCTATGAAACGGCCTGGCTTTTGTTCAGCGGTGGACGTGGACAGAGCAGTCCTACGCTTAGAGATGATTATGACTGCGTATTAACTGTAATAAGTTGTTACGTCGATAAACATCGAAAAACATGAATAATTATCATGGAACAGAAAATTGCTACATAAAATCACTTTTATTTTTTTCCAGTGTTCTCGCACAACTTCCATTTGTTAGTGACTTGTCTAGAAAATCACATCTGCTAAACTTTATTAGCTTGCTTTCGACAATGACCGAGATGATGGAGGCGCGTATCAAATCGCGCGATTCAGCGCGCTCCTTAGCGCAGCTGGTTCGAGCGAATCGAATCATACTATTTATTGTTCAAAGATCTTATACGTTATTTATGAAAATCAGAAGTGATTTCGCTACGGTACCCGTACCCGGCGGTCTTATTCGCCGAAAGTGTGTCACCTTGCCTAGAATTTGTTACGGGTTACCAGATGATGCATGGTCTTCTATCACATTTTAGAATTGTGTGATTGCCTTGATTTAGGTTTGAGTTAACGTGACTGATGTATTCCTATATAAATTTGCTGATGGAGTTTTAATATCAATCAAGATACTTTGATTCAACGTATATTCATAAAACAGTTATATTTTTTGATATCACATTTTTTGATTGCTTTGCCTACTCTCTATGCAAACAGTGTTAATACAATTGTCTTTTTTAAACTTTCGCGATCACAACACATTATTAACATACATATAACCGGGTATTTATCGCGTAAATTACCTTTATTATTTCCCGACGTTTCGCTTGGATTGCACCAAGCATGGTCCCGGGAAGACGTCTTCCCGGGACCATGCTTGGTGCAATCCAAGCCATTGATAGAAAGGTAGAAACAATTTATCGATGGCTACCTTAATACGTCGACCGATGCTTTTCTCCGTTACACCCGCCGAGCACATCCAAGTCGAAGTTTTTTGCCGCACGGTAGCTGCACCGATTTGATTGCTCTGCTTTTTGCTCTCCTTTTCAAATAAACCGAAGTAATTGTTTGTTTTAAATCCCGTAGATTGCGCCCGCTGCACGGATTTGTTACAGAGAATTTCGGTGTTAGAAAATAGAGACTTCAAAACGGTTGAGCGCTTACACTATTAATCTATTCTCCCAATTGATAAGGAATTGCTGTGTATTTTAAACTTTCTTGATTCCGAATGTCAAATTAATTCATAATTACTGAGTGTGCTTTTTGCTCTAGAGCAGGTAACAGGAAACGGGTTGTCTGACGTTAATCCCACGAAGGGCGTGTGTGTGCGTTTGTTGTGTAATCAAAGCTATGAGTGCGTGCGTACCATGGACGTCGCCTGGTTTTTGTGCAGGGAGCTTGCAGTGCAGTGGAGCTATCAAGTATCGTTTGACTAATCACATTATCTCGCGTCTCGCTTGCACTAGTAAATGATGCGTGAGATGAGAGATTTGTAATCCCCGAGCTGCTGTCTACTGCGCTGCATCCTCCAACCGCGCTCGTTCATCAGATCTCAGAAATGTTCAGAATGAATCTTTATGATTTACTTCCCTGGAGCGACTAGGAGTTTCTCAGGCTACTGGTAACAGGTTTGTTTCCGACATGGCTAAATAAGGCGTTCGTATTTGCACCTCATATTTTCAAGGTAGGAGTTATGAGCGGATTTCATAACATTTATTTTGATTGAGAGCCAAGCAACCTGTCCTGACTTGCAAGAAATAAAAACAGGAAAATGTTTTCTTTATCCATTAGCATACTCCGCAACGAAAACATTTTCTAACATGTGCGGGCCGACGTTTATTTTATTTTCTCTCGAAAAATCACTTTGAATCCGAGATTTCTCAATTTGATGCTAATTTTAGTTGCAAATTTGACGGTAATTTCATTGCGTGATCAAAGGCGGAGGGAGATTATTTATATAAAAACAAAATTTCTGACTTGATCTTAAAAGAGACACGCAAACTCCGAGTAAAATTTAATTATATCGCAAACAAAAACACTGGACTGGTAAAATGCTCAAAAAGAGCAGGTGATTAAAGGTGATCCAGCAAGATTTGTATCAGTTTCCACATCAATGACAGTATAATCCTACGTATGATGTCGGTTGCTATGAGTGAAAGCTGTCAGAGGTAGATTATGAAAGTCCTGTGGAGTCCTGGGGTTGGTAATCCGACTCTTCGCAGGCGGCCGCCCTCGCGTATCGTGACCGGTGGATTTACTATGTCTCCTTCTTTTGTCAGATTACATCCAAGCCAAACATACCATGTTTTTTCAATAATTTCGTTGTTATCTTACACTGCGCTATATACTGTTTTTAACCGACTTTAAAAAGAAGGAGGTTCTGAATCCGACTTTATGTTTTATTTCATAAAGTTTTGTATTACATATTTTAAACAAGTACTTTTTTTAACATTTTTCCTGGGGCACTGTCAGAAGAATATTTCCTCTCCTCTCCTGCCCTCTCTATGTCTATTTAGTAAGAATCTGCGAAGGGATACCTCTTGAAGATGGGCAGCAGCGTTTTTCCGTATATCACCCGCACAGCGCTCGCCAACCCGCCTGGCAAGCGTAGCAAGTATGGCAACAACCTCATGATTGTGGAATCCATGAGATAAATGGACATGGGCAGTAATCCTACGGCTGAGATAATGATGATGATTTATTATTTAAACTCTTTTTAACTTTTATTCCACGGCCTACAAAAAACTGCAATTCCCTTCCACCCAGTCTAAAAGATACAATTATATACTCGTATCTAACGGAAGATAATGAAGCATACCTACACGAACTATGCCTGAGGCAACAGTAAAAACTATCCGGATGTGTGTGCTTAGTCCAAACCTTACTCTACCTGATCTTAAAATGTTAGTCACATAGAACTTAGTGGAAGAAATCGATTAAAAGTGACGATGAAATTGGCCTGAAAGAGTGTTTGCTCTATAATTAAAATAATGACCCTAATTTCGGATCAGTTCCTATAAGCCCGCTTACCTGGCAAAGTGATTAGCTAATGATCATGTTTCCCAAAACTGGTGATTTTTTGTTTTGAATAAACATGGTTATCTGGTTTTGTTGTTTTAGCGATTAAAAGCGGTTTAGTTGTTTGCCTGTGAGAAATACAAGATAAGACCACAGCTAATGAGCAAACAGCTGGAAACGTTATATGTGGACATGGTTTCCAAGAAAGGTTTCCACGTCAACTATTTCCAACGAACTTTTCCAGCTGTTCTCGTCTCATCATTCATTCATTTTAGCCGTAAATCGTCCACTACTGAACATAGGCCCCTCATAGCTCTCCATGAGGGGTAGTTGCCCATACAGACCACGCTTGGCAGGCGGATTGGCGAGCGCAGTACGGGATGTTGATGGACGGAATGAGAGGAGGTTCATTCTACTGCCGACACCCCACGGCAGCTGTAAGCAATATTTACGGATTGTTCTCGTCTACCCTCCTTCTAAGACAGCTGATTGCGAACAATGGTTCTACTATATATTGCATTAGTGTTCAAATACAAATTACACATACAACCATGGTAGTTTTAAAGTTACAAGGAGTTTTTTATTTCCATGTATATGTATGTATATATAGATATATATACAAGGAAATATATTTAGATGTCACAAATAATACAGGGAAATCCCTAACATTTCTAGGCAAAACAGTTCCAAGCGCACCGACAACATAGCAAACAAGTACCAAGCGTTCTAGACGTAGTTACTAATTATTGAGACGCCTTCATAGATTTTACATGGCACTTAAAAGGATGGTGCCTACTGCAATAGTTTACAGAACCTAACTGCCGAGCTCGTAATGACACCTTCAATGACATGCTCAGGTGTTTTTGACATAATCTGTATTTTTTTAAATCTGTAGTTTTTGACATGTTCTGTCATTGTTAATTATATTCTGTTATTTTTAGGGCTCCGGACCAGAATGAAAAAAAGTAACCCGTATGGTGTAACTTTGTCTGTCTATCACACATTTTGAGAACTAATGATGCTGTCGACTTGAGATTTGAAAAGGTATTAGACTGGTGATTAAGTCGTGTTGTGTATCATTTGCTTTATTTGCACATTAATGTACAGGTTTTAGTTTTCCTTTAATCCGTAAAGTTTTCGACTTATTCATAAAAAAACAGAAAAAATACCGTTCCCCCTTCCCCTCCTCTAACCTCCGAAGTTTGCAGAGATACATTATTAAATCTTTCATAGCTGATAGAAGTATACCTCTATTATAAATATTATAGTAAACTAATAACGATCACTCAAACTCGCATAGTATCATCGAAAGTTTAGAATATTTACATTTCTTCCGCTGTAAGTTAAAAGATGGCGCTGTTAGGGTTCTCCCACGAACATAAACCTGCTTTAGCACAATTTAATTTGTATGACGGTACGGAACCCTCGTTGCGCGAGTCTGACTCGCACTTACAAAACAATAAAATCGTTTATGGGATTCCGGACCTATACTTTTATGATTTTAATGTATATTTATTATGACTAAGCTTTTCTTGAATATGCTATCGTAAGGGTTTTGAGAACAAACTGACTGAAATTAATTCAGTTTATTGTTATGTTAAATTTCGGAATAAATAATGCCTCCCAAGTTTCTATAGTTACAACTGTTATGACTATAGACATAATAGTGTTATCATTTATATTTCACTATAATCCTACTAGACTAGAATTTGCGTAAAATAATACAAGCCAAACTTTATCTTAAGTTAAGGGAAAGACGAACTAAATCTGTTTGAGTAATACCGGGGACTTAATTTTCTGTGTGTGCATTTTTAACGATTCTGTGCATCAGAACGCAATAGAAGTCCTAATACTGTGTCATACAACTCATATTACTTTAAAGTAATGAGTGAGGAGTGGTGGATATACGTTCCCTTCCTCTGCATTAAGGATTAGTGTTGAATTATTACTAATATAAATTATATTTTAATATCCTTTGAAATTTTTGGAGCCGCAAACTGGATTTTGACAAAGGTCGGCTTAGGTCGACAAAATGGTTTTATGATTTTTAAATAATATGCTTTATGTTTCTGTGGCTTTTAAGGATTATGTTTGATTGTAAGAAGAGTGTTAGATGTAATGGGAACATGGCGAAATAAGTGGTTTTGTAGGTCACACAGATACATTAGTTTTGCATTATATAGCAGAGTAAGATTGAATTATATTACTTTTGGTGCGTTTAAAATAACATTACTTTCTCATACTTATGCAAAAAATTGAACAAAATTTAAAATTTAAGAATTTTACCCACCAATGAGACAAAGAACCTTCTACTGTATCCTATTGTTAAGTCCTATTTTAAGAGCACAATGTAAAAACATTTTTTTAAATGTTTTTTTGTTACTATTACGTGAAAACCTGTTTTAATTTCATTAAAATACGTAATATATATTAAGTTTATTGGTGTCTGAAATCGTATGACTGTTTATTTCAATTACTGCTGGTAACCAAAGAACTATTTCTTTAGGCGCCCCAGTTTTTCACACTATTCTTCATATCCTACCTAAGGTCCGTACAAAAACTCGATCCCTGATCCCGAAAGACCCGAAATTCCGAACAAATTTCCGTAATGTCGTTCTCAAAAGTTCACTTAACGACATAATGACAGCAGTGCGAGTCGCCGAATAGTCTTGGATTAATGTCGATTTAATTAAACCTGAATAATTTTGATCCGGCCCGTCTAGGGGCAGGAAACTAGGAATGTAAATGTATAATGCTTTTGGAGAAGGCTGTTTTGATGAAAGTCATCAGCATCATCTATCAAGATTGAAGTCGCGTAGAGTCTTCGTAGTGTTTTAGCGTTTTGATTGGATCCTTTATCCACACCGAGGGAATAGTCAAAGGTAGAGTTTATAAGAACTAGTTACAAGCATTGCCACGAAAGTAAAATTGGTAACTTTAACGTCGAGAACAATATTTTTTTAACAGTAAATAGGTACGGGAAACAAGAAACGAATATCCACCAGTTTTGGGACAAGGTGGTGATGTGTGAAATGTCCAAAAATGTTTATTTATTGAAATCACTAAGATTTGAAATGTTAAAGTACTCCTTTATCAACTAAATTACATGAGTTCTATAGGTATATTTCTATATTTTCCATGCTAGAATACTAAAGAAACAATATTTTTGTACAGAAATTTTTAACATAAGTACATAGAAAAATAAAAGAATATTAGCAGAAAACCTACAAACATTGTTCCGTGGCGAGAAAGTACTCCGCAACCACGGAAGTTGTCAATTGATGGGGTCTTATCAACAAAAAGTAAGGTTTGTCAGTTATATTTTCAACCCGCATCAAGTCACATCAAAAGTTTCAAACATCTACGCCTAGATTGAAGGTTGCGTGGGCTTACCCTCAAAGAAAAGGTCTTGTAGGCGTTCCGACTTTATCAAATTACAACCTGTGCCGTTTTGTGCCGACAAAGGAACTCGGCCCACCAGTGTTTGACTCCAATGCAAGGTAAACTTTGTTTTGACGCGTGACTTTTCGAGGCAAATATAACTTTTTGCAGGATGAAAAGATGTTTATGTTGCAAAAAGAAACGGTTTTTGTCGAGTGCTTGTTAAAATACCGCAGGTTTAAAACGAACTGTTGATTTTGTTACGCATTTGGAACTCGAATTGTTTGATACCGTAATCATTTCCTTTTACATTCGACATATCTCTGGGTATAAATTTTTGCCGGGATGAAAACTTCTTTCGCGATAATTAGTACGTCTTATTGTTTCCACCTCACAGGTTTACAGTTTTTATACATTTATTTTGTTTTTATCACAGCATTTAATGGCGTACCTTTTTATTATTTTCCCGATACGTCAGGAAATCCTGTATAAAAACCTAATTAAAATGTTAAGGAATCGCGAAAGCTTAACAAGACTCAAATGCGAAGGGTGCCGAATTGAAATGATTTTGAAGTTAACAAGACTCAAATGATTTTGATAGAACCTGGTGACGATTGTTACTAAATGGCTTGTTTTATTTATTGGAGTTTAAAGTTATTCTCTTCTGTCACGATATTTCATACTGCATTCAAGTTGTGCGAGACATTCACATTCCACAACGGAATCTCAAATATTTACTTTAACATAATATATTTTCATAAATTCACTCTGATTTCACCTGGGACTTTATTGTTCCGGCCACACTTCACGATATTCTCGTAAAATTTTATATAAACAACGCTCTATTGATCAAACAAAAAACCTTCGCGCCTAATTTGCCCCGTTATTAGTCCAAATTCTTTATTAAAACAGTGAACGCCCACAAAGGTCCTTTTACCTGTGACTCCAGTATTTAGAGGTAATAAATTCTTCACTAATATTTCCTGTTGAACTTTATAATTTTTTTGACGAACGTCCGTCTTGAGATAGAAGGGATGATTGCGTAGTTTTTTGGCTTCAGTAAGTACTTTTTGTTTGAGACCTTTGCTAAAGGATTATTAAACCTTTTCAAATGGCAATGAACTCATTTGAACTGTGATTTATGATATTAAATATGCTCAGAAGATTACCTTAAGTATAATTACTATCTATTATTCCACTGATCTGCGGAGGTTCACTAATTAAAACGTGTCTTTGCACTACTTTGCATTATAACGTTTGCGATATTAGCCATTATTAAGCATTTTGTGGTATTCATGGGAGTCTGTGACTAACAATTTCAAAATTATTTTTCCCATACCTAATAAAATAAGGATCAACTTTCATTTTGATTTAATTTTGCAAGCTCACTATTTTCAAGAACTTGCATGTCCCTTTAAACAACATTCCTAAACCCAAGTATCGATACACGAATCACTTTTGTATCGATATAAATAATTGCTATTCGTAAACTAGCCTAGCCAAAGGACTCTGCTTACATAAAACTGTCATTAAGCTTTGTAGTACAGGTTAAATACGTATTTAGTAACAGAAAATTAAACTAAGTAAATTTTGTAATATTTTTAGCAGTACTAAAAATGATAACAAAGTGACAAACTAATATTTTAGACAGGGTCATTTGACAGCATACGGAAATGGTCCGAACAGAAAACATACCAGTTTTGCTGGACAAAGGCATGACCCATTTCGCGCAATTCATCCTATCTTCGGTTTGATGTATCCAACGTCTGCGACTAAATGATCCTTCTTTTTAGCTGATGGGAGGGGAGTCCTAAATTTCATTTGCTGATTCACAGCCATGCACAACACTAATGCTGCCGTCAAGATATTTAAGTTTACCTCAAAACATTAGAGAGCAATGCTCCCCTGGATAAGACTCCCGTTCGTATGCTTGGCACTACTCTCATCTGCTGGATATTTCAAGGCCACGAAACGAAAGTATAGAAAACAATAGAAATAATAGCCTCACACGCTACAGAATTACAAGAATTACAAGATGTTTTACATCAAAAAACCTCGGGTAAATTCAAATTTTACATCGGTTCATTATCATCATAATCTGTGCAATACTCAAAAGACAAGACACAATAAAATACCTGGGCATTAAAATTGATCAACACATGACTTATGGACCCCATTTAAATGTAATTTCAGCTAGAACACGTAAGCTGATAGCTATATTTAAAAACCTGAGGCACGTTGCAAACAACACACAGCTTAAGACAACTTACTATGCTCTTTGTCAGTCCCTCCTAGCTTACTGCTTACCAGCATGGGGCGGGGCATCTAAAACTCACCTACTTCAGCTGGAAAGGGCACAGAGGGCAGTACTTAAAGTGGCGTTTAATAAACCGTACAGATACTCTACGACCCAACTGTACAATGATTGTAATGTCCTCACGGTTAGAAAACTTTATTTACAAAAAATCCTTCTCACACAGCATAAAAAACCGGCAGATATAGATGTTGTCAGCAAAAGACGAAAGAATAAAGTGTTCTCTGTGATAAAAACTCGAACATCCTTTGCACATCATCACACATTCTACTTGGCACCTTACGTCTTCAACAAACTAAACAAAATTATACCTTTAGCTTTACATAACATGACACAACAAGAATTTAAAACAAATATAACATCCTATTTGCGAAATTTGGATTATGCTGAGACTGAGCTTTTGTTATCAGTTAAATTATAGGCTATGTAACATTTAATTTAGTTAATGAAATAGTAATAAAGTAGATTGTAAGAAATAAGGGTTACATTTTCTTTTTTTAATATAGTGTTAATTGTATGATTTTAGTTAGTACCCTTGTAGCCCGCTAGAAGTCGATGTAGAGAGCCCTCACATCTTAATACAAGTGAAAACTTAGTAAGAGTGAGGAGTCAATTATGTTTGACCCTAAAAGGTATATCAATTGTACTTTTCTTAAATATTTTACACTGTAATTAGCTTAAGTACCTTATAACTGTACCTTGTACTTAAACCTTTTTTTGAAATAAATACATTATTATTATTAAAAAAAAAAAAAAAAATCAGAAAATATCGGTCTACGGCTAGGCATAAGGCTGTATGTAAAGCTCTTTTTGAGCCATTCTCCGTAGTCATTAGAAGTCCACTTTTGAACATCATTTCCAACAAGCAAATGTTGGTAAAAAAAAATATTTTCTACTTTCTACTATATTCTCTGCATTATAATAATACTTAGTAAGTACTTTAGTTGGATTATAAGTGTTGGACCTCACGTTTTATATCGTAGCTTTTTATTTCTATAACCGTCCCGCCAATAAGAAGTATTATGTTATCAGCACGATAAAAGCACATTAAAGGCTTACCACAACTTGAATACAGCTTCATTAATGCAATTCAATTCTACTTTGTTGCACAAAGTAAAAGATTCGTAAAAAAACTTGCAGAAACCAAGACGTGTCAAGTTATAGTCTGATAGGGTTCCCAAGATTTCTTCGTGTTCTACAGTTTTGTTTCCGTTTAATTTAAGTAATTTGTTGATTTTATATAATTTTAGGTCCTTATTATTTTTACTCGCCACGCTTAACAGGCGGGTTGGCGAGCGCAGTCCGGGATGTTGATACATGGATAGACGCTGCTGCCCATCTTCCGGGAGGTACCTTGGCAGATTTTTACTGCATCCACGGGCAGAAAGGATCGGCATGTGTGTCAGATGGCTAGGCAGAATTAAAATAATATTGTTAGATCACTCTTAACTGAACCATTTAAAAACTCCATTTAAAACCGGACATGCAAAAACTCTTTGAAGCTCTTGAAGCCGGTACCCTAAAACTCAAGTGAATACCATCAACTTTCATTAAGTTTATCTGGCAGCCCACATGATGTGTATTAATTAAACAGCCCTGGCAATGTACTCATGAATTATCATGAGGTTAATAGTCACCAATGAGCTTGGAGTAATTATGGAGATGAGGCTTTGCGCGAGCGCAGAGTGGTGGGGACGGAAGTTTGATGTCATAGAGCAGATGGTTAGATAGGACAAAGTCAACATTTCCAGATGATAAAACAGAGGATTGCAATTCATGCGTTGAAGTCAGATAAAGTCATCTTGACATTTTTAGTTTAAAAACAGAATTCATTTGTGAACCCACAATTTGAAAGCTTACAGCTGTAAGAAATGTCATTAACTGTTTCGTCCATTATGAGGCCAAACTGATAGTTCTTACCACCAACGTATGCCATTACTGACGTGCAGTGGTGAAAGCACGATTTGTTTGATATTTTGTCAACTTGTCAAAGTATGGTTTCACCTTTATTTGCGCCCACTGAAATTCTGTGCCTTATACTCTAAGTTCTAATAGATAATCTCAAAAATTATATGTTTTATGGTTTAAAAGGTCTTTATTCATTCATACAGTATCCTATTTAACTGCCTCATCTGTTCATCGCCTCTTTGGTCTGTGTCCGCAGGAGGGCGTACCCAACTCAGTACGCAACGCTCGCGTGCCGCGGCCGGCGCGCGCGCCACCCAAGCGCTACCGAATAACCCCACTTTACTGACGTCACCAAATCTATATTATAGGCTTTTAACAAACTTTTGAGCAGCAATAAAAGAAAGATAAACAAAAATGTAGGATTTAGAATCCATACTTGATTCTTCTCATTAGCTATCGATATGGTAGGTATTGCAAGCGCTATAGAATAATCTCACTGTACTGACGCCACCAAATATTTAGATAGACTTTGAACTAATTTATGAAGGTCTATAAAAGTAGGCTTAAGAGAACCTTAGTAGCTTAGTAGCTGATTTTATGTTTTACGTGTCACAGATTGTAGATTTAATTTCGTAACAAGCTAAACAGTTTTCTACATTTAAAGATAAAGATAAAGAAACGTCATTTCTGTCACATTTGTTCCATCAAATAAAACACATCAATTCGATTCTAAAACTAGTGACAAAAATGGTCACTACTCAGCATTGCTGTGACAGAACCAGTCGTACCTACCACAGCGCTGGTCTTCCGTAGTAACACAGTAGTAACATTTCAAACGCCACCGAACAACCAGCTGAAAAAAATCAAAGGCTTTAAAAAGCCTAATTGAATAATTAATTAATATAACTGGTGATAATAGTGAATAGACAAGTTATCTAAATTAATTATTTTAATTTATTTGTGTTATTGAAGTATTTTATACTTACACACATTTTTTTAAATAAATACATAACGTACATAGAAAAATACCCAGACCCGGGACCAATATTCTGCAGAACAATAAAAAACATTTGTCTCATGGCGGGAACTGAACCTGCTACCTTTTCCGTATTAGTCAGCTGTATGAATGCAGTTAAGGCAAAATCACATTAAATAAATAACATTTTATCTAACACTAGTTATCTTAATTAAGCGCCTGCCAAGCGTGATGAGTATGGCACTGTGACACAGTTGGTTTCAGATTTAATTGTATATAATACAATCTCAAGTATACAATACATTTCGACAAGAAATCTTCTCACAGAAGTTAATTTTCTTTTCAGTGCAGGAGCACTTCTGGTGAATCGATCTCAAACCAAACAACATTCCAATCACGGTCTCGGAGAGCACTTAATAATTACACTGAACACTTATATCACTGATCACTAAGGTACAGAATGAACTAATCAATAACCCCGAGGCTTCAACTATTTCAGCTGATTGCAAACATAGACAAGGAGCAATTTCGCTTAATCATAATGGGCGATTCAGTTTAATGCCTTCATTGGGCACCTGTGCCGGGGGTCTGGCATTAGATCCTGTTTCGAAGCCTGGAGAAAGATGTGATGGATGATAAAGACGTAGATCCGATGGATAAAGCAGGTAAATTGGCTTTACACTTATATTATATGCACGTGTAGACGCCAGCATTGGAATGTTGCCCCTTCTCTCTCGCTCGTGGATGCAGTAAGAATCTGCCAAAGGGATACTTCCGTACTGCGCTCGCCAACCTGCCTGCTAAGAGAGAACAGAGGGGCATCATTCTATTGCAGGCACCCTACGGGAACCTACTAGTAATTTTAATTAAATATGTCTTTGAATAAGCCACGAACCAGCTCTGCTTAGTCGACTAAAATCAGGAAAGAACATCTCAATACGCCCGAAGCTACTAATCGGTAGATTTTCTCACGCTGTTGTATGAATCTATAACAGCCATGTTGGCCGAGTGGTATGTACCCCCGACTTTCAATCCGAAGGTTGTGGGTTCGATACCGGCCGAGCGAGCACCAATGGATTTTTCTTTCTTGAAAAATGATTAGATTAGATTTCATTTATTGACATAAAAGCAACACAATAACTTACATATACATGATATGTATATCATATAAATAAAAATTAAATCACGTGCTACATTTTATGGCTCGTCTATACGGTAGGTACAAGTTTCATTATAAATAGTTTTAGAAAACAAGTTATTACAATAAAATAAAATGAAATGACATGCCTAATGAATGACAATGAATAGCCGTGGGGCGCCGGCAGTAGAATGTTGCCCCTCCTCTCATGCCCGTGGATGCAGTAAGAGCCTGCTAAGGGATACCTTCGAAAGATGGGCAGCAGCGTCTTTCCATATATCAACATCCCATACTGCGCTCGCCAACCCGCCTGCCAAGCGTGGTGAGTATGGCAACTACCCCTCATGGAGATCCATGAGGGAGGCCTTTGTTCATTAGTGGACGTTTTATGGCTGAAATGATGAAAATGAAATGAAAATAAAATGAAAACGGGAATGTATGCATACATAACACGTGCTGTAACGGTGAAGGAAACATCGTGAGGAAACCTGTTCTCTCCTCTGACTAATAGATGACTAAGCTGAGAGGATCGTTTAGGTGCTGGGCAAGCCTAATCCATCTAACCAATGCCCCATGCACTGCAGCGTCCAGCAGCATTATTACCAGTTGCTGACGCTGTATAAATACAAATGAATAAATATGTTTTTTTTTATTATAAATGGACGTGTATGTATCTGTTTTGTAATTGCAAACTATGGAAATAAATGAATTAATTTTGAAAAGACCTTTGAAAAGACCTAGAACGTAAAAAATTCAATGTTTTAAAAAGCTAATTTAAAAAACGGCCTCTGTGGCGCAGCGGGCGAAGGTCCGCCTGCGACGCAAGAGGTTGCGGGTTTGATTCCCGCCTCGGAACAAATGTCTGTACGATCTGCAGATATTTGTTCAGGGTGTTCCGAATGTTTTTTTCTATATATAATAAAAAATATCTATCTATGTAGTACCTATAATGTATTGTATAGTCGTCTAGTACCCATAACACAAGCTCTGCTTAGCTTAGGGCTAGATGATGTTGTGTGAATTGTCCAGCATTATTTATTTATTTAAATGTTCAACGTCTTGAGTGTGGTATTCAAGTTGATTTCTTGATGTCATACCTACACTGTTATATCTATGGCCATTACATGTCCCATTGAATGGAAATAGTAAGTCGACACCGTTCATTGTTGCCAAATGTGAAGGAATGCGATAGGCTAAGCTACATCCAAACAAGCATGATACAGAACTCTGTCACAGTAACGTGAATGAAGATAATGCACAGTGCTTGTAGATAAGTATCGTAGTTTTAATGTGAAAAGGTTGCAAAATGCGCATAGTAGCGCAATGCAATAATCGACACCGATGTTTATTAAGAAGCCCACCCATAATGATTGGAATGGTTCATTGATAATTATACGTAACATTTATTTTTCTTATAAACCGTAACATCTAAATCTAGATCTATACGAATCAAAATTATATGTTAACGGTCCACAATTAATTACCTCTACACCTCCGAAAATACTTGATGTCACTTCAGCTTGAAGTGACATCAATAATTAATGTAATTTGATAGCTTGAAGTATTATATCATTTCATCTCAGCCGTAGAAGTCATGTTCACGTCCACTGCTGGAAAAAGGCCTCCTTCATCTCCAAGATAATGAGGGGGTTGTTGCCATACTTGCCACGCTTGGCAGGCGGGTTGGCAAGCAGAGTACGGGATGTCGATACACGGAAAAATGCCGCTGCCCATTTTCCGGAGATACCCACGGCAGATTCTAACTGCATCCACGGGCAAGAGAGTAGATACAACATTCTACTGCCCGGCACCTACGGTAATCAAGGATAAAAAGGTATTTTAAAATACGCTACGAATATTATTAGACTAGTCTAATTAGTATTCCCATAGGTGTGTCGGTTCATTGTTTGTTCTAGGCGACTTAATATTCATAGAACATAATAATATCCATTTCCCCTGTCAATGGAGGCTACCTCATGAATGAAAGCTACTTGAATTAAGAAAACACTTTAACATTAACACTTCCTATATGGATGACTCACTTTTTTATATAAAATATATGATTAGTAGGGAATTCAGTTAGTAGTAGAACTTTTTAATGTTCCAGTTTGAAGGGTCCGGTAGCACCATACCTATTTCTACCTTTAAGCAGTAATGTCTGCATTGCTGTGTTCCAGTTTCAAGGGTAAGAGAGCTGGTGAAATTACGGGCACATGAGGCCTCACAACTCTAAGTCTCAGAGTGACGGGCGCATTGCAATGCAGCGTTGGTCACGTGCTTAGTGAAAGTAATCACTGTAATAGGTAGAGGTTACCACTTAACATCAGATATTCCTTCGGCTTATTGCGTCATTAAGTAGTATAAAAAAAATTAAGTGAAGTGAACACTTGAAGGTGATCCCAAAATACGACACGAAATATTAACGAAAATATTTATATACTCTTTTCAATGTTTTTATAGGGTATTTGTTTGCAATAGTACTTTTTTAAACAAAGGCTTCATTATTAAAATACAACTTTATTTTTTTTTATTGCAAAAATGATCGATTTACCTTTGAAGTTTGTTTTTCTGCAGATATTTGTCTTAAATATATAATTTGAAAATAAAACTATTGGTGTATTCTAGTTTTCAATGCGATTTGCTTAGTTTGGGACTAGATGGTGTTGTGTAGGTAATGACTAATGAGTCTAGCATTATTTATTTACGCACTATAAGGTTTGTTTTGGTCGGTGTTGCGTCCTGTGGGACAAATACGGCGCCACTGAAAATCAGTGTCGTGTTCTCACGGCGTGTGCTGAGTTGGCGACCGATTTATGTTTCTGTACCTTAATGTGTTATTTTTCATGTATATATCTTTGAAACATAAATAAACATTTTCTATTCTATTCTATTCTATTCTATTGTTTACACAAACGCTATCGTTGTCGTTAGTCCTTGATGAAGAAACCGATTTTACTCAAAGAAAATCTGTGTTAAGGACCATAATATTATGGATAGTGATGTGTGATATGGGAGACACCTGTTATTGATGGTGATTTTCGGACAATCGATTTTCGAAGACGAAATAATAGATAACCTTTCTTATAATTGGCAATAAAAGTATAAATTTAAATTTCTGATTTATTCTGACTTCCACAGTTAAGTTTTACCTTCTTTAACTTTTTTTAATTTATTTATATATATTTTGATAGTAGCTCAATAGTAAAAACCGAAATGCTTACTATCTACAATTACAAAAAATCATAAGTACTAAAAGCTCTATGCTAACACATAAAGAAAAAAAACAATCTCTAACTATAAAAATACACAAATTTAATATCATTACAACAAAAACCATCGAATGAAGAGTAAAATATGATTTTGACGACATATAAATAGAACTAAGACTATCATTGAAAAGGTCTACTACATGTCTTTACGGTGTAAATAGCCAAGTCCAAGTAATAACATAACGGACCGCACCTACATATAATGGACTCCACGGGTTCTTAGTACTACTATGGTCCTTAAAGATGTCCCCATCCAATCCATCATTGGATGATAGATGAATAGGTCGATATATTGCAACCGTACTTTTGATGAGAAACGTTTGTTAAGTGACTGGGTGTTGTAGACATATATTTGCCTATCTTAAACGCCTTGGAAGTAAATTAATAGAATTAAATCTTGATAAGAGTGTACGAAACCATAGCTGATTTTGTATTCAAACTTGTAAAGGCCTATTATGTTGAATGTTTTTTTATGACCTCAACTTAAAACAGGAGGAAGTTCTCGAGTCGTCTGTGTTTGTTATTAGCAGTCCGTAACACAGGCTCCGCCTAGCACGGCTGTGAAAGTACATGCTCGGTTCAGTTTACGTAAGTTCATCCACATTTGTCATTTTTCATTGTTATTAATAACATACATTCTTAAATTAGCTTTTAGTCTTAAGACAGTTATAAGTCCGATTGTAGTTTCTTTTATCGTAAATAAAAATAATAAAAAAAAAATATACAAGAGGAAAGGGAGGCGTTTCCCTTGTTGTGGGACAGTACCGGCTAGAATAGCCGAGAATATCATTAATATACACACATAAATAAATTAAAAGGTGTTCGATTTATGACAGAATTGTAGGAGTCCATTAAAAATAACTAGTTCATCTTGAGTTTTCCGCCATGTTGGATTCAGAGTGACATCATTTAGTTTTTTGCGTTATTCTCAGCAAACCTTTTCATTTGATACCCATATTGTATGAGTAAATTAAAAATTAAAAATAAGTAGTCCGCCATCTTGCATTTATTTGGAACAAATAAATAAATTAGGTAATTTATAAAATCATACTCATTTCGCAGAACAGCACACTGGCAATATTCTGTTTATGGTATAAGAATAGCAAAATTTAAAAATTGCAACAGTTATCGATTAAAAAAATAATCACTTCAAGGATGTAATCTTTATTTAGTTCATATCTCGTTAGTGTCACGAAGTCGTGGGTAAAATTCTTAGCCTCTTTGTTAGCAATCTGGATTTGATCTAATAATAGTTTGAGTATGTAATTAAGATTGTCTTGTTGCAAAAATATTGCTTTGTTACTAGATATTAAAATTTTTAGCAACCTCGAAATTATTTATACTAAATAAATAGACTAACAAGAGTATTACATACAATGTCAATCACTTTAGGCGAGTTACTATTTATGGCGTGCTAACATATTTAAATACTTCAAACGATAAAAAGGTCTTTGTTCATATTTCGCGTCAAAACAACGCGACACGTAACTTATTTACATTAGAGAGAAAGCCTATTAAGCTGCTACCAAACTATAATCATACTTGTGTATTTTTCTGATACGTTTTCTATTTTACCAAAGACTTCTTGGTAAGCTGTTGAAGCCGTGTTGGTCGAGTTGTATGTATATATAATTATATACCCCCGACTTTTGAAAAGAAGGTCGTGTGTTCGGTTTAGGCTGTGAACTAATACAATTCTCTTTAAAAAGTATGTATATGTTCATATTTAACAAGTGCTTTAGGGGAAAAGGAAAACATCGTGAGGAAACCGTCGGCTTAGTCAGCTGCTAGCTTCAGACGTATTGAGCTACTCTTTCCTCTGACTAAATATAGCCGACGAAGCTGGGAGGATGGTAAAGGTGCTGGATAAGCCTAATCCATCTAACAATATCCCGGGCACTGCCGAGTTCTGACCTGCATAAATAACAGTTGCCGCTCTATGATTATTTTTTTTATGTAAAAGGCTTACACATCTATTTTAGATAATTTAAACGGGGTCAGCAACTAGTATTTTGTTTTTGTAAAAGATGTAACGGAAATCTTGGTACTTTCCGTCATTTTTTTTAAATCATGATGATGATGATTTAGGATCGCTTTAAGTATGAAGTAAAAAAAAAAAAAAAATGGCCGCCAACATGGCTGGTCAAATAACTTACGAATTTATAAATTAACTTGACACTGGCGGAATTGTGTTAAACCAAACACAAAAGGCCATAAAATAAAAAGACAAGACAAGTATGAAGTACTGTTTGTTTCCCATAGTCATCATCATTCACAGCTCAACTTCACCCACCGCTGGGTTAGGCCTCCCTTAGTTTTTGCCATCCGCCACGACCTTGCGCCAGTCCTATCCATCGTTTGCTTGCGACTTTATCAATGTCATCTTCCCATCTTGCTGCCGGACGACCAACGTAGATAACGATACATCTCGGCCACCATTTAGTTATAACTTTAATACACCTGCCATATCACGACGTTTCCTCACGTTTTACGTGGGGAAGCAGTTCCGGGCGTGAGCCCTTGCCTGCGGTACATTTGTTCGTCCTTAGCTACTGCTAAGGGGCCTCGTGGTGATGGCCCGCGTTCTTACGTGGTGAGGCCAAGGGGTCTTTTCAGGTTCCCCTTAGCGCGGCTCCAGCAGCCTGAGCGTCGCTATACCGCTGAGTATCAACAGGATCGGGCTCGTGCCCTGCCGGATCGCTAGCAGGACGTCGTGAAGGATCTGCAGTTCTGCATTTAACGCCTCCAGGTGGGGCTGGTTAAGCTGGAGGTTCGTTGATATCCACCTGCCATAACCACGCCTCGCTACGTATTTGTTTACCAAATCGTCGTTCACTACTGGACAAAGGCCTCCCTTATCGATCAATAATTACTGATCATGAGGAATAAATTAAAGTTATTAACACATATTTAACCGGGTATTTATCGCGCTATTTACCTTAATTATTGCCCGACGTTTCGACAGGATTGCACCCATCGTGGTCCCGGGAAGACTAAATTAAAGTTATGTGACTCAGGCCTCTAATCGAATCACACAAATCCAGTAAGCAATATAAAACAGAGGCATCGTGTAGGTGTTTTTCAATCACAGACGCCGAAGTCTATAAACCGACTGTAATCTGTAAGGCGACGTGTTGCGAGCACGGTACGCAAAGGTAAGGGTTAAACGAATGTTTGGCAGTAAAACAAAGCCGTTTCGGCGAGACGACGGATAGGTCTAAAGTGCCTACTAGGATTCTGATGGGATTACACGACGAAAATGGGCTGAAGGCTAAGCGGCAAATCGCATTTTATCTATTTTAAATAAATGATTGTTCATAATTAAAAATAGGAACGTTCCAATTTCAAACTCTCCCTCGACATTTTTATGCGAGGTTATTTAAATTACTGCCGTGGGGTGCCGGTAGTAGAATGTTACCCTTCCTTTCATGTATGAAAGTAAGGGTAACATTTTATGTAGTAAGAGCCTGATAAGGGATACCTTCGTAAGATGGGCAGCAGCGTCTTTCCGTGTAACAACATCCCGTATTGCGCGCGCCAACCCGCCTGCCAAGCGTGGTGAGTATGGCAACTACCCCTCATGGAGATCCATGAGCGAGGCATGTGTTCAGTAGTGGACGTTTTAAGTCTGAAACGAATTTAAATTACCGTATCGTGTCTCATTCTCTGTGTTCTGCGTCTCATTGAAAAATGGATATGCGCCGGGAACATTTTCGCGCTATGACTTTTAGGACTTCAATTGTCGTTACAATTTCGCGACATGTTGCTAGAAAGCGGACGAATCGAACGACTACAAATGGCATTCATGGATATACATAGGTCCTTCCAAGGCAACTGTGTATCGTTGGTATAACGAATGCAAACGCGGAAAAAAAAAACTTTGGGGATGAAGAAAGAAGGGGTCGCCCTTTGACGACTATTACGGAAGAAAATATGCTAGCAGTGAAAATGTACTCAAAGGTGATATGTGAGTTACGTATCGTATCATTTCATACTGCAGATTGGATCGGAAAGCCTTCACGAGAATCCACAATCCAAACAATTTTTATACATATGTATAGTGAGTATGTTTTTACAAAAAAAAATTAGGTACTCTTTTAACCATCTCGTACCCAAAACACAAGCTCTGCTTACTTTGGGGCTGATGTTTCTGTGTGAAATGTACGTACAGCATCTCACTATTAATATAAAGTCGAAAGTTTATTTGTATAAATGGACGTTTGTTACCTCTTCACGCAACAACCCTATGGATTAAGCTCACACTTTGCACACGAATAGATGTTGACTAGGATCAACACATGGGTTATTTTTTATCCGGGTGCAAAGGATGCGAAGCGGCTGGCAGTAGCTAGTTATTTATTTATCATACAACCTCGATCAATACCTGGTCTACTGGAAAAGGCCCAAGTTGGAGATGCTCGGATGCTACGGTGGAGAACTTCGCCCAGCAGTGGGGTCAGATGGGTTCATTATAATTTACTTATTAAAGTAAGCTCTATTCAGCGATTGTATACCTCACCCTTAATGACGCAAAGAGCTGAGTTCTAGTAGCCTCAAATTAAAGTTAAACCAAAATATTATGACGTTGATTTGAACAAAAGCTCTGACGCAGATCTCCATACATTGAAGCATCCCAACAAAATTCCGCATACTCGACAATAACCAATTGTCTGTTCTTCAGTATGACGTCACGGCTCGGGTTACCGCACAAGCGGCGATTATTTATCGAGAGGCTTTACACAATGCTCTCTCAGGAGCACAGTCGTTAATTACAAACAAACATGCGCTGTATTATGACTACATAAGGATGGATTTGCATAAAAAGCCGTTATCGACGAAAAACTCAATTTGTATAGCATATTATTTTGTTCTCTGATCTTGCCCGTGGATGCAGTAAGAGCCTGCTAAGAGCTACCTCCGGAAGATGGGCAGCAGCGTCATTCCGTGTATCAAAATCCCGTACTACGCTCGCCAACCCGCCTGCCAAGCGTGGTGAGTATGGCAACTGCCCCTTATGGAGATCTATGAAGGAGGCCTGCGTTCAGTAGTGGACGTTTTATGGCTGATATGATATGATGATTATTTTGTTCTTGTGGAACATCGTACATAAAAAAATTGTATATTTTTTTAAATATAGATTATGGATTATATACCCCATCTCATAACCAACAAACCAATCCATCGAAATGTTGTCTGTTAGAGATCGCTCTTTAGCGATAAGACCGCCAATTTATTTATTTAAAAACGATTGTCACTTTCATTTAAGTGTTTCTCGTTTTTTGTAAACTTGTTTAGTTTAAGATAAAGCATTTTCATTCTTGTTTTTTTCTATGTGAAGAAGAAAGACTTTCGGGTGAAGCGTATGTTAAGATAAAAGATACTTTTTTTGTACGACTTGTACGACTGAATGACTAGACAAGCTACTAGTAGTAGTAGAAATTTTTGTGAAAGGTTCATCCGGGGAAGTACTACCACCATACCTATTTCTGCCGCCAAGCAGTAATGTCTTCATTGCTGTGTTCCGGTTTGAAGGGCAAAAGGGGCCGGTGAAATTACGGGCACATGATCTTACAACTGTGTCTCAGGGTGACGGGCGCATTGTGGTGCAGCGTTGGTCACGTGCTTAGTGAACGTTATCACCGCAACATTGCAATTGTTATAGGTAGAGGTCACCGCTTAATATCAGGTGGGCCTTCGGCTTGTCTCGTCATTTAGTAGTATAAAAAAAAGCCGAAGGCCCACCTTGATGTAAAGCGGTACCTTCTAACTATTACAACACAAGGCACGTAACCAATGCTGCATTGTATTGCGCCCGTCACCCTGATACAGAGATTTGATTCCAGTTTCTTGTGTGAGTATGCTTCGTCATCATCAAACCAGCCACTGACACCCACTGGGTATATGCCTCCTCTTTAAAACGCCAACACTTATCACGATGACCTCCAGTATCCAAGTACTTGGTCATAAGAGGTTGTGGCCATACTCACCACGCTTGGCCGGTGGGTTATCGAGCACAGTACGGGATATTGATAGATGAATGAATGAATGAATATTTCTTTACTGTAGACCAAAACTAAAGCTAAATACAATATGAAAACTAAAAATAAATACAAAATGCACAATACACGGAAAGACGCTGCTTATATTCCGGAGGTATCCCTTGACACCTAACTGCTTCCACGGGCAAGAGAAAAGGGGAATGCCAATTCCAGCAGCCTACGGCACTTTATGACCTGCATTCAAGGAATAAGACATTTCGGTTTTCTGTGTAAATGTAGCCTTACTGTAAGAGCTGGTTCAACTTAACTCGCTGAGTTGTGGTTATTGTTTCAGTTAAGGATTATTAAAGTGTGTCACGCGATTTCAGATGTTTTTGGGTCAGTGCGATGGAAACAAGACATAGGCACAATGAACTCAAATTTTTATAGAAGTTTTATTAGAAAGTCCGATATAGGACAAAAGAAAACAATATATTTTCAGAAGCGGTATCAACATATCAGCCTCATACCACTGTTGGACATATGCCTCCCTCATGAATCTCCAAGATTGTGAGGGGGTGGTTGCCATACTCGCCCGGCAGGCGGGTCGGCGAGCGCAGTACGAGAAGTTCATACACGGAAAGACGCTGCTGCTAATCTTCCGAAGATATCCCTTAGCAGAAATTATTTGCATCCACGGGCAAGAGAGGAGACGCAACATTCTACTGCCACTTGAGCCTTACTTCGCGGCCGGTGATTTACCGTATAGTTTTTACTGTAGAGTATTTGTTGGGTGCCGGCAGTAGAATGTAACCCCTTCTCTCTTGCCCGTGGATGCAGTAAGAATCTGCCAAAGGATATCTCCGGAAGATGTGCAGCAGCGTCTTTCCGTGTATCAACATCCCGTACTGCGCTCGACAACCCGTCTGCCAACCGTGGCGAGTATAGAAACAAACCCCTCATGTTCTTGGAGATCCATGAGAGAGGCCTATGTCCAGCTGTGGACGTCCCAAGACTGAGATGATGATAACATTATAATTTATATTATATGATGTGGAACAAAAATAATAAATAAATAAAATATTATTTATTTTCTCACACTTATGTATATAAACTACATATGTACTTGTAGGAATATGGTAGTTAATAAATAATATAATCTTTATTTCAGACAGCAAAGAAAGCATACAAACACTACTTATCTCATCTTATCTTTTTAAATTCAATATTCATCATTAACAGACATGTTATTATTTTAATAGTTCTCTAAATGTTTGGATCAAATTCTGCGTAGCATGTTGGATTATAAACGCAGCTGTCACTGTCATTTGTCATTGTCAATTTAACGTTACTCACGCATTACACTTTTTGTACAACTTTCTCTCCAAAATATATCTGTTCCGAAAACGTAAACTATTTTTCATATCATTACTAAAGTAACCAAAATCCTTCATAGCATCATCTGCCATATTTTATTTATTGGAACGATTGATTGAATTACCGCTATTTAATTCAATGAATATTCAATACTAATCGCAGAACGTAGATAAATATTAAATGAGGCTAACACTGATTTATTGGAAACAACACACATTATAATCTACTACTATACTGGAAGCCTATTAATCTTTTATTTGTAATGATTGTAATTTTTAGGATAATATGTCTGTGCATATTTAAGATGTGGATTTTTCTATCCAGTATCTTTTGTTTTATAATGGTCTAGCTCATTTACAGTTATACAATTACCAGTTTTATTATTTATTTTATTGAATCAATAAAAATTATTTAAAAAAAATACTAAGTTGAGATCTTAGAATAATCACACTATAGAAACCAAGTCCGCGCGTCCATTTTGAAGCACTTTAGTCCCTTTTGAAAAGTGTAAAGCGTGAGTAACGTTAAATTGACAATGACAAATGACAGTGACAGCTGACAGTTTGTCTACGGAGAGAAAATGTTGCGTCCATAATCCAACAAGCTACGCAGAATTTGATCAAAACATTTAAGGAAAGATAAGATAAGAAAATTCTTTATTGCACAAAAACATGTACAAGGCGAACTTAATGCTATTTAGCATTTTCTTCCAGCTAACCTTTGTGTAGTGCAGAGTTTTGTGGTGGTGCGAAAAATAAATATGATTTTGAGTAGGTATTTTACAAATAAAAATTAACATAAAGATACAAGATAATAAGATAAAGAGCATAATATAAGAAATATATCCAGTAAGTAGTAGTTTTTGTATGCTGTCTTTGTTGTCTGAAATAAAGATTATATTATATAACCTCACAGATAAAAAAGATTATTATATTTATATATTATTATTTTTTTAACTAATCGATACAAAAGCCTAGACAAAAAGGTGATTTATTTAACTGAAGTTTCAGAAATTAGAGGAACAAAAAATTCATTCAAGTGTAAAAGATCCGCAGGCTGATTACGTATCTCGTGGCAGGTTTGCAACCTTATATTATATAAGCTCACAGATAAAAGAAGATCTATTTTTTTTAACTAATCGATACAAAAGCCTAGACAAGAAGGTGATTTATTTAACTGAAGTTTCAGAAATTAGAGAAACAAAAAATTTTTTAAAGTGTAAAAGATCCGCAGGCTGATTACGTATCTCGTGGCAGGTTTGCAACAAGCGCAAATCTCGCGATCAAACGGCAGTTAGGTACTTGCTTTTATCTAATACAAAAATAACTTTTGACAGCAATGATTGCGAGATTCATGCCTTTCACAAATCTGTCGCTAGACGTAGTCAGCCTAGCGGTTATAACATCGCTTTCAAAACATACTTCTACAGCACCTATCTTGGTGCATCTGTTAACGTCTACCCCCTTCATTATCTATAGGCCGCCGGCGGCGAAGCAACCTGTATGAGTAGAACCCAGTCATACGTCATTGGACCGACTTAAAAAACATTCCGACATTGAATAATAAATCATAGTAACCCGGTAATTAAGTCAGTCATAACCAGAACTTAGAAATAAAAAGAGTTTGATTTTTTCACATTAAATACCCATTTTGGTCGGCCCTGCTCCTAGTCATGTTCGTTAAAGTTATTTTTTTGTAGGTATGTTCGTTTTAACATGTGAATGATTACTCGTGATATAACCGTGTTACAATATTTTGACATGGTTGAAATGATGATTAAATCGATGAGTTTGTTCTTCGTTAGTAAAACGTATTTTAATATCCATACATAAATTGAGTGACTCCGTGGCTCAATCGGTCAAACATCCGACTGCCTACATGGGACGTTTGTAATTGTTTTGCAGATGTTTGTCCCGGGTTCGGGTATTTTTCCATGTATGATATGTGTGAATTTACAAACATATGAACCTATTCAAGTATTCCATCAATCATCTCCATTGTAGCTTTGCTTGGTTTGGGACTAGGTGGTGTGTGTAGTGTCCAGCATTATTTACCTCTATATAAGGCTTGGGATCGCGGCTCCACACGCCTTGACTCGAACTAAAAGAAGCCTGAAATTAAAAGCTGGTTTGCTGATATTAATTGAGATACTACGAGTATCTTCTTCTTGTTTAAGAGCTTCACACTTAGCGGTGAAACCCTTTCCACTTATATAATCTTCAAGGCAGCCTCATTGACCTACGTGTACGTCATGACAGCAACATTTTACCTGGTTCTTATTACTAATCCTATCCACTCTTTCATTTTTCGTCTTTTAAGAACAAAATATAATTTTTTTTTTTTTATTTGTATAATATAATTATGCTATCTACATTTCCAAGTCTATAACCAAATCCTTCCAGTAAATTTGGTGTTCATTTAAAATGG
Organism: Pasiphila rectangulata; assembly: GCA_963082625.1. Lineage (NCBI taxonomy): Eukaryota > Metazoa > Arthropoda > Insecta > Lepidoptera > Geometridae > Pasiphila > Pasiphila rectangulata. The sequence continues at coordinate 15,107,025 of OY720245.1, read as the reverse complement.
TATTGAATTTCTCCGTAAAATGTTCATATGTTTTGTCTGTTTGTAAAGTTAAATAACTCACTGCAGGCAGGGTACAAACTTTGGGTCTTAGTACTTCCTTGCTAGCTTATTTCCATTATGGTTCTTTACAAAATTTACTTATAGCTTATAGTAAGTTCATTGAAAACATCATTTTCACATGTGAATATGCTACTCATCATGTTTTTATATGCAATCAAATCTTCTGAAGCTCTGCGATGGCTATACTTGAAGGTAATAGGTACTTGTGAGCTGTAATACCACATAAGGAAACGTTATTAACTAGTTAGTTATAACGACCTGTGCACACTGTAGTCTCAAAGTTGAATCAACCTTTTAAATGATTTTCCGAGATGTTTCCAGTATTAAATTGCCTTTTCAATGTAATAAAGAACTCAATTTCAAAACTATAGAGACAGCAGAGCGCATTTACCGTTTTTAACACTACAATATAAGGAGAAGGTTGATTTTTACCTCAGAAGTACGTTGTATGTGAACAGATTACAATTTTGCTTTTGAGTTCGAATATACAATTCCAGACTCAGTTTGGATCATGGGATTAATAAGGAATTGAGAAAACTCCTCAAATATTGTAGGCACACATCATAGTGGTGCCAAAATCACAATAATGTGTGCCTGCAATATTTATCTATGCGCTACTAAATTCACATTTGTATTGAAGTGTACATAAGTACACTAAGTACCTTGTTCATAAGAACAAGGCCATAGATGGCCATCGAAACTACAATTATAAAATACCACGGGTGACGATAATCAAAAGATAGTTAAGATATATCTAAATACTTGATTTTTTTTAGTAAAACAAATATTTTTAATATAACCAATCCTAATTATCATCCATCATAGAAAAATAATTGCCGTGGGGTGCCGGCAGTAGAATGATACCCCTCCTCTCATGCCCATGGATGCAGTAAGAGCCTGCTAAGGGATACCTCCGGAAGATGGGCAGCAGCGTCTATCCGTGTATCAACATCCCATACTGCGCTCACCAACCCACCTGCCAAGCGTGGTGAGTATGGCAACTACCCCTCATGGAGATCCATGAGGGAGGCCTGTGTTCATCAGTGGACGTTTTATGCCTGAAAAGATAGAAAAATAAGTCTTATACTGTTTCGCTTGGGTGTTACACGATAGGAAAACATTTTAGAAATCATTTATATCATTAAGACTTTTTGTAATTCTCATCCTTTAACAGTTTTACCAGATTTAAGTAGTTACACGATAGGAACTCTTCATGATACATCTATTTCACCTTCACCATACATCTATTTCAATATTAAAGAGGACATGATTGTATGTTGTATTTTTTATGTTTTTAACGAATAAACTCAAACTATTAGACTGATTTTCAAAATTCTTTCACCATTATACTCTTACATTATCCCTGAGTAACAAAAGCTATATCTTATTCCCGTATTCCCACGGAAACGGGAACTACGCGGGTGAAACTGCGGCGCGCGGATAGTAAAAAATAAGTATCAAAATACTCATGTTGTAGTCGACGAATAAATGAACGTTTTTACAAAAAATCGAACGATGCAAGTTATTGGGAAAACAACTAACACTGTGCAAGCAGCGTTAAGTAGCAGATGTGACGAATACGAGTAAATACTATATTCCTATTCGCAGTAGCTATCTTGGGAACTGAAATAGCTGCCAATAAATCATAGCACTAATCGGTGAACAGAAGCCATTTCTGGTAGCGGGTCTGAGGAAAGCGACGCCCACAAACCAGTGAAACTTTTTACTGGTGCATATGGTAGAGTTGTGAACGGGCATAATGTACGAATAAAGCGTTTCTTAGAATTTATTTAATTATCTTTACTTTGTTCCGAATAATATGTGTTTGTTCGGTAATCTGTTGTAATTGATGTCTAGAAGTTATCAGTGATATTGAAACAAATCTTACTTATATTATAACGAACCGAAAGTTTTTGTTACCTCTTCACACAAAAACCACCCTACGGATTGAGCTGAAATTGGCACACAGGGTTTTTACATAGCCTACTTATTATCCGAGTACAACGCATGCGAAGCGGTGGCCACAAACTAGCCGTATATATTTTTGAATTCTTGACAACGTTGTCATGGTTTCAGTGTTTATCATTATTTAATGTGTTTAATACTAAGATAACTGAGGATAATACTAATGAAAACTATTTTGTTAATTACATACCTAGTCTTAGAGAACTGAAATAAAATTTATTTGTAAAAAAATATGGTTGTAAAATATATTTAATAACACTAGTCACAGGCACAAAATAGGTTCAACTTTCGGCCGAATTAAGACCGAATTAAAGTGAAGCCGAACCCGACACGAAACTTCCCGAAACTACTTCAATATAACTATCTTACAACGCAACGTAATGGTGATTTGCCTTAATAACTTTAAAAACTCATTAGGCACCATTAAAGAAAGCCGTGAACGATTACGAAGTAATTCTTCGGTAAAAGTATTTTGAAGTGTTATAATACTGTCTATTACGAATAACAGTTACTTTATTAATTTTTTATTTGGATCATTAGCAAAATTACTAGCTAGTTTTGTTAGTAAGTCGACATTAAATAGGAGTTTTTTTATCATTTACTGCTACGAAATCTTAAGCTTTTGTAAACAAACAAATCGGCCAAGTGTGAGTCGGACTTCCGCACGAAGGGTTCCGTACGATTATTCATTAAAAATCACGTTTGTTGTATGGGAGCCCTCTAAAATATTTAATTTATTCTGTTTTTAGTATTTGTTGTTTTTAGCAGCAACAGAAATACGGAATGCGGTGTCTTAGTAATAGGGTCCCGATTTTACCCTTTGGGTACGGAACACTAATGATGCCGTCAAGAACTTCGACTTGGCCCGTTATGGTTCCATGGTTTAGTTGGTTAAATCACTTCCGCAGGGTGATTACGCTGTCAAACGTAAATTTTTGCTTCTATATACCTACTACAAAATTGACCATTAAATAAATAAATAAATAATGCTGGACAAATCACACAGCATCATCTAGCCCCAAGCTAAGCAGAGCTTGTGTTATGGGTACTAGATGACTGATATACTTAATACATTATACTACATAGATAGATATTTTTATTATACATATATAGAAAAACACCCAGAACACCCTGAACAAATATCTGCAGATCGTACAGACATTTGTCCCGAGGCGGGAATCGAACCCGCAACCCCCCGCATCTCGCAGGCGGGCCTTCGTCCGCTGCGCCACAGAGGTCGTCAATTGACGACCTCGATTTGACGATCTGTGTCTTTGTCAATTGACAGCAATTGATCGCGACATTTACGCCTGTTGCAGCGTTGATCACGAGATTATTTTTATACGCCAATTACATAAGTACGTACTCACCCTGCCGGTGTAAGGAAGGTTCAAGTATCAATTTGACCAATGCGAATCCCGCCGGAGTCGGTTATTAACTATGAAATGTTTTTACTAAATATGGTACACTGAAAAATTGCAAACTTAGGTGAATAGGTGCCATAGTTGGTATCTTTGCACAGTTTCTAAGCGTTATTACTACATACAGTGAACAGGTTCAATTATGTGCTTTATTCTATTTATTTGTGTTGTTTTATTTTGTAAGTTGTGACGCGTCAATAAGGTCCATGCGGCCGCACTGAATAAAGTATTTTTTGAATTTGAATTTGATACGATGTAACTTACGACTAAATAATATTTTTTTTGATTCATCATCATTCGCCATCCAACTTCGCCCACTGCCGGATATAGGGCCTATGTTTGTGAAATGTTTAACGATTAACATTTAAATATTTTATTATTTCTCAAACCTACCGAATACTTTTATCGTTAACTGTTAAAGGCAATAAAACTAAACGGCCTAGTTTTGTTATTATTTTTATTTTTTTAGCCTCCATTTTAACATAAAGGGCAAAAGCCTCCCTTCCCTTCTTCCAGTCTGTCATCCAGTGATGAAGAATCGTTCTTCAGTGTAGACAGGCTGTGAAAAATGGAACATACTCGTAAGCAAAGATTTATAGATATGCCCTGACACCAAAACTGTGGCATTGTCTTGCCACAGTCTTGTGTGTTAACAATAATACCGCCGCACGCACACTGCTTTTGCCAATAAACCAAACTATTATTGTTATATTATTCCTTTTACGAAAGTTCGTGCAATATGATTGCACAATATTTTTTTTGATTTCAATAAAATTATTGTGCAATCAAATGGCACGAACTTTCGTAAAAGGAACAACACACACCACGTCCAGCTAACACTGTTTTAGAGGTAGACTGATTCCAAATCTCATTTCGTGTGGAAACAAAACGCGGTTTTTTATACGAGTATCTAACGATTTCAATATTTACTCCTAAGAGTGACATTCTTAGGAGTAAAGATTGTAATCGTTCTCATTTGTAGCATTTCTTAACACACTACACAGCAGACAGAGAGATACATTCCATAATTATGCCTTAAGCCTCTGCCTTTCGCTAAGTAGGTAGTAAGTAGTAGTAGAACTTTTTGTGAAGAATTTATCCGGGGTTGTAGTATCACCATACTTATTTCTGCCGCCAGGCAGGTTGCATTGCTGTTCCGGTGTTCCGGTTTGAAGTGTAAAGGGGCCAGGAAAATTACGGGCACAAGAGACCTTACAACTCTGTGTCAGGATGACGGGCGCAGTGCAATGCAGCGTTGGTCATGTGCTTAGTAAAGGTGATCACAGCGGTATTTCAGTTGTAATAGGTAGAGTTTACCGCTTAACATCAGGTAGGACTTCGGCTTGTCTCGTCATTTAGTAGTATAAAAAATGAAGTCACAGTGCAAACCTATGAAAAAAATGCAAGTTGCAATTATGCAATTCCATGAAAAATGTAAACCTTAATTTCAATTTATATTTACTTCCTGAAACGCTAAGTAATAATAAAATAATAAATAAATAAATAATGCTGGACAAATCACACAGCATCATCTAGCCCCAAGCTAAGCAGAGCTTGTGTTATGGGTACTAGATGACTGATATACTTAATACATTATACTACATAGATAGATATTTTTATTATATATAGAAAAACACTCAGAACACCCTGAACAAATATCTGCAGATCGTACAGACATTTGTCCCGAGGCGGGAATCGAACCCGCAACCCCTTGCGTCGCAGGCGGACCTTCGCCCGCTGCGCCACAGAGCTCGTCGTTAATAATGAAACTGTCAACAAAACAATAAATATATGAAGTCAGTTTGAACTCGTTTACTTCATACTTAATTCAGGATATCAGGGCGACCACAATTAAATGTTTTAAAAAATCAGCAATTATAAAACTTCTGGCATAAATAGTTAATGGGTAGGAAAAACTAGACCAGCATTTTACCATAATAATGGTTTCTTATTTTTCTATTAACTTGTATGGCATCCTAGACATCGCATCCTAGACCTAAGCCAATTCCAAGGTACTTTTTAGGGTTCCGGACCAAAATGGTAAAAAGGAACCCTTATAGAATCACTCTGTCTGTCTGTCTGTCTGTCTGTCACAGATGGATATCTCGAGAACTACTGATGCTATCGACTTGTCATTTAAAATGGTAAAAGACAACACTTTTTTACTAATATAGCATATATAAAAATGTTAAAAAATATTCTTATTTTGATTGCAGGGGGGCGGATAGGGGATCTCAAAAATTTTAAGTGAAGTTACTACTGGCCGTGTGGGGTATCATATGAAAGATATTCATTTGTACATTAATAAACAGTTTTTAGTTTTCCTTTAAAACGTATCGTTTTTGAGTTATTTACAAAAATGTTGAAAAAATGACCGTTCCCCCCCCCCTTATCTCCGAAGTTTGCCGAGATAAACCCATGATACTTTTATAGGTAATAGAAGTGTATGTAAACTTTATAGGAAAATTATAGCGAACTCTCTAGTTTGCATAGTTTTTTCGACAAGGGGGGTGGAAGGGGGGTTTTCAAAAATTTTGTGAAGTTAATAGGTGATGTGGGGTATCATATGAAAGGTATTCATATGCACATTAATAAACAGTTTTTAGTTTTCCTTTAAGCCGTATTGTGTTTGAATTATTTACAAAAATGTCGAAAAAACGACCGTTCCCCCCCCCTTATCTCCGAAGTTTGCAGAGATAAACCCGTGATACTTTTATAGCTCATAGAAGTGTATGTAAACTTAATAGAAAAATTGTAGCATACACTCTAATTTGCATAGTTTTTTAGATAAGGGGGGTTGAAGGGGGGTTTTCAAAAATTTTGTAAAGTAAATAGGTGATGTGGGGTATCATATGAAAGGTATTTATTAGCACATTAATAAACAGTTTTTAGTTTTCCTTTAAGCCGTATTGTTTTTGAGTTATTTACAAAAATGTTGAAAAATTGACCGTTCCCCCCCCTTATCTCCGAAGTTTGCAGAGATAAACCCGTGATACTATTTTAGCTCATAGAAGTGTTTGTAAACTTTATAGGAAAATTATAGCGAACTCTCTAATTTGCATAGTTTTTTAGACAATGGGGGTGGAAGGGGTGTTTTCAAAATTTTTGGAAAGTTACTAGGTTATGTGGGGTATCATACGAAAGGTATTCTTTTGCACATTAATAAACAGTTTTTAGTTTTCCTTTAAGTCGTATAGTTTTTGAGTTATTAACAAAAATGTTGAAAAAAATAGCGTTCCCCCCCCTTATCTCCGAAGTTTGCGGAGATAAACCTTTGAAACTTTTATTACTATTAGAAGTGTATGTAAAGATTAGAGGAAATTTATTACAATCTCTCTACATAGCATATTTTTTTAGAAAACATCGAAAGTGTAAAAAATCTACATAAGTTCTGCTATCAGACAAGAGATGGCGCTGTCAAGGTTCTCCAACAAATATAAAACCGCCTTTTTCATAAATTATATTGTTTGATGGCACGGAACCCTCGGTGCGCGAGTCCGATTCGCTCTTGCCCGGTTTTATTTGAATCTAAAGCCGCAAAGCATAGATGGCCCACACGCCAAGTGGACTTTTGGTCTGAACGTCATGGGGGCTACCCACAAATAAATGGATTTTTCTTTTTTGAAAATTGTATGTGCACATTGGGCACGTGAATGTAAAGGAAAAAATTGTGAGAAAACCCGCGGCTTTATCACTTAGTTCTGCCGCCAAGCAGTGATGTCTGCATTAATAAACTATCAGCTACCAACACCAACGACGCCAACTAGCTCTGGTAACACACAACAAGAAATGAGTAGATTGCATTGGGGCATTCTGGGATTATCAGAAGTCTGTAGAAAGAGCGAGGACATGATATCTTTTAAGTCCTGCTACCTACTCTACTACCGAGAGGGCGACTAACAGTCCCAAGGTGGTGTAGGGTTTCTCGTCCACAACTTACTCATCTACAACATTATAACCATCGACAGTGTGTCGAGCAGAGTCGCATACCTAACACTCAGAATATCTTAAAGGTATTCGCTGAAGGTCTATGCACCGACCTCGTCAGACCCAGATGAAAAATAAGAGTCTATGTATGAGGACATCAGTACGGCCATTGATATACGAAGCCCTTCGACCGCGTTTGGCACCCGGGCCTGGTGTTTAAACTCCTCCAGATCACCACGTCGCCAGCTCATAAAGATTGTGGCATCCTTTTCAATGAGAATGCCACATCTTCCTCGCGTCCAATTGCAGCCGGCGTACCGCAGAGCAGTTGCCTATAGCCCGCGTTGTACGCCCTCTACACAGACGACAAATCCACCCTGGCAGTGATCATCCAGCTGGGTAGGGGAACGGACGTGACGTGACTCTTCGCAGACGATAGCGCCTACTTCGCATCGTCCACCAGCCCCGCCTTCGCCGCCAAGTGGATGCAGCAGCTCCTAAGCCTCCTCTCGCTGTGGCTGGACAAGTGGCGCATCAACCTCAATGTAGGTAAGAAGGCGGCGCTCCTCATCACCCGACGCCAAAAAACCCTTTCCCCTCTGCATCTTCGTGGCCAGGATGATAATGATACATACAAATAACACTCACTTCACTGTTTTTATGGGGGACTTCAACGCTAAGCTAGACAAGAAAAACGATAAGGAGTTGAAAGTGGGGGCAATTTGGATATGGGCATGGAACCCCAGGGGCTGGCTGATTCCCTGGAGAAAAAAGGACTGTATTATGATTTTTTTCTTTATAAGCCACCTCACAGTTAAAATGAATAAACGTTTAGGGTCTCATAGATTGTACGCTCTATTTTTAACAGAGGAACCTACCAAATTGTGGGTGACGAGGCTGGTGGCCTGATGCAGCGTTTAGGTATAAATTAAGGTAACTAGGCAATAAAATCCGGTTAATGAGGCCATGGGGTGCCTGAAGTAGAATGTTACCCATCCTCTTATGCCCGTGGATGCAGTAAGAGATACCTCCGCAATATGGGCAGCAGTGTTTTACAACATCCCGTATTGCGCTCGTCAACTCGCCTGCCAAGCGTGGTGAGTATGGCAACTACCTGTCATGGAGATCTATGAGGGGCCTGTGTTCAGTAGTGGACGTTTTCAGGCAGATGGTGATAATTTAGTAATATTTTTTTCTTAGTAACATTATTATTATAAGTTTTGAAAATATTCAATTTCGATAGGTTGTTCGAAATATTAGATAAGAATAAGAAACGTTTATTTTGTGTCACAAAATATTAATCAATAACACACACAATAACAGAATTAGACTTTTAGATAGAAATCTAAAAGTCTAATTTTGTTATTGTGTGTGCTATAAAGTTAGGTAGAAACCTACCTTAGATATTTAACTAAAATGCGTTCCTATAAATAATAAATAAATAAAATAATGTATATAAGACTAGCTTATGCCCGCCGCTTCGCATGCGTTGTATCCGGATAAAATGTAGCCTATGTGTTATACCTGGTCAACATGTATTAATACGTGTGTAAAATTTCAGCTCAATCCGTAGTCTAGTTTTTGCGTGAAAGAGTAACAAACATCCATAAATACTCACACAATTTCGATTTTTTAATATCAGTAGGATTTCACAGATCAAATAGTCATATTGGTGAAACTTATTCAGGGGATTAATGAATGACATGCTCTATTCTCAACTGTTTTTAATTGTATATGCTATGCTCTGATTACCGCTTTAGAGAACATTCCATTCATAAATCGATAAAATTATTTTCCAACACAAGTAAGTATCGTAAGTATCGAGCGGTGACTTAGTTTATGATAAGGGCCAATTTAGAGAATTGATTATGAAGGCAAATAACCTTCATGGTCCGATTTGTGAGTAAATAGAGCACTTAAGAGCTTAATTGAGCAACGGACGGACAATAAAATAACGGAACTATTAAAATACGGTTAATGCTAAAGTATCGTGTGGCGCTGGCAGTAGAATGTTACCCCTCCTCTCATATCCGTGGATGCAGTAAGAGCCTACTAAGGGATACCTCCGGAAGATGGGCAGCAGCGTCTTTCCGTGTATTAACATCACATACCTACTGCGCTCGCTAACCCGTCTGCCAAGCGTGATGAGTACGGCAATAACCCCATCATTGCCCTCATGTCTAGCAGTGGACGTTCTACGGCTGAGATAATAAAGCGGCTAATTTCAAACATTAAAATGATTGATAAATGATTCTATACTTGGTCTCAAAGAGTTGGCTATACAAAAAAATACTTACTGTTTCAGTTACATCTTCGAAATCGTAACTTTTGAAGTGGAAAACAACGGGAGAAATCAAGAAGTGTTTAAATTTACGAGTAACTGGATTCCGTTCAATAAATGATGCTTCATTACTAGCAAGTACATATATTATTTTTAAATGAAATACGTTAATAAAATTACGTCCTTCGAAATTAAAATGTAAAAACCAGAAGTGGAATGTTGGACGCTTAAGCTGCCCTTTTCAACTACAAAACAGTTCCCTAATCTGTATTCCAAAACTTTTTAGAAAAACAAAACATGGGGTTCCATAAAACGCTGAGACAGCTTCTACAGCCAAGGAGCTTATCGGTAACCTACATAAAACAACACTCTGTAAACACAAAAAAAACGTAAAAGAGCAAATGGGACGGTCGCTATATAGAAAGTAGCCCAAGTTTTAAAGCTGGCCGTTCAGCATCCTGAATAAATTAGTTTTCGGAACGGGCCGAGCCAATAAAAGTTTTAAACAAAAGAATCATAAAACGAACATTCCAAGTTCGGTAGCAAAAGAGTACTTCAATGATTTACGATGAAACTGGGACACAATTGTCGAAAACTTTTCAAATAAACTACTAGTGAATAGACAAACATGTGTTCCTTGATATCTTGCTCTCGGCTAGTTCTAATGAGGGCTGTGCTGAACACCATTATAATACCACTAAATGTTAGCAATGCATGTATGTTGGAGTCATAAATTCAAGAGATTCCCAGATAAGACACCACTACGTGTAATTTAGGTAAGATTAAACATAGCTTTAAGATTAACTAAAACATAAAGGCGTCATTAAAAATAATGGTTAATAAAGAAGTTAAATAATGGGGTGCCGCTTGATTTTTTAAATAAATTGACATTTTAGCAATAAATTTTAAATTCCGTAGGCCCAAAACTTAATGAAAATCAAAGGACACAAGAACTTGTTTACCATCCGTCACGCATTCTAATCAGTATGTTGCGGTTTAATCTTTTGACAGCAGTGCTATAAAACGCGGTAGCTTCCTAAGATCCGTGAAGATATGTCTATTTTTGCTACTTCACAACCCTGAGAACACAATGGGCAAATTAAATTTTATTTGTTGCTCACCGACTGCTACTGAATACAGGGGAGAGACTTGGCATAAACAGGACGTCACGAATGCCACTAAGCTATAAAAGTTAGCGTATTTGTGAGCATCAACTGTTCTGGTGTGGTTCTGGTCTGCCGATTCTGCATATGTAATGATGTGCCGGCAAATAACGATTAATTTTACCCTTTTTTTCTTTAATCGGCATCCCTATCTTTCAAGTCACCGAGCTAAATACAGTTCTTGGTATTTTTAATAACAGTTGGCTTTAATGTTTCAGTGATGAAATTAATTTTGTTGCAACATTAAAACATCATGTTGAGAATTCAATCGCTGCTGTTCAGCAGCTGCTATTACGAGAAGAGATTATTTTTACTTAGAACTTAAATTTATGTCGTTGTCGTAAACAAGAGCAAGATGCAAGTAATCACATGAAGACAAAGACTTCAGAATTAAATGCAGTAGTCTACAAACATTGCATTATACTAAAACAATGCTCAACCCCACGGGAGTCCGAAAATGCCAGCGTCCCTTTGTGAAAAGACTTTGTTGTAAAACAGAAGCTTAAATTACAACTGTGCCGTCAAAAGTTGCTAAACAAGAAAAAATGTCACAATGTCGTAATAAACTTAGAAATATTAACAGTCAAACATTTCTACACCGGTAGCTTGACTTTTGTCTTTAGCCAGGCCAGCGTTTATGGGCCATTCTGCCTTTTTCTTTCAAAGCGAGCTATTTTATTTTTGTCGTATCTCTTAAATAAGACATAATGTTCTTAGAAATGGGACATTAGAATGGACCCGTCGGGGGCTTTCTCTTTTTGTGAGGGACACGTACGGCGGATTTTATGGTCAATTGTTTTACTTTGCCGTAGACGTTGTTATTGAGTGAGGTGATTCCAAGTCATGTTGCATGATTTCAAGCGTGAGTCATAATCGATAAGCCAATGAACCATTACTTAATAACATAATGAGATGCATGCCACTGAAATGGATTGGACTATTGTTTTGCTTTGGTATTTTTTTAAAGGTGACTTTGACCAAAATAGTTTAAATCGTTAGGTTGTTTATATTCAAATTTATGTATTCACTTAAACTAATAAAATTATTGTTTTCTTCATGTACGTAGCTGTTTAAGCAAAATTGAAGAAAGGAAATAAAATTATAATGATTAACCCACTAAGGCAAATTACTTACATTTACCAAAAAATTCAATGGAAAGTGTGGTAAATGTTCTTACCAGAGAAAGCAAACGACATGCAGCTATTCTACTAGAGCGTATCATAAGTAACGTCTTTTATAACGCGCGAGTTAAAATTTAAAAAACCGCAAAGTGAAAGGTTTTAAGGTTAGATGATGTGAATAGGATTTTACGACAGGTGGTCTTAATGTGCGAATGGTCTAATGACAGATATGTATGTGTGATGTAATAAATTGAAGATGTGCGAACTGTGACGATGAATAAATTGAGCAGGTAGGCATGACAATGTTATTGTTACTAATAAGCTAGGCTGTGAGAGCTTAAGTGAATATACACCTCATTTTTATTATACAATTGCTTGGGAACGTTTAAGTGGCTCAATTCGGCTCACGTCAGAGAAAGCCAGTCAAAATCCCACAAAAAAGATTATGTTTAGTCTTCCCGCCAATTTACTAGACAAAAAATAGATATTTTACAATAAAGTAGACTGACCAAACCAGTTTTAAGAGTCTATGTTACACCGTAGGAAGCCAAGAATGTTACCATACGAACAACTGTTACTTAAAAAAACCTATCTAAAACACTTCCAGATTGGTTTATCAGATGAGGCGTTTTTTTTTACATACGACATGTTATTCTTACTACGGACTTGGTTTATCTATCCTTCAGTATGAAATGCTCAAAATCCTTTACAATCCCCTCAAAAATACTTCAGAGAGTAGGAATAGCTTCGGTTTTCATTTGGTGCTTAATTTTTTAAAAATATTGTTAAGCTGTGAACATATTTGACCTCTGTGGCTCTGTTGGACAATTGTATGTATGCTTTCTTATTTGTTTATTTATTTATTTCTTTCTTATTTTTTATTATTTCTTGCAAATATTTGTCTCAGGTCAGGGTATTTTTCTATGACAAGTATGTGTTTACAAAGCCATAAAAAGTAAGGCCTTTTGCATCTATTATAGATGATTTATACAGCGTCAGCAACTGGTAATCATGCTTTACGGGACGCTGCAGTGCCTGGGACATTGTAAGATGGATTAGGCTGGCACCTACACGACCATCCTCTCAGCTATAAGCTATAAATATATCATATTATAAAGCTATAACACAGGCTCTTCTTACTTTATGGCTAGATTTTTCTATTTAAAATGTCCAACAATGTTATTTATGTGTTTGTATTCAAATTTAAACTTGGAGTCAAATAGATAGATAGATAGATAGAAAATGCTTTATTGCACACCTTAAATATAAAAATAACAACAGAAAGATAAACTCTTAAACACAAAGTGACAATTGGCGGTCTTATCGCTAAAGAGCGATCTCTACCAGACAACCTTGGGATGGATTGGATTTGTGGATACAACAAGGGGTTTAAAGATGTACGAAAGGTTTTATGAAATTTTCAAATATACCATACATACATTATATAATATCAAGACTTATACAAATATTTACCTACAATTCACTTATTTACTTAGTAATCGCCACACCTGTCAAAAACTGTATGCAATGAAAATGTTCTCAAGTATTCGGTAAACAAGCTTGACACATCTGGTAGCCCACCTACATGTTACAAATGCAATATCGTCAACATTACACCGTTTATAAACATTTCACTCGCAGAACTAACAGTTAAACATGGATTTTAAGAGTTTTAATTTAAATTTCAGGTCGCGATTCTTGAAACACTTTGCTCACACCGAAATATTTTTGTTAGATTTTTGCATGAAAAAACTAATGCATATGATTACACACCGAAATATTTTTGGAAGATTTAAGCATGAAAAAACCTATGTTTATGATTGCCATTTTTACTACCAAAAATTCCACGAGACAAAACCTTTCGAATGACTTGACAAATCTTCGATGAAAGCCATGCCCGTGAATGTAATAAGAACTTGCTAAAGGAATCCCTCCAAAAGATGGGCAGCAGCGCCTTTCCGTGTATCAACATCCCGTACTGCGCTCGCCAACCCGCCTGCCAAGCGTGGTCAGTAGGGCACAACCCCATGATGATCAAATGAAAATCCATGAAGGAGGCCTTCGTCCACAAGCCGCGTTTTCACTAGGCGACATGTCGCATATAGGTACTTATCGCTCAACATTCACGTAGTTGTCTCTGCAAAAGTTGTGGGACAATATCCCGCGACATATGACTTGTTCACATTGGCCAGTCGTGATCAGTACCTATGTCGCCCGAGGAAGTAGTGTTGTTCAGTGCAGCTTACATATTTATTCGGAAGACAATAGCAAAACGTAAAAAAAGAGGTGGTGGTGTGGTTAACATAACCCAAAGTCACCTAGACAAATTATAAACAATTGGGACTAGCCTATTTTATCTTCTAATCTTAGCACAGACACCACTACTTTGTGCCAACATAAAAATTATAATAGTAACACTAAACTAATAATTTCTAAAAGCTTTAATGGCACAAAACGGTCACCAATCAGCGCACATAGATCCTCTTAATAAGACTCATAATTAACAAAACAATTCTCAAACGCGAACCTTTTAACTTTTCTCGATAGCACTGGTAGCACTCTCACGCCACTCTCAATGTTATTTGCTTCTGTTCAAACATTAGCATTGATAATTTAACGCAAACATTTGAAATTGCTCTGTCACGGCGAATATTAATGACCTGCTAAATAAACTTGCATTATTGCCTAACACTGTCCAATAGGCGGCTTTGTTCTCGAATTCCTGCCTCTGTTACATCGAAAATGGGAATGGAGCATTTTATTGGCATGATTGATTTTTCAATTAATATTACGTTTTTTTCCTTGTTAACACAGTAATTCCTTTCATATCTACGAGTACTATAGATGATTTATGCAGCGTCGGCAAATGGTATACATGCTGTACGAGACGCTGCAGTGCCTGGTTCATTGATAGATGGATTACGCTTGCACATACCAACACCATCCTCCCAGCTAAGTCAGCTATTAGTCAGAAGAAAGAACAGGTCAATACGTCTGAAGCTGACTAAGCCGCGGGTTTCCTCACGATGTTTTCCTTCACCTATAAAGCACATGTTAAAAAGTTAAGTAAAGATTGCGAACATATTTTATAAGCCTGATGTTTCCCACTGTAGAGCAAAGGCCTTCCGAATCTCCACTGATCTCTGTTTCGAGCTTGTTGTGTCATTGTTAAAAGAGTCAAGCTCATTCCACTCCAAGCATAGCGTCTATGTTCTCACTATATATTGATAGGTTTTTTCCTTTACATTTGTTACTTTCTGTTGTTTAGTCAAAATTAAGTTATTATTACAGTAGGTAACGATGGTTGCATTCCTAACTCAGCCGTACGACATCCACTGCTAGACGTAGGCCTCCTTTATGGACCAAGTAGGTACAAGTTTGATCACAAGGAGGTTTTCGCCATACTCATCACGCTTGGCAGGCTGGTTGGTGAGCGCAGTACGGGTTGTTGATACACGGAAAGACACTGCTGCCCACCCTCCGGAGGTATCCCTAGGCAGATTCTTACTGGGCAAGAGAGGAGAGACAACGTTCTACTGCCGGCACTTCACGGCACTGGGTATTGCAATGCCATAATTGAAATACGTGTCGGTAAAACTATCTAATTCAGGTCTATCTGATTCAGGTCACTTAAAAGTAACTATCTTTTCCACATACGAATCAGCAGTGTGCCTACGAGACGTAGATATCGGTAATTAGATGAATAAATCTGGCTATAGATTTCCAATACGTGCTCCAGTTGTATTCCATAGTGGTTGAGCTATCCATTCCCATTTGCTTCCGTAATAGGCTCCCTTAATGATACTTATTTATGACCAAGGTAATGACTATGCCACTGCTTTTATACCAGCTCAATTCTGGGATCGTTAATGAGTGAGAAATTTGTTTATTCAAATACGTTTTCGTTTGTTTGTTAATATTCTTGTCACGGGTTTTATAAAAGCTTTTTGTATTTTAGTATTCTTTAATTAAGATTTAAAATTCGTAGGTACCTTAACAAATGCTTTTAAATTTTTGCAGTATAAAAAAAATACAGAGAACTGTAAACCCAATTCATGATTTACATCGAATATCTGTGATATTTCTCATTAATTTTGATTCTGAAAGAGCCATTAAAGGATTAATGAGAAGAGAGCCGCGCTCAAAAAATGAAGATCACAATATTAAACGTCTAAACAGAATTGAAGATCACAATATAAAACGTCTAAATAGAAGCGAATTTCATATACTAATTGATTTTATAAATTCGATTATAAATTTAACATAGGTACCTACTTTTAATCGATGATTTGCACCACATTATCGAATCCTCAAAAAATATAACTAGTGTCAAACCTGTTCTATGCAGATGTTAACAGTATAATGAAATTTGTTCTGGCTATTAAAGATTGCTTTTTCATTTTAAACGGTAACACCGATCATTAAAGATGAAAGTAGCTCGCATTCGTAATAGAAGCTAAAAACGGCATGTTCTGATCTGAACGACATTTTATTGATATGGTCAGTAGTTCTACCATGAGTTGTCACAATCTATACTCGCTAGCGACTGTAGTTAAAAATTGTATGAAAACTTGTACAGCGCCTCTAGCGGATAGTTTGGTACTAAAATACGCAGTAAACTATACTACAGCGACTGTAGTTTGGGGTTCATTTGCTTAGAATTTGGTACCATGAGTTACAAATCTGACACATGTCATAGTAACGTACTATTACTACTGTAGTTACGGCAGGTGTTCTAACAGTGACAACTCATGGTAGACACACAGAACAGTTATCTACTTTTATGGCTCTATTTTTAAACCGATTAAGATTTCAAGGGAAAGGCGCACGTCCTGACTTTAATCTTAAAACTCTTTAACTATCAAGAAATATAACTTATATAACTTTTGAAAGTATCAGGAACTGCGCCGAAATATCGAAAAACTGAAACGAGACTCAAATCATGATAAATATTCCGTAAATATTGCATATAATCAAGAAATATTTACTTGGTCGATGATTGGAACTGAGTTAGTGTTATTCAGTTGTAAGGTGCCGGCAGTAAAGTGTTGAAAGAATCTGCTAAAGGATACCTCTGAAAGATGGGTAGCAGCGTCGTTCCGTATATAAACATTCCATACTGCGCTCGCCAACCCGCCTGCCAAGCGTGGTGAGTATGCCAACAATCCCTCATAATCATTACTTAAAGATCCATGAAGGATACCTATGTACAGCCAGAGTGGTCGTAGGAGGGTTCCGTACCCAAAGAGTAAAAACGGGACCATTTTACTAAGACTCCGCTGTCTGTCTGTCTGTTTGTCTGTCTGTTTATCTATCTGTCTGTCATCAGAATGTATATCATGAACCGTGATAACTAGACAGTTGATTTTTTTTTCAGGTTATGTATTTTTGTCGCCGCTATATCAACAAATACTAAAAACAGAATTAAATTAATATTAAGGGCCCCCTCTTACAACAAACATAATTTTTTTTTCCGTTTTTTGCTCGATGGCAACTTAACGGCAGCAGGTAGACGTTTTAAATATTCACAGAATATTTAGTTGTTTATCATTTTTAAACTAAAATAATGATACGGAACCCATCGTGCGCAAGTCAGACTCGCACTTAGCCAATTTTTTTAACTTACGTTGTATCAAAAGCCGTTGAACTTCCTACCAAAGTCGTATTTTTAAACGTCATAACTCAAGCCACATTGTCAGTCAGCTCACAAACTTTATGAGCTAATGGGGCATTACACATTCTGCCGGCTTCAACTAAGCTTTGACCAGTTAACGTCAATCTGAATCAGCTGGAAAATGAACTCTATCGCTATCAATTTAGATTTTAACTTAAGATTCAATTTTGAGCCTAATCAGGTGTGTCGCATTGTGTTTTTCTTAAACTTTTATATGTTAAAAATAAGATTCAATATCGCTTGCACCTGATGCCAAAATCAGTTTATTCATAGTGCGCTTGTAGATTTTCGTGTTTTAGTACAGTAAGTATTTATCTTTACCGAGCCGCATAAATAGGTGACTCTAGTCACGCTTCTTAGCGGATGTCGCGTCCGGTGAAAAACAATTGTTGATAGGTTGTATAGGTTTTTTAGACTTGATTAATGTTCGTTTTTGGCGCCTCCTGCTTAAGGCGGAAATATCTCAATAACGTAAGACAATTTAAGAATGCCAAGTCAGTAAATTTGTAGTTTAAACTGAGATAGTGTCCTTCGGTTGTGTTTATTAGCACAATTAAGCTTAATTGTTCAATTAACGTCTGTCTTTATTTAATTTTGTTCGTTGTAATCTTCTTAGTCATTACGGACTAACTACCTACCAGGTGGATCCTAGACTTAGCTTATAATCTAGCTCTAGTTACTTTACTTATTTAAGACAGCAGTTATTGTGTAACATATTGAAGTGTTATCAAAAGTTATTTGAAAAAAGATTATGACTTCCAGCGTCTCAATATTACCAGTAAGGCAGTTGTAAAACTGTAGTTACTGCATTTTCTAATGTTTGTACATAAGCCTAACAGTACTTCATCCGCTCTAACCAGGTATTTCTTATAACGTAAGATCTAAGGTACGTCTAGAGACCCTGCGAAATGTCAGTCGCTCCAACCAACGGTAAAAGAGCAATTACAACGAAATCGTACAAGTCTACTTGTGAAGTTCTTAGTTTTATATTTATTAGTTACCTTACAGACTGACAAATACTTTGTATTTAAAGGCGATATTTACGTTATTTCTTTGTTTCTTCCTTTCGCTTTTATTTCATTGTAATCAAAATAAGTACCCATTATAGGTAAACCTAAGCAGGCTCTTACTCCATCCGGTATGGCAACGGCAACGGGCATGAGAGGAAGGGCAACATTCTACTGCCGGCACCCCACGGCATTAAACATTACTAAGGAATAAATTGTCAACTTGTTTTTCAATTAGAAAGAAAATAAAATTACTTATCGATATCTCGTAAAAAATAGAAATAGAATATCAACCCGTACTGCGCTCAAGCGCTGCCAAGCGTTGTAAGTATAGCAACTACCCCTCATGGAGATACATAATGAAGACCTGTGTTCAGTAGTGGACGTTATATGGCTGAAATTTATGAATAAATGTTTTTGAAAAAAAATATGTAAAGGTTTAATTTAGTTTAACAGCTAGAACCAATTTCATGGAAGCTTAAATCTATACTTAAGCAGAAAATGAATATCCAGTAAAAAGTTCCTAGCAAACCCATTCCCAAAACACCTAAGTAAGCGCGGCTACAACAATAACACTGAATCACATGTAATGGAGATGAATCTTGGACAGCATTATTCAGTACACTGTTACCTACTACAAATCGATTCTCAATGCAAAACGAGGTCTATTGTACTGGCTTTAGATTCAATTTGGCACGGTTTGTATGCAAATTGGTATCCAAAAATCTGAATCAACTTGCCAACGTCATTTTGCTGTTTTTACGCCGGATATATTGAAAAAATCTATTCCTCTTGTTTTTATAGCGTTTACGCTACCTATCTACCTCTAAAATTGTTTATGCTCGTATTATACTTATCTTTTCCTTGTCCAAATTCAACTTCCAAATTATACTTCAACATATTACCAATACATCAATTTTAAGTCGAAATCTCTTCCCAGCTCTCATAAATAAGGCAAAATATTAAGCTCCATCGTCTTGAAACTAACATTTAATCTGCTCTGAGGAGCGACACTGGAAGCAAGCCAAAGTGAATTTGCGATTATGGCATCTTACAACTTTACTGCACCACACTTACGATAAAGGACTTGCTTAACGGTTTGTTTGTGCCCAATTTTATGGGAAAAGTGCCATAACAACTGAACATTTATATAAATTTAACATTTTATGGCTGAGAAATTTTCTGTAGTATTTCAAATTCAGTTTGAATTCGATGTTTTATTGAAATAAAATTTTCGATTCAATTGAAACTAACGACGCAGATGTTTGTAAATGTTATAGATACCAAGTAAATTGGGCTTCCACATCTATTATAGATGCTTTATACAGCGTTAACAACTGGTATTCATGCTGTACGGGATGCTACACAATGCCTGGGACATGGTTAAATGGATTAATTAGGCTTGCCCAGCTCCTTTATCATCCCCTCAACTTCGTCATATTATAACCTACTCTCTAACATATGGCTATATTATAATCTACTTAAGCAAACATCATTAAACGTTAATAATAACCAAGTAATTGTACTTACTTATCAACATTTTTTGCAACAGCTGCCAGCTATTTCTCTTCTTTACTTACCATCTTGTAAAACCCTGTTCGTCACAACATTATTTTCACTTTATTTCTTTTTTATCGGCACCAGTTCTTTTTCCGTTGCTTTTTTATTTTTACCAAATTCACATACTCAAAAAGTGGTTCGTTTCACTGCTTTCATAAATATGTAAATAGAGTTTACGCTTACGTGTAAAGTACAAACTTTCGTGATTTGAAATATGCTTCAGCATCAATGTTATTTTTTATTTTAAAAACATGCTATAATATACTTATTGCTTTTGAGATCGTAACTTTGTTTTGGTTATACTATGTTATCTTTATTAAAACTAATACCTAATGTTTAGCTATGAACTTGTTTTAATTTCTTATATTACCTGCCTAGTTTTAGGATTTAATTATAAAAAATACACTTTATAAATCTTCATCACTTTTAATTTCTTTTTTTTGTATAAATAACGACATATTATTACTGATAATATAATGTGATCACTTGTTTTGCTATTTACAATAATCATATACTACAGCAGTCTTTAAATTTTACTTTATACACAGGATAATGATCAGGCAATAATCACTTATATAGATTTGGTATAGCACTTACAAACTAATATTTTACAATTTGTACAGCAGCCTAGTTAGCATCTACAGTAATCTACATATATACAATTTGACTGGAAGGTGGGCGAGAGGCCCTTTAGACTAGGTAGGCTTGCACGGAGTTACTCGTGTCTACAAGCGGTGGTGGGGGCGGCCATTGCCGCATGTCTCGTCGTCTACCTGGGGCCATGCCGTGCTCCAACGACGAGTAATCAGAGTCTATTGAGGAGTAAATGTGATCTGAGATTGGCCTTCCATCCGGCCCATACACAACTCCCTGTGTCTGTCGCAATGCTGAAGGCGATTGTCGCACTTCTGTTGCGTAATCTGGAGGAGCGCTTGCTCCTTGAAGCACACCCATCACAGGTGACTTGTTGGGGAAAGGTAGAGTCCGAGTTCCATTTGGAACCGACGAGTCTAACGTGTAAGTATTTATACTTTTTCTATAACTATGAGTTCTTGCCTTGTGATTTGGAAGCGACGAATCTGGCATCATGTATCTCAGCTTTTCCCAAAATCGCTTCTGACCCCATCGTAATCTTGAACCCGTTTTAAGGTACGGTCGCAAATCAGGGTCACACATGGCATCACCGACTACTGCTCCTTCTTCTATAAGGATGAGTTTATAAATGCATCCTTTGAGCGCTTCGTGTAACCCTTGTCGGAATTCGTATCGGGACCATTCCGTCTGCATGAAATTTCTCGTTAGCACGATGATTATTCGTTTCGATGCTTCCGCGGTCTCGACTGCCGGTGGCGCGCATTGCATGTACTGAGCACCGTGGTGAGGAATGTCTCTATAATGAAGGCAGAGATGGTAAGATGGATTCCCGTTTTCTAGCTCGCTTGCTAACGACTGCACGACAGATTCTTCATCTTTCGGACTGTAGCACACGTAAGCATCGTAAAGCTTTTGACTCTCTTCAAAGGCGCCCGAGAATGAAAATAATCTTATCCCGCAGTTCGTATACAGCCATACCCTGAGCGAGTCTCTAAAAAGAAATAGTACGACAAGAGCTAATAAAATTAACATAAAGCCGGTGAGAGTAGAGACCATCATGGGAACATAGTTCGACACCAACATGTTTCCGATGACTGAATTATCAGCATAATAATCGCTGCAGGCTGTACCGTTTAAGTTGAGCTCTTTTTTCTGTGGCGGTTTCGCCTCTCCATTCCAACACCATACGTCGGTTATGTCGATGATTTTTTGCGCGTTCTCAGCCAGGTATGCAGTTAATTCTTGGAGATAGCGACATTTACAGGACCACAAGTTGTTTCCGAGTGACAAAGCCTTTAAATTGGGGTGGTTATTAAAACTCCACACTCCAAAATCCACTAGCCTGTTTCCATCAAGGCGTAAAACTTCAAGCGATTTCAAATAATGGAATGATACGTTTGCGATGTGGCTGATAAGGTTATTTTGTAAGAACAATTCTCTTAAGTTACTAAGTTGGAGGAACTCATAACCTTTTAGTTCTTTGAGCTTGTTGTTGCCAAGGTGAAGGATTTCTAAAGCATTGAGACCGGCAAACGTCCTGTTTTGAATATTATCGACATTGCTATTGTTTACGTAAAGAGATCTCATCTTTTGTCGCCCGATAAATACATGGTTCTGAAGTTCTCGTATGTTGTTGCCGTCTAAAAATACTTCGGTCGCATCCATGGGTATCTTGTGTGGTATTTCCATTGACGATTGTCCGGAACAGTCGACGACATTTGTGTTCCATAAAGGGTCGTGGTAGCATGTACAGTTTTGTGGGCAGGTCATCTCGCAGTCACATGCGTCGTAGTCACAACAATGGCAGATGGCAAAACAATGTGTCTCGTACTTACAAAGAAAGTCTGTTGTCTTAAGATTGGTTAAGGGCACATGAGTTCCACTTCGAGTGTTCGTCATTTTACACAACACATTTTCTAGGTCCATCACACGCGGGTATTGTCTCATAGCGGTCATATTGTTTATAATAGGTAACCACTCCATAGTACAATCACACTGAAAAGGATTTCCACCGATATAGAAATCCGGCAATGTTTTATTTTCCGGCACTGTTGATAAACGCAGACTATTCAGTTCTAAGTGCACTAGTTCATTCGCGTACATGTCCACTCGCGTCAGATTCTTTTTATCGAAAAACGCATTCACATGGATGTTTGTTAAAAAGTTATTATTTATAAACAATAGTTCCACACTATTCGGAATCGACATGGCCGATATTTCCGAAATACGATTATGACTGGCATCCAAAGTCTTTATACGTATTTCATCTTGTAACTTGTAGTAATTACCTAAATGTTCAATGAAATTGCTGTGAATGTCCAACCACTTTAAGTTACTAGGCACAAATGCATAATCGAACCACACTAGATGATTTTCTGATAGGTTGAGCCACAATAGACTTGCAAGCGTCGAGAAAACACCGTTGATATCCGACAGGAAGTTGCCGTCGAGTCTTATAGCTTCCAGTTGTGAATTCCGAGTGAAGGTCCCTCGTTCAATCGACTGAATCTTGTTCTTAGCTATGTTGAGTACTTGTAAGCTCGGTAAGTCCCAAAACATTCCGACGGTTAGGTTTCCAATCTGATTGTCAATCAGCCGCAGGCCCGTTAATTGGTTGAGATTCTTAAAGGATCCATTTCTGAACGTTGTTATTTGGTTCTCTCCCAGGTCAAGTGTCTTCAGAAATGGCAATTCCCACAAAGCTTCGGGCACGTCCATTAATTGATTTGAGCTCAGGTCCAATTCTTTCAAATCAGAACAGTTTTTAAAAGATTTTGGGTCAATGTTCACAAGCAAATTGTTATTGAGTGTTAACTTGCTGAGAACAAACAGACCATTGAATAAGTTTTCGTCAATTGTGTGAATTCTGTTTTCTGCTAAGTTTAGTGTATGCAGATTGTACAATGGCAGGAAAGCATTATCTTCAATGTAGCCAATAGAGTTATTCTTTAAGTTCAAAATTTGAAGAAAGAATAAATCTTTAAATGTTTTCCCATCTAGTCTTGTGAGTGCATTATTTGATAAGTTTAAAACGATGAGTCGAATCAATCCCAAAAATGTTCCGTCATCAATATGGTTGCTGGTAAGTTGATTGCTTGATAAGTCTAGCACAATCAACTGTTCCAATCGGTGGAAAATACCTCGAGCCAACTCAAATAGAGTGTTATCATTCAGATATATTTCTCTTAATTCTCGTGCATTTGCAAAAAGCCCTTCTGGCAATGTATGTAAGTGATTGTGCGATATGTTCAATACTCTCATAGAGACAAGTCCGTTAAAAGCTTCACTTGATATGTCACTGATATTGTTATGTTGAAGGTATAAATGTTGCAAACTTCTCAGTCTCATTAGCTCGGATTCCTCTTGTAAGCTTTTGATCTCGTTGTGGCTGAGATCTAAGCTATGTAAGCCCGAGCCGCATCCTGGACCGAATCCAAGTTGACCAACAGTCCGTATTCTATTCTGAGTTAAATTCAGCGTATTCAAATTTTCAAGCGAGCAGAATACACCGGAAGGAACAAACTTTATGTTATTTTGAGCGAGATCCAATGACTGCAGATCTGACAATCCGTTGAATGTGTTCAAAGACAATTCTAAGTTCTTTGTAGGGCTCCATTCAAAGTTCTTGGAACGCACTTTCAGTCGTTTTAGTTTCTTCAGATCTTGAAAAGTGTTGTCCGGTAGTTGAAGGAATTTGCAGTTGCTAATGGATAGATCGTTAAGTTTTGAAAGTGAACTAAAGTAGTAAGCTCTTAGCGTGCTTTCGAAAAGAAGTAGATGATTGCATTCGATAGCTAATTCGTTGGTGTTTGATGTCACTGTTGATATGCTGGTTCCATCACTGTCAAGGGTGCGGATTCTGCAGAGGGTACTGCTTTCCGAGCCCCGGTCTGCGACCCGCACGCACTTGTCCGAGCCATAGGGTTGTACGGTCCACCCGAACTGCACCAGCGCACAAAACACGGTCACGTACGCGTACATTATCACAGATTTTTCATTTCACTACTAAACGTCTCATAAGCACACTACGTGGGTCGATATCACCATTTCCGAAACAAAGTCCGTGGTACACACTGAAGAAAAACTTCCTAACATTTCACTGCACTGTGGTCCATGATGTTTCGTCTGTAATAGTACTTTGGGATGAATATTTGATGAAGTTTTCACTAATAATAACGTGTTTGTTATTCGTAATCAGTTTGTGTTATTAAATATTTATTGCGAGTTGTAGAGAGTGGCGTTGTGTGACACGTTCTCTCCGCGGCGCGGTTGCGTTGCGACTGACAAGCGGAACGCTTGACTCGTCGTGGAAGTGGTAGTGGGGGCGCGCAACTTGGTCCCTCCTCGCTCCCCACACCGCAAACCCCCTGCGTAAGCTCTACGCTTGTTCGGCTACCGCTAACGACATCTACCGACAGATAGCTGACCCTATTCTACTTTGTATACGTACAAATTCATTAAACATAATTCGTATTGTAAAAATAAAACTACCAAAGTACCAAGTTAGTTTAAAAGACGTTTAGCTAGGTTATTTAATTATTATTTACGGAAACTGTTTATAACATTTTAGTGACTTCGATACTTACGTGATGATGTAAAAAGGCCGGTAGATTTTGTTTTAATCTGTTTAGTTGATAAGATAAAAATATTATTCATTCTCCTGATTTTGATCGTAATTTTGTTTCATAATAGGTCAAATCAATAAAGTGAATAGACATAATATATTTTATAGAAATAAAAAATGCAATTTTTTTCCCCTACCGGTTAATTTTTTTATAAAATATTTCCGTTATTATTGGCCGTGGGGTGCCGGCAATAGAATGTTACCCTTCCTCTCATGCCCATGGATGTAGTAAGAGTCTGCTAAGGGATACCTCCGGAAGATGGGCAGCAGCGTCTTTCCGTGTATCAACATCCTATACTGCGCTCACCAACCCGCCTGCCAAGCGTGGTGAGTATGGCAACTACCCCTCATGGAGATCCTGTGGGAGAGTGGGATCCTGTCCCATGAGGGAGGCCTGTGTTCATCAGTGGACGTTTTATGGCTGAAATGATGATGATGATGAAAATATTTCATTTCTTTAAATAAAAACATGTTTATAAATATTAAATCAAGTAAAGTAGTCTGCATTCTTGAGAGTTTAAAAACTCTACCTCAAGATACAAACCGCAAATCGCTACTCACCAACAGATGGCGCTAGTAAGTACGACCGCAAACCTTTTGTCGCTCCGTCACAATTTTGTTCCCATGCAAAGTACCACAAAACGGTTCACTAATAAATTACTTTAATACCATATACTTACCTATCAACATTTTAACAGGCCTTTTTAAACATTATTCCTCATTCTCACAAATCATTAGCGTAAATCATGACGACATCGTAAAAGCTATTAAGAAAGGCACTTTCAAATTTTTACGCTCATAACAGACTATAAAGCGAAAATTCAAAATTCAGTTGAATGCTATATCGTGTCTTAATATTTTTATCGTTGAAGGCTGTATTTTGTATTTAGGTCGCGGAAAATTGTAGTCATGTTTAAAGCAGCGATATTTACTAACACTCTTGTCATTGAATTTATTCAAGTGTATTTTATGGCTTACTACTCCTGCCCGCGGCTTCATACACATTTTACTTAGAATGATATTTCTTACTGAATAAACATTATAATATATTTCAGTGGGTTGCTGGCAGTAGGACGTTGCCTTTCCTCTCCTGCCCAGTGGATGCAGTAAGAGTCTGCTGAGGAGTGTCCCTTCCGGAAGATGGGCGTGAAGCGTCTTTCCGTGTATCAAAATACCATACTGCGCTCACTTATCTGCCTGCATAGCGTGGCGACTATGACAATACGATCAGTACTTAGAGATCCATGAGGGCCTATATCCAGCATAGGACATCCTACGGCTGTGACAATGAAGAGATTTTAAATCCCTTACTTCCTTTGTAATATTTGATCCAACTCTTCCAATCGGTGGGCGATTGTTCCGCCTCCAATTGGTTTAAGTGGCGCTGTCGAACAAGCAACAATTATTTGCACCAATAAGAAAGCACGAGTAAAATCCTCACGAAACCGCAAAATGCGGTCGGGTGCAACCCACGAGTGAATTGCTACTAGCGCTCATCACAAAGTTTTACGCGCAACTTTGGATCCAATATGTTGAGTGAAGAAATTGCTTTCGATAAGCAGAATGTTTGAGGGATACTTCGAATATTTTGTTTTTTAGATGTTAGTATGTTTGCGTATATGTTTTTTTATTTACAGATGATTCACCTAATGGTAATCTTTATGCATTTTACAAATAAGTAAACTTTAAAATATTTGCGAGGAATCTATTAAGTCACCATCATGTCTGCAGTAGGCCGTGGGGTGCCGGCAGTAGAATGTTACCCCTCCTCTCATGCCCGTGGATGCAGTAAGAGCCTGCTAAGGGACACCTCCGAAAGATGGGCAGCAGCGTCTTTCCGTGTATCAACATCCCGTACTGCGCTCGTCAACCCGCCTGCCAAGCGTGGTGAGTATGGCAACTACCACTCATGGAGATCCTTGAGGGAGGCCTGTGTTCATCAGTGGACGTTTTATGGCTGAAATGATGAAAATATTTGCGAGGAATCTATCAAGTCACCATCATGTCTGCAGTAGGACTGCTGTCCACGTTTACTGCTGGACATCAGCATCCCTCATGGATCTCCAAGATTATAACATGGTAGTTACCATGCTACGCTTGGCAACCGGTTGGCGAGTGTAGTACGGGATACACGGAAAGACGATGCTGCTTTTGGCAGGTATCCTTTAGCAAATTCCTACACGGGCAAAAGAGGTGAGTAGAGAATACAGTTAAGAATATTTTTTTTTAACAGGAAAAATATAAGTCCAGTAATCAGAATTGTTAAGGAATTGATAGGTACTTATAAGAAAATAAGAATTAAAAATCAATTACAAAAATCATGAAAAATTCTAAACTAAACAGGTGGACGACAAATAATATTTCATAATGCATAACATTCACTCCAACCCTAAAAATAATAACCCTTGATAAGAAATTATCACGCATTACAAGAATTTACCTAAACCCCCATTAGGAACATCCGGTTTTACGCTAAGACTCAACCCTTCTCAAAAACTGCATCCTAATCTTAATCATTTCCATAATAACAATCAGCTTATTCTGTGGCTTTATGCTTGGTAACTATGCTTTAATCTGCTGTCTCAGATAAGCCTTATCTGCTTATGCATTAACACTTTTCGGAATAAGCGATTGTTTTGTCTGATATTTACTTTGGTTAGTCATCGCGGTGGGAAAATTGGTCTTACAATGGTTAGGTTTTATAATCTCATCTCACCTGTAGAACGTTCACTGCTGGATATAGGCCTACCTCATGACTCCATAGTACTAATCATGAGAGGGTTTATGCCATACCCACCACCAATCATTTGATAAAAATGTTTAGTTCATTTTGACGCAATTTAACGTTTAAATAGTTAATGTTTACAGCTTAGCATACTTGTTTTTGCGATTTGATGCTGTTATATGAATTTGAGTTGTGAGCTTTGCTTACATGTTATTGCTCGTGACTGTACACCTAGTAGGTAAACATATGTCACCAATATCATCACAATACATAAAGCATTAGTACATACTCGTACATATGTATATACATTCTAAAAAAGTAATATTTATGTTCTTTATTCTAACATAATTCCATGTTGAAAACTTAAGAAGTGCAGAGTGTGGTTGACTAGATCAGAAAAATATTATCTACTAGCTTTTACCCGCCGCTTCGTCCACGCAAAGTTAATTTGATACATTTTATTTTTTTTATTTAACAAAATATTTCAATATATATATTTACAATTCCCCCTTCCCTTTTTCACAGTATTTCTAGGTACTTTGTTTGTATGCTACCAGGTCCTAAATAGAAGGTTAGCTACAGTAGATTTTAATTAATTTTATTTTATTTAGTTTAAGATATTTTCATTATAATTCATCATTTGTCAAAATTTGTAAAGTCAACTTCTTCAAGAACATATTAAATATCCATCAATGTTTTGGAGGAGGGCGCTGTCACTACGACGCAGTTTTTTTAACTTTTGTGGTGGCAACGTTCACATCAGTTTTTTTGTAACCACTCAAATGTTCTAAATAAAGATTTTTAATTTTTTAAATTTTTTTTCCAAGTCCAGACATCCAGCCCTGACTTTGGCAGACCGTAGCCAAACATTGTAACGACTTATACTTGAAACTGTACCGTCGTCGTCGTCGTGCTGTCGTCAGTACCCCTTTGGTCACTGGGTGGGGCCTCGAAGTGGGACCTCTTTACCCCGGCTTGTTCTCCAAGGGTTACTACCCCTGGGTCATTTGATGGCGCCTTCTACGGCTGGCGTTCAGTAAGGCGTGTTAGTTATCCTCGCTTGATGAAGTATGTAGAAGGTCTCGTGGCTGTGAGCGCCACTGACCTTTGACTGACCCTCGCGCAGCGTAGGTCAGCCGTGACCGGATGTACATCTTGTACATCCGCAGCTTGGTCCTTAGGGGGAGGCGGGAGTCCAGGACAGGTCGGAGAAGCGCCCGGGCTGCGCGAGCTTCGCCAAGCGATCGATCTACCTGGAGCTTCATACTCAACGACCTGTCAATCTCCACTCCGAGGTACCTGGCGTGCGGAACCCACGTGACATCCAGGCCACGAAGTTGTAGAGGGGGAAGAGAACATCGTTTTTCTTACGGGATCTAGTTTTCGGGACTAAAAGTATAATGCTAATCTAAGTCTATATTTATCTATGTGCAAAGTTTTAGCTCAAACCTTAGCGTAGTTTTTGCGTGAAGATCTAACCAAAATTATCACACAAAGGAAAACTGATAAGGTCATATCTATCTTAAGGGAACTAATTTTTGAGATAAAAAGTAGCCCATATGTTTACTAATATTACATCTATACGTGTGCAAAGGTTCAGCTCTATCCATAAGGTAGTTTTTGCGTGAAGATGTAACAAAGTCAAATTTTCATACAAAAGAAAACTGTTTACGTCATATCTATCTTCTGAAACTCAATTTTGTGCAAAATTTCAACTCAATCCGTTGGGTAGTTTTTGCCTGAAGAGGTAACAAACCTCCATACGTATATACAAACAAATTTTCTTATTTATAATATTAGTTAGATGTCATCATGCCGTGTTCGGGATTTCATACGGTTTTTTTTAGTTTTTGTCTAAAACTAGGGAAACTTTTAACATCTCATTTATTTTTTATCATTATATGTATGATAGGGTGAATTGACAAAAAATATGTGAACGAGTATTATAACTATTCATACAACCATCTGATACCCATGACTTACATTGGTGCTGTCTCGAATTTTCGAAAAAAAATCGATAGCCTAGAACTGATCAGACTATATAGTAGAACTGCAGGTATAACAAACATGTGGCTTTGAGAAAAAAGAGATGACGCAAAGATAAGTAAACCTCGTGTTCTATAGTTAAAAATCCATTGTTGCGATAATGCAACGGCTAAGGATTAGATAAAGCTAAACAATGTTATCAACGCTGTGGTTACACAGATGGGTTTGAAAAGAATCATTCTAGCTACTCATTTATCCTGGCGAAATAGTGCGAAGTATGCCAGCTTTAATGTATGCAAAGAGGATTTTCACACGCAGATAAAAGAATGCCCTTGCTTCTTCCAGTGAGTTGCGCACATTTGTGAAAAAGCTTCTCGATCTTAAGGTTTCTTTAATAGGGACTCCTTGGTTATCATAACCGTTCATTATCTGTTAATATCTAAACTGATTGCTATTCAATTTTGTATTTATTTAATAATCTGACTGTGGTTACAGGTTAGATCAGCGCAGACTTTCTGGCCATCCTAGACCATAATTATCATTGCTTAACATCAGTCAAATGCGTTCGACTCTAATCTAGTCTATATGAAATAAAAAAATAGATGATGTCAAGATTCAGAAATTCAGTGAAATTAATAATAATGCTAATCCACCTAGCCATTTTTGGCTGCAGTGACTTGGCTTTTTTTACGAATTTAGGGGCTTCGATGTTTGAAATACCATGCATATCTGACTTGGCTGTTAGTGAAGTTAGATTTGGCTCTGAAAACCAATAACCTTTTTTCAAGCTGTTTGTTCGTATTTCTAAAGTAACAATTCAAAATTATTTGACGCAATAATCTTATATTCGTGTGTTTTAACAGAACAATTTATTTTCTATCGCACGAGCGTGCGAAAGCAATGTTTATAAAAGGCTCGGCTATTTTTTAGGAGAACGTAAGTATGTATTTGCTTACTTCGTTACTAGAGTTTTACCGTCCGCTATTTGTTCTATGGCTATGTATATTTGAGGCACAAGCGCGTTGTCTTGTACATTAAATACTAATATTTATTTTACGGCCTGGATTGTTGTCCGCTTGAAATTAATCAGCATATTTGGTCGTTCACATTCTTCTATTGTCACCATTGTTTCATTGTTTGCTAATGACGTAGCTAAATTGGGTTTCATATTTACAAACAAGCTCACCATGTGATTTACCTGCAATTGTTTCAACTAAGGTAGTTTTTCGTGACCATAATGTAGGTATTATTCATTATTTTGTTTACGTATAGTTCCAAACATTTTAAATGTAAGCAATGTTTAAATCTGATTATTTTGATCGCTTCCTCGCGCAAAAGTATGAAATGTCCGAAAAAACGGCTGAATCTCCTTTGGTGAATTTTGGCCCAGGCATGGATTAGACCTTGAAGACGGATATAGATAACTCTTTGCGAAAATTAAACTTGAAGGGGTTGACATAGGCTATGAAAGTTTGAATGTATCTTCCTAATAAACTTTGTCTTAAAGCGGATGAAACCACGCGGGTCAACTAGTAATGTATGTACCTCTAATAAACTAAGACTTAGATAATATATGTTTTTTTTTCAAAAATTTTCATTGTTAAATTGTCACTCAAAATGGTATAAAGGCCCACTTTCAATACGTCATCGTAAAATTACATATGCAGTACATAACCTTATTCCATCTCTCATGAAAACATAAAGGCTACGGCGGCTCTAGAAGATATATTTATATCTATAGGTATATCAATAAAGCCCTCATGTCCGTAATAAATGCACGTACGAAACCCACAGCAAATTCTAGCACGTAAACACACGTTCTTGAAGATATGAGTATTTCATTATTGGAAAAACATTCTTGCACACTAGCGGCGTTTGATGTTTGGTATTATGACACAATATAGCTATCAGCTATCGTCAGAAAACTTACTGAAGTGAAATTAGTTTATTGTATTTATAGCTTTGCCGCTTTTCAAAATGTTATATCCAAGTAGTATATTTTAATTGGATCATTATCACATTTTCATGAAATTTTATTGTTTTGCGAGAAACTTTAATTATTTAAACAAAAATATAGGTAATTCAAGGTACTCTGTAGAACAGCCGCTATCTACCTATAAAATGGTATGGCACCAACCCATTATGATCAGTGCTTAGAGATTCATGAGAGAGGCCTACGTCCCGCAGTGGATAACCTTCGGCAGATATGATGAGAGAAGATGTTCTTCCATCTGGGTCTACAGTCCAATGAGAAAAAAATCAAAAGGAAACAGCATTCAATTTGAGTGAGCCTACTGTTATGGTATTCCATACTAATTTATTTATTTATTTATTTATTTATATGCATCTGACCACAGATTACAGAAATGACGTTCTTTGATTATGTTATATATTTGATTATGTACATACGTATACTGGGTCATACATAACAACCTGCATTCAATATCAGATTATGTCCCTATTTATCTTTTAATAACTCAAAGAAAGCGGAAAAAAAGTTTTAGTAAAAAATAAATTTCAAAATACTTAGCATATTTGGTGTGCGTATACCTAAAAAAATTGCAAATTGTATGCGACTATAATGATAGAAAAGTGAAGTGAAAAAACTTCACTTCACTTTCTATAATTTTTTTTAAACTGAGTAATTTTGGTGGGTAAAATAATATATCCCTATCCAGTAATCATCATACTATCTACATCATCATCATCGGCATCGTCATGATAATCCCCAACAGGGTCACTGAAATTAAAAAAAATAACGTGTGAACTGATGAACCCCAAGGCATCGTTACACGCCCAAAATTTAAACTTTTGTTTTTTGTTTCAATTAATAATTTTTGCTTGCTTTTACCCAGTTCTGATG
Source organism: Pasiphila rectangulata (assembly GCA_963082625.1). Lineage (NCBI taxonomy): Eukaryota > Metazoa > Arthropoda > Insecta > Lepidoptera > Geometridae > Pasiphila > Pasiphila rectangulata. The sequence continues at coordinate 15,074,054 of OY720245.1, read as the reverse complement.
ATAGGATCCATGTAAATCGAGGGAATTACTCAAGGGTTAAATAAGGGGATTTGGGTATTTTCAGTAATATTTCGGATTTTATCATTGAAGCTGGTTTTTTTGTTGAAAATGTAATAATTATTATATTGTATATTTTAATTGATTTTTCAAATTGTATGCGACTGTAAATATCCGATTTACAATCACAGCATTAACAATTTAAAAGAATTTCATTGTTCAAAAAAATTAAATGAAAAATGAAAATGTAATAATATTATTGTATCTCTAGCAGATTAATATTTCCAGTCCCTCTTGAAATTTTTGAATTTTTTTCCCAATTTGAAGAGGGACTCCTCTTCAAATTATTATTTCGATTTGTTTATGCCATAACAACACTTATTCAATTATTACAACCTCTGTTAATTCAAAGTCAGCCTATAAAAAGGTTTAATTAATCAAGATTAACTGCCACAGTTTAGCACTACTGGGGTACACTACCCCAAGGAATAGTAATTAAGCTACAACTTCAAGGAGCTGAGCAAATCGCATTCTTTGTTTGTTCAAGATAAAGTTTAAATTGCTGAACCGATTCTAATTTGGAGAAGTTAAAATCTTTTAGAATAGGATTAAACGTTCTTGACAAACAGTTTTGTTACCTTTTTCAGTTTGTTTTTATTTATAGAAGAATTTATTGGAACTCTCAGTACATACCATGCTATATTTATTATTAACTAACTCCTCAAAAATATTCAAAAAGTTACTTCACCCTCAAAAACCTATTTTATGTAAAATGATTAAATCACAACAACATCATAGTATCATCATCATCATTTCAGCCGTAAAACGTCCACTACTGAACTAAGGCCTCTCTCATGGATCTCCATGAGGGGTAGTTGCCATACTCACCACGCTTGGCAGGCGGGTTGGTGAGCGCAGTACGGGATGTTGATACCTATGTTGATACGATACGGAAAGACGCTGCTGCCCATTTTCCGGAGGTGTCCCTTAGCAGGCTCTTACTGCATCCACGGGTAGGAGAGGAGGGGTAACATTCTACTGCCGGCACCCCACGGCAAGCGGCATCATAGTATACTTTAACATAAACATTTGTGTCAGGAGTACAAATTAGAAAACATATTATTTTACGGAATTTAAAGGAAATTTCACTTTATACTCTATTTTAACAATATCACATAATGTTTTAATAGGAAGGATTGAAGGTTGGGGAAAACAAAACAAGTCGAATTTAGCCCCTTGGGGTAGGGAGCGTATTAAATTTGCATTAGACGAAATTGAAATACGCCCTTCGATGACTCGTGGTAAGTACTGTGTTGCCAAGTTTTGGCAGAAACATTCTACCAAACGTTTTTTTTATTCTAATAAAATGTTATCTACCAAATGCTAAAATGAAAGAAATGTTAATATAATTTAGGTATAATATAACTAGACTACCACTGACTGACTGACATCATTGTTCTCCCACTTCCAGATGGAATTTCGGGAATCTGTAAACGGGGTTGGGTAGAGGGTTGGGGGGTGAGTACGAGAAAAATCAAAAACTACCCCTTTTCATCCCCTAAATTTTTTTTTTTTTAATCACGTGCTGCGAAGCAGCTCGCGCACAACCTACCCTCGACTCTTTTTAAACAACCCTCGCGTGCTGCGAAGCAGCTCGCGCACCACCCGGTCACTAGTTTAGGTATAAAACTAGCTCAGATATTTCAAATGCTTTTAATTTAACTATTTTTAATATTTATATATTACTAGCTGCTGCCCGCGGCTTCGCCCGCGTTTTTAAAAGATGTAAATCAGCATTTTTTTTGGGACTCATATGCAAAGTGGATAAGGTACTAAGTAGATGAAATCTATAATATGTGTCTGGTCACTATAGAAGAGTCTGTATTAACTTAACATAAGAAGGACAAAACCTACTACCTACGCTAAAGGTTGCCTCAGCCTCAAAGTTCTGAAAGTTTACACAACCGGTACTACCTACTGGGAAATGAGTTACATTATCTATATACATAAAATTCAAAGTCCTGACTGACTGACTGAGATATCAACGCACAGCCTAAACCGCTGATCGCACAGACTTGAAATTTGGAGGTTATGTTTGTCTTGGTATGTAGACGCTCACTGCTTGCGTGCAACCCCTTGGTGTGCGAATTTTCAAAATTCCTTTCTTGTACTGGTAGTGAGCGCCTACATACCAAGACAAACATACCCTCCAAATTTCAAGTCTGTGCGATCAGCGGTTTAGGCTGTGCGTTGATATCTCAGTCAGTCAGTCAGTCAGTCAGTCAGGGCTTTGAATTTTATATGTATAGATTACAAACTTTTCTAGCCGGAAGCTGAATAAGGTACTTTGGCAGAAGCTGCGGTAGCTGGAAATTTTTATGACTCATCTTGCAAATTTTACCGAATGGGAACTGAAAACGGTGCTTTGGCAGACACTGCGGTAGCTGGAATTTTTTTATGACCCATCTCGCGAACTTTTGTTGATGGAATCCAAATAGTTGTAGTTGTAGAACTTTTTGTGAAGAGTTCATCCGGGGAAATACTACAATCGTACTTCGTAATTTCTACAACCAAGCAGTACTGTCTGCATTACTTTGTTCTGTTTTAAAGGGTAAGGGGCCAGTAAAATAACAGGCACATGAGACCTTAGAACTCTATCTCAGGGTGACAGGCGCAATACAATGCAGCATTGGTCACCTAGTCACAGGCTTCGTGACCATGATCACCGCGGTATTGCAGTCGTAATAGAGGTTACCGCTTTACATAAGATGGGCCATCGGCTTGTTTCGCCGATAAGTCGTATAAAAAGATACTTTGGCAGAAGCTGCGGTAGCTGGAAATTTTTATGACTCATCTTGCAAATTTTACCTAATGGGAACTGAAAACGGTGCTTTTGCAGACGCTGCGGTAGCTGGAATTTTTTTATGACCCATCTCGCGAACTTTTGTTGATGGAAGCCAAATAGTTGCAGTTGTAGAACTTTTTGTGAAGAGTTCATCCGGGGAAATATTTCAATCGTACTTCGTAATTTTATACAACCAAGCAGTAATGTCTGCATTACTTTGTTCCGTTTTAAGGGGTAAGGGGGCCAACAAAATTACAGGCACATGAGACCTTAGAACTCTATCTCAGGGTGACAGGCGCAATACAATGCAGCATTGGTCACCTAGTCACAGGCTTCGTGACCATGATCACCGCGGTATTGCAGTTGTAATAGGGGTTATAACTTTACATAAGATGGGCCATCGGCTTGTCTCGTCGATAAGTCGTATAAAAAGGTACTTTGGCAGAAGCTGCGGTAGCTGAAAATTTTTATGACTGATCTTGCACATTTTACCTATTGGGAACTGAAAACGGTGCTTTGGCAGACGCTGCGGTAGCTGGAATTTTTTTATGACCCATCTCGCGAACTTTTATTGATGGAAGCCAAATAGTTGTAGTTGTAGAACTTTTTGTGAAGAGTTCATCCGGGAAAATACTACAATCGTACTTCGTAATTTCTACAACCAAGCAGTAATGTCTGCATTACTTTGTTCTGTTTTAAATGGTTAGGGGGCCAGTAAAATTACAGGCACATGAGACCTTAGAACTCTTTCTCAGGGTGACAGGCGCAATACAGTGCAGCATTGGTCACCTAGTCACAGGCTTTGTGACCATGATCACCGCGGTATTGCAGTTGTAATAGAAGTTACCGCTTAACATAAGATGGGCCATCGGCTTGTCTCGCCGATAAGTCGTATAAAAAGGTACTTTGGCAGAAGCTGCGGTAGCTGGACATTTTTATGACGCAGCTCTCAAATTTTACCTTACGGGAGCTGAATACGGTACTTTGACAGACGCTGCGGTAGCTGGTTTTTTTTTATGACGTATCTCTCAAACTTTTCTAGATGGAAGCTGAATAAGGTTCTTTGGCAAAAGCTGCGGTAGCAGGAAATTTGTATGACTCATCTTGCAAAATTAACGTAATGCGAGCTGAAAACGGTGCTTCGGCAGATGCTGCGGTAGCGGTAGGTTTTTTATTACGAATCTCTAAAACTTTAGATGACGGGAGTGGAACAGGGAACTGTAGGGGCGATTAGTGACAGACCTTATGTGGGGATAGAAGGTGATACATCTATCTAGGATAACTCCTAGGTAGCAAGCTGACCTTACCCAAGGGATGGGTTGATCGAAGAGGAGGAGAGGCTGGGGCAAGAGGGGACTCCAAGTAAAGTGCACTGCTGCACTTTTCGTCGGGTTCACCTCTATGCGCCACTTTCTGAACCAAGCACCTAGGGTGTCTAGTGCATGAGCGCGCGTGGACTTAGCCGGTTCTATATATACTCCCGGCTGCCGCGACCGCACCGCGGCGCTGGATATTTTACTTTTTTATGTTTAAATTAAAGTTTATGTAGATGTTAGTGCAAAAATTACTATAATAGGTATAAGTTCAATCAGTTTAATAAAGAATGGTTAGGTAGTGTACCTAAGTATATATAAAGTTTATATTTTAAACAGAAACAAACACGTTTTTTACTTGTACACTTAACATGTTTAGTACTTGGCCGGTTTTTATAATTCATGGTTGGTATATCTTTAAATTAAGTACTATTTTCACACCAAGTTTGAAATAGGAAGGCCTTAACGTTTGTACGACAGAGCTCAAATAACAGTATATACCTCTAAAACACTTCTTGTATAAAGACCCCCCTTTTGTTTTAATTTTTTGAATATTTTATTTTTATGGACCCCCTACCCTTTAATTTTGAAAATTCAAATAAAAACTTAAACACGCCATTGCTTATTTCATTGCAGAAATCTTCATACGAATTTTCAAATGTCTATCGTGAACGGTCACGTAGATATGTCATATTTTACTCTGAACTTTGAACCCAATTTTGAAGCCCTTGGTGTGCGATTTTTCAAAATTCCTTTCTTAGTGAGCGCCTACATACCAAGACAAACATACCCTCCAAATTTCAAGTCTGTGCGATCAGCGGTTTAGGCTGTGCGTTGATATCTCAGTCAGTCAGTCAGTCAGTCAGGACTTTGAATTTTATATATATAGATAATATAATTTTATAACAAAATGCAGAGCATAAGTGATGTCAATGCTTTCAAGGGTGAAATTTTATATTAATTCAAGTTTATTGAATAGTTATGTGTGGTAGTTAGCCGTGGGGTGCCGGCAGAAGAATGTTACCCCTCCTTTCATGCCCGTGGATGCAGTAAGAGCCTGCTAAGAGATACCTCCAGAAGATGGGCAGCAGCGTCTTTTCGTGTATCAACATCCTGTACTGCGCTCGCTAACCCACCTGTCAAGCGTGGTGAGTATGGCAACTACCCCTCACGGAGATCCATGAGGGAGGCCGGGTGTTCAGTAGTGGACGTTTTAAAGCTGATATGATGATGATGATGATTGAATAGTTTGAAAACATGACGAAATTTCAACTTCAACTTTGATGCAAGCGCTTATCGCAAAGGTTGTTAGATGTAGCCAAACATAAAATAATATGGCAACACTCAGCCTTGAAGAAATACAAGGGAAGACTAATAATGTCTTCAATTCTCATCGCGAAGATCCAAGTCACGGTGTGACTGTTTGATTAATTGAATCATTTTTTGCGCCTGTAGAAGGTGGAGTGTAATTTGTCAATTTGCATCGTCAGAATCCTTCCCTATTGCCATTTAAAATTGGTTTGAATTTTTGAAACGGGAAGAATGTATTGTTCCTGTTTTTTTGCAATAAATCTGATAAATGATTGTAGGTACAACGTTTTTGATTAACATTTTCAAAAGGAACCGAGATTTATGATCGAATTGGAAAAAGACAGATTATTTTAATCTGTTTTTGATAAACAGCAATTAAATTATGCCTTACGCTGTTCTATAATGCTGTTGGTCATAAGAAAGATTAGCTTACTATTCCAGATACTATTCGTAACCATGGATTTTAACAATCACATTACCAGAGGGGCACATTATTGCTTAAAAACCTAGAATATCATAATATTTCTTTGCATAGCACCAAAAATAGAGATTGCAACCGAATCTCGGGTCGTGACATGATCGGAGTCACGTTCAAAGCACGCGTCTGCGTAATCCACAGGTAATCTGTAAAACTCTTTACTAGAGAAGCTTTTCACAACCTCAACATGACTTTACTCGTTTAAAAAAATATATGTTTTGGTAAATTTACCTTTTCGATTTAAGTGTTAGGTAAAGATTCATAATAATTTTTTGTATAAGATTTTTGGATTAGAGTAAAATAAGATTTTGAGCTTTACAAGCGTCGATAAAAACAAAAAAGTTAAAAACCCAAGAAGTAATTATAAATGCTCTGCTATGACAAATTAAAGGCTTATTAAATAGCATGTCGCCAAAGCTGTAGAATGTAGACATGGCAGAAAATATTTATTTTGTGTGTAATCTGATTGATGTTTTTATGTGTTAGATATTAAATAAGATAGGTATTAAGTTAATTTATGTGAACGCTTTTATCCATAGCAGATTTCGGTCATGGCGACTATTTTCCTGGACAGGCAATTGAATTCGGACTTCTGACTGCACAGTTACCAAGGTGGTTTGTGCTCTCTGGATTGCATTATATCTGATCATCTCAGCCGTAGAACGACCATGGATGTAGGCCTCCCTCATGGGTAATAGTATCTTAATTAGTCTTAAATAGTCATTAATAGTGAACAATGAGGGGGTTGTTGCCATACTCACCACATTTGGCCGGCGGATTGACAAGCGCAGTACGGAGTATGATACACGGAAACCCACTCAGAAGCCGCTGCCCACCTTCCGGAGGTATTTCTTTGCAGATTTTTACGGAGCATGAGCTAAAGAGGAGAGTTAATATTCAACTGCCGGCACTCCACCTCCTCTACGGCATTTTATCTATTCCATATTTAATAGCATATGATGCGATTTCCTCATATCATCATCATCATCATTTCAGCCATAAAACGTCCACTGATGAAAACAGGCCTCCCTCATGGATCGTATGGGATGTTGATACACGGATAGACACTGCTGCCCATCTTCCGGAGGTATCCCTTAGCAGGCTCTTACTGCATCCATGGGCATGAGAGGAGGGGTATCATTCTACTGCCGACACCCCACGGCATTTCCTTATATATCTATCTACTATCTCCAACATTTCGTAGATCTCCCTGCTCTACGTTTACTATCACGAACCCCATCGACCTCCGACTTTGTACGTGATGACTTCCCTTAATTCAATTAACCGACTTTTGGAAAGCACTCAGTCCGTATTTTGTTTTATTTGGGAAAAAGATTGTAAGACCACCTTTACCTGACAAGGCTTGCATTAATCCTTGAATTAAGGTATGTCATCACGTACTATATCTTGTACGTAATGACTGTGAGCTCTATACATTTATTTATCTATACTTATACAGGGTGTAAAAGGACGACTACCGAAAACTTCGGGGGGTTAATGTACTCATCAATATGAACAACTTTTACTAAGGAACTTTCGCTTTAAAAAAATGTGAAGAATTTTTTGAATTTTTTGCAGCAAAAGTTCCTTAGTAAAAATTGTTCATATTGACGAGTACATTGGCCTCCCGAAGTTTTCGGAAGTTGTCCTTTTACACCCTGATATTTAATTAGGGGCCTTTATCCACCCCACAGCATTTTTGTATGCGCTAATGTATTTACATTTCCTTATTTTCTGTGTCTCATATCCAGTCCAATTCTTATGTATTTATATATATATGTACCTATATATATAACATCACAATCACCAAACGCAACAACATCAGTTTTTACACTTTATCACCCTTAAACATCTCAACTTTTCCAGCAATCACCGTTGACTTTAACTGGCCTTTCTTAAAGCCCACCAGATTTAGTCCAGTTTATCAGATAGGGCGTGTCTACAATGTCACGGTTCTGCGTCACGTTTGGGACACGTGCTTGCATCACGCAATGTAGACCCGGCTTAATTTGATGACAGAATGTAAGATGGTCAATTAGTGAAAGACGATTGAGAGCAGAATGATAGTTTAGTTTTTACAGTTAAGATTATGTCATGTTCTGATAAGTTGAAGATTTTTTTGAGAATAATAAGTTTTCTAACAGTCGTCTTTTAAGATATTTTTTATACGACTTAATGACGAGACAAGCCTATGGTTCACCTGATGTAAAGCGGTAACCTCTACCTATTACAACTGCAATACCGCGGTAATCACGGTCAGGAAGCATGTGACTAAGTGACCAACGCCGCATTGCAATGCGCCCGTCACCCTTGGACAGAGTTGTATTGTCTCGTGTGTCCATAATTTCACTAGTGACTTTTGTCGCTGTGACTGTTGCGTCACTGTCACCGTGTACATCATCCCAAACGAAGGTGCGCGCATTTGGATACGTGACAATTTGGAGAATTTGTATGTGACAGTGACAAAAACTTTTTTGTCACGATAACAAAAGGCATTAGTGCGCGCTCTGTTTTACAGTGATTTACTTGCTCCAGCACTGTAAGAAATAAGACAGGCGGGTATACTTACCACTATACTACCGATGAACTACTTTGGTGCCGGCAGTAGAATATTACCCCTCCTCTCATGCCCATGGATGCAGTAAGAGCCTGCTAAGGGATACCTCCGGAAAATGAGCAGCATTTTCGTGTATCAACATTCCAAACTGTTCTCGCCAACCCGCCTGCCGAGCTTGGTGAGTATCGCAACAACCCCTTCTGGAGATCCATGGGACACAAGAAAGGTTTATTTTCAGGTAGTGGACGTTATAAAACGACTAGTACTGAATACAAACCTTCCTATCATAATTTCAATTAAAATTATGATGATGATAAAGAAATGAGTGGCAAGCAACACCAAAAAACTTTAATCGTACATTATCTATTTGGTGAAAAATTTTCATCATCAGATAATTTAATTTAATACAGAAGTGTAATAAAAAACTCATTATCTCCTTAGGACGTCCTCTAGACATCATGGCCTCTTACATGGATGTTTCGATCGAATAAAATCGAATATTTGATAGATGTTGTCGATACACGGAAAGATGCTGTTGCGTATCTTCCAGAGGTATGCCTTGGCAGATTCTAACTGCATCCACGGGTCAGACTGTCACGGGTCAACTGTGTTTCGTACAAATAAAGTTCTTGTATCTTGTATCAGAGAGGAAGGGCAACATTCTACTGCTGGCACCCCACGGCAATAAACTATCTTTCTCATATGCAAGTTTTGTTGAAATTATTTTTTTATAGGCATTTCAAATAACAATAACCAAAATGTACATATGTAATAAATGAATATTCTCACACTAAAGAGCGATTACTAACAGTCATGTTAATGCGATATTGTTCTAAATTCGAATGTGTTATCTTATTGTACTTGGTACCAAAACTTAGTGCTTTAACAAATTATAAGCAGCGATACAACCTCGCCCGGGTATCTTTTTTTTTTTATAATGCTGGACAAATCACACAGCATCATCTAGCCCCAAGCTAAGCAGAGCTTGTGTTATGGGTACTAGATGACTGATATACTTAATACATTGTACTACATAGATATATATTTTTATTATATATAGAAAAACACCCAGAACACCCTGAACAAATATCTGCAGATCGTACAGACATTTGTCCCGAGGCGGGAATCGAACCCGCAACCCCTTGCAGTGCAGGCGAACCTTCGCCCGCTGCGCCACAGAGCTCGTCAATTAGAAGCAGCGATACAACCTCGCCCGGGTATCTGTTAGTCAATGACACTAGTAGAACATGTCATCGTCCCAGAACGCCCTTGGATGTCAATAAAAATAACAAGGGTATAAACGTACAAAACGAGCTACCTAAGTACGATTATCTGACCTGAAATATTTATAAAGGCAAAATATATGCACGCGATGTTGCTAACTTAATTTGTTAATAATTTAGACTAGGTGATGAATAGCTGGTTTCTAATTTTACCAACACAATTTATACTAAACTAGCTTCTGCCTCATTCTTCGCATGCTTTCTTCGTTATGAAAATTATTAGTGTTGAACTATTGAAAAGTTAGGCCTTTGCATCTATTGTAGATGATTAATACAACGTCAGCAACTGGTAATCATGCTGTACGGGACGCTGCAGTGCCTGGGATATTGTTAGATGTATTAGGTTCCTCTCAGGTAAGTCAAACCATTAGTCATAGGTAAGAAAATGTCAATACGTCTGAAGCCAAGTAAGCCGCGGGTTTCTTACCGTTAAAATTTCCTTACGATATTCCCTTCAGCGTTAAAGGACAAGTTAAGTGTGCACATACATACATTTTTCAAGAAAAAATATCCATTAATGCACGGCCGGTATCGAACCCACGACCTTCGGATTGAAAGTCGGTGGTACTACCACTCGGCTAACACGGCTGTTGAACCATTAAATAGTATGCATTATGCTTATGCGTTAATCCTAACATCTCTAAGTACAGAGTTTCAGCCTGCTTTGTAGGTAGTTTTAGCTTGAAGCGGTAACAAACAACCAAGCAAAGTTTGAGATTTATAAATTACTAGCCGCACCCTGCGGTTTTACCGACGGCGACGTAGTTCCTGTTTCCGTGAGAATAAGGGAATAAAATATAACCTATGTTACTCAGGGATAACTTAGCTTTTTAATGGTAAAATAATTTTGAAAATCGGTCCTGAAGTTTTTGAGTTTATTCGTGGCAAACATACAAAATACAACACACAAAATTAAAATCTTTCCTTTTTACAAGCTTTTATTTAGCTTGCCCTGTATGTGTATGTATGTAACTATGTTTGTTCGCGGAATCTTGCAACTCAATTTTGAAGCAGATATCTTCAACCAATCGAGCTGACATTTTGTGTACATGTTAATTTTGGAAGACAATGCATGGTCAGGTATGTAACGTCACTCTGAATCAAACATGGCGGAACACCCAGGACTGGACTGGACTGGACTGGATTTGACTGGACTGGATTGGACTGAACTGGACTTTTATGCTTTATACTTGTTTATTTTATTATTTTTATTGGGTACGTTTAAATAAAAGCGTGCTTGTTAAAAAGTTTTTTTTTACTTTTAATTTATTATAATTATTGCAAGATTGGTGTGATAAACCCAGCCGGCGTCATAGGTAACTTTTACTTGCAAACATTTAATGACACCGTACTAATGAACGTCACGAGTATTTTTACTCCCCAAAAGGCGATGAGAGACAGTTTTGAGTGACACACGCTGCTGTAGGTAAGGTAAAGGGCGACCCCTAATGACGTATCCCTGCATTATTTACAACAGGGTTGCCAGTGATAAAAGCATGGAACGAATCGGTTCATTATCATTGTAATTTCAGCCATAAAACGTCCACTAGTGAACACAGGTCTCCATCAGGGGTTAGTTGTCATACTTACACGCTTGGCTGGCGGGTTAGCGAGCGCAGTACGGGATGTTGATACACGAAAAGACGCTGCCCATCTTCCGGAGGATTTTCTTAGCAGGATCTTACTGCATCCCCGGACATGAAAAGAGGGGTAACACTCTACTGCCGGTACCCTGAGGGACGAATCGGTTATTGAGGTAAAAAGAAAAGGCGTTTATCTGTATTCAGTTGTTTATTACTTTCCATTATAAACATAAGTCTTAATCTAATAACTTAAGTATAGTATACCTACATAACTCTGTTGATCAATGTCATCATCAGCCTTTATCGACCCACTGCTGGGCATAGGCCTCCCTTTGGTTTTGCCATTCGCCTCTGTTATAAGCTATTCCTAGCCAGGTGCAACCCACGTTCTTCCGAACATCGTCAACCCATCGGGATGGTGGTGGACCCCTTTTTCTGTGCCCTTCTCTCGGCCACCATTCAGTCAGCGTTTTCGTCTTCCTTTCATTCATTTCGTCATTTCGTCTGGCCAAGTGTCCTGCCCAACTCCATTATTAGACTGCCGACAAACTGTTGCACAGTTTGGCAGACATTATTTTAAGATAAATGTACATTTAATAGAAATAAATAAATAAAATAATTTGAGCCCCATTATTCGTTAGCCGACATGAATGTATATGAAGGTAAATGGATATGAATAGGTTTCTAAATGTTTAATACTTAGAAATTTGGAGTTAAATTATTTTATTCTACATATACTAACATTGTAAAGCTGAACAGTCTGTTTGTTTGGATAACGAGTTGGAATTGAAAAAAATGTTTAGATGTCGGATAGCCCATTTATCCATAAATAATAATAAATTGCCATTCAATATGTAGGTATAACGCGAAGTTGCGGTACCCCTCAATGTTATAGAGGAAAGATTTTTATGTTGTATTTTGTATGTCTGTAACAAATAAACTCAAAAACTACAGAATCGATTTTCAAAATTCTTTCACCATTAGAATGCTACGTTATCCCTGAGTAACATAGACTATATGTTATCTATTTCCACGGGAACGGGAACTACGCGGATGAAACCGCAAAGTGCGGCTAGTATTTAATAAAATTGAAGCACTAATAAAATAAGGCTTCATCATCATGATTTCACAGGCCTCCCTCGTGGATATCCATGAGGGGTAGTTGCCATACTCACCACACTTGGCAGGCGGGTTGGCGAGCGCAGTATGGGATGTTGATACACGGAAAGACGCTGCTGCCCATCTTCCGGAGGTATCCATTATCAAGCTCTTACTGCATCCACGAGCATGAGAGGAGGGGTAACATTCTACTGCCGGCACCCCACGCCAAAAAAAAAAAAAAAGGCTTGCCTCTAATAAAATAAGTCATGAGCTGGTTATTGAGATGATAAAAATAAAAGGCGCAAAATGGAAGAAGGAAGGAAGGTTTCTAACAATGTTGTATTCATGTTGTATCTCAGCCGTAGGACTTCTGTTCACGTCCACGGCTAAACCTAAGCCTCCCTCATGCATCTCCAAGATCATGAAGAGATTGTTGCCATACTCGCCACGCTTGGCAGGTTGGCGAGCGCGGTATGGGAAACATACACGGAATATACACAGATAAAACGCTGCTGCCCATCTTTCGAAGCTATCCCTTGGCAGATTCTTTCTTGCGTCCACGGGCAAGTAAGGAGAGGCAACATACTACCGCTGGCACCCCACGGCAGTGTTTTAATGTGGTTTTGAAGTTAAACGTAAGAAATAGATGTACATAAATTACAGAAGACTCCGTGGAGCAAATAGTGGAATAGCCAGCTGAGATGCAGGAGGTTGGGTTTGATTCCCGCCGCGGGACAAATATTTGTAGTTGTACTTTTCTGTTGATTTGTTTCCCTGGTGTGTCATATAACACTAGAGCCTCAAAGTAAGAAGAAATTTTGTTATATGACATATAGATAATGCTGTGTGTTATGTCCTTTTAAGACTTTTGCGTAAGAAAAATCTAGTAACTAATATTTTCGTTTCCATAAACATGTTTCGCAGAAAACTAAGAGTTCGCCGGAAACAATGTTTCCTCACATCTCAAGCGTGTGCCACTTTCCTCCGGACTTCCTTAAAACTGGAGCATATCCAGGAAAGACATTGGCAGCCCTAGCAGAGGCGATACAGCTCGTGATATGATTTATGTCTTCCGCTTTCGTTTCAACGCTCATAACAGCGATTTAGATTAATCTGGTGACTGTTTTACTTGTCATTTTCTTACTGTGAACTTGGAAGAGATTTAATAGCTTCAAAACACATAAAAATGTTAAAGACTAGGAGTAGAAATTCAACAAAACGACTGATTTTTAAAAGTTAACGTTATGAACCTACAAAGGGTAGACAACAGGTACACTACCTTTGTAACCTATATAGATATTTTTGTCCACAGGTACAAATTCAGACATAAAAAATAAAACTTTTCTGAATAATTTACTTTCAAATGACTCGTGAGTTACACTATTCATCGTTATGTTAAACGCGTTTTCTACTCACGTTAAATATTCGTTGAAAATAGGTAGCTAACGTGTTCAGTTCTTCCCAGAGGAACTTTCATCAGGGAATGGAGCTTTTTACGCGGTACCGTCTCTTTCTCTCTCACGCGCTCGCGTTGCACGATCTGACTTTGAGAATCAAACGGATTTACAAACAAACAAAATAGCAATAACTTAGCAAAAAATAACACAGATCATAATTCAGACTTCAAACCGATACCTGTAGCACTTTCGCGGTAAAAATATTTTAAATATTGTAGAAAAACTTACTTTTTGGTGCAATAAAACTTTCATAGCCGGTGTTTCAAAAACCACACAGTGTGTCTAGTCTACCATGAGTTTTCACTGTTAGATCGCCTGCCGTTACTACAATAGGTACATTACTATGGCATCTGTCATAGTAACGTACCTATTGTAGTAACGGCAGGCGTAACTCATGGTACCAAATTCTAAGCGAATGAAGCTCAAACAACAGTAGCAGTAGTTTACTGCGTATTTTACAAGTACCAAAACATCCGCTAGAGGCGCTGTACAAGTTTTCATATTTTTTTTAACGACAGTCGCTAGCGAGTATGTTGTGAAAACTCATGGTGAACACCTACTGAAAAATAAAACATATAAAAATACCGGACAAAAGCGAGTCGGACTCACGCACTGAGTTCTGTGCGTTCGGTTCCGTGCTATATCATACAATATAATTCCATTTCACAAATATAACAAATAAAAAAAAATTACAAATTACAATATAATGCCATCATACATCCAATATAATAATAAAGGCGGTTTATATTTACTGCTTTCTTTCTCATATCCTCATTTTCACAATTTATCCATCGCTTCTTTGATCTGTTATTGTAATTGGCGTTTAAAAATACTTTAACAACTTCTGTTAAAATTTATGAGCTCCTAGCTGATACTGTTTTATTATCCAAATATCTATAGGCTTGCCGTTAAAACATTTACAATCTAAAATTTTACTGACAAATTCAATAGAACCAATAAATATTTTGTTTCACATTGACACTATGGCTCAATTTTCTGGTGCTATTAATATTTGTTTATAGTGTGAACATTTTATCGCTTAAATAATAAACCTCCCAATTAGTAAGAATCCAAATGGAATTTCATAATTACCCTTACTTGTAAACAAGTGGGCGGTAGTTTGTTTACATCCATATAACTTTATTAGCCTTAGAGAGCAGACAGTTCCTAATTATTTCACAGAATAAACAACTTCTTGCTTCGATACATCCTTTACTTAAACATTCATAAAAATATATTCCAAGTGATTATGTAACTTAAATTCAGACTCTTACCACTCACATTTCATTAGTCAAAGGTTGGACAGTTAACCCAGACAGTCCAATAGTGGTTAAACTTAAACCTCATAGCATAAACGTTCATTTTACCCTGGAAGCAGGTGAGTTAGGCACAGGACTGATTATATTATGTTTAGGATGGCGTAATACTAGACGTGGTCTCCATAAAATATAATTAACTGTAGAAGATCCAGTTATGAAGGTTTGGTTTGATTGCGGTTAGGCTATTCCGGGAGAGAAATAGATTATTTTAGAAGGAGAATGTAAACTGCTCCCGCCATTAGTTATGGTACATATGTAATAAGAAATGAAGAGTAATTAAATTGAATCGGTCCATGTTAAAGGAATCCAAGTCCATAACACCTAATTTTAAGAAAATCACATAAAACTGTTTGTTTAAAAAAAATGTATTGAAGTTTTTTCACTGTTTATAAATATTGTAAGTTAATTTATTATGTCCTTATATTCCATGTTTATTTATATTTTTTTATGTACATAAAGTCACTAAATTTTTATTTAAAGTTGTTGGACTTAGATTCTTTTAGCATCTAATGCGAGTGGTAGGGAAAAAACAAATATATTTATTATTTTATTAGGTTTATTATTTAAAGGAATACTTAAAACTACCTTTTTTCTTAAAAACTCACGGTTTTATTCGGTCAATAGAAAATTATCGTCATTTCGGTGCTCAGTTGTTGGTCTTATTAAAATATTATTGTAAAATTGTTGAAATTCGTCTGGAATATATTCCATAACTTTTTCTATGTCCATTTTTTTTGCATCCTTTATCGGAACGTATCCTTCTGGATAAGCTGGTACTTGCACCAACTGATTTGGCCTGTGATTTCTACGACCCAGTTCAAACGTCCTTACTAATAATCCATCTATATAATCATATGCTGTTATAAAACCAGGAGCATTGGAATTAAAAATGTATTGATGGTAAGAACTGATTCCAAAATGATCTTTTCCCTCTCTGGCTATATTACGCCCTTTAGTTTCAACGGATATTGTAGATTTCTTATAAAATTCAGGCCACCATTGCTTAAATCGTTCCATAATAAAAGGGTTTATGTCCATGGACTTGTACCCCTTTAACATGGAATGAAATTATGTATAAATTTGAAATCAATGTTGCTCATAGGACTAAGATCCTTTTGTTACATAACAAAGTTGTATGTGTCCGGAAAGGTATTTAAAACAAAGTGGCATTTATAACTCAATATCGAAAAAAATGTGACTTGGATCCCTTTAACATGGACCGATTCAATTATGATATCGTTAGATATCGTTTGAACTGTCTCTTACATCGTTATCATACTATCAGACTGCTTTCATGGCTCAGTTGGTCTAATAGCTAGTTGACTGATACGCAGGAGGTAGCGGGTTCCATTCCCGCCACCGGCCAGTGATTATAAAATCTACAGCTTCCTTAAGCTGTGAAAATCAATATCCTAAGTAAACCTGAAAAAAAGATACGGCCACTTATGCCGCAAAAAACGCATGTTTCGACATTCTCAATGAAATCATAATCATAATCATTTATTTATTTGACACATAACATTACAATTGTATTGTTGATTCCTTAGGATCTTGAACTAGCCTAGGCTGTGTTTCGAGATACAAGGCCTCTCCTTATAATAAATCACTAATTATATAATTGTGTAAATAATTACAAGGATTAAACAAACTAATCTAAACAATGTAAGAAATGTTAAAGATATGAACAATAAAACAAAACAAGCATATAATAATCAAAAAATAATAATTATTAACCTCTGAAAATACCATATATCTAAGTAACACCGGCCAGTGATTATAAAATCTGCAGCTTCCTTAAGCTGTGAAAAATCAATATCCTAAGTTAACCTGAAAAAAAGATACGGCCACTTATGCCGCAAAAAACGCATGTTTCGACATTCTCAATGAAATCAAAATTCATAGTGTAATTCCCGTAGACCTAGAAATATGAAATTTGGCAAGGTATATCGTCTTATACTGTAGATACAGAGAAAAATCGAAAAGCTAAACATTTGCAATAGAATCATAAAAAAATCGTCTTTAATCGTCAAAATAATATAATGATAAAGGCGGTTTATATTTGTTGGAGAACCTTGACAGCGCCATCTCTTGTCTGATAGCGGAACATATGTAGATTTTTTACATTGTCGATGATATCTAAAAAACTATGCAAATAAGCGGGTTCGTTATAATTTTTCTGTAATCTTTACATATACTTCTATTAGCTTTAAAAGTTTCATGGGTTTATCTCTGCAAACTTCGGAGATAAGGGGGGGAACGCTATTTTTTCAACGTTATACTCGTAGCTCGGAAACGATACGGCTTCAAATAAAAACTGGTTAATAATGTGCAAATGCCTTTCATATGACACCCCTATGTACCTATGTACATGACCTAGTGACTTCACTTAAAAAAATCGAGATCCCCATAAGAATATTTTTTAACATTTTAATATAATGCTATATTAGTACAAAAGTGTTATCTTTAACAATTTCAAATTTCAAGTCGGTAGCATTAGTAGTTCTCGAGATATCCATTTGTGACAGACAGACAGACAAACTGGTACCATAAGGGTTCCTTTTTACAACTTTGGTCCGAAACCCTAAAAAGAACGATATCAATCGTCGAGGTTAAGCAACCTTACGCGCGGTCATAAATTGGATAGGTGACCGATTTTTTTGTGTATTTTAAAAACTTTTACTAATATTTATTTTATTCCTACATACCTACGGAACCCTTAGTGGGCGAGACCAGCTTGCACTTGTCCGGTTTTATTCTATACTTCGCTTCCTTTGCTGCTCCTTATTGAAAAACAGAGCTCAGAGGCGCCTGGCTAGATACAAATAATTACACTACAGCACCCGCATCTGCCGCGGGGTACCGGCAGTAGAATGTTACCCCTCCCCTCACGCCAGAGGATGAAGTAAGAGCCTACTAAGGGCTCCGGAAGATGCGCAGCAGCGTCTTACTTTGCCTGAACGCCCCGTTCTGCGCTCGCCAAGCGTGACGAGTATGGCAAAAACTCCTCATGATAAAAAATCCATGAGGGAAGCCAATGTCTAGCAATGGTTGTTCTATGTACGAGATGAAGATAGTTGATAATGTTGATGATTAAAATATGGGATTATCGGGTATTTATCGCGTAATTACCTTTATTTTATTCCGACGACCACGACCAGGTGCAATCCGGTCGAAACGTCGGGAATAAAATAAAGGTAATTACGCGATGAATACCCGATAATCCCATATTTTAATAATGTGTTGTGATCGCGAAAGTTTAAAAAAGACTTATGATGATGATGATGATCTGTATTTGGAAAGAGTTTGTATCAGGGTTGTTGCTGATGCGGTTTTTTGACACATCAGCGGATGCTGATGCTGATTTTGGCCAAGTGCGTGTCGGGCTCGCAAACTTAGTGTTCCACACTTACTTAATGTAGGTGGTTCTTCAAATAGAAACCGAGTCTCGAAAAATCTTGCATTTTTTGAGGGTTTAGTTCACAAAGGGTAGCACAGGGAACACCCTTTGTGTATTGTTTGTACTTGTTTACCTAATTGGCACAAAAATGCGCTTTAAGCCCCGCCTCTTCGGGTCATGTCGCGACTCGAACATCAGCATTGAAAATCAGCATTGATCAATGCGGATGCTGATGCTGATGTTTAAATCAATGCTGATCATCAGCGGATGCTGATGCTGATATTCACAACAACCCTAGTTTGTATACAGGTGAGTAGCAAGAAATTGATACAATAAAAATAACCACGTTGCTTTTAAGTCGCTTATTCGTCCACCACGCACAGTCTGTCCGTAAGTGCTCTTTGGTATAATAGCTCTATAGAGCTCTAGTATTACTCAGGCGGAAGCCAAGTGCCTCTTTATGTATATGAGACGAATTATTGGTATTCATTTATATGAGAACAACATTAATAAAATGAGCCATCTAAGCGAGTTAAGGTAATGCCGCATAAAAATCGATATCATACGAGGAAATAAAATCTATCACCCGCTTCATCACCATAACAGAATAAAACTGCTTGAATATGGCTGCATGATGATCTAATTTCATGGCGCGTGGTCCATTCGACGCTCGATTACTTAGAAGCAAATTGGACCATTCATTGCCGGAGCTAAGTCTCAGAGCGTCTTGAGGCATCGTAAGGGCACTTTTATCATAGAAACAGGTTGTTTCCGCTTAGTAACCGACTACTTTAGCTATTAAATGAGCAAGTTTATAAGTTCACATTCAAGTTTCGCATTGAAGTTATCTAATTGATTTTTTCACCCCGCAATATTTATCCGATGATTAACATGTGAGAAGTCAAACAGGACTCTTGGAGAAACGGCGCTTACAAAAGAACGTTTAGTTAACATCAAAATGCTACTGTCTATTTCCTGGCCTATATTTATCTTGATTAATAACTATAAACACATAGACATCAAAGTCACTGGTGAAATACAATAACAAAATAATTTATTTATACAGTACATAATTAAAATTGGTAACAAACAAGTATATAAGACACCAGTCATAATGAAAATTGATATTATTTTTATTCTTTATTGCTTGTCTCCAGTCCAAAAATAGATGGCAACCCGCTTTTTGCTCAAAAGTGAGCCTTGAACGTCTTGAAGCATCCTATTGTCTAAATGAGACTGTTATCTTATACTTAGCGCTAGATATACCTACATTGTACGCTCCTTGATGCTCTTTTGGGAACTGAGCTCGCTTATGGGGATAAAGATTACGTTTTATTTCTCTTGATCTTCTAAATATTATTGTAAAGATTTTGTTTTTTTATTTTCCAGACCTGTTCCCAAAAGATTTTAGCAGCAGCACGTTTTCATTTATTCACTGATCTTGTATTCAAATATCAAATAAAGTGCACCTAATTCTCTTCAACTAACAATAAAGTCCAGCAGTACGGTTCAATAGCCGATACACAATGCCGCTGCATATTTGTCAGAGCAATGTCAACACATTTTATGTTGGATTCTGATCGCATTGAAAGCACTGCGCTTCAATAAAATGTCTAGATTTCCAAAACTTTAATCTCTTTTATCTACTCTGATAATCAATATTCATTTCAGTTTGGAAAGTCGCTAGCTCAGTGCAACATTCATTTCTTTAAGTGTCGCACGACGGAGCGGTATCACTCTAGGGATTCATACAATCGACTTTATCGACTTTCATAGTTGTAAATTTCAGTTTTCTCACAGAGAACAGTGTCTTTCTGCGATTGCTTTTGTAATACAAGAGTTTTGTGGGAGATAGCGGCTCTGGAGATTTTATACGATTTAAATTCAGACGTATTTGAAGTAAGAGTTTGGTGAAACTCCTTGGCATTTAATTAATTTTAAAATAGCACTTAAGTACCTTGTAAAAGTTCAAGTGGATTGTCTATAGGCACATCGCGTCTATGAACTTAATTTTTGGAAGCTTTTTTGATAATTATTTGAATATTTTCTTTTTCAAAAATCTCTGCTCAGATAAATTGAAAGTTCATTACTTGAAAATATATCATCATCATTTCAGCCGTAAAACGTCCACTACTGAACTAAGGCCTCCCTCATGGATCTCCATGAGAGGTATTTGCCATACTCACCACGCTTGGCAGACGGGTTGGTGAGCGCAGTACGGGATGCTGATATACGGAAAGACGCTGCTGCCCATCTTCCGGAGGTGTCCCTTAGCAGGCTCTTACTGCATCCACGGGTAGGAGAGGAGGGGTGACATTCTACTGCCGGCACCCCACGGCTTTACGGCTGAAAATATATAAAGGTTATTAATCCCCTTATCATATAAAATAGCAAACCCAGCAATGTACCACAACAATTTTTTGACCTCGCATAAAATAAGGATGGAACAATCACTCCCATCACAACAAGAGCAAAAGGACTGGCCCAATTAAAATTGACATGGACAGCTCCCAGGCAGAAGGTGTCGGGACTCGCATCAGTCGCACGCGATCTCAAAACCGTCGCCTGTTAATCGATACCATTAATTTTATACTGTCGGATGTCGTTTGCCAAGAAATTTCTCGGAAATTTTGCTCAATAAAATTCGCTACTAAATTACAAAGCTTAACTTACTAAAATTTGAAGTAGTTCGCACTAGAGTTGGTAATAAAAAGCACTGTTTGTGTTGGGTGCGTAATTAAAAGAGACGCGGACAGACGCGTCGTGCGACAGTCGTGAGGTGCATGGTGTCTTATCAGCGAAGGTTTTAATTTGAGCCAGGCATGAGACACGCGAGCCGATCACGCGACCGGATCGACTCAACCAACACTATGCCATGGAACCTTTTTAAAATTAAATATCATTATCGTTCGAATCCAACTTGACATTTCGAATTTTAAATTCAGCCTGTGCTTTGTCATTAAAAATGTGCCAGTACTTGCAACCGCAGAATTTTAAACAGGCTAAAATCAGATTAAAATGTAAAGTTTTATCAATCGTGGGGTATACGGAACCTTTTTGTTTGGTTGAGTGTCGGCACAAAGCAAACTTCGGAAATGAGATTTCACGTAGCATTTTTTTAGGAAAAAAATTGACTCCGTGTCGGATTGTAAATAATTAGCTCATTCTGCCGCCTGGGGAGACGTCGTCGTCAACCATTGTCTGTTTGCGTAAGAAATTTAAAAAACTAACGTCTTCCTTGATGTTCACTCAATCGTTATACAAAAACTATCGATCGAGATACAGATGAAGTTGGTTATACAAACTTGGAAGTTTCGTAACAATTTCCTGTCAGAGTAGTTTTGGTAAGACTTTGAGTGTATTACTAATTATTTGAGAAAGGACAAGTTATCAGTTTGCAGAGAGTAAGCAATTTCTAATACTCCATTAATTGGAGATTAATTTCTAATCTTAAGAGCGGTGAGAAGTTGAACAATATTTGAACCCTTATTTGTCGCTACATTGATTAACATCACAAGTTCAAAATGCCTGGCTTAATGAAGATACAAGCTAATATTCCTAACTTTTGTTAAAGTTTGGAAATTATAATTTAATCGTTGAAGTGAACTGTAGGCGGCTTGTAAAGTTATTAATAACATTTGGTTTAATGGAAAAAACAACTTTATTAGATGGAAACAATTAAAAGTTACTGAGGAGGCGTTTAGAGGTAGTACCTAGACTCTTTCTAGAAATGCTTAAACATTTCTTCCTTAAGGGGCCCTTAAGTATCCGAAATTCCTGAAAGTTAATTTCGCAATATTGAAAGCGTAGTTGTAACATAATACTGTCGTTCAGATCGCGTTACGATAGCAAACCTTGAAAAATTCAATCTATTTTCCCCTCTGAGCACCGTCTGATTATTTCAATAGTAGCTTATTTGTCACAAGTCTATTGTTTATTAATATCGGACAAAGCATATAGTTGATATAGAATAGATTTTGATTTTACGCATAGTTCACTTTGTTCTCTTCAGGCAGATACATTTTCTGTGAGTGACCATATTTTTTTTTTATTTACTTCTTAAAAAAACAATCAAACAATATATAATATAAGATTCTTATGTATAGGTACAACTTCACTTAAATGCTTTAAATTAATAACAATGTAGCCCACTGCAGCGTCATGTACAGCATACAACTAGTTGATGATGATATATGATTTATACAGAGTCAGCCTCTGTATAAATCATATATCATAATATCATCATCAACCATTTCAGGTTCCGTTAAACGTCCACTGCTGAAGACAGGCCTCCCTCTTGGATCTCTATGAGGGGTAGTCGCCATACTCACCACGATTGGCAGGCGGGTCGGTGAGCACAGTATGGTATGTCGACACACGGAAAGACGCTGCTGCCCATCTTCCGGAGGTATCCCTTAGCAGGCTCTTACTGCATCCATGTGCATGAGAGGAGGGGTAATATTCTACTGCCGACACCCCACGGCATCTCATGTATAATAGATGTAATTAGCCCATTGCGCTACAAGTGCGTTGTGGTATTGTATATAAAACAGGAAAGGAGAATCATGAAACGAGAGGATTGATTTTGCTCCATATACAAGAACATGTTCCTCACAGAATACTAATTAATACCTAACACAACCCATAAAATATTTTTGACAGTAGGTATTTGTGTTTTATTCCTGGTGAATAAAAACATCTTTGATTAGCGCTAACTTTCGTAAAGACTTTCAAATTTATGAAATACTGTTGACATTAGATATGATGAAAACGAATTATTTTCAAGGTTCAGGTAATGTTCAATTCTAAAAGTTTCTATGTCACGACTTACGAATGTCAAGAAGGGCGGAGTTATTAGTTTACAAGTGTATCAAACGCCCCCCTTTGTTTATTGACTCAGTTCTCGTGGGAGAACGATATTACTTCCCAACTCTTTCGGAAGTTTGCCTTCTTTGTTGACATCTGGAGTTCGATTATTGGAAACTTTGGAACGTTTCATTTTCCACGGTATTTAATAATTTGCTTTGTTGTTTCTTTAGTTTATTGTAATGTTTCAAGGATGTCTGGATTTGTGATAGTTTGGCAGCGGATATGAGATAATTTTGTGATTTAGAGCTCTTACACACGAGCGGCATGTTACCAACGGCATAGGTAACTGCAGCCGTCCGTCGGCGGCAGCAGTGAATACCTCGCTATAGTTCGACGGCAGCCGTCGACGCGTCGATGGCTGCCGCCGACGCGTGTCGACGGCTGCAGTTACCTATGTCGTTGGCAACATGCCGTTCGTGTGTAAGAGCTCTAACAGTTCTTGTTTGTACAACACGGGTAGGGGGCAGATACAGAACTCAAACTCATAAAATATTTTATGTAGTGCGGCCGCATGGATTGTTGTTAATTATTAATGAAAAAAAAATATCATTCACTCTTTTCATTGATTAATGGAATCAGGCGTTACTTTGCGGAAATCTATGACAATAAATTAACAATATTTTTTTTTTATTTTTTTTCATTGAGCTGTTGATGACTGCCTTGTTTTGACATGGCTTTCTTCTAAAACATAAGAACTTTTGTAGTCTTTGAAACAAATAAAAATGATTTTGAAAAACACAACCATCTAGAAACATCTAATTAACCGTCAGCTGCTGTACCTAAAGTCATAAATTCCGAAACTACCCTTGTTATTATTTTTTTCATAACAACCATATTCGACACCGATCGGACATCACTTTCACTTTTGGCATTTCCCATAAACTATACGACTTACCCTCCCGAAGGTTTTCATAAATAGCAATAAAGAACACTAGCGCCCTCCACTGGACTAACAAGCCAATGCTGCGAGGATTAGTGGTCAGACCGTTCATAAGGGACTAGCCTAATAGAACGCGACATTGCGCTTGTTTTTAAAATAAAGTCAAATTTCTATCTGTTAAAAAGGGCCTATAAGCTTGATTTATGCATGGTAAAAACATTGCCGTAAATTACCGGTATTAGAATGTTGCCTCTCCTCTCTTGCCCGTGGATACAGTAAGAATCTGCTAAGGGATAGCTCCGGAAGATGGAGGGATTGGCGAGCGCAGTAGGGAGTTTTAATATTTTTTTTTTAAATTACCTTCTTAATATTTAATCTTAATGTATTCAAATGTTAACGAGTGATGGGAATTATTTTTGTAATGACTGAACTAGTAAAAACAGAATTTTCAACAAGCTTATCGGAAATTCTGATCGCTTATGGTCCTACCAATCCCTTCGAAGCATAGGGTAAGGCAATGTGACGTCATATATCAACAAGACCATGTGAATTACTGTTATGATCCCTTTCGCAATAAAGGTGGCCGCCCTTATTTCGAATTCTGCCTTTCTGATAATGGAATGTAGGCGCTTATCACTGAATGTATTTCATTGTGATTTGTAAGCCGTATCTTTGGTTGATTCCTTCTTGCTCGAATATTATAGACAGACTTATGAGAAACTATTCGGTTTTGTAAGATTTCTTTCTTTTTCAGTTCAGGTGATTATTATTGTGTTTTTTCTTCGATTTTCCTTTTGTTTTGGGTCTATAGCATTACAAGCACACCACATCCTAGCTATGGCTAAGAAGGTCATTAAAACGCCGTGAAGTGCCGGCAATAGAATGTTGCCTCTTCTTTCTTGCCCGTGGAAGCAGTAAGAATCTGCCAAGGGATACTTCCAGAAGAAAATCATTAATTTATTTCCATAGTTTGTTATTACAAAACAACATGAAAGATGGTCAACAGCATATCAACATCGCGTACGGCGCTCGCCAATCAAACTGCCAAGCGCGGCGAGTATGGCGACAACTCCTACATGATCTTTGAGATATATGAGGCAGGCCTAATATCCAGCAGCGGACGCAGTAATCCTACGGCTGAGATGAGGTAATTAGAGGTATGAATTAATGAATGAATGAATATTTTATTACAATTTTCACAATGCCTTACTAGCTACGAGTAAATATGGTTTTGGACATACTTCCTGTGCTAGTCTAAACTGTGTTACGGCGAAGTAGCTCTTTTTTCTCGTGTTTTCTTCTTCCTACCACCATGCTACTACTCTGTCAGTTCGAGTTGACTGGAAATGCTGTCATAAGACAACAAATTTTATAAACAGCTTTGAAACGTGAACAAAATAAACACTAATTATTTAACTTGACACTGGCGGAATCGTGTAAAACCAAACACAAAAAGCCATAAAATAAAATGACAAGACATAAGCATTACAGCTGTCGTACTGTCAATAATTGCGTTTCTTTATATAAGTATAAGAAGTAATTAAATTGCATGTTCTGAAGTGTGATCAAATCGATTAAATTTAATTTTATAGCTTTTGTGGGATTACATGTGTAATGTACATGAGATTTTTCATAAGGTTACATAATTTTTGCGATCTCTCTTAAGTATTTACCATGTTTATGAATTATAAATTATGAATCTTATCTAAATCAAAACCTAATGAAAATTTTGCTATAAATTAAGTGTTCCCATGGTAATCAAAAACTTTACAAAACATTAGCAAAAAAAAAGATATACTTAGCCTTGATTGCGCAGATATCGTCAGTATGGTTAAGGTTACGTCACTTATATCACAGCAGGAAAGTAACAAAGCCATCTAGGCAGCAAGTATATTATAGCCGTAAATCTAATTTACACCTTTCCTTGAAAATTCAATCACAATTAAAGCAAGACAACCCTTTTAAACGAAATTAACATATCTACGGCGCCAACCAAAATCCCCAAAACGAAATCCTTTTTAACAACCGTAATAACCTCAAATGTGAACTAGCCAGGGTGTCCGTATCAAGTGTTGCAGGTTCCATAATTAATTAAGGGCCAGTGTGTTCTCGTGTCTTTGAATAGATTAAAGGCTATTCCAGAAACATGAGCGGACACTGAGCTGTGAATTTTGACAGGTGTTTATTGAGAAATGCTAGAATGTAGAGGGTTTTAGTCTGCAGTTTTTCCAGAAATATTTGAGATGTCGTACCGCCGTGGGCTAGACAGTTGATGTCCTTCCTCGCTTGCCCGTAAATGCAGTAAGAATCTGCTAAGGGATACGTCCAGAAAATGGGCAGCAGCGTCTTTCCGTGTATCAACATCCCGTACTGCAACGCCAACCCGCCCGCCAAGCGTGCTGAGTATGACAACCACCCACTCTTGATCTTGGAGATAAACGATGATGTGAGATGTAAAACCAGTGAATTCAAACAAAATGTTTCCAGAGACTTAAAACTAGTTACACAATGTGATTCGATGGGAATTACAAATAATTACGAATAGGTAAGTCATAAAACGAGTCACACCCAAACCAAACAGTACGAAGGAAAGAACAGACTGAGAGATGCTGCTGCCCATCTTTCGAAGGTGAGCAGTGAGAAGGTGGCAGATTCCACTATAAGTCATTAGTTTTAGCCGTACTTATATATAGATTCAAGTTATGAGGGTCCGAATACGCTTAGGACAAGCCCAAAAGGGCTTTTTGAGTGTATTTTAGTTAAAAAAACTATTGTATTTTATTGTAATATAAATTGTTGTATATATACAAATAAAGGCCCGTAAATGCAGTAAGAAACTGCATGTACTAGCAAGAGAGAAGAAACAACTTTCTACTGCCGGCACCCGACAGCTATCAATTTACTAAAGAAACACAAAAGACATTTAAATGTAATAAAATAATATTTGAATTCGTTCGCTTATAAATTTACAAAAGAAAATCAAAAGCATATTATAAATAGAATAAAGCACATTTGAGTTCGTTCGCTTCAAACTCGCTTCAACTCTTTTGCTAAGCGAGGGGAAGAATTTCGTAATATGTAATTGCAAAAAAAATCACATGGATAAAAAAAGCCAATATGAATAATCACCAAGGTATCCCTATTGCAAGGAGCACAAGCAAAGTCTTCACACGTCAGCATAAAGTTTAATCAAGACTGGCAGAGTGACGATGTTATTTAACTCATGCACATTCTGTACCTTCACTAAAGGCTGTCACATGAGACGTAATATATGACAAAGTTTTAGACGACAGTGTACGTCAAAAACCGTATAGAATCCGCACCACTGCTGAAGTCCGATAGACGCGGCGCTGCTATCAAAGACAGTACTCAAGAGTTCAGTTCCCGCTTTTGCCGTAATACTTTAGTGGTGGTGGTGTTTCATGTACATGACTGCGTTAAACGCAAGAGAAAATAATCTAATATAAATATAATCAATTAGTGAAACTAAGGTATTAATTGGTAAGTTGCTGTGCTATGTCCAACTTAGTACCTCCGGAAGATGGGCAGCAGCGTCTTGCCGTGTATCAACATCCCGTTGGTACTGCGCTCGCCAACCCGCATGCCAAGCGTGGTGAGTATGGCAACTACCCCTCAAGGAGATCCATGAGTTTAGTACTAGTACGAGCCCTGTGTTTAGTAGTGGACGTATTACGGCTGAAATTATGATGATGATGGTTAATTAACAATAAATATAAAAAAACCATCTAGTCCCAAACAAAGGAAAGCTTCTATAATGCAAACCAGACGATTGATAGAATACGAAAATATTTTTTGTACG
This sequence comes from Pasiphila rectangulata, assembly GCA_963082625.1. NCBI lineage: Eukaryota > Metazoa > Arthropoda > Insecta > Lepidoptera > Geometridae > Pasiphila > Pasiphila rectangulata. The sequence continues at coordinate 15,045,844 of OY720245.1, read as the reverse complement.
TCAAAACTTGAAATATACTTACGACTAGAGACAATATCTGCACAAAAGCAAAAAAATTTTCCTCGGCGGTAAAATAACAAGTAAGCGTCTGAGCCGGGGTGCCAGTAGAAGGTTGCCTCTTCTCTCTTACCCGTAGACGCAGTAAGAATCTGCCGAGGAAAACCCCCGGAATCAGCAGCAGCGTATTTCCAGGTCCCACCAGGTCAACCCGCCTGCCAAGCTCGTTACGGCAACCACTCCTTATGATCTTGGAGATCGAAGATGGAGGCCTATGACCGCTGGAGACGTGGACAGCACAGTCCTCAGCTAAGATTAGTTTTGTTAAAACAGGGATTACACACATAGTATTGTAGCGTCGAAGACTATTCCGAAACGTTTCTATTTTTCAAAAAAATCATCAGCACGGGATTGAATGCCCGTCCGCGGGTGGGGCCGACATTACACTAGCGCTAGCGGCGTGTCGCGCAAGCCTCGTATAGTTAACCTTTACGGGAAGGTATGTCTGCTCAGCTTATCTAAGCTGGATGGAAAAACTGAAATCAAATCATATAACATTTATTTCTTAGAACCTTTACAGCATATTACATGTTTACCGCAATTATCAAGACCTTCCCTCCCGTACTCGTTAAAAACTGTGTTACGAAAAAATAAGGACTCTCAAACTACGTTTCCATATAAAAATAAATCACAAGGTTGTAGATACATAAACATAATACTAATATATAACAAGCATTGGTACGGTGTACCAGAAAAAGGGGCGAAGGCCTCAAAAGGTAACCAAAGGTCAAAACTGACACTTTTGGGTTTTTGGACGTTTTCGGCCATTTGAAGTTCAGTTCTTTTATTTTTTTGGTGACCTTTTGAGGTCACAATAACTTCGGTCCCTGTGACCCTAGGGTCACCAAAATCAGTACCCTTCTCTCAATTAGACGGTGCTAACAAAAAAGGTTTCATGTAAACCGGTCAACGCGTTCGGTAGTAATCGTACCATACACAGACAGACAGACAGACAAACAGACAGAGAGATAGCGCTATGCATACTAAGGGGCTTCGCCCCTTAAAATAGATTCATGATATAGAATACAATAACACCTAAATATACTAAGTCAGATCATCAGATAACGTCGCCGATGTGATGACGTGTGCGCAGTGCTGCCATTACGAGATTATTTCCACTGCCGCTGCCGCCGTGTCGCGCCGTCTCGTGTAGCCGCGCCCTAAAACCTTCTTAAGGTTTGTCAGAGGTGGTAGAGCGTGACATGAGAATAAACGGTGCGACAGGTCATGTACCGGCGGATATTGCTAAATTAACGGTTTAATTAAACTCTGCGGCAGCTGTGTTCGTGCCAGTTTAATGAGTTCAGTATTTGTACAACTAGAAAACTAGTTAGGGTTTGTATGATACATCTGTAAGTGCTAAAGTTATCTGTAGTTCATGCTTGAAGTGAGTTAATTTGAAAGGAACGTTTTTAGGGTTCCGTATCCAAAGGCTAAAAATGGGACCCTACTACTAAGACTCTGCTGTCCGTCTGTCTGTCTGTCACCAGGCTGAAGACATATTATAGTTAAAATTTTCATCAATAATAATGATATTTCAACAAATCAAATTCATATTTAAAGTCATAAATACAACTTGGCTGCTCGTGGGTTTGATACCGGCCGTGCGTCAATGGATTTTTCTATATTTGAAATCGTGTCGCTATGATCAATATACATATATTTTTATTAATATAGTCAGCCTGCGTTAAGGGTGTTCGTCTGTGACAGGGCTGTGTCGGTGCGGGTTCGAATCCTGTCAAAATATTAAATTATGATTATACTTTTAATTTTTTCTTCGTCTCAGCCGTAGGACTACTCTGTCCACGTCCAATGCTGGACATAGCCCTCATGGATCACTATGATCTTGAGGGGGTTGTTGCCATACTCGCCACGCCTGGCAGGTGGTTTGTCGAGCGCAGTACGGGATGTTGACACACGTAAACACCCGGCTACTCATCTTGCGGAGGTATCTCTTGGCAGATTCTTACTGCATTCACAGCTGACGTGACGTAATCTGTTGGTAAAAAAACAAAAACCAATACACGAATGGAAAGTCTATAGGCCACTCAAAGATATTGATTTGGACACATTCCTAATTGATCTTGAAAACATTAATTGGAATACTTTTATTCGTAACAATGTTACCACAATGGTAGAAAACTTAGGAACAAACCTTTTAAATTTATTTGATAAGCACGCACCGACCCGATCGTCGTTACTAAAAAACAAAACGTACCCCTGTATTACTTATAACATACGAAAGATGATCAAGACTAGAGACAAAGCCCACGCCTGCAGTCACGCATCTCACATCGGTTCATGTTAAACTTATTTTGAATTTAACCGACACAGTTCATCTATTTTGAAGCTTCATACAATAAACGAAAATGACGTTATGAGTATTATTGGTAGCTTTTCCTCAAATGCGACTGGCACTGATGGAATGTCAATGGTTATGATAATGTTGACTCTTCCACAGACACTCACCTTGATCACTTCAATTGTAAATGTTTTATTAACATCAAATACTTACCCTTCACTTTGGAAAACCGCTTTAATTAAACCACTCCCTAAAATCAATAATCCTTGTTGCTTAAAATATCTAAGACCAATAAGTATACCACCATTTATTTTTTAAATATTAGAAAGACACTGACACAGACTATTATCAAGAACTTCGGTACTTTACTAGGTAACAACCTAGAAAGTAATGACATTCTACCAGTAAAACAATCAGGCTTCAGGACGGGTTTTAGCGCAACTACTGCACTAATGAATGTGGTAGATGATCTCCTGTCTGCACAAGGTAGAGGTGAAGGGACGGTATTGACTCTACTGGACTTTTCACGCGTTTTCGAAGCTACTAATACCACACTACTGCTGTCTAAGCTCTCTTATTATCATCATTCATCATTCCAGCCGTAAAAAGTCCACTACTGAACAGGCCTCCCTCATGGATCTCCATGAGGTGTAGTTGCCATACTCACCACGCTTGGCAGGCGAGTTGGCGAGCGTAGTACGGGATGTTGATACACGGCAAGACGCTGCTGCCTATTTTCCGGAGGTATCCCTTAGCAGGCTCTTACTGCTTCCACAGGCATGAGAGGAGGAGTAACATTCTACCGCCGGTGCCACACGGCCTCTTATTATGGATCTCATTATGGATCTCATTATGGATCTTATTATGGTCTCTTGTTATGGATTTCATGAAAACACTGTCCAGTGGTTTGCGAGTTATCTCAGTGAACGTTCACAAAAATTCAAATCCATAAAATGATAGATCCATTTCCAAACTGAATCAAATGTCCGTATCACGAGGCGTCCCACAAGGTTAACTTTAGGCCCTCTATTATTTATATCTTCACTTCAGATATTATACATAAAATAAAAAATAGTAAATATCATATTTATACCGATGACATACAGTTATCGTCTTTCAACCATATTATTCTGATAAAGTACTTACAGATCTCAACGACAATTTATATAGATTAGTTAAATGGTGCAAGAGGAATGGCTTACATATAAACCCCTTTAAGACAAAGTATATTATAATTACTACTATCTAGAAAACAAAAAAATCAAATAATATCGCAAAACCCCAAAGTGCATTATAAGAAATGTCGCCATATACCGAGAAACCGAGGTGCACAATCTAGGTTTGCTTATGGACGGGTCTGTGAATTTTGAAGAACTTGTTCTTCTAACAGTTCGTAACTGTTTTTACAGGTTGTCTGTTTTGTACAAAGTGCGTGAATATCTTAAAACAGACCTACGCGTAACGCCATGCGACTCTTTGGTGTTATCAAAATTAAATTACTCAGATAACGTTTTTGGAGAATGCCTACTTGGTCGCTCCAGAAAACTTATTCAGCGCGTGCAAAACGCAGTAATAGCTTGCTGAGCAATGCTATTCCTGCTTACGCTGAGTGGTGATCGATTTATGCCAATGTAAACTTCAGATAATAATAATTTATTGTTTAGAAATATTGTTATTATGACTTTGGTGCAAATAAACGGTTTCTTATCTTATCTTAAATTATTGTGAGCATTGAAGCTCTCAGATTTTCCGCATCGCATCGGTGACAATATCCATAATACGGGTAATAATTCAACTCAACTAAACAGTCTGTAAACCATGGTGGCCGAGGACAGGTCAAGGAGTCGTGGTCGTCCGAAGGCGCTTTGGGTCGACGACATATGTGAATTTGCGGGAAATTCATGGTGACAGGACCGACAGACTAATTAGGTACGTATACGTTTATTTCCTGCTGTTATCTAATACAAAGTGGACCTTTGACAGCGAAGATCACGAGATTTACGCCTGTTGCAAGCCTGTCGTGTGTTTTTCCTTTGTGTTCACATATGGAGCTCTTCACCTACACCACTTTTCACATATTAGCAGTAAGCACTTATAAGCAGTGGATGATGATGGAAAAACAGTAAAAGATCTGCTAAAGCTTTTCTAGTTGGGAACTGCTTTGTGCTCTTGGTTGCCTGACTCATCATCACGCTAAGCGAAAGCCTGTAATAGCTACAGCGTTGTATGAAACTGCTCTATGACATTTGAAGTGTTGGCAAAATTGCCTGTTTAGTGCTGGGTATTTATCGATAGTTAGTTGTATCGATTTAATCATAGATTTTGGTATATGGATAGGTTTATTTTTAAGCTTTGGACCGTGCGAATGACAAACATAGAAGTATTTATTGCACAGAGTAAACTATAAAATGACTCTGTTACAAGTATTGTAGAACAGAAAGGAAAAAGCAATGGCCATATTTAACGAACAGATAGATAAAGAATTTAATGGAAGGAAACACCTTTTTTTAAGAGCCTTGACTGTTATTTTTAAGCTTTGGACCATGCGAATGATAACCATAGAATTATTGCACAGAGTAAAAGATAAAATTACTCTACTACAAGTTTAGATCAGAAAAGGAATATTAATGGCCATCTTTAACGAACAAATACTATAATTAAGAAATTAATGGAAGGAAACCGCTTTTTCTAAGTATATTTTGACGGGAAAAGTAACTGACAGACCCACTGGGCCAAAATACGATTCTAGCTGGAGAAAAATGGTTGTCGCGTTTATTTTTTTAAACTATCAAAAATTATATCAAAACCCGAGAAGTAACGATACCATTAAATGTTTGTTAAATGTACTTTCGTATAAAAAGTTATAGCCTTCGCAGTCTCAAAGTTAGGGTAAGAAAATAAGAAATCATTACATAATACGCTTTTTGTTTGTAACCAACTAAACTAAAACAACTAAAGAAGTTGAAATTTCTGTTTTGGATCCTGAAGCAGTTGGTAGTACCTTTTCATGTAATAACGTTTGATAATACTTGCGGCCTATAGGACCGGCAAACACAATTGATATCGGTGTTTTGACACATGTTTCAACTTTCACAGATCTGAAACTACCTGTCCCCACATGTCCCCAGGTTGGAGCGTATATTTATTTTTAAAGTAATCTGTATTGTTTATTAAAATAATGATAAAAGAAGATTTGTTTCGTTATCGAGTGCAGATTTAATTAAATAATAAGTATATGTATTTTTAATAACCCGTTTTCACTTGAATGACGCCACAGGCGAATTATATGAAATACTAGCGGCCGCCCGTGTTTTTATCGTTTTTTTTGCGCAGAACCTTTACAATAACGTTAGCCAGAATTTTTAGTTTTTTTATGAATATGTAAAAATATGAAGACGAATCATATATTATATAATTTTTATTATAAAATGTCATTAAGGGGTGATTGTAATAAAGCATGTTTTAAATAACAATTGTATTGACCTCCACTTGCATAGTAATTATCCTTGGATAAAGACCAGCTCTACTAGATCATTTATTTTATTTAAATAAACATGATTTTATCTATTTCTTCTTAAATATTTAGATAATGTATCTTCAAATGAATATCCGATTCCAGCTGTTGTTGAGAGTAATTTAGAGCAAAATTTAAGATACAAAAATCGCATTTTGATCCACTGTGAGACAGCTGATATCAAACTTTAGTTACTACTTTAAAAAAATGGGCTACGCGCATTAAATCAAAACAGTAAAACGCGGGCAAAGCTGCGGCCACAGTAATTAGTAAAAGCAGCAGCAAGTTATCAATAAAAATATCATCATAAACGTTATCCGTTATTTTGGTTCATTTACATACATCTGCTATGCAAAATGAACGGACACAGGACAGGTTTTTTATCTATATTCTGTTCCACCACTGGGCAAAGATCTTCCCCATCTCCTTATATTTTTTACGCATACTTACTTACTGAATCCCAAGCATAAAATAAAACTCGCTTATCTACTTCTTTCCTCAAGACTTAACACAGTACAGTCAAGCTCGTGACATCTATTTCCAGACCAAGTAAAGTAATCGACATATTCAAACGTTCCCAAGCCATCCCTTTGATTGACGCGTTGTAAAGGCGGTTGGTAGCGAAGACGTAATTACTTCGCGAGCAGTTTGTCAGCCAATTAAACACCTTTGCTTTATTAAGAAACCGCAGCGCGTGGTAAGTAGAGAATCAAGGGGAGAATACTTAAAAGTTAAAAGCGATACAGGAAGCTTGGATGTTTGGATGTCTCGCGTCAGGTGGTTGTATGTTGCGGTTTTAATTTGGAGGTGGCAGATGGTTGTATAATGCGGTTTTAATTTGGTTCGTCAATCGTAATAGTTTGACTAGACTGCTTTGCGAAGTACCTTTTAGTTAACAATCATCGCATCATCTAGAGGTAGGTAGGTCACGATAATGTTAGATAATTTCTTGATGCCGTCGTGAGGATCGTAGGTATCGTATTCCATCGTTGGTACGGTTTGAGTCTTTTTGAGTTTACCAATATTTCTGTGTTAAAACAACGGGATACTTCAAAAGATCTATATTCTGGTAAATATATCTTAATAGTGTTATAAACCATGATAGTTTCAAAAGGTAAGCACTTATGAGCCTGTGACGCTTACTTTTGAAAGTAAAGCTGAACGTTAGGTAGCCGCATTATGTGGTAGGCATGCTTCCCCGGATGGTCTTAAAGTAAAGTAAAGTATCATTTATTGCTTGAAATACAATTGTGTACATTGAACATAGATGTTTTATGTTATTGAAAGGAATTAATGTATTCCTAGCATGTAAGGGTGTGCAATGTCCAAACTTTTAAAACAATATCTGAATTATTATACATGTCAATTAGATAAAATTATAGGAATTATCAATAAAATTATTTTATAAAAACATTTTGTCTCTCATAAATTCATCTATTGTGTAGTAACATTTACTTTTCAATGTGGCTTTCAACTTTTTCTTAAATTGCGAAAGTGGTAGTTCTCTTAATGACTTATCTTTCAAGCACTTGTTCAAAAAATAATGTCTTACAACTGTACATTACTGTACATTACTGTACAAAATAAAATTAAGTTTCTGAGTCAGTATAATTATAATTTAAGTTTCACTGAACCTTTTACACAAAGGTATAATAACTTCAGAGACAAGAGCAGAAATATTTTGAAACTTTAAGTGTAGTAAAGTAATATAATAATTTATTTTCTCTTATGAAATAAGTGACTTAGCAACTTAAGAATTATAAAAGTAGTATGAACGAGGTGGTAAAAGTATAACTATTGTGCATTAGATACCTACCTAGCCTACGATGGGTTAGTTAAAAACCTGTGTTACAGGTAACCAGGCTGTCCTTACGCGGACCTTATTCAATCAAACAATATCAGAATAATTTTACATTTTAGTTATAGGTTCCAAACAACGATTAGTCTTGTCTTGTTTTCTTGTGGCTGTGGTCACATACTATTGAGAATTTAAATACATAGGTTTCTATGGTTAATAGCATTAACAAAAGACTAAAAACCGTCCCACACGCTTTTTACACCGAAGACAGATATGAAGACATCGTCTATTCATAGAGTTGAAATAAAGGCTGAAAAGGATTATTGTTTTATCTTAATCTAATGATATGAGCCGCTTCGTGGGATGAAAGGCAGAACACAGAGTAGAATAGACTTTACTCAAATTATTTTTACTAAAAACTTTTAGATTATAGGACGATAATAAATGCGGAGAACAAAATATTTTTTTGGAATCCTCTTTCTAAGGTTGTTCTTTGATTTTGACGAGAAATAAATTCAGCTGTGAAACACGTCGTCAATCGAAAGCCAAATGTTTAACTCAAAAATCACGGAAAGGGAATTGGATATCTTCTAAGTTGAATATTTCGTAGACTGATTGTAAACGATGATGTTCCACGATTGAGAGAGATGACTTAGAAAAGTTATTTTAAATTAAATTACCACACTAGACAGTCAGTATCTAAGAACAAAATAAGTGGCGTGATACAAGACTTATTGGACCATGATGAAGAATGAGAAGAGACAAAAACGTAAGTTTTATTAATAAGTATGAGAGTCATTTGTCTCTTCTTTATCTATAATAAAAACTTTTTGTACGATCAAACTCAATATAACAAAATAATAATTTTGGAAACTTTTAAGTGCTCACAGAGTCCCACAGCAGATTTCATCGAAAATTATTTTTTTTATTCGAAAAATTTATGTTCGACGTATATACCGACATATATCGACCTAACTACTCCACACCTTTTATCATCCAGCATCACTTCATCGTCGGCACAAGACAGCGACATTTCGTATTCTGAGTCATTAATTATTCGAGCTCATTGTCCCTTAGGCTTTCCAGTCCATTGTGACAATATTTGGGTCGTGCTTTCAAACCCAACAAAGACGGAGCATAGATGGATCATCTTGATGGGAAAGGAAGGTGTCAGTTTATAAAATTATCAGTGAGTAGTAAAATGGTCGGGGTTTTGGTACCGTCATCTTCAATAGAGTTATTTGGGAAGGGGTGAACTTTTATAAGTACTTAGTATCGATCGTGATCTTCTAACGTACAGACAAATGCGTTGTTAACCTATAATAGGCGAATAGGCATTTTTTTATACTGGATATTACGTGTTTGGAAAAAAAAATCATTATCTCCTACAAAAATGGAATGTATTTTTCGGCGCTCTCACCTCCGACTTGGTCTGTGTAATTATTTTATTAAATCTTCCATTCTTTATCTACTTAAAATTAGGGCTAATACTCAAAATAATGAATTTCTCAGTATTGTAGTGCTTGACATTTCACACCGGTTACTTTAATTCAAAAACTTGTAAAAGTCGTGTACTTTTAAAGTAGTGAACTTTTTCGTCTCTAAGTTTGAATAACAGTTAACAATTAGCTACATTTTAAATCAGAGTTTAAGAAAGAGGATGAAGGTTAAGCATACGACATGGTAACCTAACGATGATATAAATTTTTTATGAAATAATATTTTCAAACATAACGACATAAGAACAAGAACAAACAAGTAAAAACCTCGATAATTCTGGTTCGAAGATTTATTCACAAACTTTAAACATTATAGGCGTGAGCCTAGGTTATCACCAATGTTTGCCGGGACAATAAACCATAGTTTGGGCTGAAAGTACTTAATACTGTACAAAATACAAGCCTATTTAATTAATTTACTCAATATCATGCAGCCAGTGTAGCTTAATGAACCAGACTGCACAGTTTAACAATCGAAGCAGAACATACTTAAATTATTAAGAGTTAGCCCCACAGTCTACGCACAGTCTAGTCTTACGTAAGCTTAAGCGTAGTCTTTTGGGAAAAACATTAAACGCTGCTTGACGGAGAAAATATGTTTACCTCCTATCTTATGATCCTGATTCAGTATAATTTTGCTCACAAACAGAAGGATATTTAAAGTAGATAACTTTTGTAACACGTACGAATTTATGTCATTTTTGCCGTCTTAAAAAATGGAAAGTTCTTTATGGGTTCAAATAAATACATACCTCTACATATATTTAATATTTTTTAAACTAGGTGAAGCTAGGATCCATGAGTTATCGAGGGAACTCGTAAAATATTATGGGCAGACATAAGTAATAGTGATTTTGGCATCTTGAGCTAAAAATCAAGCAGTTGCATTCAGAAAGTATGATTTGGTGAAGTGGAATTGATGAAGAAGAACACAGACGGCCACTTCAATGTTAAAATTTACAGGTGGTCTTACCACTATAGTATATCAGTCATCTAGTACCCATAACACAAGCTCTGCTTAGCTTGGGGCTAGATGATGCTGTGTGATTTGTCCAGCATTATTTATTTATTTTATTTATTTAATATTGTCATGCCTACCAACTTATCATTATCATTATCAAAGTCATTAAAGTCAGTTTCTTTGTTTAAAAAAAAATGTTTCACAAAAAGAAATCTTTCAGTTTCACTGTTTACACTAGAAATCTCAATTTATTATGTATAATTAATTATGTAACTATTTCAATGTATAAAGGAAATTCCATTAATCATCTGGTAACTATAACACACGTAAGCCGTGGGGTGCCGGCAGTAGAATGTGACCCCTCCTCTCCTACCCTTGGACGCAGTAAGAGCCTGCTAAGGGACACCTCCGGTAGATGGGCAGCAGCGTCTTTCCGTATATCAACATCCGGTACAGCGCTCACCAACCCGCCTGCCAAGCGTGGTGAGTATGGCAACTACCCCTCATGGAGATCCATGAGGGAGGCCTTAGTTAAGTAGTGGACGTTTTACGGCTGAAATGATGATGATGAACTATAACACGAACTCTGCTTACTTTGGTGCTGTGTGAGATCCCCTATTTAATTGATGCATTTTGTTGCGAATTATAAGTTAAATAGCATACTAAAACTTGACAGTTTTCTACTGCTTTCTTTATCCTATGTTGCACCGGTCTCGAATTAATTGTCAAACGTGCTCCGCGTACCAATATCACCAACTAAACTAGAACCCAGGACCCCCACCTTTTCACAGTGAAAAGTTCTAGGGGGAAAGGAGTGGGAGCTCAACTAATAATGGCTAATCGACAATAATGGTCGTTTATGATAGCAATTGCGCATAGAAAGCCATGTACGGTTAACTGATACAAGAAACGATTAAGGCTATTTTAAATAGGATTAGTCGGAACAACATTATGTTTAGAAAAAAGGACGAATACTTTTATTATATTGTAAAGGTAATATGAAGTATTGTAAATGTAGATGAGATATGTAGCATCGGATTTACTGTGAGGTACATATATATACTAAACTATGTATTCGATACTTACACTCCTAATGTATTTGTAAGTTCTGATGGGTAGGTACTATAACGCCATTCCTATAATATATTTTATCCTTCTAAACCATAAAAAAATGAGGTCCAAGTCTATCACATGCTTATATTAAAATGTTGTGACCACCATCGAAACCACTCCTACTTTACATTTCCGTACAAGACCTTAATAATCAAAAAAAACTGCATTTAATTTAATTTTAATCTTAAGCAATAATAAATTAATTAATTTCCTAATATTTTAAAAGAGAAGTGAAATCAAGAAAATTTAAACATAGAGATTTTTAAATAAAAGACGCACAAAAATATAACTGTTTAATAAGCAAACCCTCTCATGAACAAATATGCAGGACTTTAAGCACAGAACCATTGTTCTAATTTTAGTTGTGTAGTTCCCGTTCCCGTGGCAATATGTCGTTAAAATAATAGCTTATGTTATTTGCTGACAGCTTTTCATTGGTAAAATTTTTTTTATAGTCGGTTTAGTGGTTTAGGTGTGAATTTAGTTTTATTTCTTGGGTTATATTATTGAAATTGAAAGATCCTTATTTTTTTCTAGTAATAAATATAGCCTATGTAACTCAAGGTTAATGTACCATTTGAAAGAATCTTTATTTGTCCACTAGTGTTTGAGTTTATTTGTAACAAACATACAAAGTCCTAACGATTGAGAGAATTCATTAAATACCTTATTTTTGTGAATACAACTTATTAAACATAGAAAAATACGTGGACCCGGTACAAGTATCTACAGTTTTTACAAACATTCCCGCGGTGGGAATCGAACGTCTTCTTAGATTCTACCCGGCTATTGGACTAAATGAGCCTTTGAGGTTGTCATACTTTAAGCATGCGTTACCATAAACAACGCCGCCCTGCACACGCTGAATAACAAACGCAATAAAGTAAGTTTTATTTGAGGCTCATTAAAATATTCATTATACACGAATAGACCGTAAACAAATACGTTTACTGCCGCTTCCGTTATTTACAATGCGATTGTTGAGGCCAACAAACTCTACGGACTAACCGATGTCATTGTTAAAGAAATTAAAATTATGAAATAACAAAATGCAAAAAGAACTGTTAAAGAAGAAAGACTTTTATAAATTAATAGCCACTGCATACTCTCCAACTTTAGCCATAATAGTGAGGTTTGGTGGCGGTGACAGTATAGAAAAGCAGGTCATCGTTGGCAACGTCCAGGAAAGCAGATATCACGTGGAATATCCCCGACTCGATGGACAGCTCAGTTACAGGATGATAGAGCCAGGCTCTACGACGTGGTACATCTGGCCTGTAAAAGAACTTGTGAGCTTGTGAGACAAGCTGTCCACACCTTCGTGAAGACATCCAGTGATGAGTGAGTGAGCCTGGTTCTACGATGTGGTCCATCTGGCCTCTAAAAGAACTTGTTGGAGACAAGCTGTCCACACCTTCGCGAAGACATCCAGTGATCACGATCTTCAGTCAGCATACAGAGCCGACCATTGGTATTCGGATTATGCTTAAATTAAAACTTAGAAAAACCTTCGTGAGAGATGACTATCGCGGTATACAGGCCACAGAACAACGACCATAGGTTAAGAGTGTAACGTATAAGAAATACATTTTTATTTGTTATCATCACCATCTTGACTGCCTTCATGGCAAATGATGAAGTAGTAATAGAAACGATAATTAAGGTAATGAAGGAGTGGGTTTGATTTCGCGAAACAATATTTTGTGATTTTTAGTTGCATGCCCATACTCACGTAGGTACGGCTCCGAGACATGGTCGTTCACAAAGGAAAACATGTACACCATACAAGTTGCACAATGGAGCACTCCATACATCCTTGGTCACAAACCCAACGTTGAGATACGCCAGCACACGAAAGGAACAAAGGCATGCGGATCGCGAGCTTAAAGTGTAGATGGGCAGGACATGTTGCTATGCGAGACGATACCCGATGAATCCCATACCACGATAGCTGAACAAGCATTGGTACGGGGGTACCAGAAAAGAGGGCGAAGGCCTCACAAGGTCAACAAAGGCTAAAAATTTAATTTTTGTTCTTTTTTACGTTTTCGGCCAATTGAAGACTTTTTTGATGACCTTTTGAGGTCACAATAACTCCGGTCCATGTAACGCTAGGGTCACCAAAATCAATCAGTACCCTTCTCTCAATTAGACTACTTACTACCCCCTAATCATCTATCTATCACTGCCCATGACAGAGATTTTTTCCAGGCCAACTGCACATGCCCTCTTCTCCATAAAAGGGAAGAAGTTAAGTATCTCGGTATCGTCATCGACCAATCTCTTAGCTTTAAGAAACACATCGCTATACTTTCAAGCCGTATGCGAAAGCTGATTTACATCTTTAAAGCCCTTAGGAATGTCGCTGATCGTAAGACGGTGAGGATGGTCTATGACTCACTTTGTAAGTCCATCATGGAGTATTGTATTCTAGCATGGGGTGGCTCAGCAAAATCACACCTGATAGAAGTAGAGAGAGCTCAACGTGCTGTTTTGAAGGTCGGTGCAGGCTTACCCTTCCGATATCATACGAGGGACCTATATAAGGAGTGGGATGTACTTACTGTTAGACAGACATTCATACTCAGATTAGTTCTAAAACAACACTCATCCCTAGTATACGATCCAGCCTGTTTCCGAGACAAACGAAGAAAAGGTGCCGTCTGCAAAACCCGCACCTTCCGTACTTCGCTATCTCATAGGTTCTCCTGTTTTTTAGGTCCCTATGCTTACAATAAATTAAATAAAATATTAGATTTATATTCACTGCCCAAGCATAGTTGCAAAAGCAAAATTACGTCTTGGCTCAAAAAACTGGATTACAATTCTACTGAAGACTTTCTTAAACCCACCTCATAATTCATCATTCATCATTTCGGCCGTAACACGTCCACTACTGAACACAGGCCTCCTTCATGGATCTCCATGAGGGGTAGTTGCCATACTCACCACGCTTGGCAGGCGGGTTGGCGAGCGCAGTACGGGATGTTGATACACATAAAGACGCTGCTGCCCCTCTTCCGAAGGTATCCCTTAACATGCTCTTACTACATCCACGGGCATGAGACCCCACGGCAAACCACGGCACCTCATAATTACCTTGTCAGAACTCACTCCTTGCAAAAGTCTATCTCTTGTTCTATAATTCACTCAGTCCACTCTCACACACCCCTTGGCACTCACACCAATCTCTATCTTTGTATCTTCCGTTGCCCAGACTCTTATGAGACTGGTGTCAATAGGAGTACAGGAGTCAACACACATACTCAAACACTCACCTTAACCCATTCACAATAAGACACACAAACACACATACACACAAACACACGAATACTTGGCATTCGGGACCACTTCTAATATAAATATAAAAACTTGTTAGCCGCTCTGTTCTGTACCGTGGAGAGGGAGACCTGGTGACCTGTATCACAGGTTCTTTTGAACCTATTTCAGGCACCAGTCTTCACAAACCAGGTTACTACTGGCGGACTACCAGCGCGAAGTAATTACTTATATATATTTAAGGACAGTTTTTAAAAGATCACGCGCGTTGGAATCCGTATTTTATATTTTTTTCATTAATAATCTTTAGTACACATACATTTTGTCTATGTAATAATTTATTTATAAGCCTACTTTGTGAAGAAAAATAAAGAAATATTTGATTTTGATTTGATTTGAGACGGTGCTAACAAAAAAGGTTTCATATAATTACTGGAATCAGGCATTACTTTACAGAAATACATGACAATAAAATGTAATGAAAATGAAAATATCTGGTTTTAATTCCGCTAAAACTAGATATTTTCATTGCATTTTATTTTAAAAAGGTTTCATGTAAATCGGTCAACGCGTTCGGTTGTAATCGTCCCATACACAGACAGACAGACAGCGCTATGCATATTAGGGGGCTTCACCCCCTAATAAAGCCGATGAATGATGAATCAAGGCGGTAACACAGTGGTTGCCGATGTGACGGCCTTGATGCAGACCACCTGCCAGATGGGCAGAGGAGGTCAAGGTTGCCACACGACAGCTGTAGATGAAGCTTGCACAGGACCGTTGACAGTGGCGTGTTGAAGAGGAAGGCTATACCAAGCAGTGGTTGTCAAAGGGCTGATAATGATTCATTATCTCTTAAAAATAATATAGTTTTATTGTCTACCTGCTGCCACAGCTAAGCCCGCGTTTTTTTTATATTTAAGCGCGTTAATTGTTTTTCCTTGTTACCTAAGTTATTTCTTTTAAAAAATCTATCGACCAGTTAAAATTCGGTCCAGTCCGAAACAAACAGACAGACAAACAAAAAACTGAAATTATTGTTATGGTTTTATGTATCGTATAAACTTTCATATGCGTGTAGTAAAAACCTGTAATTTTGACAACGCAAATACACGGTTAAATTGTATTTTTCTAAATTGATTGCTTGATTGACAGTGGATGAGACTTGCACAGGACCGTTCACGTTGGACCGGAAGGAGGCCTGTACTCATCAGTGGGTGTCAACGGACTGATATGATGATGATGATATAGATTGACGGACTAAACATAATTTAGATTTTATCACCCCGTCATCATACCTTTTTGATTTTAAAATTGGAAAGTCTGTAGTCTATGCACTTCATTGTGGCTCCGATTATAGTTATAAAGCAACATACTGTTTATTTCATAACGATAATTAAGGTAACGACTCCGTGGGGGTAAATTTATGTGGATGATGACGAAGAAATATAGTTCCGACGAGTTTTGTATTTACCTTGCATTATATTTCATGAGGTAATTAACTGCAATATAAAATATAAATTTACACATTATCCAATATCCATGTGCCTTAGTAACTTTGTAATGCCATTATTTTATTGAAATCGAGGAGTTGTAAAAACTTTTAATAATTCTTTGAATAATTAACAAGAAAATCGACTTCAATAACTTTTATGATGGTGAAAATGTATATGTATGACGATTAGTAAACAGAAATTTAGCTTAACTATCTTTCAAAATCACCAACCGTATTTTTTTTAAATTAAAAAGTTTAAATGGTCATCTGTGGTCTTCTTCATCAGTATAATTTCATCAAATCATATTTTCTTACGCCGTGGGGTGCCGGCAGTAGAATGTTACCCCTCCTCTCATACCCATGGATGCAGTAAAAACCTGCTAAGGGATACTTCCGGAAGATGGGCAGCAGCGTCTTTTCGTGTACCAACATCCCGTACTGCGCTCGCCAACCCGCCTGCCAAGCGGTGTGCGTATGACAACTGCCCCCCATGGAGATCCATGAGGGAGGCCTGTGTTCAGGTAGTGAACGTTTTACGGCTGAAATTATGATATTTTTTTATCATTGTTACGTCAGTTGTTTGTAAACCGATTAGGGAGATTCTTTTCGGGTCGAAAAGATACACTTCCAGATTGGTCCCATGTTTTCACAACTTGACTCTGATGAGGAATTCCAGCAGACACTGGACTACCATGCACCCATGGAACTCAATAGTTGTAATAGTATCTACTGGAATTCCTCAAGGCACAGTTATTATGTACTAATTTAACTTGCCGCCGTAACCGCCGTGGAGTGCCGGAAGTAGAATGATACCCCTCCTCTCATGCCCATGGATGCAGTAAGAGCCTGCTAAGGGATACCTCCGAAAGATGGGCAGCAGCGTCTATCCGTGTATCAACATCCCATACTGCGCTCACCAACCCGCCTGCCAAGCGTGGTGAGTATGGCAACTACCCCTCATGGAGATCCATGAGGGAGGCCTGTGTTCATCAGTGGACGTATTATATTACGCTGAAATGATGAATTTAACTTGCAGTTGGGTTTTTTGTCTGACTTAATTACGTTTTCTTGTTTTACACCCAGTCCTGATGATGTGAAATTATAATAGGCGTACATACAGCGTTGTTCCAGCAACAAGTCAGGGATTTTATGATTGAAGACAGCTGGGTTGAAAAATAAATGAATTATCATGATATTGGTTCAAAATACACAAATCATAACACAAAGCACATTTACTTTTGAAGTACTGTGAACTTTTCTTGCCTCTGACTAATATCTGACTAAGCTGGAAGGATGGTACGAGTATAAGTGCTGGGCAAGCCTAATATATAACAATCTCGCAGGCGCTAACCCTTTAGCCCAGCGTGCTGTTTAGGTTAGATATTATTTTGTAAATTTACTTCTAACCAAAATTATACCGCATGGGAAGGTCTACGATTGCTGTGGATAATCTACATACGAATAACAAGAGGTATGATACTAAATGACGCAATTATGACTACGTAACAAAACAAGACCATTGAGAAGCTTAAGGAGCTGGCAGTGCCATAATAGACAATTAAGGCAACGTCGAAAGTACCCTTTATCCTTTGTATCAAAGGAATTTAGATAATCAAGAGCGTTGGTATGTAAAATGTCGTGATGTTTCATGGAATTTCATAATAGACTGAGAGATTGGGTCAGTTAATTTCCTTTATCGTATACCCTGTAACATACTTTATGCTATTAGCATTGTGGTTTTTCTTTTAAACGTTTGATTACTATTATTAACACATATTTAAACGGGTATTTATCGCGCTATTTACCTTTATTATTGCCCGACGTTTCGACTGTTAAAACCTTAATCTCAAGTTTTTATATTTATGAAGTCCAAGTGAGGGTAGTCTGAAAAGACGCCTTCGCTTTGCTGCGGTCACCTCTAACATGTCAGTCTTCCCGGGACCACGATGGGTGCAATCCTGTCGAAACGTCGGGCAATAATAAAGGTAAATAGCGCGATAAATACCCGTTTAAATATGTGTTAATAATGTGTCCTGATCGCGAAAGTTTAAAAAAGACTGTTTGATTACTAGATATGAAATGCAGTGCATAGCGTAAATACTAGAAAAAAAAATTAATTACACATCTTCAATTACATTAATTGATGTAAATTAATATATGCAATTTATAATTACAAATGAAATACACAATATTTTTTGGAAATAGTTTCTATAAGATTGATTAGCTACCCACCCTGCTTCGCACAGGTACGCACGTACCTTGTCATTTTGTATGAAGAACAGGTCATTTTGTATGAAGAGTTAAAAGAAATATATGACTCTTAAGGGTAACAATTCTTCAATACATCACTTGCACATAACTTCTATGGTTTACGCAGCGCACGCCATTTTCAGACAACTTCAACAACATTCATTATAGTTCAGCGAACTTACACCAATCCTCAATGAATTTGATTGCTTAACCTTTCCCTTTAAACAATCTAGCCATTGGTGAAAACCGCATCAAAATCCGTTCCGTGGTTTAGGAGAAGAAAGTTAAATAGATAGATTCATAGACAGATAGATAAATAGACAGACAGACAGGTAGACAGACAGGCGCGGGCAGCGACTTCAATTTATACTATGTAGAGAAATATCGCCTCAGTCGGCTATTAGAGTGAGTTTTAGTGACTTACAATAATAGACTATAGGTTTAGCTGGTAGAGAATGCTTCAGCATTAAGCCCACCTTCTGTAATTGTGCAATAAAGTGTTAATTATATGAATAATAACGATTTCGTATTTCAAAAGTTTTAGAGTTAAATACGGGTATGTTATTTAAGAGCGATACCTCCTGCGACAAGTATTCGATACTTAAAAGTAGGTCTCAAATACTGATATAAATTATGTAAACTGTAACCTACCCAATTAGTCTCGTCTCATCTGTTTCTTCATTTTAAGTGAACCAAATTTAAGGTGGAAGAAAGTTATTGTTTTATGCAGTAAAATAAACATTTTGTATTTAAATTCATGTACCGTCGCGTTCATAGTATAGTATACCACTAAGCCAGCCAGGCATTAGTAGACATATTAGTCGGCCAGTCACATGTGGTATTACTATAAAGGCAACACTATACGTCAACATAATTCTCGAGATGAAGTAAACAAATGCGCGTAACCTTCCTTCCCATACAAACTCACCTTGACTCGGGTCATTATCGTGGTCTTAGATCTGTGATGCGTATAGTCAGCCACACAAGAAGTGTCTCCGCTGACTAATTTATCTCAACATCACGGCTTGAGGTTCATGGCGGTCGTGGTTTTTTATACCCCATGGAGATATTTTGTCTACTCAGTCATTTTGTCATAATATTTAAGCTGGCATAACTCATGTGTGGTATTTGAGGTAAAATTACGTCTTTAATGTTACTTACATTATTGAAAACTCACTTAGTTTTATCGAAAACGTCGGGTTGCGCGCGCAATTTTATGATTCAAAGATAGGGCTAAATACCACATGTTATCTTTTAATACAGGTCCTAGACATAACTGGGAAAAGTCTTCAGCCGACCGCGATAGTTGAAGGAAAACTTTATCGGAAGGGTTTGTCAAACATGATAATACCCGGTTCTACCTTATGTTCCAAAATCGTGATATACAATACCAACGGGCTGCACTTCCTTTAACATCACCAGGCACAGAATTTGTTTGTCAGTTTTGTGGCCTTACTAGCCATGTGCGTTAGGACCGATCCTCACAAACAGACGCTGCTTAAATCATCTTATAAAGATGAAAAAGGCATTTGAAGATAACTTTTATTAAATAGAAACATCATACACATACTATTTATAAGACAAACTTTTATTTTTTCTATTTTTGTAATCAATCAGTAATGACTGCATTAGCGTTTTTGTGTATCTAAATTGTTTTTTAGCCGTGAAGGCCACTTATTGGCTTGTCTGGTGTCTGTTAAAATTAAGTTAATGTTTTGTCTACCTAGTGTATTTGTACTATCTGTAATTTGGTTTAAAAATTAACTTTATTTTTGTTCTGCATTTGTATAAGCTGTAGGCCTTCAATAAATAAATAAATAAATAAATACAATTAAGGTGTCCGATTGTTATGTCAATATAACATGTTTATTTAGTAACTTCTTGCTTACTTATTTTATTTTATTTTACAACATACAGGAAAACTTACAGCTAGTAATTTAATAATTAAAGAAATAGCTACAGAAAGCCAATTACAAGTTTCCACATATGGGTAGATGAGTACAAATATAATAGTTGACAAATAAACAATACAGTTATGAAGGAGAAGTGTTGAATAAGTCAACCTTCTGGGTCACTGCATTGTAGTGTCTGCACGCTCGTAATGAATGATATATAAGTATTCTTATACAGAAGGATATTATTTCTCACAGATGCTGAAGTAGTTAATTTACGAAAGTATTATACGATACTTAAAAACAAAATATTTAATTAAAGCTTCCGCAAGCAGGTTTTCTAGCAATGTTTTCTTTCACCGTTAAAGCACGAATTATGCGTTCAAGAGAGAAAAGTTCATTAGTGCACGGCCAGTATTGAACCAACGGATTGAAAGTTGGGAACACATACCGAGTGGTATGTGTTCCCAACTTTCATCTTTCAACATGGCTTTTACGGGGTAAATGGCAGTTAACAGGGCAATTTCACGTGTTTACTTTCATATCTGAGCTAAAACGTTGGCACGAGCCTTGCGTGCTCGATCAGACATAAAGATAGTTATTTCATAGTAAAAAGCTTTCTGGCGATAGTTTTAAACACAGGCGTCATTATGCGATGCAACTTGTGCTTTTATTAATAAATTTTCTTGTAATATTTTCTTTATATTTATGTAAGATTCTATACGCTATATACCTGACTAGCTGTAGTAAGATAACTCCAGAAGAAGCAGCGTCTTTCCGTGTACCAACATCCCGTACTGCGCTTGCTAACTCGCCTGCCAAACGTGGCAAGTATGGCAACAACCCTCTCATGATCTTTTGTAAATCCATGAAGTAGGCCTTTCAGCGGTGGTCGTGGACGACAACCCTACGGCTGAGAAGAGGGAAAGAAAAAAAATAAGTTTTTTCTCCGGTAACTGATCCTACTTTTTATTATCACCAAATTCTTATATATTGCAGTTGTTATAGGTAGAGGTTACCGCTTAACATCAGGTGGGCCTTCGTTTTGTCTCGTCATATATTACATATTAAAAAAATTAAAAAAAAAAACATTTATTCATTTGAAACACCAGTAGGATCAATACTCTGCGTTTTGAGTTCATTGTCTGTCCATTAGAGCTTTAATTATTGATAGATGCAAATTGTCGGAGCCCCAATCAATCATAGCGTCCAGAATGAGAAGTCAACAGTTATTATAAACAGTTTATTGGACTGTTTCTCAAGGACCTAAGCCTAACAAGATTTTGAAGCAGGTAGGTTGAGCAAGTTGGAAATAGTTTTCTACACACATAACTTCTTAATAATATTATTTCAACTGTCAGTTTGATCACTGCTTGAATGAAGCCATTTCCTGGGCAAATCATGTTTATATAAGTATAATCGCAAAACGTTTTTGCCTCTTGTAAAACTAAAATAACAACCCAAACCATTTTGTCAACAAATCCTCAGAATTTACGAACAATATAACGAATTCAATGACATTGTAGAGGTAGTCTAAAACGTTTGCCAATGCAACCACGAAGGAAGTTTACTTATGGCAAAAAAAACTGCGGTTTGGGTCCTTTTCATACTCTGATTAATCCTGACGATAAGGCACAAAGGCCGAATGTGTGCCGTACAGATTCTAGATTGAAAGCCGATAAACTCACTTTTGAGGTTGAATATGTTTTTTGAGGATTATCAACTTTATCGCCAATCTTGGGGCACGTGTTTTGCCTCGCTATTATGATTTAGCAAGCGCATCGGCGTTTTTCAATGCTTCTATCGATGGTATCAAAAATGTTGACGTGACGGTGTCATTTTAGGTCAAAGCGAATATCGTAGGTGCTGAGGATTGCTAAATGGAGATAGATATCGCTGAAATTCTCCGAGATTATAAAATAGATGGTAAACCTTTTAAAATGCAGTTAGCGGGAAACCCATTTAGTAATTTGACAGATATTTTGTGGGTTCAATTTGTATAATTAAATGTTATAAAATAATAATCATCATCGTAATTATCATCTTTTATTGCAATATAATTGGGAATTTCCTGTAATGATAGTGATAATTTTGATGATAAATAATAATAAAATTAAATACTATTTATTTATTCTGTAGGCTCTTTTGTCAGGTATGGCCGTCTTTAGCGGTAAAAGCCTATTAATATACCAAATTGTGGTTAAACACTATAAAAATAACAAACTATAGAATAAGCTATAGCGACATCTCTAGTCATTGCTACTAAATGCAACTTCAGACGATGAACAGGAACACTCTAGTAGTTCCCTGAGAGATAGATGGCGCTCTTCGGTTGCTCAAACAGGCTCAAACCAACATCACTTTATAAAGAATTTCAGCGGGTCCCGACACGGGTTCTGTAGCTTAGCGATCAAAGCACTTCCGGCTTAAGGAAGCGTCAAGTATCGATTTGACGGACGTGGGCTCGAATCCCACCGGAACCGTAATATTTTTGATAAGGTTATTCATATCTTTGAAAATGTTCTACCTAAGTGTGGTTAAACACTATAAAAATAACAAACAATACCTAATTGAGTTAAAATAATGCCTAGCAAATCATTTCACAGGTAGGTTTTGAAAATTTTAATAACTTTGTTTGAATTTATCCAAAACAAAATACATACAAATACATAAAAGCAATTAATATGATATTTTTTATCACAATAAAAAACCTTCCCATGAACCTCTGTTTACGGAATCTTTTGTTTTCGCATCGTATTTTGATAAAACTCAAAGGTAAACGTATCCGGCCAAAAAACGTCGTTTAAAGTAGGCGTGTTGTATTTATAGTCTGTTTTGATCATTGCACAATCGAACAATGAGATCTTTTGTGTAACCCATGACAGGAAAATGATGGTGTTTTTTATTCGTAGAATGTTTTTTTGCAAACCGGTGTGATAGCTGTTTGACTCTATTGATGAATTCAGTCTTACACAGAGATCGATGTACGAGGCTTCCGTCGTTTGGGACTGCTAGGTATTGGGACCACGGTCCCATTCGCCGGATTGATTTAATTTAATTATTTTGCTTCCGGCGAATGCTTGGATTGCTTTTAAAAATTGGTCATAAATTCACTTAAACTTATTTAATCAATCACTTTTAACCCAGCATTGTTTTACGTTCTTCTTTCTACTTGTAAAAGTTTTTTGAAGCGAATGAGTTCAATATATCTGCTTTAATTAATTTTTATGTGCTTTGCTTTTTTTAGTATATTGACATTTATATAGGTCTTTGGGCGCAAATGACTTTGTTTTATTGACTGTGACTTCGTGGACCTGTCTTCTAGCGATACTTGTTGCAATATAGCAAAACGTCTTTTCAATCAGACGTAGTACGTACCTAAAATAAATATGAGATTAAATTTACTTTACTAGACTAGCACAATATCCTGGTCACTGGCACAAAATGAGGTATACCCAACTGTGGGTAAAGTCTGGATGTAGTTTATGATGATTATTAATAATAATGCTAGAAACTACACACAGCACCCTTTAGTTCTAAACTAAGCAAAGCTAGTACTATGGAAACTAGATGATTGTTATAATACTTTAATAATCATCATCATCAATTCAGCCATAAAACGTCCACTAATGAACAAAGGCCTCCCTCATGGGTCTCCATGAGGGGTAGTTGCCATACTCACCACGTTTGGCAGGCGGGTTGGTGAGCGCAGTATGGGATGTTGAAATATGGAAAGACGCTGCTGCCCATCTTTCGGAAGTATCCCTTAGCAGGCTCTTACTGCATCCACGGGCATGAGAGGAGGGGCAACATTCTACTGCCGGCGCCCCACGGCTTCATAATGTTTTTACTTACTAATAATGTTTTTTGTCAAAACATATTTATCGTACATAGAAGACCCGAGACAAATATCTGCAGAGAAGTAATTATTGTACCCCAGCGGGGATCGAATCGCAACCTCTCTAGAGTCTCTCCCGGTCTCTCAAATATCTTCGGCCTGTTTTGCCTACGTTATTAATGTTATTCTACCTGGCAAAATGTTCGCGTCTACCTAAAACTGGTGGGGCTAATAATCGCCTATCGTATTAATAGACTCGGCCCTTGCATCGATAATAACGGCTATTCGCTATGCTTTTGTCAATGTGGGCTCTATGGGCAAGGCACGTCATTATTCTGCTAGGATTCAAGTTTAGCGTTTTGGGGATGATAGTGTTGGGGTAAGAATATGTTTTTTAAATTATTTTGGCAATATTTGGTAAGTGAGCTACAATGAGATGACAGTCGGACAGGATTGTTTCAGTTGGCGTAATAAATGAAATGATATACTTTTTAAATACAGGTAAGTTAGGGCTTTAGACGTGATATTTGGTAAGTGAGACATGTTCAACAGATGTCTCGTGCAAATATATAACTCAAATCATCATCATCATCATTTCAGTCGTAAAACGTCCACTACTGAACACAGGCCTCCCTCATGGGTTTCCATGAGAGGTAGTGGCCATACTCACCACGCTTGGCAGGCGGGTTGGAGAGCGCAGTACAGGATGTTGATACACGGAAAGACGCTGCTGCCCATCTTCCGGAGGTATCCCTTTGCAGGCTCTTACTGCATCCACGACTGCATCGTTATAATCGTTCATTTACTTTATGCTTAAAAATTAAGTTGAATGTTTTACCAAATTAAATCAGAAATCGTTGCACCTCTTATATACCTAACTATGATTCATCGACAACGTAAGTTTTATCGACAATAACTTTGCTTTCATCGACAACGCCTAAACCTCCCTAAACTACCATATTCGTTCCCACATTTTTTGCGCAATCGCCCCACAGGGATTACCGAACAAAGACGCGCACACGCAGGCCACACATCATCTCGCAACGAGCATAAGTTTTTGTCGTCACATTATATGGGATTCCGCAGTTTATTGAAAAACTATTGTAGAGAATCGACGGAATTTGACACGCCAGTTGGTAAAAATGCGAAGCGAAATGGTAGTTTTATTGACCGTGGTTTGTATTCATACTCCATCACTAAGCTACATACAAAATAAAAATAAAAAGTTAAAAAATAGGCGTTTTCACCCTTATTTACCTGCTTCATTATTAACTAATACGTATTTATTGTCGTTGATTTAGAACAAAATCCCTAATGCATATTCTTTCAGTGGTATAATCATGGTATGTAGTTTAAGTTAATTTTAGTAATTTTTGTTTATATTTTTTTTTCTGTATGATTTACACAATAAAGAGTTTATCTATCTATCTATCTACGATTTTGCCACACAACTGGGCAATGGAAAAGTCTCCCAATATTATTTTAGTCATCTCTTGTTTTCTCACCCTGAATAATCTTAGTAAAAAATATTGAGATGACAAGATAACAAGAATCACACAGTTTAATACTACTTATGTAGCCATTTTATTGCCAATATTCAGGTTGGCAAAAATGACAGTGGTACGATTCCGTTTTACACTTCCTAAAACTATGTATAATATGAGATTAATTATGTCGTATTGGTATAATTGGTCCGTTTTAATTTAGAACGGCACTTTAGTCAGTTTTACGTCAATTTTTTATCATTAGCTAGTTAGTGCAACGACAAAATCGCCTCCATATTTTTCGATATTAGGAACTTATAACGTTTACTTTTACACAAGACATAATGAGACTTATTACGTAAGTATACAAAATACATTTGTTTGAAATCGTTTAATTCACAGTTTTAAATCGGGGCTTACAGTTTTAAGTCAAAAAACCATAGAATTAAATTTCGTCTACCAAAATAAAAAAGTGCATTTTAGAAATATAAATAATTCATAAGAGGTACCCAAATAGCCTAGAGCTAAAAAACTTTTTAGTAAAGCTAGAGGCAAACTCTTGGTTTACAACTTTTAGTTGTAACTGTTTTGTTCGCCGCAAACTTTACCCTCTGCGATGTAGGCTTTCACGCCTGATAGTTCCGGTGTGTTTAGATAGATGGCGCTGTTTTTAACTAGTTTGTTGACAATGATAAGGTTTGCAAAATAACAGCATTTATTTGATATTTAGTATAACGTGTACTAAAACAATAAAACATGTTATAGGAATTTACACCTAAGTTTACTTTTCGGAAGGTTACGGTACACTTACGTTAGGATTTGACTTATTTAAAGTTAACAACTCATATTATTTATAAATTCACAAATATGAATCTAATGCATTAGATTAAAATTTAATTTGCTTATTAATAAGTTACCAAGGTACTATAGATTATTTTATCTTTTTTAAACTTTCGCGATCACAACACATTATCGATTACAACATGTTTGGTGCAATCCAAGCGAAACGTCGGGAAATAATAAAGGTAATTTAAGCGATAAATACACGGTTAAATTTTTGTTATAACTTTAGATTCATAACCAATTGTATCACATTATTTAGGTATGTCAATAATTTTGTTTTAATTTTTTTTTATTCACTTACTAGTTTTCCCGGCGAACTTCGTATCGCACCTAAAACCACAACCACCACTTACAACTTACCCTACAACTACCCTACTACTACCCAACAAATACCCTTTTTTTTTGTGACGGGGTGGAAATCTGCTAGGTCAGATACCATGCTGCGTTAAGGGCACAGCATGGTTATGTGAGGTTGTCTCTTGACGACTCACTAAAACCACCTCGATGGCCAGCCTCGGTGCACTAGGGGCTCCGGTTCCTCATAAAGAACACTCCGGAGCCCCTATAGCACCTTGCCTGAGCACGTCCCGGGGCCGTCCACAACTAACGCCCGCAACTACGCTGGGCAGAGAGAGATCCTGCCCGATCCTGAGGGCCAGATTCCGCCTTTCCACGCACCACGCCGAGCAAACCTCGAGCGTGTGCTGGGCGGAATCCTGGCCCCACCCACAATGGTGGCATTGCGGTGTCGGTTCGCGTCCGATCCTACTCAGGTACTCACCGAAGCAACCAAGCCCGGTGAGTACCTGAGTTAGTCTATAGGTGACGTTACCTCCCTTCCTCCCTAGCCAGGCTTCGAAGATAGGCAAAACAGCGTCGACGGCGCGTTGGCGCGAGCTCCTCGGCTCCTCGAGCCGCTCGCGCCACTTTCCAAGCGCACGTCGACGCTCCTCATGCCGCACTTCAGCTGGCGCAGCCCCACTATCGCCATCCTGCTGGATACCATCTCCGTCAGGAGGTCGAGCGGCGGGATCCGC
Organism: Pasiphila rectangulata; assembly: GCA_963082625.1. Taxonomy (NCBI): domain Eukaryota; kingdom Metazoa; phylum Arthropoda; class Insecta; order Lepidoptera; family Geometridae; genus Pasiphila; species Pasiphila rectangulata. The sequence goes on along the minus strand of OY720245.1, from coordinate 15,018,482 downwards.
GCCATGTCGTCCCCTCATGCGAAATCGTGTGGTAACCGCGAACGATTCTGATGGCAATAGAACGCTGTTGGCTACTAAACATAGCCCTGCAGCGCCTAACACCCGTCAGTCTTTTGGACCAGACGGGCGCTCCGTAGAGTGCCATCGACCGAACGACGCCCGCATAGAGGCGGCGAACGCCCTCCCTTGGTCCCCTGAGATTGGGTAGCAGTCTGTGCAAAGCACCTACTACCCTCTGGATCCGGGGGACGGATTTTTTCTCCGACTTACTTTGCAAATCCTAATACCACAAGAAGTCTTTAAATTTTTCGGGTGAATTTATAGCCTGTGACACTCACAAATACTGTTGGCTTTCTATTTGTAAGAGAAGTTTTAAAATTCGTTTCACTAAAACTCATTGAGATTACCCCCTACAACCTCACAAACATACAACGACACAATCTCACGACGTCACAAACTTTACCTCTTTATTAATACATGTATTAGCAAAGATATGAAATTAGTTATACATTTCAAGTAATAAATGCTCGAAATCCTGTAACCATATTACTCATCCCACATAAAACTTTTGATCATTATGTGGGGACTCGAGCTCAAAGCTTATCTACCGCTAATTTAATTAAAAACCTCTCGTAAAAGAAACTCCATGCAAAAGATACCGTAAATGTGTTTCGTCTGACAAATTCTAACCGAAATCTGATAAAACTCGACTCGATCCATTCCACAGGAACTTTCCTTTTATCTTGCCACCGAAGAACCAAAATGCCTATTTGTACCTACCCTTAGGTTTATCTGTGGAAACTTTGCCTAATTCTATTTTATATTCAATCTTTCGAGGCACTGCTGGTTGGCGATAAGGATTCTTTTCAATTTTCATAATGAGGACCGCATTATACAAATGAGTTTGCATTCCATCTCAGGTGTCACGTATTTTAAGGAACGTGGAAAATGTTTTTTTTATACTTCTCATATACCGATACGGGAATTTATAGCGAACTATCAAAAAAGACTTTCCGTGGGGTGCCTCTCACACAGTATGCTGCCCCCCGCTCTCTTACACGTGGATGCTGTAGGACTCTGCTAAGGGATAACAGAGGAAGATGGGCAGCAGTGTCTTTCCGTTTATCAAAATCCTGTACTGCGTTCGCAAACCAGCCTGCCAAGAGTGACGATTATTGCATCAACCCCTTCATGATCTTGAAAATCCATGCCTCATGGATTTTCACTTTTGGCATTCCACTGTTGGCCATATAGCCAGCAGTGAACGTGGCTAGCAGTCCTACGGCTGAGATGATGATAATTAAATTGGCCTATAACATCTAGGTATAATTAGATTACTTATACCGCTTAGGCAACTGGTTTTTATGCAGTACGTGATGTTGCTGTACCTAAGATATTGTTGGATAGGGTGCAGTGATGATAAGGCTTGTCCGGACACCTACCACAGCCAGTCCACCTTTCATAGTCTCAGTAGAATCGGCTTTATTCAGAGAAAATAGCATGAAGCTGACTAGGCCTCATAGGTTTCCTCATGATGTTTTTTTCCACCGTTAATCACGTAAATGTGCACAGATTTTCAAGATCTTTGATTGAAAATTCAATCGGTGCACGACCCTTACCGGACCTAAAATCCTCGGATCGAAAGGCGGAAATTGAAGAACCCTTCGGCTTGAAACTCGCAAATACAAACAACTCGGCCAACACGGCTTATTAAATAAATAAATAATCATGCATATTTCATCCAGTACCTACCTTCTTATTTGAAAGTTGGCAGAGCTGGTGATATGGTACCTGATTATTAATAAAATACGTTTTTTAATATATACATATGTACCTAAAAACCTTTTCAATACTCTTAAAACGGTTTCAGTCTGTACAGACTGATATCATCATCTCAGCCATAAAACGTCCACTGATGAACACAGAATTCCCTCGTGGATCTCCTTGAAGGGGTAGTTGCCATACTCAGCACGCTTGGCAGGCGGGTTGGTCAGCGCAGTATGGGATGTCGATACACGGAATGACGGAGCTGCCAATCTTCCGGAGGCATCCCCTAGCAGTTTCTGACTGCATCCACGCGCATGATTCCAGCCAGCGGCAACATTCTACTGCCAGCACCCCACGGCATAAGACTGATATAATAAATATTTATGTAAGTTAAACATAGCCTCAACACTACCTAAGCAAATTTCCGTTTGAAAAAACGGATAAAAATCGTTGTATTTGTTTTATCTCTGTCAATATGTAAAGAGAACTCTGTTCAGTTCTGTTTGACTAGACTAGGTAGATATTGAGAATATTGGAACAATTTGAACGTTTAAACCTTTCGATTGAAATTACTGATGATGCTTAAGCTTTTCACAGACTGAAAGCATTTTAAAAGTATTGAATAGGTTTCTGTATAAATTTATCTCCGTTTTGGTTATTTATGTATGATATTATTATAGAAGGATATAAAAAAAAAATATTTATTAATAAACTGGTATCCACAATACAAGCTCTGCTTACTTTTAAATAAGGTGCTGTATGAAATATGCATCATCATTTTTTAAATTTAACATAATTAAGTATGCTGATTTTTTATAAATGTTATTCACATTAATGAATCAGAAATTCATCACCTAGTTCGAAATCCTAAACCAGATAATAATAAAGTTTACCTTCTGTATAGATATTGAGTATTATCTAATAATAAGTAGTTTGTTTGTGAAGATATACATATACATATATTACTTGGAAGTTTTTTGCCTCTTCACGCAAAAACTACCCAACGGATTGAGCTAAATTTTTTTTCTTTGTTTTTTCTATCGTAGAATAGGTATTTTAAAACAATTTTGGTAAAAAAAAAACAATTTCTCGATTTAGGGATCCGTTTGCGAAATATCTATATTTATAATAATAACTACCGCCCCCCCCCCCTCTAAACAGCTTTTTCTGAAAAAAACCATGTATGTACTGTTGACCATAAACTTTTTTAGAAAACTATAGCAGTTAAGCAAGCTTTTTTAATTTGGATGGAGAAATGGTTGCTTAAATAAGTGATACGGTTAATCAAACATGCCGGAATACTTTAAGCCGAAAACTAAATTAATTCCTGTTCATATATTTTGGTGAAAAAACAACAGTACTTCTAACATCAGAACCCGTTCATAAAATAGGAACACTACATAGCGCGTTGCCCGATACGCAATTGGCCTAATAATTTATGAATGGATAAATATTGTTCATTACATTTAATTAATGAAACCACGCTATGAGCTACTTTCTGAGCTACGGTTTTTATAGGCTTCATTTTATGTATTTGCGATTTATCATTGTTATTATTGTTTGTGTTTTATTGTTCTTCTTTATATGTAATTCCTCCTTAGTGTTGAAATCGTAATAATTATTATTTGTTTTTATCTAGCTTAGTAAGTTGTATTTGTGCGTCATGCCGCACAGTAGTTTAAGCTGGCGTCACTGAAAACCAGCGCCATGGTAGGGTTCTTATAACCAATATAGGTTCTCTATTATTGCCTATCCTGATTGACGACCAAATTTTGTTGTCAATCATTTATAATCTGTTTGTTTCATGTAACATATGTACTCGTAATGTATATCTTTTATGTGTGACACAAAATAAATTTTTCTTATCTTATCTTATCTATGGAAGTAGCTAAAATAAACTGGTTGCAGCTTCATTCATCTCAGCTGTAGGACTGCTGTCCACGTCTACTGCTAGACTGCCTGACTCATGGATCACCACGATTATGAGGGAGTTGTGGTAATTCTCGCCACGCTTGGTAGGCGGGTTGGGGAGCGCAGTACGGAATTTTGATATACGGAAAGACGAAAATTCTTAATGCATCCATGGGCTCATTAATTTCTAAGATATATTTGAAATCGTTTTTATGTTTGTAACCGCATGTACAACTTAATTAATTAGATCACTCTCAGTAGATCCAGTCAACTGATCCAGTCTGAATCTATTGAGAGTTTTGGGTAAAAACTGTTGATAAGATTGTAATCAAAAAATATTTAATTATCCGATTTATTCTTAAGAATACATTAAAGTGAATGAACTTTTAATTAAGATATCCTACTTAAGCTAATTTGTTTTGTTATAAGGTAGGAAGGCCATAACAAAATCACATGGTTGGCTAATTTCAAAAATGTAAGGTACAAAAAATACAACAAAAAACTGAATAATAATGTAAATGAAAATTAAAAAGGTTGACTGTTTTGACGGTATGATGTTCTTATTCTATGCCTCAAGTAATGGGCCATTTTCGTTAAACTAGAAAAAAATAACATAGAAGAAAAAAAATACGATTTTAATGTTTTGACGACCCACTTGGTCCTCTTCGTCTGTTAGTTCATCGAATCGTACCTTACGAATGCATAATATTATGCTTGACATATTGCTAAAAATATCAAAAACTTTATATTTTTTTTATTTTTGAGGAGTTTTATCGAGTCCTCATGGATTCCACACATAAGAGGGGCCAATCCAACTTACTTTTCATACAACCGCTCGTACGTGGGTGTGGCGTCGTAATAGATCTTTCTCTGAAACTTTTGATCTAATGGGTATCTTGTGCACTATATCTAGGTTTCTATCCAAACAAAAAATCAAAATTTGGAGAAACAAATTTTATACTGAATTTATGTGTAATTTAAGTGTATCCTTACCCAAAAATTATTTACCAAGTTCATAAGAGACGGATTTCTGCGGTAACAAAGATAATAAATTAAAAAGGTTTCTAACTACATATTAAGAAAATAAGAAATATAACAAATACCATGATGTTTGACAAACCATTTTAACGACGGAATCCTGAAGTAACAAAAATTTAAGAAGAGTTTTGTACCTAGATACATAAACTAAGACAATAAGAAATAATTGTGATATTGAAACAAATTCAAATTAAATCAAATATTTATTATTTAAAAATCTTAGAAAGTATTACACATTAAGCACAATTTGAAGACCTTACCTCCCGTGCTAGTTAAAAACTGTGTTACGGCAAGGTAAAGTCTCTCCAATCACGCACATATACCTTACAAGGATGTGATACATAAAAAAGAGGGCTTTCTACTAAAACTTCAATAATGTAACCCAAGGCTTAGTAAAAATCATCACTACTTAACCAATTTAAAAACAACTCTTTCACCAACGGGAAGCTAAATTATCAACATAAGCTTTAATTCGCGTGTTTCCAGGATAACGAGAAATACGCGTGTAAAACCGCAGGGCCTGCTAGTATTTGATAATATATATATATGGACATCAAGTTACATTTTAGCATAGAGAACTTCTTCGAAATGTTTCGGTATATCCTGTGTTTGTCTGTTCTTGCCTTGGGTGCATTTGGTGCCCCACGTAAGTATTTTATTAACTGATCCCTTTTTGATTATCACTAAAATCATTAAAATATTTTTTTTGTTTTACCTTATAATTTTTTTTATAGAAATATCTATGATCGCCTTAGAATGCACTAAATGCTTATAACCACTGAATTACAACAGTGAGATTACAAGTTAAACTCTTTATAAAAATAAAACTAAAAGATAGGAGAGTTACTATAACACAGATAATCATATAATATAACATATAATACAAAATATGAAAATGAAACATACTTTATTTTATTTTATTTATTTATTACTACTATTTATACTTATAACTACTACGTATAGAATATGTATTGTCAAAGAATAAACCCATTTTACACACGAGTTTGTTATGTATCTCTGTCCAAAGTCTACTATTGCTTACGAACTTCTTCCAAATTCAGAAGGCTTTGTTGCAATATCCACACTTTGCGGATCAGATATTTTAGATCAGTATTCCCTTGTACGTGGATGCAGTAAGAATTACTCAGTACATTTAATAAAGACATTAATAATTAAGACATTTAATATTATTTATAATATACCCTCGGTACCTGGCCTAGTAAGCTGAGTGGTGTTTGTAGTTAGTTGTGTGCATGTTGTGGTCGCCTTTAATTTGGGGATAACACATTGTTTAAATTAAATCTCAGTATTGTGTGCATTTTTTGCTAAGTAAGTGTGTTTTTACTAAATAAATGTTTTTCAATTTATCTTATTGGTGGCCCAAATATAATGACTGCAAAAACCTGTATCAAATTGTATACAATTACCATATAGGGTACGTAAAATGCGGAACCTTATAAAAGGGGGGTACCTTTTATAAGGTTCCGCATTTTACGTAGCCAGCCAGTGTACGTAGTATTTGTCCGTGCCATTTATATCATGATGATTCGCAATTCACTAAGATAACGATAAAAAGGAGAATAATCTAAAAAACTTTTAATTTACAATATTTTTATTAACACATAATTTACACTATATTTATGTATCTGAAGTACAATCTTTGTACAATCTTAGAACATGTATTTTTTTCAATCGTTATCTACATGATATCTACCAAAGATTTAAATTGTTAGAAACGTCTTACCGCAATGAGACCGCGCCATTTTGTTTTTACTCGAAATGAGTGAGCACGCTAATTTGTAATCAGTGTACCTAAACGCACTGTCAGCCGGACGTGATGTTGTGTTACCTTTTAAGGGAATTTTGTGCAATATAACGTTACAGTAAAAGTTTGGTCTATTGGGAAAACCGGTGTCCTTACGGCGGCCTTATTGTTAACATTAATTGTTAACACGCACACAGTTTTTGGTGTCAGGGCATATCTAACGATGTAAATCTTTGATATCTACGACCCACGTCTATCCAAAGAAATGTCAATCTTAGACCACAATCCACACCGCATTCTACCTAAGAGTTTTAGGTCTGACTACAATATTGAACAGAATGACTTGATTCATACAAACGTCAAATAGTTGATGTCAATAATACGGAACCTTACATTTGCAAGCATCATAATACACACATCAAAAAAGTCTAAGCAAAAAGCCAGTAACCACAGAAGATATGGAGCGTCGTCAACTTACTATAGAAGATGTGCAGAGACCTGTAGGGATGCTTAATATTGAAAACGTCTGAAGTCTTACATATTGTGACACAGGTGATCCGTCTAAACAGCACCCGAGCCGAGGACGTAGGAGGATCATAGACATAGACATATTATTTATTTGCTACTTAGCACACAAAAAACACAATCAAACACAAGATAAAATAAAATTGCAAAAGGTACAAAACTTAATCTATAAAAAATACATTAGGAAAAACATTAGGTAAAACAAACAAACAAACAGTGCGGAATTGCGTATGTGCTACAGTAGCAAAATGGCCACGACTCAGCATTGATGCCCAGTGTTTGAGACACAGGGCGCTGTTATTCTGCCGTAGCCACAATAGTCAGAGGACCCTGAGAGAACAATAAATATATATATGTATAAAAGAATAAAAATCACTAGGAATAAGGATCACTAATGTCGTCAAGACGATACATCCAGTTAACATGTAGACGTGAAACAAAGCTGACTGCCCAAGAGATCGCATGAAGGCTACAGAATGCTGGTGGTCTCGCTGTTTGTCCCCAAACTGTGCAAAACAGACTGCGAGAGTATGTTCTACGTGCACGTCGTCGAATCTGATACCTACAGATCCGTCACGGAAATCGCGCTTGTTGTATTCAATGGTGCAGGCCACGTGTGCTATGATAGTCGCAAGAACAATGGACCACATTTTATTTTGCGATGAATCCCGATTTGGCCTATTACGAGAAGAATTTTGTAGGGTATTTTGTTGCTCAGGAAATGCTGAACTTCTATGTTGTGTCCAGGTAGTCCCCCATACCACGGTTCGACAGAAATGATTTGGGCTGGTAGAAACTAACTAGCCAAAAACTAACAAAAATACCTCGTTGTTTTAAATGGCAATTTAAAGGCTAAAAATATTATGATACATGTACTGGCTCCCTATGTGCGACCATTTACACAAACATTAGAATCTAAGTTCACATTGTCATGCAACAGTACACACAGCAAAAACTCAAAAATGGCAAATATATAGTACGTTTTACCGTAACCAGCTCAGTTGCGTGACTTGAATCCCATTAAGCATGTGTAGGATATGCTCTAAAATTGGGTCCTCAAAGATCTTGATAGGGTTTCTACAACACAACAGCTAAGAAACCTACTCAAGTTCTACTAAGACCACTAATCAATCAGGCGGAAAACAATACCCTTATTGACTCCATGCAGAATCGATGCAGATAAGTTTTATACGAGCGTAGGAAAAACACTAATAGAAATGCCCAGAGGAGAGCTATAATTTAACGTAAAAATCATATTTTTGTCATGTTTTTTCCAAAAATTTTTTAAACAAATTTATAGGGTTCGTTTGTTTGACACAAGTAAAAAATAATCAATAGTTAAAAAAGAAAATATTAAATTTAAGATTACTAGGTACATAAAACGAGACATAGAAATTGAAAATTTGTAGGTGTAGTTCCGATTTTTTTTATTGTACTATGTATATTAGGTACTTAAAGTAGCAAATTCTAAAGCTCAGAACTAAATACCCTAAACCAGGAACTTACAAAATAGTATACACTTAACAAACGATTGTCGCCGTCATTTTCCGAAGTTTCCAGTAGAACATGTTCTTTTGATGTAACTTTAAAATAGTTGTTCATGTTTTCTACAAATTTTCCCATAAATGAATGCATGCCAGGTCCTTGCCACCTCTTGTTAATCTCCCTCCAATTTTCATTTAAGTAAACATTGATAAGGGAAGCTGAAAATGTTGTAGATAATTATTATTTGAATAAACTTATGAGTTAGGTACCATCGGCTTTGAATGCGTCGTACCTGTTTTTCAGATTAACTGGAATGCGAAAATAAACTTTTTTCTAAAGGTCTTCTAAACCACTTTAAAGAGGTTTATTTTCTTCTTCAAGTGCTAGTCAGACTAGCTCACGAAGGGTTTTATACCATTATTTTGCAAAACAATTACTATTAGTAAGGCCTTTTGCATCTATTAGATGATTTATACAGCGTCAGCAACTGGTAATAATGCTGTACGGGACGCTGCAGTGCCTGGGACATTGTAAGATGGATTAGGCTTGCCCAGCACCTATACCATCCTCTCAGCTTAGTCAGCTGTTATTCAGAGGAAAGAACAGGTCAATACGTCTGAAGCTAACTAAGCCGCGGGTTTCCTCACGATGTTTCCTTCACCGTTAAAGCTCGTGTTAAGTGTGCACATACATTTTTCAAGAAAGAAAAATCCATTGGTGCACGGCCGGTATCGAACCCACGACCTTCGGATTGAAAGTCGGGGGTACATACCACTCGGCCAACAATACTATATATATACAACTAAATATGCTGTGAATATTTAAAGCGCCTAACTGTTGCCATTATCAATATCGAGCAAAATACGGCATTTAATCACGTTTGTTGTATGGGAGCCCTCAAATATTTTTTTTATTTTAATTTAATTAAAGTGGATATACAACTAAATATTTCAAGCGTCTACCTGTTGCCGTTATTAATATCGAGCAAAAAATGGCAAAATAATCACGTTTTTTGTATGGGAGTCCCCCTTAAATATTTATTTCATTCTGTTTTTAGTGTTTGATGTTATAGCGGCAACAGAAATAGATAATCTGTGAAAATTTCTACTGTCTAGCTATCACAATTCATGAGATAAAGCATTGTAACAGATAGACAGACAGAGACGGACGGACAGACAGACAGACGGACGGACAGACAGACGGACAGCGGAGTTTTAGTAATAGGGTCCCGTTTTTACCCTTTGGATACGGAACACTAATGATGTTACACTTGAACCCTATTCAATCCGGCAACTAGTTTCAGCATTTAATGGTAGAATATTATGTTCATATTTAAAGCCTCAGTCATATACTTTTTACTCATTAGTAAAACTTAACTACTTACCTTTATTATTATTACCCAAAAACATAGGATCTAGTTTATAAATAACCCGTTCTTGTACATCCATGTCCAGCTCAAAAGTTTTTATTTTGAGGTTTAGTAATTTATTTTTTCTGTTATCGATTAAGCCATCAATTGTTCCAATTATGGTTATGTTGTAGTCATCTAGAAGTAAAACATAATTAAGTTGCCGTGGGGTGCCGGCAGTAGAATGTTACCCCTCCTCTCATGCCCGTGGATGCAGTAAGAGCCTGCTAAGGGATACCTCCGGAAGATGGGCAACAGCGTCTTTCCGTGTATCAACATCCCGTACTGCGCTCGCCAACCCGCTTGCCAAGCGTGGTGAGTATGGCAACTACATGCGGGAGGCCTGTTCAGTAGTGGACTTTTTACGGCTGGAATGATGAAAACATAATTCTTAGTTGTTTCATAATAACTAGTTGTTCGCCACGAACCTGGAACCTGCGAGCGCCTTCTTTCGATGAAGTCCCATTGCATTTAAACTTGATTTCACGTAGATAATCGTACGTATATTTTACGTACGATTTGGACAGGATTTTACCGCGTAATATTCATCCAAAGACATCAAATAAGTTATACTCCAAAAGTGGGTCTACGCTAGAGGAGCCGTGCACGAGCGGAGCACGAGCCAAGCAGGAATCCGTGTAGTGTGGACCGACTTACAAGCCTCGACGAACGCGCTTCGAGCGTTTGGTTAGTGCTCGACTGTGCTCCGCCTATTGTCGATTTTTTGACGAACACAAAACGCATAGTGCTCGTGGAACCGTCAGTAAAAAAGAAAGCCAAGGCGATGGGGATCTACAAATGTATATTTATATGTATTTATATACATTTGTAGAACCCCATCGTCTTGGCTTTCTTTTTTACTGACTTGGGCTCTAATAATCGCTGCAGCAGCAGCGGCTGCTGCAATAGCCAACTCTATCTATTTGATGCAGTACACTGGTAGCCACTATATCCGCTACGAGCACACTGCGGAAAATGATGTTCGAGGAGAGTGACTGTTGTAGGCTCGTGATTGTTGTAAGCTCGGGCTAGTGCACACTGGAGATTGCGAGTAGAGCGGCTCGGTTTGCGTTTAGCTCGTGCTTGGCTCGCCTGGCGTAGACCTACCTTAACATTATCTTAGAATGGCACAGGACAGAAGGCGTGGACGTCATTTACAGCTCTCTGTCTTCGTTAGCGCATACACTGACAGATATTTGCAAATGATAAAAATATGATTTATGTTAGTTAAAGAGAAAAATATTAAAATCTGAAAATTTACACAGAGTTGCAAAGTATTTCTAACAATTGAGGTGAGGTGTAAACGGCATATTTGTATATAAAGCTAAATCTTAAACACATAAAACTTAAGAATGACACTGGCATCAAACTTTTGACTTTTGCTACTTTTGGTTATTATGCGCTATTTTCAACAAAGAGCACTTACCGTGAGTTACTTTAATTCTTCCTCTTCCATCAATATCAAATGAATCTATCTTGCCAACAGCTACGCAGTTACTTGTCTCCATAACCAAACTCGGACAAATCATATTTATGATTAATTTTGAATTGGCAATGCTTAATCTGAAAAATATATTCATAAATTGAAAGTAAATTGGTAATTCATATTTATCTAATACAGCGTTGGCAACTGTTCATTTATGCTGCACGGGAAGAAAGTTGCTTTCTGGGACATTTTTGATAGATAAAGCTATACCTATAACATCTTCTCAGCTTAGTCGGCAATATTCAGAGGAAATCAATAAGTTATTTTCTTCGTCAGTGAAACACGTGATGGAAACATAATTATCTCGATAGGAAAATTAATGGGATAAAACATATTCTCCAATACCTCCAAGACATTATAAAACAACTTACTCTGCCTTTTCAATCCGGCAATCTTTGAACCCCGTCATCGTAGCATCGTAAAATGTATAGTTAAAATTTGGTAGGATTCCTTTGACAACGTCCTTTTGAATAGATTCAGAGCCGTCAACTCCTAGCTTGGGAATGCCAGCCATTAAAGATGGATATATCAATTGCATTGCTTTAGTCAGGCAAACGTGATCTTGATCCAAAATCTCTTCAACTTTTTGTCCTCTTCTATTTCTTGCACCTGTAAATGAATATGTGGTTATTCAGTTTTCCTTTTGCAATAATCCAGACTTGCTTTTAAAACTTAATCACGACAAAAAATACACGAAAGCTTGAGTTTTCTGTCTACAGATATAAAATTATTACCAAGGTTTTCTTTTTAACGCGATAAATACCTGCTTAAATTTGTGTTAATAATGTGTCGTGATTGAAAAAGAGAATATACAATTTTACTGTGTAGTGTCTAATAAGAACTGTATAATTATATCGAACCTATGGCAATAAAAACAAAGCAACTTAATGCCAGTACGACAAAGCTATAATAGGCAACACTGCTGCTTGACATGTTGAACGAGACACTAAGTCGTCCTCGGTACTATTATATTTTATACTATACTTATCTCAATTTAATGTATGTACCTACGTCTATAAAAAAAGTAATTATGGGCTTAGTTGCCCAATAAAAAAATGTTGTCGCGCGGGGTCAAACACAATTATTATAACTAAAATTACCCCAAAATGATAGGAGTTAAATAATGTAATGGCTGGATGTCTGGACTTGGAAAAAGTATGTCAAATTAACTTTGCGCGGGCGATACATATAATAAAATCGACATTTTTTCGCGTCTGTGCACTTAATATTTTGCAAATAAATAACTACGATACATGAGGAAAAGGTAACAACACAATTTTTGATATTTTTGTCTGTTTGTCGTTTGTTTGTTTGTTTTTGTGTTTGTGAGAGTATACGCAAAAACCACTAATTTTATTCAATATATAATTACTGAAAAATGGCAAGCATTATTCTCAGTAATATTAAGTGTTTATTTTATCAAAATCGACGCACAGAATCCAAAGTTATTTAGCTGTTAAGTTAAGTTGGAAATCTCATATCACGATTATAATGCCGCAAAGACTGTGCCTCGCGTCACTACACGCGTTCAGGCGGGCGGTATGTCCGGGTGGAGAACAACAAGCTTGGTATTTTAACCGACTTTAAAAAAGGAGAATTTTTGATCAAATTGAGAGTCTTTTTTTGGGTTCCGTACCCAAAGGGTAAAAATGGGACCCTATAAAAGACTCAAGTCTGTCTGTATGTCTATCACCAGGCTGTATCTCATGAGCCGTGATAGCTAGACAGTTGATTTTTTTACAGATGATGTATTTCTTTTGCCGCTATAACAACAAATAAAATAAAAAAAAACAACAGAAAACTGAATAAAATATATATTTAAGGGGGGCTCCCATACAACAAATGTGATTTTTTGGCCGTGTATTGCTCGATATTAATAACGGCAACAGGAGAATATTAAGTTGTATATTCTACAAATAATTCGTTTAATTGAATTATTTTATCTCCCATTTACAACAAACGTTTTTTGCCAAATTATTGTACGGAACCCCGCTGCACGGCCAGGTGCACGAGTACAACAACCGCAACCGTAACAAAATAGAACCGTTGTCGCGGACAGTTACAAAGTCATCTAAGTTGACTCATATAATGGGTCCAACAATCTACAACAAGCTGCCCGACAATGTTGTGGAAGCTTCAAATATAATATTATTCAAAACTAAACTTAAACGCTGGCTTATCGACAGAACATTTTATGCCTACGAGGAATTCATAGCATGTAATTAAATACATACAGTCTATTTGTTGTTTTTAAAATATTTATTGCAATTTGAATTAAATTACCTAAGTTAAGTTTATTATTAAGTTTTTTGATGTTAAAATATTTATTTATAATTCTGAAAATGACATTAAGAAATTCTTGACATGTATTTTATATTATATTGAATTTTATTTTAATTTATTTAATTATTTAATTAATTTATTTATTTAATTCATTTTAATTTCTATCGATTAGACATAAGCGTAAATTTATACTATTTTTATTTTATTTGGAAATGTTTGACGTGTAATTTAACAAATTATGAATAAATGACTATAAAGACTATAAATGACTCTTTGTGCCGAGTCCGACTCGTACTTGGCTGATTATTTATTTGCTACCTAAGAACTCCGTCTTATACGAGTTTGAACCGATTATTTTTTGAGTTTGGTAATTATGTACACTTTGAATTACATCCAATTTTTTTCAAAACTCAGTTCTGATGATGGGATCCACAAGGAACTCCTCAATTCATGCAGAAATCTCAAGTTCGCTATATGTAAACATATATTTTGGCATACTTAGCTCAAGGTAGTTTATTTTTTAAATTAAAGAATTTTATTATCAAATAACATATCATCAGAAGAGTAAATTATGCAGGGCACCTTATTAATTTTGAATGCTATTATTTACGCTTACTTCAAAATACATTTCGAGGTTGATGGAGTTGTGTACCCCACTTACAAGGCTGCATGCCAAGCAGACAATTTGCTGGATGGATATCAACACACTGTGATAACACAAAGGCCAAAGCATCAGCAAAATATCAGCGGGTTTACACGACATTTTTAAAGGATGATGAGGCCTGGATTTATCAAAACGCACCAAAAACAAAGCGCCAGTGGACGGTTTCAGTGTTTCAAACCGCGGATACCGCATTCAAAACAAGGGACTTCCTGGGTAGCACGCCGGTTATACCCTGGTTAACCATAGCATCGTGTGACTTCTTTCCCGAAAATAAACAATAAGCTCAAAGGGATACAATTTTCGTCGCCGGAAGATGCGCTGTCAGCGTTAAAGTAGGCTTTTAACGAGGTATCTGCGGTGGACTGGAAAAAGTGTTTCGAAAACTGGTTTGCATAAAGCTGATGGAGAGTACTTTTAAAAGATTTGATAAAAAAATATATTTACCCATAGAGCACTTTATTTTATTTTTGAACAATTTTCTGAGTATCGAACGTACTGTTCCAGAAATTAACAAACTAAAAAACTTACTTTACTCTCGCTCTGAGCATTCTTCGAATTTTCTGATATCTCTTCTTATTATTACGGTCACTATAATACGTGTATTATACGGCCTATTTACGGTCTTAAGCAGGCTTACTACATATTAGTTCCCGCGGACGAAGTTGCGGGCATAGCTTGTAATAAAAAAATAAGTTTAATAAATCTATTTATCCGTGTGTATTTATCATGTGTTTTTATTTTATATTCATTATTTTTTACATAAAAGCTTTCGTTGATTTCTAGAATTCATGCCATGCCCTAAGAGCGACAAAAAATGTCTAATAACATTGATGCAAGGCATGTATGAGGAAGGCTGGAAGAGTCAGTTTGCTGGTGAAGCTGACCCAATGCATCATGAAGAGATAGAAGCCTTACCGTCAACTTTCAAATGCACCCTAAAAGATTCAACTGTGAGAGGTTTAAAAGCGTGTCATGTTAAGGATGCAAGGTAATAATTCAACTTTCTCTTTTCTTTTTATTTCCGAAAGTAAGGATTTTAATTATGTATTTCTGTTTTAATTATTGAGATATGTATTAGTTGGTTTGTTGTTTTATTAAGCTATTTTAGTATAAGTGTTATGTATTAGTTTGTTTTATTAGTTATAGTTAAGTTAATAATCTATGATGTTTAGTTTAAGTATTTTCCTGTAAGAGATTTTAGCCCACCGCCTTCTTTGCCCCGTGTGCCCCGTTTTAAAAAAGCATAAGCTTTTTTGAAATCAATTGGTTGCCTGGATGAGTTTTCAGCAGTAAGTTCGCCTGTTGAATTGCCCGATATTGTCAAATTGTGTTTCTGTTTGTTGTTATACCTGGGTATATTTTATGTTACATGTGGTGATCAATAGAGGCTTTTAACGAGGAAGTGTTATCTATCTATTTATCTAATATTTATAACTTTAAGATCGTTTATAGATTGCACTGGGTATCATAATCATCATCATTCCAGCCGTAAAAAGTCCACTACTGAACAGGCCTCCCTCATGGATGAGGGATGACATGAGGGGTAGTTGTCATACTCACCACGCTTGGCAGGCGGGTTGGCGAGCGCAGTACGGGATGTTGATACACGGAAAAACGCTGCTGCCCATCTTCCGGAGGTATCCCTTAGCAGGCTCTTACTGCATCCACGGGCATGAGAGGAGGGGTAACATTCTACTGCCGGCACCCTACGGCGCACTGGGTATATTAAAATATAATAGAATAATCTTTATTAACAGGAAATAAAATTATTCGTTGGCAAAAATATCCGTTTGGCATAAAACCTAATGTTTTGGTGGTCCAGCCAACGGAGTCAAAGTTTATAAATGTACCGTCCTTTTACTTAGTCAACATCAGTTTGCATTAGTAGGTACCTTTATTAAGTTTTTATATTTTTTTATTTATTTGACAAAATCCAAACCCTTATTCAAATCAGTTTACTATATTATTATTTTATCTTACGGCCAATTATGGATTTACATTTAATAAATCCACTGAATACATTTTTTGAATGAATAAATCCATTCAAAAGGTCATTACGAAAGAGCAGCGTGGGTTGTCTCGTACCTGGAATCAATTTGAAGATTTTTCGTATTGAATTTTTAGTTTTAATGATCTATTGTTCGTATTTCCTTTCACAACTTTTGTTAATAAGACGCAATAAACATTTAAATTGATTTTAATTTAATTTTTGCAATGATCTTTTATCACTTTTTAGCATTAAATCAGATGACAATACGAAAGTCAGCATTACCCTCTTTTGCCCAACATTCGATATGGTTGGACGTTATGAAGCGGATGGAATTAAAGACGCGCCCAGCCTTAATGGAGGGTATACTTATAAAGCAAGTAAGTAAAAGTTTTAATTTAATCCTCGGAAAAAAATTTACTGCCTCCGTGGCTCAAATTAGCTTAAATCTCAGATCAAATATCCGACTGAGCCATACGCGCGGAGCTACCACCTGCGTATCAGTCGGCTATTTGACCAGCTCGATTCCCGCTATCCCGCTTCCCACCACGGGACAAATGTTTTCAATTGTTCTGCAGATATTTTTTTCGTGTCTGGTTTTTTTATTTATTATATTCATTTCAAGAAAATTACAATAATTCTATGTATTCATTTTTACAAGCTATTTAACTTGCCATGTATGTAACTACATATATTTGTGGAATCTTGCAACTTAATTTTGAAGCAGATATTTTCAAGCAATTGAGATGAAATTGTGTATACACGCTTTGTTTGGATTACAATGCATGGTTAGCTATGTGAAGTCACTCTGAATCAAACATGGTGAAATACCCAAGATGGAGGACTTGTTATATTTAATGCACTCCTACAATATGGGTAAGCAATAAAGCGCGAGATTTTCCTGTGCACATAAATACGTCAATTAAATAACTTGATATTATTGTTTTTTTTTAAACATAGTAGATACGATAACGCTGCGTAAGGAGCGTTTTTCTTTTTTGTTTTTTTTTTCAGCCATCTTTTAAAAAGAGTTTGTCAAACAAGTTAAATAACAAAACTAAATTTTCTACATAATGCTTCTTATTTCAAGTTTCTAATTTAAATAATACAGAAGTTATCGTCACGTTTATGAGTGTTATACCTTCTTTTGCAGGCCAGTGTATTTACAAAACTAAAATGCATTGAATTCCCATAGTACTGGTGTATCTGGTTCCCATAGTACAAACTTTGCTAAGGTGGGACTAGATGGTGTAGTGTCAAGCATTATTTATTATACATAAAAATATATATTTCACTTTCTTAGTTAACGTGTGGTAAACTATTTATTTTGCAAAAGCTCCTACCGCATCTATATGCGTGGAAGGGGCTGCTCATCAAATCCCAGGAAGATGATTTTCTTGCAAAATCGAAACACGATTATCGAACATTATTTTCGCTATTAAATTCAGCCTAACCCATTATCAAGATAATGGTATAAGTAATATTGACTGGTATATCATATGATATATGTAAGTAATATTGACCGTCTGTTTCCCATGGCTTGCTTGAAGGTACAAGAGTTCTTATCGCCCATTCCGGAAGATAGGCAGCAGCGTCATTCCGTGTATCAACATCCCGTACTGCGCTCGCCAATCCGCCTGCCAACTGTAGTGAGTATGGCAACCACCGCCTCATGATCTGTACATGGAACTCCGTGAAGCTTTTGTCCAGCAGTGGACGTCTTACGGCTGAGATGATGATTTTTTAATGAGCAAGAATTAACGACGGACCGACAGATCAACATTATACCTCTATAACCCTAAAAATCAGTACTGTCATCTATTTCATTTTATTTGTTACTAATATTAGTTACAATTATAATAAAAAAGATTTAATTAGATTAATATAGATTTAATTAGAATAATAGCATTGTAACTAATATTTGTTACAATTAAAATGAAATAGATGACAGCACTGATTTTTAGGGTTATATAATGTTGATCTGTCTGTCCGTCGTTATTTCTTGGCACAGTTGGCAGACGGATTGGCGAGCGCAGTACGGGATGTTGATACACGGAATGACGCTGCTGCCTATCTTCCGGAATTTTATTTTATTTTACTTATAAACAAAATCCACAACTCTTAAAATTATAACAAATAAACTAATATGTAGGTATACTGATACATATTAGTTTATTTGTTATAATTATTAAGAGTTATTTGCTGTATATTGGCTGTCAGTGGACAGCCAATAACGGATTTACATTCTAAATGTTTAACTTATACGACAGTATGAACAAGAAACATACTTGTATAAACTTATCCTAGATGTTTTTAACTAAATTCCAATCCTATGTTGTATGTTATGACTTATGATTTATGAATATTAATTATAATTAATAAGTTAGTTTTATGGTACATGCTGTGTATAATAATTTAGGTATAAGGTAAAAGCACCTATTACCGCGGTATGGAAAATTGGCACTTATTACCGCGGTATTAGATATTTTCGTATTTTATTTTACTAGCAGCAACTTCAGAACAATATCGTTTTGGACAAGTTGTAACTTGTTGTATTCTACATCGAACCAACGTTTGCTAGTGGTCCTACCTACGATCAAACGGACAAAAAAAATCGGTTTGTGGGACGGGAGCGCAGGAGCAGGTCGTATCCATACAAGGACGGAGCAATTTGCGTTAGTCCAGTCATATTTTTGTAACGTGATTTTTAAAGTAATACTCTATCTAACTGATTACGGTTTTTGTTTACCTGTTTTTGTGTTTTTCTAGGAGTATTATCCAATACTTTTCATGGTGAAATGTTGTATAAATACATAACAATATCAATTTTTAAAAAACCGCGGAATTAGGTGCTTAAAATTGTGGGTAGCATTCATCACCGAGGGTACCATCGGTAATGGATAATATTAAGGGTCTAGATATTTCCTGATTATATTCAAAGTCACTATCTTATTACTAAACATTGAAATATGTTTCATTCCCCATGAATTCTAAAAACAAAAAATCTATTTCCGATGTATGCAAAGTCCAATAGAACTCTTTATATTATTATAAAAACTATTGTACTGAAAGTCTATTTTTATACCGAGAGTCCAAAATGACATAAAATATTTGCTATATTCATTTGACAGAAAAGTGATAATACCGGATATCCAGTGGTTTTATATACTGTTTTCCATGAAGATTGAACTCTCTTTTAGCGAATTGATACCGAAAATTTATAAATGTATTTCTTTTTTAAGGATCGGAATTACATTTTAGAACATCCCGTTCCACTGCTAATACCGCGGCATACCTCGGTAATACATTATATGGGAATCTATCACCGAGTGTCAAGTACTCGGAAATAGAGTTTCCATGTAATCTATTACCGAGTGATAAGCCAAGTAATAATTAGTATTTAGGGTTCCGTTATATTATGGCTGCCTAGCCGAGTGCGGTGAGCAGCACCCACGCGATTCTTTTTAATACTTACAGTTTTAAATTTGTGATATATTTCATAGCGAGTGTCCGAATCGACTAATTCAAAGTTAAATAAAGGTATTGAAGCAGTCCTGTAAATAAAGTAATTTATTTAAAAAAAATTATTAATAATGAAAGGATTTTACAGCGGCGGCATTTCAATTTTGAGATATTATAATTATGCTGTTGCGGCATACTTTCAGTTATGTAGAATTTTAGTACATTTTTTTGTTCTATACTCAATAGTTTCAATAGTTCGCAGCGCACGTGTTATAACGAACTTATAGGTATTTTTTTTTACATTATTGGAGATTTAAAAAGGATCCCTAATATTTTAACCGACGAAAAACGGATGATTATATTTGTTATATGGATGTTCAGGCATAACTTTTTACTGTGTAGTCCGATGTTGATAATTCTTTTTTATTTAAAAGGCTATGAGGCAAAAGGTGGTCCCATATAAATTTGAAGAATATTAGGTATAAGTAATTTTCCCATTATTAGTTACGGACAGAGATATGTCTTTAGTAAAATTAAATATTACCTGATGTTAATGACCTACAATAATGTTATTTAGTTTCATTATTATTACCTACTACAGGGTGAAAATAATTTAAATAATAAAGTTGATTTCAATATTGCGTGTTTTTATTTTGTACGGAACCATCGGTACATTAAGCATTAATTTTTGTTCTATACTCGGTAATAGGAGCCACATACCGCGGTAATAGATTTAATACCTCGGTAATAGAGGAAGTAGTAGCCCTGACTAAAAACAATTAAAATAAATATAACGCTTCAAACTAAGTAAAAAAAAAGTGTGAAAGTACGGAAACAAAAGTCTATAAAACTCAAAAAAAAATCATTTTTAGTCTAGGACAGTCCTTATTCCACAATATTTTATTCTAAAGTGAAACTTCCTCGATTTACCGCGGTAATAGGTGCATTTACCTTATTCAACATGAAACTGTTGAATATACCTTAATTATTATACACAGCATGTACCATATAACTAACTTTTTGACATTAATTGAGTGATTTTGACGCTTGAAACTCTTCTTACCTACAGAAAATGTCCAATGTATCAAATCTTTTATTAAAATTTTGATAAAGTCAAAGTTAAAATTTCGGTAAAGTTATATGTTGGTAAGGTTTTAATAAATAAATTATTGATTGAAAGATTTCACATTAGACAATTAATGTATTATCATGTTGAACATATTTACTATAAATTGTAATAATAACAATGAATACAGCTAACACATACGACAATACAATACATTAAATACACATTAATTTTGTTTCAGCTAATTATGAACTAGAACTGAATATGCAAATAGAATTTATTATTCGAGATGAGAAAAAATACATAAGAACCGTCGACTTTGATGTAGACGCCAACTTGCAAGGAGAATTGGATTTCAAACTAGATCATGGAAATGAGGAGTTATGTGAGTATCGAACTTCTTTTGTAACACTCCTGAGACAAACAACAAAAGTTGATCCTGAAAGATGTAAAATAAAATACGACTGTAGTTTGGCCACAATATCACCTAATGGTAAGCGAGGCTGCGGCCAACGATAGATCACAAAAGGCGTAAAAGGGTTTCGAAATAAGAAGATTATTCTGAAATATTATTAAATTAGTTTAATTAGTTAGGATAATATTCTTTTAATTTTTATATTATAAATATTTAATCAAATATTAGATACCTAATATTTGATTAAATATGCTAGGCATTAGGACGTTCAGATATTATACGCGGGTATACCTATTTATTGTGTTATATTATTAAAAATAACCTTTCAACTATTCATCCGATCTATTAGTATTGAATTTACACTAGTGACGCTACCAGTTTCAAACTTTTTTAAAAGACGCTTAAACTTAATTTTGGAATAAATCGGACTTTGATTTATATATTTTTGATTAAAAATACCTCCGAGCTTTAAGTAATTCTTGAATTAATCAAGACCTATTCGAATTTAAAACGCATTTTTCTTCAAACTTTAATATGGTATATTATAGGATTTAAAAAAGAGAAATTCCTAAGTTACAGAATTTCTTATTTACTTTGTGCCATATAAGTGGGACTTCTGGAAGTACCCTAGGGGTTTTCCGTTTCCCATTTTTACCATACATCAAAAAGAAGGAGGTTCTAAATTCGAATGTATGTTTGTTACGCGACTACTCCGCTAATTATGAATAGATTTGATGAATCTTTCTATAAAAAAACCGACTTCAGATTTAGTAGTTGAGGAGTTTCATATTTCTTAATATCTTCCATTGTTAAATCTTAACTTAAAACTGAAGAATTTTTACATTTAAACCCTGTTCGTCACGGAATCCACTAAAAACAACGAAGACGCAGAGGTAGTTGCACAACCACGAACAACACCGCTCTCCCTGTATGGACGTGTTAACTCCTCGACCGCCGAACAGAAAGTATCTTCTGTTCATTTAGATATTAAAAATATATAATTATATAAAAAAACTAATGTATTTCTTTTTTCAGCTGCAATCCAACACTTGATTGAAAACCCGAATTACGTAACGCAATACCTTCAGAAGCCAATTTTTCATGCAAATATGAAGAAACTAATCGATGTTTACAACAGAGGCTACGCAGATATTCCTGTAACCGGTTTCGTGGTTTAATTGTTGATTTTATGTAATAAATTAATGGTTTATGGGTATCTGATTTTTTCATAAATATACTTTTTTCCTAGCTGGTACCCGCAGAATTAGGTTTAGAGTTAATAAAAAGTGTAGCAATAAAATAAAATGCAAAAACATAATCAATGCAAAAAGTATTAGTTACTTTAGTATAGTACATTTCCAGCTTTTATTATTATTTATATATATTATTATTATAGTTCATTTCTAACGTAGTATTTCAATGCAAAGAAAAATAACACAATGTCCGTCTGCAAGATACATTTATACTTTCTATGCTAAAATTTATCAAAATTGCTTCAAAGAAATGAATAACCTTATCAAAAATTTTACGGTTCCGGTGGGATTCGAACCCACATCCGTCAAATCGATACTTAATGCCATAAGCCGGAAGCTACTGCTTTTACCGCTTAGCTACAGAACCCATGTTGGGACCCGCTGAAATTCTTGATAAGATGATGTTGGTTTGAGCAACCGAAGAGCGCCACCATAAAAATTGAAAAAAAAATTGAAGCAAATTTGCTTCAGCCGTAAAAAATCGGAAAACGGAACATACACAATGTTGATTTATGTAAGCCACTTTAAAAATAAGGAGTTTCTAAAATCGTTTAGAAAATTATTTTTGAGTTCGAATGGATACACTTACAATTAGGTCCCATTTTTAAACTCAGTTCTAATGATGGGATCGATGAGGAATCGAGAGAACTCTTCAAATGTTGTAGGTAAACATATAGAAAATTTGGCATAATTTAGCTCAAGGTCAAGTATTGGCATTCAGAAATGTCTCTATCATACTGCATAGCATACTGCAGTGTAGGTAACATATCATTTCAATGACGATGATGATGATCATCATCATCATCATTGAAAGTAAATAATGTAATTAGTGTGTACTGAGTCCCTCAAGGTTATGCTCAAAATTATTAATATAGTGGTATGCCCTAAATTTAAACTTGCTGTTGGGTTTTTTTTCACAATATAACGTTTGCTTGTTTTTAAACCCAGTTCTGACGATGAGATCCATGATACATCAAGGGAAAAATAATTCAAAAGTAATAAGAATACACACTGCGGTTTGGGTATAATTAGCAACAATTTTTAGATTTATGATTGAAGTCGGTTTTTTGTTAAACAATTAAAGAATAATATATGCTAAATAATTCATAAAAATAGCTTCAGCCGTTTGACGTTAAAACGAAACATACACACTTATGCTTTTATAATATTAGTAGGGATTGAACATTGAATATCTCAGACTATTTTAACTAGAACTGTTGAGTTTTGGAACTCTTGCGTATAGCATGACTATGTTACCACTTGCACAGATTACAGAAACACGAACTGTTCGTTTAAATACTAACTAGTCAGATTATAAACTTCCGAGAAATTGTACACAGGCAAAAGAGATTACAATTAAACGTACACATTTTTGTCAGTTTATAAACTTGCCATGGCCATTCGAGATATTGTATTTTTTTATAAATTACTACTACCACCTGATTTAAAGCGACAACCTCTTCCTAAAACAACTGTAATACTGCGGTGATCACGTTCACCAAGCACGTGAACAACACTGCATTGCATTGGGCGCGTCACCCTGAGACATAGATACAACAAGTCAAGGCAAGGCAAGGCATTTCAAGGCCAGGCAAAGCAAGCCAATGCAAGGCAAGGCATTTCAAGGCAAGGCAAGGTTAACAAATTCTGGTACAAATTAAGGAACTGATAGAAAAATAAATAATATTAGAAATTCGGAAAGTGCAGCCTGTCCGCCATTGCGTAGAAAGTGTCCGGCACCATAGCTCGCCTCCGTAGCTTCGGCTTTTTGGTCAGATCCGGACTAAAATCGAATCTAATCAACTCTTTAATAACCAATTCAATAAAATTACTGAGAGAAAGTACAGTATCATGCCCTTCTTCTCCAACACCTACATACCCTACGGGGATACTCATGGAATGCTGCCAGTGACCCCGAGTCCTACTCCGGTATTTCAAGGAGTTGAGCTGGTTAGGTAAGAGTCGGGGCCGTATCTCGACAATGCACAATATACCCCAATGCGGGACATCAGTGCAGATCTAGTAACCCCCACCAGAATAAGAATAAGTATAGTATGCCGGATTTCCATTGTGAGGTAAGAGAAGAGGTATTCTTATTTTTTCGACGAATTTTTTCTTGACAGAAGCCGAATAAGGTACTTACCTTATTCGGCTTCTGTCAAGAAAAAATCGAGAAATGTGTCATAAAAAAAACATTAGTCACCGCAGCGTCTGCCAATGTGTCGTATTCAGATTGCGTTTGGGAAAATTTTAGTCATAAAAAAACCAGCTACTGCAGTCTCTGCTGACAAAATTTATTTTCAGGTTACGTCAGGTACAGTTTAAGAGACAAGTCATACAAAAATGGTTCAAATCGAAAAAATACGACTTCATTCAAAGTCTGAAGTCATTCAAAATCTATTAAGAATTTTCCAAATTTGTTCATAAACAACGGAGTTCTAAGGTAAATAAAACCGGGCAAGAGCGAGTCCAACTCGCGCACCGAGGGTTCCGTGCCATCATACAATATATGATGAAGGCAATCAATATTTGTTGGAGAACCTTGACAGCGGCATATCTTATCTGATAGCGGAACTTATGTAGATTATTTACACTTCCGATGATTTCTAAAATACTATGCAAATTAGGGGGTTCGATAAAATACTCAGAGTCTCCATAGTTCATTTCTTGTTAAATGGATTTCCTTTTTTCCTTATTCCACAAGAAATTGTTTACTGAGTTCCGTTGTGGTCGTATCAGCATTATGAAGAACCTAAAAGACGTTTTCACATCAGGAATCGTCGCTAAAATCCATGGAATGGGCAACCGGAGAATGTAAAATCCCGCCAATATTGATAAAAAAGTGCGCCGAAGAACTTGCACCCCCGTTGACGTTTTTAATCCAACAATCATTTTCAGAAGGTGTTGTCCCAGACCCTCTTAAAATGGCAATAATCAAACCACTTCACAAAAATGATAGTAAACATGACCTCAATAATTATCGCCCCATAGCCCTTTTGCCAACATTTTCAAAAAATTTTGAAGGTGCTATATCCAGTCGCCTCTATTCATATTGTGAGAAATTCAAAATATTCAGCGAAGCTCAAAACGGCTTCAGAAAAAATAAATCTACATCTCTAGCAGTGTATAATTATATAAATGAAATCTTAAATATAATAAATAATAAAAATTATGCCATTGGTATACTATTGGATATGAGCAAGGCTTATGATAGAGTCCCATACGATATACTGTTAAAAAAGCTTCAAGGTATAGGAGTTAGGGGCCAAGTCCATAGCTGGTTTATTTCATATTTAAGGTTTATTTAGTGTTTAAGGTTGAACACTATAATCATTGCACAGGAAAAATTAATTTAGTTAAATCACGAAATATCATAGTTAAACAATCAATACCACAAGGCAGCGTTCTAGGGTGTATCTTGTTCCTTATTTATATAAATGACCTGCCCAAAATCTTGAATGAACACTGTACCCTTTTCGCAGATGACATATCGATAGTATTACCTAGCAAAAGTGGATCTAACCTTCATGAACATTTAGATTCCATATTTAATAAAATAACAGACTGGCTCGGGCACCACAATTTACTATTAAACTTCAATAAAACTAAATTAATACAGTTCCACCCTTATCAAAAAACACCACTTCAAATTCAATACAACTTTCAAACTACTCCGATAGAAGTTGTTAATACATATCCTCTTCTAGGAATACACATAGATTCTAACATAAATTGGAAAACCCACACACAAAAAATTGCTTCAAAATTATCCAGGTTCACCTATGCGCTTTATCAACTTAAAAAGACTACAAACATAAAAATTGCCACCTGTGCCTACTATGCATATGCCCATGCTTGGCTGCAGTATGGCATAACTATCTGGGGAAATAGTACTGACGCCTCAAAACTCTTCACGCTTCAAAAACGATGTATAAGAATTATTTACAATTTAGACACAACAGAAAGCTGCAAACCTTACTTTCAAAAAGAAAATATTCTTACTCTAACATGTATTTATATTATAGAAATTAGCGTATTTGTTAAAAAACACATTCACCTTTTTCATGAATATTCACGTCCACAGAATCTTAGACCACACAAAAAACTAGTCACTTCCTTCTCAAAGCTCCAAATCTTTCACTCCGGTACACATGCCATGGCAACAAAAATTTATAATAATATTCCTGAAAATATTCGAAATGAAAGCCAGGTTCACACATTTAAAAATAAACTTAGGAAATATTTAATAAAACATAGTTTCTATACCTTGCAAGAGTTTTTTGATATGAACCCATTGAGTTACATAAAAAGGAGGTACCTTTTATAAAAATGTAACAAAAAAAAGAAGATTAGGACCTATGTAATTATTGTACTAATAATTAACAAAGCTATTAAGTATGTTCATTTATCTTGATGTTATAATCTATATATATAAAATTCAAAGTCCTGACTGACTGACTGACTGACTGACTGACTGACTGACTGACTGAGATATCAACGCACAGCCTAAACCGCTGATCGCACAGACTTGAAATTTGGAGGGTATGTTTGTCTTGGTATGTAGGCGCTCACTAAGAAAGGAATTTTGAAAAATCGCACGCCAAGGGGTTCAAAATTTGGTTCAAAGTTCAGAGTAAAATATGACATATCTACGTGACCGTTCACGATAGACATTTGAAAATTCGTATGTAGATTTCTGCAATGAAATAAGCAATGGCGTGTTTAAGTTTTTTTTTTAATTTTCAAAATTAAAGGGTAGGGGGTCCATTGTTTATGGAAAAAACCTTTAAAGAGCTACATCTTCTGAACTGTAACCGGTAGCAGGTTGAAATTTACAGAGAAAATAAAATATTCAAAAAATCATCTATATATATAAAATTCAAAGTCCTGACTGACTGACTGACTGACTGACTGACTGACTGACTGAGATATCAACGCACAGCCTAAACCGCTGATCGCACAGACTTGAAATTTGGAGGGTATGTTTGTCTTGGTATGTAGGCGCTCACTAAGAAAGGAATTTTGAAAAATCGCACGCCAAGGGGTTCAAAATTGGGTTCAAAGTTCAGAGTAAAATATGACATATCTACGTGACCGTTCACGATAGACATTTGAAAATTCGTATGTAGATTTCTGCAATGAAATAAGCAATGGCGTGTTTAAGTTTTTTTTTTTTAATTTTCAAAATTAAAGGGTAGGGGGTCCATTGTTTATGGAAAAAACCTTTAAAGAGCTACATCTTCTGAACTGTAACCGGTAGCAGGTTGAAATTTACAGAGAAAATAAAATATTCAAAAAATCATCTATATATATAAAATTCAAAGTCCTGACTGACTGACTGACTGACTGATGAGATATCAACGCACAGCCTACACCGCTGATCGCACTGACTTGAAATTTGGAGGGTATGTTTGTCTTGGTATGTAGGCACTCACTAAGAAAGGAATTTTGAAAAATCGCACGCCAAGAGGTTCAAAATTGGGTTCAAAGTTCAGATTTAAATATGACATATCTACGTGACCGTTCACGATAGACATTTGAAAATTCGTATGTAGATTTCTGCAATGAAATAAGCAATGGCGTGTTTAAGTTTTTTTTTGAATTTTCAAAATTAATGGGTAGGGGGTTCATTGTTTATGGAAAAAACATTTAAAGAGCTACATCTTTTGAACTGTAACCGGTAGCAGGTTGAAATTTACAGAGAAAATAAAATATTCAAAAAATCATCTATATATATAAAATTCAAAGTCCTGACTGACTGATTGACTGACTGACTGACTGAGATATCAACGCACAGCCTAAACCGCTGATCGCACAGACTTGAAATTTGGAGGGTATGTTTGTCTTGGTATGTAGGCGCTCACTAAGAAAGGAATTTTGAAAAATCGCACGCCAAGGGGTTCAAAATTTGGTTCAAAGTTCAGAGTAAAATATGACATATCTACGTGACCGTTCACGATAGACATTTGAAAATTCGTATGTAGATTTCTGCAATGAAATAAGCAATGGCGTGTTTAAGTTTTTTTTTTAATTTTCAAAATTAAAGGGTAGGGGGTCCATTGTTTATGGAAAAAACCTTTAAAGAGCTACATCTTTTGAACTGTAACCGGTAGCAGGTTGAAATTTACAGAGAAAATAAAATATTCAAAACATTAAAACAAAAGGGGGGTCTTTATACATGAAGCGTTTTATAAACTGTTATTTGAGCTCTGTCGTACAAACGGTAAGGCCTTCCTATTTCAAACTTGGTGTGAAAATAGTACTTACTTTAAAGATATACCAACCATGAATTATAAAAACCGGCCAAGTAATAAACATGTTAAGTGTACAAGTAAAAAACGTGTTTGTTTCTGTTTAAAATATAAACTTTATATATACTTAGGTACACTACCTAACCATTCTTTATTAAACTGATTGAGCTTATACCTATTATAGTAATTTATGCACTAACATCTACATAAACTTTAATTTAAACATAAAAAAGTAAAATATCCAGCGCCGCGGTGCGGTCGCGGCAGCCGGGAGTATAAATAGAACCGGCTAAGTCCACGCGCGCTCATGCACTAGACACCCTAGGTGCTTGGTTCAGAAAGTGGCGCATAGAGGTGAACCCGACGAAAAGTGCAGCAGTGCACTTTACTTGGAGTCCCCTCTTGCCCCAGCCTCTCCTCCTCTTCGATCAACCCATCCCTTGGGTAAGGTCAGCTCGCTACCTAGGAGTTATCCTAGATAAATGTATCACCTTCTATCCACATAAGGTCTGTCACTAATCGCCCCTAAAGTTCCATGTTCGACTCCCGTCATCTAATGTTTTAGAGATTCGTAATAAAAAACCTACCGCTACCGCAGCATCTGCCAAAGCACCGTTTTCAGCTTGCATTACGTTAATTTTTCAAGATGAGTCACACAAATTTCCTGCTACCGCAGCTTTTGCCAAAGAACCTTATTCAGCTTCCATCTAGAAAAGTTTGAGAGATACGTCATAAAAAAACCAGCTACCGCAGCGTCTATCAAAGTACCGTATTCAGCTCCCGTTAGGTAAAATTTGAGAGCTGCGACATAAAAATGTCCAGCTACCGCAGCTTCTGCCAAAGTACCTTTTTATACGACTTATCGGCGAGACAAGCCGATGGCCCATCTTATGTAAAGCGGTTAATTACAACTGCAATACCGCGGTGATCACGGTCACGAAGCCTGTGACTAGGTGACCAATGCTGCATTGTATTGCGCCTGTCACCCTGAGATATAGTTCTAAGGTCTCATGTGCCTGTTATTTTACTGGCCTCCTTACCCTTTAAAACGAAACAAAGTAATGAAGACATTGCTGCTTGGTTGTAGTAATTACGAAGTACGATTGTAGTATTTCCCCGGATGAACTCTTCACAAAAAGTTATACAACTACAACTATTTGGCTTCCATCAACAAAAGTTCGCGAGATGGGTCATAAAAAAATTCCAGCTACCGCAGCGTCTGCCAAAGCACCGTTTTCAGTTCCCATTAGGTAAAATTTGCAAGATGAGTCATAAAAATTTCCAGCTACCGCAGCTTCTGCCAAAGTACCATTTTATACGACTTATCGGCGAAACAAGCCGATGGCCCATCTTATGTATAGCGGTAACCTCTATTACAACTGCAATACCGCGGTGATCATGGTCACGAAGCATGTGACTAGGTGACCAATGCTGCACTGTATTGCGCCTGTCACCCTGAGATATAGTTCTAAGGTCTCATGTGCCTGTTATTTTACTGGCCTCCTTACCCTTTAAAACGGAACAAAGTAATGCAGACATTACTGCTTGGTTGTAGAAATTACGAAGTACGATTGTAGTATTTCCCCGGATGAACTCTTCACAAAAAGTTCTACAACTACAACTATTTGGATTCCATCAACAAAAGTTCGCGAGATGGGTCATAAAAAAAATCCAGCTACCGCAGCGTCTGCCAAAGCACCGTTTTCAGTTCCCATTAGCTAAAATTTGCAAGATGAGTCATAAAAATTTCCAGCTACCGCAGCTTCTGCCAAAGTACCTTATTCAGCTTCCGGCTAGAAAAGTTTGTAATCTATACATATAAAATTCAAAGTCCTGACTGAGTGACTGAGATATCAACGCACAGCCTAAACCGCTGATCGCACAGATTTGAAATTTGGAGGGTATGTTTGTCTTGGTAGGTAGACGCTCACTAAGAAAGGAATTTTGAAAATTCGCACACCAAGGGGTTGGACGCAAGCAGTGAGCGTCTACATACCAAGACAAACATACCCTCCAAATTTCAAGTCTGTGCGATCAGCGGTTTAGGCTGTGCGTTGATATCTCAGTCAGTCAGTCAGTCAGTCAGGACTTTGAATTTTATATATATAGATAATGTAACTTATTTACCAGTAGGTAGTACCGGTTGTGTAAACTTTCAGTACTTTGAGGCTGAGGCAACCCTTAGCGTAGGTAGTAGGTTTTGTCCTTCTAATGTTAAGTTAATACAGACTCTTCTATAGTGACCAGACACATATTATAGATTTCATCAACTTAGTACCTTATCCACTTTGCATATGAGTCCCAAAAAAAATGCTGATTTACATCCTTTAAAAACGCGGGCGAAGCCGCGGGCAGCAGCTAGTTTGATATAATTTAGAATAAGTACATTTTTACAATACCTAACTTTATGTAAAGTTGTTTTAAATTAGTTAAGTACGAAAATTTTTATGTTACCTACAAACACCTAAATTGTAGTGCCCTTACTGGGCTCATGTTTGGACTAAAAGCTAAATTATAAGACCTAATGTACACATGAACGCAATAAATGATTTGAATTTGAATTTGAATTTGTAAGTGCGTGATGTGGCTTAAGCTATCTTAACTGACCGGGTGCATCATATTTTACTTTAATATTTAGATATGACAATGCTATCCGTGCGATGGGTGCCAAGATTGCTCACACCTTGACCATGTGACAACCGTGTGACCAATACAAAGGATTATTTGGCGATGTTCAGCCGTAATCCGAACGTGTTTTACGCTGTTTTTTAACCGTTGAAGAAACATGGATACATCACTATACACCAAGGAACAATCGTAACTGTAGATTTCTCCGGCACAATGTGTACCACATAAGGCCAAATTGTGTTTGTCGACCAACAAAGTAATTGCAAAAGTTAGACCTAACTCTAATTAAAAAAATAAAAGAATTACACACAAATGAATAATCAATTATGATAATATGTCTTGCAAAAAATACAAGGTTTTTTTCTTTTTATTAGGTGTCATTATTACGAGGTATAAAAACTTAATTCTTATATTTTAAATACACATTGTATTCTGTTTTGGGTATAATCAGTTGCTTCAAAAATGTATTTGTGTTACGTTGCAGTATTTTTTTCTGTGTACGCATATGTTCTGTCAATTCCAGGTAAGTTAACGATAAGACGTTTTCATTACCAAAATTTTAAGTATAAAACACAAAAAAATCAAATGAAATATGTTGATAAACTCTTCATTTTCTTGTTTTGTACTAGTATTGTACCTTGCTTACTTCGCGCGATTTTCGCGTCTAAGAATTAGTTCAGTACTTAATATATTTTTACTGCAAACGGCTCATGTCTACATGCTACGAGCTATATATAGTATCTAGATTTTATTTTATGATGTTTTATTGCCGTCATTTTCTTAAATACATAGTAAAGCTGTATCCACATAATTTCAAATTGATAGTATCAAAAATACTTTCGTCTTTGAAACAGCTAAATAATACGTTGTGATATATAGCATTTGTGATATTAATTACGATTTACCAACAATAAACTCGTATTTTGTATTATTCATAAATAAATCTTTAAATACAGACATTTAAAGTATAACGTAACTACATGTTGGCCTTCAAGATACGTGCGTGACAAAGTCCTTACCTATTTATCTAGTTTTTTCTAATGAACTCTCTCTCTTTTAGAACTAGTTTGGCACATACACAACATATAGCTATCAGGCATGACATATCATCTTTAGGATTGCTTTTATTAAAACTATTATATAAAAACTTGAATTCTCTACACAACAGCATGCAACACCCATTTTAAAATGTTAATGTCATGCAAATATTCAAATAGCTGGTAAATCCTTCAAAAAAGCTTTTGTTACTACGAGACTTTAGGTGTGGAGGCAGTGACTTGGCAAGCGTAGTGTAGGGCGCCTACCAGCTAGATGGAGTAATGATTTGCGAACGGTCGCTGGCAAACGCTGGGTGCAGTAATCTGAACACAGGGTACTCGTAAATTGGCGCAGATTTGGGGAGGCCTATGTCCAGTAATAAACTAATTCAGACCGATGATGACGATAAGCTTTTGTTTAACTGCCAATTTTGTATGTGGGTTTATTTTTCTTTATAACAAACAGTTGATGCATTTAATCTTATAATACAAAAAATACAGACTAAGGATGATCAAATGTACCAACAACCTTTTACATTATCCTAAGGTTACTTGAAAGTGTCATGAGGTTGTTGTATAAAAACTCATGGTTTAAAAGTAGGGATATGTTGAAATCGTGTCAAATCTTGCAAGCTGAATTTTAAGCACTTAGTAACATTCGATAAGACAAAATTTTGCACACATCTGTATTTCTCAATACAATACTCAAAAGTTTTACAGCGGCAACCTACCACAAAATGGCGGATTAAATAATTTGGATGTAATTGTTTTAATTATGCTTATTTAAAAAAACTTATTGCAGATATAATCTGCAAACTGACAGACGATAAATGTGTGGAAGTACATAAGCAAGAATTATTTGCAAAATTTTTGGATGGTAATGATGAACATGGGATGGAAGACTTGGATCCCATGCACCAAGAGGTTATTGAGGGACACCTTCCCACCCTGACCTATAAGATAACAAATGTCACTATGGAAGGTTTTAAGAAGTGTTTAGTTGATACACTAAAGTAAGTATAATTTGTCATTTATAAAATTAGAAAATGATGTCACAGAATTTAACCCTCTTGTATGAGCGAGCTTCTTTGAATAAATTAAAATTAAAAACGTAAAATTAACATTATAATAACCTAAAATATCGAAGTGCTGAGATCTCTATATGATTCCGCCACTATGAATGTCCAACTGCAGAACCAGCAGACTCAGTCCATCCAGCTGCGCCGAGGAGTAAGACATTATCCAATATTATATATATATATATATATTAATGACATCCCCGAAACTGTTTACAAGCGCACTGGAGGACCTGTTCCAGACGCAGGACTGGAAAGGTATGGGTATAAACATAAATGGCAATCACATCTCGCACTTGCAATTTGCTGACGATATAGTCTTGATGGCAGAAACGCTGGAGGAACTGCAACAGATACTGGACAGTCTAGCTCTAGCCTCACGACCTAGGTTTCGGTATGTATTTGGATAAAACCACAATCATGATCAATGATCACATTAATCCGGGACCTATCTAAGTGAATGGCCACCTACTCGAAGTTGTTTCGGACTACAGCTACTTTGGGCAGATTCTGCAATTAGGTAGAAACAACTTTGAGAATGAAGCCAAGCGGAGGATTCAGCTAGGCTGCCATTTGAGAAACTAAGTAGGGTTTTGTCATCAATGCTTAAAACAGTTTAAGGAGCTCAGCGAGCTATGGAGCGTGCTATGCTCGGAGTCTCTCTGTAAGCGACGCGTTAGATTGCTCTCGGATTTTAGTAGGTACTCAGGGGTGCGTACCTACCTGTAGTAAATAGATACGTATGCAGTGTTGTTAAAGTTATTTGTGGTTAAATATTGAGTTTGCATTTAGTAGGTATGTTCATATATTTGTTGCCTATTAATTATCTATTGTATAAATTGTTGTGTTTTACTTATGAACTTCTGTTGTGTAAGACTTTCTAAGAATTTTATTGTGTCATTCAAATATGTAAAGAGAATAAATAACAAAATATGGCGCGCGCGGGAAGAATGCGCTTGGATCGGGAGAGGGACGCGGTAGGTCCCCCCGACGCGGTAAAGCCGACGGCCACGCTCGGCGCGGCAAAATAGTATTCTTTTTCGCGACCTAGTGTTCGCACGTTTGTTGGGTGCATTTTTCCTACCGCTCGCCACTCTTCAAACTCAAGTTTAAGTGTATGATTTTACCAGCCCTATCTTGTCCCCTACACTCTCTAAAGGATAAAATCCGCAACGAGGTTATCCGACAGAGGACCAAGGTCATCGACAAAGCACATAGGATTAGCAAACTGAAGTGGCAGTAGGCTGGCCATATCTATCGAAGAACTGATAACCGATGGGATGAACAAGTTCTTGAGTGGAGACTGCGGCTTGGTAAGCGTAGTGTAGGACGCCCATTAGCTAGATGGAGTAATGATTTGCGAATGCCTGTCAGACGCTGGATGCGGCATAATGAAGACAGAGCAAAATGGCGCAGATTTGGAGAAGCCTATGTCCAGCAGTGGACTAATATAGGCTAATGATGATGATGAAAAACCTTAAATTATAAACAGACATTTTTTAATTTTTCAGAATTAATTTAGTCACCTTCACGGTTCATTGCAGCCTCTCGTGCCCAGAGTTCAAAATGTACGGAATGTACGATATGCACGGACATCTTTTTAACATGCCTATTGAAGGAGATGGAGACTTCTACCTCTTAACGAGTGAGTTTGGGTTGAGTTTGGTTGTGAATTTGGACTAAGGTCCAAATTCAAAGTTTTGACTTTTGAGGTTTTTTAATACGTTTTTATTGGTTAGTAATTTGGAGATTACTCATGTATGCACGTTATTCCGGCAAGTGTCACGCTGACGTGTGCCCTCTCATATTAATGTTGCCTCTCCTTTCTTACCCGTGGATGCAGTAATAATCTGCCAAGGGATACCTCCGGAAGATGAGGAGCAGCGTCTTTCCATGTATCATCATCCCGCACTGCGCTCGCCAACCCGCCAGCCAAGCGTGGTGAGTATGGCAACAACCCCTCATGATCAACCCATCGTGAACAATGAGGGAGACCTTAGTCCGGCAGTGAATGGCAGCTGGAAGAGAAGAGAGAAGAGATTGTTTCATTATGTTACTATCGCCACCCTTTATCATGATCATTAAATAATTTTTATGACCGTCTAAGGTTATATAAGACATGTATTTATTAGTTTTATTGTTTGTCAAGTATACAATTTTCATCAATGAATCTTTAAACCGAGTCTTAGTCCAAGTTGGCGGATAAGTATTTTTTGTCAAACCCTTCGTCATTTCAGCCTTAATAAATTTGTATTAAGAGGTTTTTTTAATTTGAACCTATTTCCAGAGGAATACCATATTGATTTCGACGGAGTGATGAAGACATTACTAGGACCCGATGGAAAGGACCATGCTGCCGTTATAAGCTTCACGGTTAAACCGGTGGCGTTGGCTCCAGTGTTCTTTGATTTTACGAACTTATTCAATGGACAAAAAGAATTAGGTTTGTAAACATTTAAATAAGATTCGGTCAGAATCAGAATGCTAGGTATATATTGATTCTCCGCATTTTTCTTTTCTTCCTCCTTTTTGTTGCGTGCCACAGGCTGCGGGCAGGCTGCATTTATTTTACACAATAGATTCTACGAGTATATTGGCTTTACACAATTAATTTAACAGATTAAATATACGTTTATTTTGTCACTCGTAATATTACAAGTACACAAAATACTAGATACAAAACTGGTCACTACTCGGCATTTGCTGTGGCAGAACGGTTCTTACCACAGCGCTGGCCTTACGTAGTGACTACCGCAACTATAGTAGTGTTTAATAATATTTTGTTTTTTTCCGTTTTAGGCGACAATGTCAATAAAATCATAAATGAGAATTCGAAGCAAGCAGCCCAGGCAATGCAAGACCCAGCTTTCCTAGCTCATTGGACGAAGATCGTGAAAAATTTTAACACAATCCTTGCACGCATACCTGTAGAAGATCTTTAGACTATAAAGTGCTTAAAATTAAATCTTGTTTATTTTGTAAAATACGATGACTATTTCTAGCGTTGTGGCAAGTAGTTCAACTACTTTTTGAAGTTGAAAAAATTAGAGGAAATGTATCCAATAATGTTCAACTGGTTAAATAAATAGTTGAATATAGTGCTATGTGTAGTAGACACGGCTGCTTATACAATCCCATGATGATTATTTTCTTGAATATAATCCACACAGCTATCATCTAGATAGATGATCTAGATAGAATCATAATAAATTAATAATAGGCGTTGTCCCTACGAATCTTATGCATTACCTAAGAGTGTTAGGTCTTCAGGAAAGCCTACACGTGACTATGCAGAAAGCTGCTATATTAAATACCTGTAGAATGGTCCGAAAGTTCTTGCAGGATGATTCCACTACAACTCAACACTCCAGTGATACGCACTTGGCTTAGGCCCGTGAGTTTCACTTATACCGAAATATCTAAAAGATATTTTAAGAAAAAAACCCTTTATAAATAATAATAATAATCATCCTTCTAACCGTTTCCGGCTACGGCGACCTTATTTCTGCATATGAGTGTGAATGAACTCTAAGATGACTTGTGTAGCCAATTTTGGCTTTGAACGTCCGTGCGCAAATAGCGCAAGTCAGAATACCAAAGTTGTAACGGATGTTTACAGGCGGTTTGTTCTTAAGATGGTCTCATTTCTCGTCTAGTTCACGCCTGCGTTCGTCTTCGAAACTTTGTACATTACGTCGCACCAGGTTCCTCCATAATGGCCGATTTTCTGCCAGTGCTTCCCAACGAGAGGGCTCAATTTCGCACTTCTTTATCGTTCTCTTCTGAGCATCCTTACATCGAAGGAGTTGGCCACCGCTTTAATATATTATATTGTATGATGGCACGGAACCCTCGGTGCGTGAGTCCGTGTCGCTCTTGCCCGGTTTTTTTTTGTCAATAAACTCTTCGGAAGATGGGCAGCAACATCTTTTCGTGTGTCAACATCCTGTACTGCGCTCGCCAAACCGCCTGCCAAGCGTCATCAACTATTTGTCAGAGGAAAGAAACAGGTCAATGCTTCTGAAGCTGACTCAGCCACGGGTTTTCTTACGATATTTTTCTTCACCGTTAAAGGAAGTTAAATATGAAAATATTTTATTCATGGACATGGAAAAAACCATCTTTGCACGGCCGGTGTCAAACCGAAGGTCGTGTGTACCTTTGGCAACCACTCCTCATGGAAATCCATGAGGGAGGCCTGAGTTCAATAGTGGACGTTTTACATGATGACTTGTATCAACATCCGGTACAGCGTCGCCACCCCGCCTGCTAAGCGTGGCGAATATGGCAACTACTCCTCATGGAGATCCATGAGGGAAGCCTGAGTTCAATAGTGGACGTTTTACATGATGACGTGTATCAACATCCGGTATAGCGCACGCCACCCCGCCTGCCAAGCGTGGCGAGTATGGCAACTACTCCTCATGAAGATCCGTGAGGGGGGCCTGAATTCAATAGTGGACGTTTTACATGATGACGTGTATCAACAACCGGTACAGCGTCGCCACCCCGCCTGCTAAGCGTGGCGAATATGGCAAATACTCATGGAGATCCATGAGGGAAGCCTGAGTTCAATAGTGGACGTTTTACATGATGACGTGTA
The DNA here is from genome assembly GCA_963082625.1 of Pasiphila rectangulata. Lineage (NCBI taxonomy): Eukaryota > Metazoa > Arthropoda > Insecta > Lepidoptera > Geometridae > Pasiphila > Pasiphila rectangulata. The sequence continues at coordinate 14,980,372 of OY720245.1, read as the reverse complement.
TCAACATCCGGTATAGCGCACGCCACCCCGCCTGCCAAGCGTGGCGAGTATGGCAACTACTCCTCATGAAGATCCATGAGGGGGGCCTGAATTCAATAGTGGACGTTTTACATGATGACGTGTATCAACAACCGGTACAGCGTCGCCACCCCGCCTGCCAAGCGTGGCGAGTATGGCAACTACTCCTCATGGAGATCCATGAGAGGAGCCTGAATTCAATAGTGGACGTTTTACATGATGACGTGTATCAACATCCGGTACAGCGCTCGCCACCCCGCCTACCAAGCATGGCGAGTATGGCAAAAACCTTCTCATGATCTTCGAGATCCACGAAGGAGCGTGGACATTAGTCCTTCGGCTACGATGATGTCAAACATTGCATGAAATGTTTCTAATATTGTAATATTGTCAGTGCGCGGCATCCTGTAATTGAAAAATAATAAATTATAAAATAAATAAATAATGCTGGACACAGCACACAGCCCCAAGCTAAGCAGAATATATGTTATGGCTAGATGACTGATATAAGTACTTAATATATTATTATATAGATAGAAATATTTTGCAAATATTTTATATTCGTGTTTCCTTTAATCTTGTTCGTAACTGCGCACACACATTGATAATATGTTGATGTGAGGAGCCCATGCCACCATCCGAGCTACACTTGACTTTTTAAACAAATTAAAAAACAGCATCATCAAACAGTTAAAAAAATCTAAACGCAGCATGAAAACAAATAGGTACCTATAACAATGAGTGACATACACTTGCTGCATGTTAATCTGGCACATTTTGATCCATCGAGCACATGTATATCTAATAGAGGGGAAATGAGGTCATAAGAATTCCTAAAGTCATCAGTGATTTTGCGCTAATGCAATGACAACTGTCTCTCGCCTTTGACAGTACAACGCCAACAGCCGACCTGTGTGCTTTTCCGTAAAATGGCCCGTTTTTTTATTCGATGGTGTAGGAAAAGTAGCTGGAAATCGAACTAAAAAACAGATAGAACCACATTTCATTGATATATACGAATAATATACAATTTTATAACATACAATCATTTTGAAACGTCGCTTGACTGCGTCTCGCTTTCACTTAGCTGCAATGCCTATAACGTCATCTTATTCTATTATTGCTAGTGTTGTGCTGATTTAATAAAATTATGAATCGATACTACCGATTTAACAAGAAGTAATGTAAATGTATCTATTTTAGGGCAGATTTTTTAATAATCTGACAAGTCTTTAGATATGTTCATTAAACTTAACTGGCTCTTTATCAATACAATAAAAATAAATGTTAAAGCCGTGTTGGCTGAGTGGTATATACATAGGTACCCTCGAATTTCAAACCGAAGGGACACACGACCTTCGGTTCGCAACCGGCCGTGCGCCGATGGTTTTTTTTTTCAAGATGAAACTATTTTCATATTTATCACGTGCTTTAACGGTGAAGGAAAACATCGCAAGAAAACCCGCGGCTTAGTCAGCTTCAGACATACCTGACAAATAGCTGACCTAGCTGAGAGGATGGTATAGGTACTGGGCAAGCCTAATCCATCTAACTATGTCCCAGGCACTGCGGCGTACCATACAGCACGTATTACAGATGCTGACGCTGTATAAATCATCTAGGTACTAATAATACTAGTAATAGACAGATACAATAATAGAAGGCCTTACTTTTTAAATCTCACTAATATTATAAAGCCGAAAGTTTGTTTGTGTGGAATTTTGTTAACTCTTGACGCAAAAACTAGCGTACGTATCAAGCTGAAATTTTGCAAACGAATAGTTGTTGACTAGGATTAATACATAGGCTACTTTTTATCCGGATACAACGCACCCGAAGCGGCGGGCACAAGCTAGTAATCTATGTTTGCGAAAAATAAAGTAATTTAAAGAGAATTTCAACAAGAGTGTTGTGCGTGGTGCCGTGGGGTGCCGGCAGTAGAATGCCGCCTCTCCTCTCTCGCCCGTAGATGCAGTAAGAAGCTGTCATGTACTCTCGCGATTCTTAATTATGGTAAATTAACTTCTTAAATACTGTTATTTCTTTCTAATATCACTAAGACTCACGTGTAGTTGGAAACGGTACTAAACGATACATGTGTTTCCTTTAAATTAATATTTATAAATTAATTTTCGTAGACGTAAATAATTTGACTATTCGATATAATACAATCGACAAAAATTTATATGCTTGCCCAACTCCAGTCACATGTTTGACAATTTCAAAACGCAGCCGTCGCTGCAGTTCTTTGGTGGAACTATTGTTTACACAAAATAAATAATATTTCTTCTCTATTGGGTATGTCCTCGATGTTTTGATCTAACGCTGTGTAATGTGTATGTGTGTCGATATGACATCACTCACAACCTATTACCTATCCAGATATTGAAATAGAGTTGGGAGTTCTGTTTTTATTCTATGTTAAGTGCTCAAAATAATCAGTTGATGTGACATGATGAGTTACCAGTTACGAATTTATATTATTTTCAAAAAGTTTTAACCAATTGACAGTGTGGTTCAAAAGGAAAGTTTGCGATGATCTTTTATTATGGATGTATAATTGGTGAAAATTGGTAGAATATGACGATGATGCTTAAACTACTTAATTATGGATCAATTGTGTCTGAAATAAATGAATTAATAATAAATTAAACATGTCTGAAAAATGAAGCCGACTGGAATTTATCATCGAAAACTGCTTAATCCTTTATCGCTTAGAGATAAAAGAAAATAATCGTTCATTTTTAACAAGTCTTTAGAAAATTCAGCGATTGTTGTGTTTATCTTTAAAGAATATCTTAATATAGCAAAACCGGCAGTCGAACTCCTCTCTTACCCGTGGATGCAATAAGAGTCTGCTATGGGATACCTCCGGAAGATGTGCGTTTTTCCGTGTATTCTTATGTGATACATCCCTTGCAATCATCCCTCACAAGCGTGGTGAGATTGGGAACAACACCTAATGATCAGCACAAAGATCCGTGAGGGAGGCCAATGTCCAGCAGTGGATGTCCTACGGCTGTGATGATGATGATGATGATGATCTTACTATACCCAATATTAAATGTTAAAATAAGGTTCAACGAACAACAGGACGATTAGAAAACACATTTCTTATTAATAGTTAGTATTTTATTTAATAGTTAGTATTTTATTTGTTTCGGAGTTGGACCAAAATTATATATTTTATAGTAAGCTTTATTGTAAAGATTCATCATTTCAGCCATAAAACGTCCACTAATGAACAAAGGCCTCCCTCATGGATCTCCATGAGGAGTAGTTGCCATACTCACCACGCTTGGCAGGCGGGTTGGCGAGCGCAGTATGGGATGTTGATATATGAAAAGACGCTGCTGCCCATCTTTCAGAGGTATCCCTTAGCAAGCTCTTACTGCATCCACGGGCATGAGAGGAGGGGCAACATTCTACTGCCGGCGCCCCACGGCTAACATTTTACATTTTATAATTTTTTAACACTTATTGATTGAAAATTATTGCATTTCTATAGGAACTGAAAGATACATTGACCTTACGTAGCCTAATAGTAGGCAACGCGAGTTTATCTTTATTTCTAGCATTTACATTATGCCAATCACTTTTTTAGGAAAACTATTAATATTTTTGTGGGTATACATACACATTCTGATGTAAGAATAAAAAATCTTGTAAGGCAGATAATATTCAATTAAATAATTTGATCTAATATTCATAGTACATGTATTATATAACTTAGCAATTAAAGCACAATATAATACGTAGTTTTAGCATCGAAATGTTATTTACTATTAATTTTAATCAAGTGCCAGATCAATAACGAAACAGTATCTTCTTATAGTTTTTTTAACTAATACTGACTTAAGTTTTATTAAACTAACATGGAATTTTTCGAAGGACGAGATGTCAAGTACTTCAGAATTCCATAAATATTCTGTGATTCCGACAGTGATGGTCAAATGTGTTTACAAACGGTTTGGTAGTGCCGACATGTGTAAAATAACCTATTTTTTGTTGAGCGTAGGCCTAATTTTACACCTAGCTGAATCTGCACCACGTATGTATCCCTTCTTTTCTAACATTTAATTTCTCGAGTAGAAAAGAAATTAGAATTTCATTCATTTATTTCTATATTTTGCAATAACAAAACAAAGACACGTCAACTTACAAAAATAAAAATAAAACATATTTAATCTAGCTGTGGGGCGCCGGCAGTAGAATATTGCCCCTCATCTCAGTCGATCTCATTCTTGCGATAGCAAGGATGAAATCAAGAGCTAACCTATCTAACATAAAAAAAAACCTCCGAAAGATGGGCAGCAGCGTCTTTCCATATATCAACATCCCATACTGCGCTCGACAACCCGCCTGCCAAGCGTGGTGAGTATGGCAACTACCCCTCATGGAGATCCATGAGGGAGGCCTTTGTTCATTAGTGGACGTTTTATGGCTGAAAAAAAGGCACATGAATGAATGAAGCGATTAGAAAACACATTTATTTTTAATAGTTAGTATTTTATTTGTTTCGGAGTTGGAGCAACGTTCATTCCAAGTATTTTTGTCTTCTTGATAATTAGATATTTTATAGTAGGCTTAATTGTAAAGATTACATTTTATAATTTTTTAAAACTTATTGATTGAAAATTATTGCATTTCTATAGGAACTGAAATATACATTGACCTTACGTAGCCTAATAGTAGGCAACGCGAGTTTATCTTTATTTCTAGTATTTACATTATGCCAATCACTTTTTTTAGCAAAAATATTAATATTTTTGTGGGTACATACATGTCATCTGAAGTCATTATATTATTCTTTAAATTTATCATGTAGCAATTCTTTGGGGCCCATATTTTAGATAGCACGAACAGCCCTCTTCTGCAGTACAAATACAGTGTTTAAATGTTTGGCTCCAGCGCACCCCCACAACAGTATGCCATAAGACATAATACTATGAAAATAGCTAAAGTAAACAAGTCTATTAGCTACATCTAGCTTATATTAATTGCTATGTCTGTAAGGTAACGAACTTTTTTAACTGCATATGCAGCAAACCTGAGCCTGTTCGATAGCTTATCTATGTGGGGACCCCATTGAAGCTATTATCTAGGGTGATGCCTAATGAGACAGTGTTAGTTACAAGTTCTAGGTTTTCACCTTTTATTTGAATGTCTGCCTTAGTATGTATTACCATTTGGAAGTGAAAATTTGATACATTTCGTTTTGATTTCATTAAGTAATATTAGAATTGAACCAATGGACAACCTTAGAGATTGCATTATTCATATTGTCATAATTGATTGTACGGCGTTTCATTTTGAACAATAGTGAAGTATCATCAGCGAATATACAACCTAGTGATTATTTTTTATAAGATATGATTAAAAAGATAATTAGATATACGAGTGAGATTATTAATATAGTAGGTTAAAAAGGAATGATCCAAGTATGAATCCTTGTGGTACACCCATTGAAACCACGCACCCCGGAGATCGTATTCCATTAACATCAACTCTTTGAATCCTGTTACTCAAGTAGGAAATAAAAAGATAAAAGGAGGTGCCTGTGATTCCATGAACAGGAGAACTCTAGTAGTTACCTGTAGACATTACATTATCAAGAATTTCAGCGGGTCCCGACATGGGTTCTGTAGCTTAGCGGTCAAAGCACTTCCGGCTTAAGGAAGCGTCAAGTATCGATTTGACGGACGTGGGTTCCAATCGCACCGGAACCGTAAAAGTTTGATAAGGTTATTCATTTCTTTGAAAATTGCTGAATTTCTTAAAAAACTGGCGTATAATATGACTGCTGCGGATTGTTGGTATTATAGCCTACAAAGATTGTTGTGAATCTCAGTCAAGTTTACCTTTCAAATCGACTTGTAGTCACAGGTACCATTATTAATTGTTTTTTTTTTTAATTTGCTATAATTTAATTTCTAAATTTTCCTTAATTATATACATATATAATAATTGCCCTTAATAATCTGATGATTTGGGCTAATAAATATATTATCTATGCATTTTGCTGAAGTTCCAGTTATTCTTGTTGGTTCCATAAATAATGGTTGCAAATTATATGAATTAAATAAGTTTCTTAGTCTTACTAAAGAAATTAACTTCTAAAATGTCAGTATTAAAATCTCCACATATTATGATAACCTTATTGATTTTGATATTTGAAATAAAATATCATCCATTACTTTTTCAAATAATTCATTATGAGGCAGATGATGGAGTGTACACACCTACTACAATAACTCGCTCCAACTCTACACATGCTATTTCGACTTGGCATTCCACAGTTAAGCATACTATATCTCTTCTGTCTTTAAACTTAATTTTTTTGTTAATTAATATTATTGAGCCTCCTTGAATAGCATGTGACCGGCAAAAGGAGCTACCTATCTGGTGATTACTGAAATTGAACATGATTTCATATTGTTTTAGCCAATGCTCTGTAATACACACAATGTCAATATTAGAAGCGTTCATATACACACACACAACACCAATACTACAATACAATACTACAATACAATTCCAATTCTAATAATTTACTTTTTAAACCTTGAATATTTTGATGCACCAGGTAAGTATTCCCCGCATATTGTAAACATTTTTGATTTTGTTTTTTTTTCTGTGTGATAGATAACTATTATTTGATTTTATAAAATATTTTTTTAAAATTAAGCAAGTGAGTTCCTCTATTGTCATTAGGTATATCTGATTTAAAGAACTTCGAGAAACATTCAGGTTCTTGCTTGAAATATTCTGGCAATGCTCAAAAGAAGCATTCAATGTACACAAGTTTTTGGCTGTTATGTCAAAATAATATGATAGCGAAAGAGCTTTATAAAATTTTGAAGGGTAACTAATAATATATAATATTTACCTTTATTGAAAGTAATTTTTTTACTAACAATACTTTAGTATCTATCACATGAACATAATTATTGCATGATATTTGTATGCAATGTCTGGTTAAGCTCATATCTATAGTCATTTTCACTTTGCCACAGGCTATTACTTTATGGAAGTGTAAAGATTACAATGATGGTTAACTTTAAAGAGCATAATTTATCTACATATTGTATTATATCAGATCTTCCCTATTTCCAAGACAAATGACCAAATTTGTGTTTTTATTTAGTGAAGAATCATTATGTATCAATACATATCATATTATAATACACACTGTATACTAATAATATATAATGACCACTTCATAATATTATTTATTAATATTTCAGCTTCATGGCTATCATTATGCAAAGTTGACGATTTAAAATGTATAAAATCCTCCACAAATGTTGTGATACCTTTCTTCGTTGATGGTATGCCAGAATATAGGGTGGAAGTTCTGGATCCCCTGAAAATAAAAAGCATCAATGCAACCGAAGGAAATTTACTCTTCACGTTATCTGACATTACCGTTTTTGGGCTCAGAAGCTGACAGGCGACGAAAGTAAAGTAAGATTTTTAATTATTTATCTCATCTCATATCAGTTTACTAATGTTATATACCCGAAATTTTGTTTGTATAGATAAATGTTTGTTACCTCATCATGAAAAAACTACCTAGCCGATTGAGCTGAAATTTTGCACACGTATTGACGTGGACCATGCTACTTTTCGTTCAAAATTTGAGTTTTCATAACATAGTTATGTCGTAATCAGTTTTCTTTTGTATGAAAATCTTTACGAAAAAACTATGCTACGGATTGTGCCATGACAATCATCATCATCAACTCACCCGTAGGAATGCTGTCCACGTCCACTGCTGGACATAGGCCCACTCATGTATCTCTAAGGTCATGTATCCAATTTGCCAAGAGAATTGTCATGGCAACACCCCCTGTTGCCATGACAATTCTCTTGGCAAATTCTTACGGCTACCATGGACAAGGCATAAGGGGCAATATTCTGCTTCAGGCACCTCAGGTCGAATGGATAATACGACAAATGCTATTTTTTTTGTATTACAGACGTGACGTTAAAAACTCCAAACTGTTCTTGAGGCTGGAGTGCACGGCTTCAATGAAAGGTCAATATGTTCTCAAAGGAGCTATTATAGTGGTCCCTGTTGAAGGACACGGAAATATCGATGTTAACCTGAGTAAGTTTTGCATTATATTCTAAATATTTATTCTATACTGGCTGTGGAGTGCTGGCAGTAGAATGTTGCCCCTCCACTCTTGCCCGTGGATGCAGAATCTGCAAAACGATCCTGCGAAAATGGAAAATGGGCAAAGTCGTTCCGCGTATCAACATCCCGTACTGCGCTAACCACCCCGCTTGCTAAACGTGGTGAGTATAACAACAACGCCTGAAAATCAGCACTGCAACCCATAGCTCTATAAAGTTGCGGTAATACTTAGGAAGTGTCCATTTTTAGGGTTCCGGACCAAAATGGTAAAAAGGAACCCTTATAGAATCACTCTGTCTGTCTGTCTGTCACAAATGGATATCTCGAGAACTACTGATGCTATCGACTTGCAATTTAAAATGGTAAAAGACAACACTTTTTTACTAATATAGCATATATAAAAATGTTAAAAAATATTCTTATTTTGATTGCAGGGGGGCGGATAGGGGATCTCAAAAATTTTAAGTGAAGTTACTAGGCCGTGTGGGGTATCATATGAAATGTATTTATTTGCACATTAATAAACAGTTTTTAGTATTCCTTTAAACCGTATTGTTTTTGAGTTATTTACAAAAATGTCGAAAAAACGACCGTTCCTCCCCCCTTATCTCCGAAGTTTGCAGAGATAAACCCGTGATACTTTTATAGCTAATAGAAGTGTATGTAAACTTTATAGGAAAATTGTAGTGAACTCTTATATTTGCATAGTTTTTTAGACAAGGGGGGTTGAAGGGGGGTTTTCAATAATTTTGTGAAGTTAATAGGTGATGTGGGGTATCATATAAAAGGTATTCATTTGCACATTAATAAACAGTTTTTAGTTTTCCTTTAAGCCGTTTTTGTTTTTGTTTTTTGTTTTTGAGTTATTTACAAAAATGTCGAAAAAACGACCGTTAGATGTAAATGTTAGATGTAAAGATTATGTTGTAGTATGTAAAGATTAGAGGAAATTTATTACAATCTCTACATAGCATACTTTTTTAGAAATCATCGAAAGTGTAAAAAATCTACATAAGTTCCGCTATCAGACAAGAGATGGCGCTGTCAAGGTTCTCCAACAAATATAAAGCCGCCTTTGTCATATAAGTATATTGTATGGTGGCACGGAACCCTCGGTGCGCGAGTCCGACTCGCTCTTGCCCGGTTTTATTTGACATGACGCAACATGCTTAGGTACCTATTTATTTGCGTCGTCCTTAGTTGTAAGCCTATCTGAAATTCCTTGATAAGTAACAACTTTTACTCTTGAACACTTTGTTTTTTTTATATTTTGTGTTTTGTGTGTTTTAAAAATAAATTTATTTTATTTCTTTCAACGCTCTGACGATCAGTACGTCTACCAAGAGTTTTCACAATCTATACTCGCTAGTGTGAGGTGCCAGCAGTAGAATGTTTTCTCTTCTCTCATGCCCGTGGATGCAGTAGGTAAGAGAAGAAGAAGAAGAAAAATCATTTATTTTATTGAGAGATTGATTTTTAAGAGCCTGCTAAGGGATACCTCCGGGAGATGGGCAGCAGCGCCAGACACACTGGACTTGAAGACAAGCGGGAGGAGTGGACGTCACACGGCTGGCTGATATTAATGATGAGTTTTCTTTCAGAATCATTCGTTCTTGATCTTGACATAGACATTGTGGAAAAGAAATCAGATGATGGAAAGCGTCATTGGAACATAAAATCGTTCGCGAATACTTTTGAATTAAAGGAAAAGTCTGAACTTGTTTTCGAAAACCTCAACAATCATAATGAATTGTTACGTAAGTATTTTCATATTTTTTTTATGAAACAAAATCACACATCTCTTAAAAACTACCTAATTATACTTAATAATAATAATATTAAAATACAATTACTTCTTCTTAACTTATTGGGCAACCACCGTGCCACAGTTAGTTTATTGGCCGGATGAGTCGCTGAGGCTGGTTGCGGGTTTGATCCCCGCCGAGGGACTAAATGTTGGCTTTATCTGCAAACTTTTGTCCCTGTTTTTATACGACTAAATGACGTAACAACATCAGCTTATCATTTATCCTGCACTACTGCGGTGATCACATTCACTAAGCACGTGACCAACGCTGCACTGCATTGCGCTTGTCACTCTGAGACATAGAGTTGTAAAGTCCCAATGCCCGTAATTTCACCGGCGCATATATCCTTGAAACCGAAACACAGTATGAATAAGCTTAGAGTCGCTCAACGAGCTATAAAGAGGGCAAGGCTCGGGGTTTCTCTAGAACTCGGGTCACCGACATAGGCAGACGGATTAACACGTTGAAGTGGCAACTGGCAGGCCATGATAGCGCGCATAACGGATGGCCGATCCGGTCACAAAGTTCTCGAATGGAGGCCACGGACCAACAAGCGCAGCGTAGATGCAAGTGCGACGTCTACCTACAAGATGGGCAGCCGACTTGGTAATAACCACAGGTCGTCGCTGGATGCAGGCCGCTTCCAACTGCAGTACTTGGAGATCAATGAGGGAGACCTTTGACCAGCAGTGTTTTTCTAGTATATTCTTATTCATATATTAAATGTAGCGGAATGTTATACAACTATGTGTAATATAATGTATGTAATTGCCAGATGTAGGTTTTTATTTGATTGCCCTTTGATAATTTACTTTTTATATCCTTTCTCTATATCATTGTCATTTCAGGTAACAAGAACTGAAAGTTTTATCAAATAATTTATAATATATATTATATACGTATGTAACATTATACAATATTTTTATTGTATTATTATACATTCTATATTATTTTCTTTTACGTAAATCTAATATTATAAATCATACTTGTTTTAGGCCAAGCATCTGCAGACCTACTGCGAGAAAGTTCCAACGACGTCGTCAAAGAAATCGGACCACCTGTTTTTAGAGCTCTTATCAACAGCGTATTTAAGAACGTTAATCGTTTTTTCAAAGCTTTCTCCATTGAGGAATTGAGCTTGAACTAATATGGTTATAGGATAAGGTTGTTGCCGCACCACGCTTGGCAGACGGATAACTAATATAGAGCCTAGCAGATATATCCCTTAGCAGGCTTTTACTGCATCCACGGGCATGAGAGGAGGGGTAACATTTTGCTGTCGGTACCCCACGGCAATTCCATGACCATTTTACTCAATAAGTAGTAGGTTATAAATCTCACGTTAATATTATTCGTTTTTCAAATTAAAATTTTTACGCAGTTGAAGTTGTATTCTTTATGATGTTGTGTGAATCTTCCAGTATTATTATTTTTTTATTTATTTCCTATTGTAGAAAAATTCTTCGGATTTCACAAAAATAAGGAAGCCAAAAATTCTACTCTGTAAACAAACTAGCATGAAGCATAAAAATATCTAGAATTCAACTGGTTTAGCTATTATTAAAAGATTTTTACGTTCATTTAAACATAATAAATATAAAATTATCAGGTTATGAGGTTGGTTTTAAGTTTTTAATTATATCGCAGCTTCCGGGCGCAAAAATGCATATCTTTTTAAGACCAACATTTTATTAAAATTGTTCTACCAACCGACTGAGGCACAAGAGGTCCGCCGGGAGACTAATGTCAAAATGAAGAGAAAGACCGAAAAGCATGCATTTAATAACAAGCAAGCAAGTTACATTCCACAGGTGTTTGTTATTCGGGAACAAATTCAATATGAAGCGTTTGCTGAACAAATTTCTAACCTTCTATTAAGGACTTATTACTTCAATCCCTGCTCGCCGAGGGTTCTGTGTATTCAAACTCTGATGATGAATTTCTTAAAAAACCTTAAACTATCGGAATAAACTTCGACTTAATAATATTACGTAATCAATCCCCGTAACTTACAAAATGTTTTTAGGTCCATGTAATATCCAGTTTATTAAGACTTTAGTATTACAATTTTATAATCAACGGTCCTACTACATCGATTTTACATCTTGGATACCCAAATACATCTCCCTTTATCTTTCGAGATAAACCTTCGGAAATAATAAATTAAAAGTTAAAAAAACTTTTTAACAAACAAGCTTTTATTTAAACAAGCTTTTATATAAAATAAACATTTTCCATTAAAGTTTAATGTTAACTTAAAACGTCTTTACACAATATATATAATATTAAAGCTTGTTGCGAGATTAACCTGTGTACCTGTCATCATCATCATTTCAGCCGTAAAACGTCCACTACTGAACACCGGCCTCCCTTATGGATCTCCATGGGGGGTAGTTGCCATACTCACCACGCTTGGCAAGCGGGTTGGCGAGCGCAGTACGGGATATTGGTACACGGAAAGACGCTGCTGCCCATCTTCCGGAAGTATCCCTTAGCAGGCTCTTACTGCATCCACGGGCATGAGAGGAGGGGTAACATTCTACTGCCGGCACCCCACGGTACCTGTAACTTGATCTAATTGTTTCACTTTCGAAACACTCGTGAGTTACACTATTCATTGTAATGATAAACCGGCTTTCTACACACGTTAATTATACGTCGAAAATAGGTTTCCAATTGTGTTCAGTTCCTCCCAGGGGAACTTTCAGCAGGGAATGGAGTCTTACGCGGCGCCTTCTCCTTGCCTCCTTGCGCGTGAGAAGAAAGCCCGTTTAACATTATAATTGATCTAAGTAATTGATTTTTTTTTCAAACAATGTAATTAGGTACGAGTACCTAATTAAATCTCGCCACAAGCTTTTTTATCACATAAATAGTTTAAAGACTTATCTAAACTATGTTGACTTTATACTTTCGTGGAAAATGTTTATTTTATTCCTTTTATTACGTTTAATTAAATGCTTGTTGTTAAAAAGTTGTTTTACTTTAAAATTATTTTTTACTCTTTAGTTATCACTGGACAGTTGGTTTCTTGTCTGTTCATCTCATGCCCCCCATGTTGGATTTAGAGTGATGTCAGATAATTTTTCGAGTAATTCTCAACAAACCCTTATAATTGATATCCATTTTGTAAAAGTGCATTAGTAAAACAACAAGTCCGCCATCTTGAGTATACCGCCAGGTAGGATTGAGAGTGATGTCATTTAATTTTTCGAGTAACTCTTAGCAAGGCCTTTCTTTAGATACCCATATTATAGGAGTGCATTAAGAATAACTAGTCCGCTATCTTGGGTGTTCCGCCATGTGGGATTCAGAATGACGTCATCTCATTTTTTGAGTTATTCTCAGCAAGCCTTTCCATTTGATACCCATATTATAGTAGTACATTAAAAATAAAGTAGTCCGCCATCTTGGGTGTTCCGCCATGTTGGATTCAGTCACGTCACATAGCTGACTATGCATTGTCATCCAAAGAAAACATGCATACAAAATTTCAGTTCAATTAGATGAAGATATCTGCTTAAAAATGGAGTTGCAAGATTACACCCAAACAAACATAGTTACATACATATATACAGGGCAAACTAAACAAAAGCTTGTAAAATATAATTGGGGTACCTCCCATACACGTAAAGTGGGGATGAATTTTTATTTTCGTTCATAAGGCGGTGTTTATAACTAGTATTGACGCTGACGAGTATGACGCCGAGATAACAGTATAAAAATATTGAAAAATAACACACGTAAGATGGGGATGAATTTTAATTTTTGTTCATTTATAGAGGTGTTCAGGTGCTAGTATTATACAAAATATTGTGATTAAATAAATCAAATTATAATCAGGGGGATACCCGTGGGATCAATCCATTTAGATTTGCTGCCCAGCAGTGAGATAGTACATGATAAGTCTAATAAATAACACAAATTTAATTGGAACTTAGTAATATACATTTGCATTTATATTAATAAATGATAAATAAATAATAAGCCGCATAACTAACAAGCCGTGGGGTGCCGGCAATAGAATGTTACCCCTCCTCTCATGCCCGTGGATGCAGTAAGAGCCTGCTAAGGGATACTTTCGGAAGATGGGCAGCAGCGTCTTTCCGTGTATCAACATCGCAAACTGCGCTCGCTTACCCGCCTGCCAAGCATGGTGAGTATGGCAACTACCCCTCATGGAGATCCATGAGGGAGGCCTGTGTTCAGTAGTGGACGTTTTACGGCTGGAATGATGATAACTAACAATACCTACTACGAATTAGGTATGTGTCGTTAAATACTGTTTTGAAACCATTACATAATAAGATAATTATTCATTTTATTCATATATCAAACTTTATTCTATTACTTAATCCATAATTAACACAGTAAGAGCTTAGCATCATACAGTCCAACAAACTGGATAAATAACAACCCGAAAATAGCATCGTCATCATCATAATCATCGTCATCATCATTATCATCTTAATCATCATCACCATCTCCATCATCATTGTCATCGTCATCACCATCACTATTATTATTACATTTACATTGCATAACAATATCATCAGGTATAACAACCTAGCAGAACTTGCTTGTCACCTCGTAATCGGAACAAAACTGAGCTGAAAACATTTTTTTTTTCGAAATTATTTATATGTTGTTGACCGCAGATGGCCATGACAACGTTACCGGACTATGGCGAGTGCAGAGGGCACCCAGCCGCAAAAGTTAGGTTGAGGCAACAAGCTCAAGGGCACCACTTAGGTTCGAACCACGGCTTGGACTGTTGCCAGATTTTTATATGTAATGATGGTCAACTATTAAATAGTAATAAAATGTTGTTAAAAATGTATCAAATATAACTGTAGGAATTACTAATAAAAGTTCAATAAGTTAGTCCAAAGTTCAGTCCAAATTGGCAAGGTCAAATACCTAGCTAGTTTTAAAACAGTATCGAATTGTGAGCGTGTTTTACAGTGATTAAAGTTTAGTGAAGCTAAGTAATCTACGGTAAGTCTTTATAAGACGTTAATTTCTCGACACGTGCGAAAAAATAGGTATTTTTAAATAAAAACTAAAACCAAAACTCGATTTTCTAGGAACTTAAAAATATACATAATAACAAATTAATTAAAAAGCTAAAATGTTTGCTTGTTTGGTTGAACGCGCCAATCTCAGGAACTACTGGATCGAAAAATAAAAAGAAACAGAACATCATTGTGAATAACATGCGATTCAAAATGTATATCGCAGGCAGAAGCTTCTTATTTCATAAAAGGAAAGATCTAAGATAATTATTAAATTTTTCAAAAACAAACACCGGTATCAAATGATAAAATCCTTGACTTGTTGCTAAAAACACCCAAGCCGCTGTCTAGTATTTTCCTTGATTTATGATCCTATCATCAGAACTGGTAAAAAATCAAGCAAATATTATAAAGTTACACAAAAAACCCAACCGCAAGGTTAAATTTTAGTCTCATACTATAGCTAAGTTACACAAAAAACCTAACCGCAAGTAAAATTTTAGTTTCATACGAGTTCCTATTCCGGTGTCTACTATTATTTTATTTCTCATATACACGGTGTAACCGGAATGGTGGTTCATCGGTGGCAAGGCAATGGGTAAACTCAATGCTTATCGATTTAACCCCCCTGTATGTTCCGCGATATTCAGTCGTTCAATTTAGATCGTTGGATATGGGAGACGTTCATATCTCGAATTAAGAGGTACTAAGACTATTTAAATCACTCGATCTCACTAAGTCAGCTGGACCGGACAACATTCCTCCTATTCTTATAGTTAAATGCGCTAAAAGTTCAATGATACCTCTTGCAATTTTTTACCGTCGCTCACTTTCAGAAGGAATAATTCCCAACATCTGGAAAAATGCTTTTGTCACCTCAATACATAAAAAGGCCCCAAAAATAAAATTGAAAATTATAGACCGATCTCAGAATTATGTATTTTTGCTAAAGTTTTCGAAAAAAATATTCATTTACTGTCGTATTCAGCTATCCGTCACAGTCTTAACCTCAGTCAGCACGGCTTTGTCAGAAGTAAGTCTACCACTTCTAATCTTTTAGTGTGTAGTGAGTTTATCTCACGGTATATGTCGGACCTGTTCCAGGTAGATGTTCTATACACAGACTACGCCAAATGTTTCGACCGAATCGATCATATGATTCTTCTAAAGAAACTTTTTTTTTTCTCCCGAAACCTGGTAAGTCAGATTACACCCAACCAAAATCGTTCAGACCAATCAGCCTGAGCTCCTTTCTACTAAAAACCCTGGAAAGACTATGTGACAGGCACATACGTAGCGGGCCACTTGTCGAAATCCCGGTAAACCAAAATCAGCACGCCTACCAATCAGGTAAATCGACAGAGTCTGCACTCCATCAAGTGGTCCACAAGATCGAAGGTGCAATAGAAAGCAAACAATCATGTTTGGTCACTTTCATAGATATCGAAGGAGCATTTGACAAAACCACTTTCCCGAGCATTGAAAAAGGCCTGAGGGACAAAGGAGTTGATGAGAATCTAAACAAATGGATTAATCAAATGATAACAAACAGAGCAGCACATACAGAGAGTTAGACGTTGTCTGGTTACAAGAGGTTGCCCACAGGGCGGTGTACTATCACCCCTCTCATGGCTGCTATTAGCTAATGAACTTCTCGATTCCCTGAACAAAGACGGCATACTCACCATAGGTTACGCCGATGACCTAGCAATCATGATATCGGGGCTCTTTGAATCGACTCTGTGCGAGAAGATGCAGAAGGCACTCCGAATCGTTGAAGCATGGTGCCAAAAACACAGTTTATCTGTAAACCCTAACAAAACGGAACTGGTACTCTTCACTAGGAAGCAAAAAACACCCAAACTATAATTACCATCTCTATTTGGAACAAAACTGACACTCGCTAAAGAGGTTAAATACCTTGGAATCTGGTTAGACAGCAAACTCTTCTGGGGTAAGCAGCTCGACCACGTAACCACAAAAGCCACAAACGTACTATGGCAGTGTAAACGAGCCGTCGGACAAGACACAGTAATGGTACGACCAGTGCTCACCTACGGAACAGTGGTGTGGTGGCCAAGAACAAATCTAGTTACAGCAATAAACAAGCTACAACAGATTCAAAGGCTTGCGTGCTCCTTGATATGTGGATGCACAAAATCTACTCCATCAGCAGCACTAGACATAATTCTTGGTCTGACACCACTTCACGTGCATATACATCAAGAAGCCATGTCGGCCGCTCTAAGAATAAAATCTACAAGCCAATGGAAAGGAAATGCAAGGGTTACAAACCACTGCAAAATACTGGATAAGGCTATAAAAATTATACCAGAAGCCTTAAATGGCACGGACAGAATAGCCACAACTTACCTAAATAACAAGGGGTACTATGTGACCAGTCAAGACGACTCAGTAGAAACAACATCTCCGTCTATCTATCATATATATACGGATGGGGCCAAATGCAAAACAACCGCGGGCTGCGGCTTCTACTGTCCAGAAACGGGACTGTCCAAAGCGCAACCCCTCAATGGTACAACAACAGCTTTCCAGGCGGAAACGCTTGGGCTTCTTCAAGCAACTAAGGCAATAACTGCTTGTACAGATCTTGCAACCGAAGACGGTGCAAATCAAACGACGCTCATTTTCATAACTGATAGCGCAGCACTTACAAACGCACTGAGCAGACCAGAAACAAGGTCTAAATCCGTTGCAGAATGCCACAGTGCCCTACAAAAACTAGCTGAAAGGTACACCGTAAAAGTTAAATGGACAAAGAGTCACGGATCCTGCACGGGGAACAGCAGAGCCGATGAATTGGCAAAGGAAGGATCTAGTATCACTCCAAACCCCGAGGATATTGGCCTCTGCAAACCTCCGACCGCAGAGATCAAAACTAGGCTTAAAATGAATTCTGCAAAAGAACACCAGAAAATATGGGAACGCAGACCGGACTGCAAGCACACAAAACTAATGCTACCAGAGAGAAATAAAAAGATAACCAACACTCTGCTCAAGATCACAAGACAAGACCTACGGATGATGGTGGGCATCATCACGGGACACTGCGATCTAAACCACCATCTTTTAAAGACAGGGGCCACAGACAGTGGACTATGTCGCGGGTGTCTTGAGAAGGAGGAGACAGTGGAGCACGTGTTATTGCATTGCACCGCAACAAAAAACGCCAGATCGGAGACGGGACTGCAGGAGCTCATAGAGTCATGCCCTTCTTCTTCTACAACATCTGCATATCCTTCGGGAAAGCTCAGGGAATGCTGCCGGCGGCCCAGAGTCCTTCTCCGGTACTTTAAGGAGTTGGGCTGGCTAGGGTCGGGCTAGCATCACGGGGGACAATGCACAATACACCCCTATGCGGGACGTCAGTGCAGATCTAGTTACCCCCACTAGAATAAGAATAAGAATAGTCGGAATCAGAGGCAATCTTTACCGTTGGGTTTCATCGTATGTCAAAAATAGGTGTCAAATTGTTGTGCTCAATGGATATTCTTCTTCTCCCATGAGTATTCCATCCGGAGTACTTCAAGGCTCGTTACTAGGTCCCTTGTTGTTTAGTATATTCATAAATCATTCATGTATGTCATGAATGGTTTGATCATTCCAAAATACTTCTCTATGCAGATGATATGAAAATTCTTGGTGTGGTACGTAGTACGGATGATGCACATAAACTGCAAAGGGAGCTTACTTTACTTATAATACTATATTATAATACAACTTACAATAATACTGTTTCAACAACAATCTCGATCTTAACGTTCACAAGTGCTACGTAACTTCTTACATTCGTAAAAAACCAATACATTTATTTATTTACACTATCAAGAACACAATTTTAAACAGAGTAATTGCGATCCTTGACTTAGGAATTAAATTTGACAATAAGCTTTTGTTTGACCAGCATATTGACAACATCGTCAAAAAGGCCTCTCGATCGTTGGGTTTCGTACTTATGATGTCATCTGAATTTAATAGTATTAAAACCTTAAAAATACTATACTGTTCATATGTTCGTAGCCACTTAGAATATGCTTCGCAAGTTTGGAACCCGCGTTACGACACATATATCTCTAGTATAGAAGGTATTCAGAGACGTTTTTTGCGCTATGTACAGTTTAGGGCGAAAATATATATTTGAAATTACATTGACCGATATAAAAAATTTCACTTTTTACCGCTTAAAGAGCGAAGATATATTGCTGACCTGTGCTACCTGATGAACATAGCAAGTGGAACGGTGGATTGTCTGGAACTCCTTGAACTGGTTGGTATGCGTACCAACATATCTTCGCTTCGTAAGCCTAATCTTTTATACGAACCACTAGTGAGAACAAACTACAGATAGAATTCATTTATTATAAGAGCAAGCAAACTATTTAATTAATGATTTGTTAGCAAATAATGTGTCGTTAGATATAGATTTATATAACACCTCTCCAAAACGTCTAAGACGTTTGTTGAGTAACTCTTTCTTTGATAATTAGTGATAGTTTTTTAAATTAGTATTTTAGATGAAATTCAAAAGGATTGTTGTACCTATATAACTTTTGTGTAATATCTGTGGAAACCTATAATTAGCATCTAATTACTATAGTTACCTTTAAGACTTAAACTAGCTGTTGGTTTTCCTAAAATTGTAAAATAAAAAATAAATAAAAAAATAAAAAGTTATTCAGATTTTTATGAATTATTAGTCAAATTCCGATTTTGGATTTCATGTACCAAGTCTAGCCAAAATGTTAGGTGTACGACCGTATTTTTCTTTAGGTTGTAGCTCAATAGTATCTTTCGTGTAACAATATCGTTTTGAGTCGTTATTTAATTAAATTCCAAATAAAAAATAATCTTTACAATAATAAACCGCAAACTTAATTTTTCAAAAAACTTTGAAGGCTCCCAGTGAACTAAATATACATTTTTTTTTTCTACAACCTACCTTAAAAACTACTGCCATTCATGGAGAAGTAACCCTGTAAATTCACATTCACCTTATACAGAATAAGGTGAATTATATTATCACTAAATCTTATTTTTTTAATTTTATTTTACCAAATTAACTACGATAAAATTCCAAAAAAAATATTTGCAACAATTAAAATATTACGAGTAGATTTTTTGAAGCCTAAATAAAATCTCACTAATATTATATTTAAAGAAAGTTTGTTTGTATATTGTTATTAGGGCTTAACGCGCGCGAAGCTACGGGATAAGCTCGTAATAAATAATAATTTTATTTAAATAAATATACCTATTTATTTTACAAAGTAAAGCTCATCAAAGGTTACAGTAATTTGATATATAACATTATCTTTGCTTGTAAAAAAAACATTTTGGATAAGTGCGTTTTATTTGTGCAAACACGTTTCCCCTCACTATCAGCATCATCTCAGACGTAAGCCGTCTTCTGCTGGACATACACCTCTCTCACGGATCTCTGCTACTGATGAATCACATCCCCTTTTTGTCATTCTCGTCACGCTTGGCGGGCGAATTGGAGAGGTATTGCAGATTCTTACTGCATATACGGGCAAGATAGAAGGAGCAATATTCTTCTGCCAGAATTTTCCTTTTTCAATGGAATCAACGCGATCAATTTCGTCAGCAACACAATAGGCGTTTTAAATACATTACATTACAAAACTGTACTGCCAAATTCATAATGTGCAAAAATTAGCTGTCTTATTACACCCTATACTATTGCCTATCGCGTTTTAATTAATAACATATAGTAAATGCATAAAAACTTGTATGATTGATGGTCGAAAAAATATTGTGAGTAGATATAATCCATTAGTGAGTAGATATATAAATAGATTATATTAGGATGTTGGTTAGTGTTACTGGAAGAGTGCAGTTGATTGGTGGTGACTTATAATATTTAAAGAATGGATTTCAAAGTCGGTTTATTTATTTACTTGGTAGCTTGCTTGCATCCTGTTTATTCGGCATCTGGTACGTTATATATTAGAACGCTTACTAGTTACTAAGTATTTTCGATTCATGGAATACATACTCGTAATACCACAGGTATCGAGCAAGAAGTTAAAACTAAGAATGATGCAACTGGGTTTTATGAAGAACCTAACTTTGGAAAAAAAAAAATTAAACACAAAACACAAATGTAAGATGTTTGCCG
Source organism: Pasiphila rectangulata (assembly GCA_963082625.1). Classification (NCBI taxonomy): domain Eukaryota; kingdom Metazoa; phylum Arthropoda; class Insecta; order Lepidoptera; family Geometridae; genus Pasiphila; species Pasiphila rectangulata. The sequence goes on along the minus strand of OY720245.1, from coordinate 14,959,228 downwards.
TATGTCATGCAGCAAACATGTTTACAGAATTTAATGCAAAATTTTCTTCTTTTCATTTATTTACAGGATAGGGAAACATTTGTTGTATTTTAATTATTACTTATACATATGATCCGCTTTGATCAGTTCCTTCGGGAAAATTATCCAGGTGGGGAATAGGTCGATATAGATTAACTTGATTTGTTTAGATCAACATTATTGTTTAGAGTAATTAAAAAATAAAATTGCTCTATAAACGAAAAAAATAATGTAATATATCAAAAATACATAATAAAATAATATAATCAAAAATAATATAATCTTTAAGTTTTCCAAGTTTTCATGTTGCTGTCAGATTATTCGTAAATTTTTATATAGCTTAAAATTCATTTCATAGATTTTAAAAATACTTTTGGCTTCATCATCTCAGCCTAGGACTGCCTGTTCACGTCTACTACTGGACATAGGCCTGCCTCATGGATCTCCAAGATAATGATGTTGTTGTCATTCTCCCACGCTTGACAGGCGGGTTAGCGAGCGCAGTAGATGTTGATACGCGGAACGACACTGCTGCCTATCTTACGCAAGTATTAATTGAGATATTATTATTGCATCCACGGGTAAGAGAGGAGAGGCAAAATTCTACTGCCAGCACCCCACGGCACTGTGTTCACTCTTTCATCAAAAAATGCAAGATGGATGATGCGAAATGCATCAAGTCTTCAGCACAAGGTGCTCTCCCAATCTTCGCTGCTGGACTCCGTGAGTTCGGCAGTGAATCGCTTAGTCCCCTGTTAATAAAACATCTGGACGCCAGCTCTAAAGATATGCAACTTGTAACTTGTATCAACATCCCTTACTGCGCTCGCCAACCCGCCTGCCAAGCGTGGTGAGATTGGGAACAACATCTAATGATCAGCACAAAGATCCGTGAGGGATTGAACTCTTCGTAGATTTCAATGATCCTGACAAGACAACAATAAACAATATATTTATTTCAGAAATATCAAGCCTTACAAAAAATATTCTTAAGTCTAAGTAGAAGCTTATTAATTACACACATAAATGAAATAGGTATTATATACATTGTTTATCTACAGACTAGTGATAGTTTAGGCTTTGAATGTTTAAGCTTCTGTTTTAGTAAAAATACTGAGTTACGGCAAGGTACAAGGTTAGAGCTCAATGCCATAGTTCTTAAATTACGTTACATAGTCTGGTTTTGAGTGAGGCGGACACCTTGTATGGTTACTACTACTACTACTCACTCTTGTAATATAGATAACTAAAATTAAAACAATGTGAACACGACAACAGAAACTTAATAAAAAACTTTATAAAACAGTGAACATATGAACAATAATTTCGAAAATTACGTGTAACTAAGACAAATAATAAAAAGTGAAGATAATAAGCCAGAAAAAGGTTAGCGAACAACTCCAAGAAGTTTTTCCGTCTCATCGTAAGTCAACGGTTGCAGGACTTAATAGAGGATTCTGTTACATGCAAACCTTGTCCTGCCTACTAATCTTATCTTTAAATCCTTACACAAACGATTATAAGTAAGGTCCAAGAAAATTTGAACAGCGCCGAGCAAATCTAGTGTTGAATGAAAGGCAGAAGCAGCAGCGATACCAGTTTATTCATCAGCGGACGACAAGGAAAAGAGGGCTGTACAATCTTTATTTCTTATTTTATACTCTTGTTCAACTACCTCCCCGCTTGGTCGGGCCGACCGACATTCGTCAGACCGTCCCTCCCGCGACAGATGGCAGCACTAGTCTTAACGTATCCGATTCGTAACATTTCTCATAAATTATTTTAATAGTGCCACACTGACAAATATCATGAAATGCTTTGAAACGAAATGTCAACGTCAAGACCAGTCAGTCAGAAGACAAGTCACTTTACTGTCAATACATGTTTACAAAGTTTGATTTTCGTACATTAGTACAATTGAATTGTTTCCTTTGAAAATATAAATTTTTAATGCACGGAACTGTGGTTAAAATATTGTAAAAGTTACTATTAATGACAGTGAATAACAAGAATAGTGAATACTAAGTTACAAAAAGGTGCAAAACTTAACTTATGGCTTACACTAGTTATGCAAAAAGGTACTTTATACACTTCAAGCGCTCTTCTACAACAACGAGTATCAACTTTATCAGCTGAATCAGCTGAATCCACTGGCATTTAGGTTGCCATTATCGTATAATCAGCTGTTAAAGTTAAAACTTTTGTAGTCTTTTCTTGAATGAAAATCACTGAATCCGGAAAAGTCGTATAACAAAAGTTTTTCCTTAGGATGGTCAGAATCACCGCCTTTCGGTTTAGTACACATATTATAATACACACTGTATACTAATAATATATAATGACCACTTCTTAATTTTATTTATTAATATTTCAGCTTCATGGCTATCGTTATGCAAAGTAGACGATTCAAAATGTATAAAAGACTCCACAAATATTATGCTGCCTTTCTTGTTTGATGGTGTGCCAGAATATGGGGTGGAAGTTATGGATCCCCTAAAGATAAAGAGCATCAACGCAACCCAAGGAAATTTACTCTTCATGTTATCTGACATTACCGTAGTTGGGCTCAGAAACTGTAAGGCGACGAAAGTAAAGTAAGATTTTTAATTATTTATCTCATCTCATATCACTTCACTAATGCTATATACCCGAAAAATTGTTTGTACATGGATGTTTGTTACCTCTTCAAGAAAAAACTGATTGAGCTGAAATTTTGCACACGTATTAATATTACCTACCAGGCTACTTTTTATTCCAAAATTGAGTATCCATAAGGTAGATATGACGTAATCAGTTTTTTTTGTATGACGATCTTTACGCAAAACCTATGGCTACGGTTTATGCCACGACAATCATCATCATCATCATCATCTCAGCCGTAGGACTGCTGTCCACGTCCACTGCAGGACAATCTTAGAGATACATGAACCTTAGAGATACATGAGGGGGTGTTGCCATGACAATTCTCTTGGCAAATTCTTACTACAACCACAGACAAGGCTGAGGGACAATATTCTGCTCCAGGCATCTCACGTCGAATGGATTATAGAAAAATTTTTTTTTTTGTATTACAGACGTGACAGTAAAAACTCCAAGATGTTCTTGAGCCTGGAGTGCACGGCTTCAATGAAAGGTCAATATGTTCTCAAAGGCGCTATAGTGGTCCCTGTTGAAGGACACGGAAATATCGATGTTATTCTGAGTAAGTTTTGCATAATATTCTAAATATTTAATCATAATGGCCGTGGGGTGCCGGCAGTAGAATGTTGCCCCTCCACTCTTGCCCGTGGATGTAGAATCTGCAAAAAGATCCTACGGAAGACGGGCAGTGTCATTCCGCGTATCAACATCCCGTACTGCGCTCGCCACCCCGCTTGCTAAGCGTGGTGAGTATGACAACAATGCCTGAAAATCAACACTGCAACCTCATAGCTCACTATTATGTTGCAGTAATACTTAGTTAGTGTCCATTTTTTTACGACACGCTTAGGCACCTATTTATTTGCGTCGTCCTTAATAGTCTTATCTGAAATTTCTTGTTAAGTTACAACTTTTACTATTGAACTGTCCACTTTGTTGTAGAATATTACCCCTCCTTTCATTCCCGTGAATGCAGTAAGAGCTTGCTAAGGGATAATAAGTATTATAACTCCAGAAGATGAGCAGCAGAGTTTTGCCGTGTATCAATATCGCCATTTTCGCCATTCCGCCTGCATGAGGGAGGCCTTTGTTCGGAAGTAAACGTTTTACAGCTTAAATGATGACGAATTACTGGCGACTGTAGTTAAAAATGTGTACGGTGCATCTAGCGGATAGTTTGGTACTTAAAAACGCAGTAAACTATACTACAGCGACTGTAGTTTGGGCTTCATTTGCTAAGAATCTGGTACCATGAGTTACAAATCCGAAAAATGTCATAGTAACGTACTAAGCTATTACTGCTGTAGTAGCGGCAGGCGAACAGTGACAACTCATGGTAGACACACTGACTGGACTTAGAGATTCACGCGGCTGATTGATACTTACTCAATATTAATGATGTGTTTTTTTTTCAGAGTCAATGGTTCTTAATCTTGACATAGACATTGTGGAAAAGAAAGCAGATGATGGAAAGCGTCATTGGAACATAAAATCGTTTGCCAATACTTTTGAATTAAAGGAAAAGTCTGAACTTGTTTTCGAAAACCTCAACAAACATAATGAATTGTTGCGTAAGTATTTTCACAATAATAATAATACTGAAAAACAATTACTTCTTCTTATCTTCTTGGGCAACCACCGTGCCACAGTTATTTTAATCACCGGATGAGTCGCTGAGGCTGGTTGCGGGTCTGATCCCCGCCGAGAGATCAAATGTTGGCTTTATCTGCTAACTGATGATGAAAGATGGGCAGCCAACTTGGTAATAACGCAGGTTGGCGCTGGATGCAGGCCGCTTCCAACTGCAGTACTTGGAGATCAATAAGGAAGACATTTGTCCAGCAGTGTATTTCTAGTATATTCTTGGTTGGATATATGAAATGTAGGGGAATGTTATACAACTATGTAATTTTCAGATACAGGTTTTAATTTGATTGCCCTTTGATATTTTACTTTTTATATCCTTTCTCTATATCATTGTCATTTCAGGTAACAAGAACTGAAAGTTTTATCAAATAATTTATATATATTATATACTACAATAAATATTTATATTGCATTATTATGCATTCTATATCATTTTCTCATACGTAAATCTAATATTATAAATAATACTTGTTTTAGGCAAAGCATCTGCAGACCTACTGCGAGACAGTTCCAACGACGTCGTCAAAGAAATCGGACCACCTGTTTTTAGAGCTCTTATCAACAGCGTATTTAAGAACATTAATCGTTTCTTCAAAGCTTTATCCATTGAGGAATTGAGCTTGGCCTAATAACTAGTATCATCGTCTTCATATTAGCCCCGGGACGACCACTGCTGGGCACGGGACATCTCCTTCACGGTTTTCCGAGTTATTGATTATAGGGGGGTTGTTTCCGCACCACGCTTGGCAGACGGGTAACTAATACAGACCCTAGCAGTTATATCCCTTAGCAGGATTTTACTGCATCCACGGGCATGAGAGGAGGGGTAACATTCTGCTGCCGGTGCCCCACCATTTTACTTACTAAGTAGTATATAAGTGGGCTAAAATCTCATGTTTATATTATTCGTTTTTCTAATTAAAAATCTTACGCAGTTGAAGTTGTTAAATTTCGCGTGTGAATCTTCCAGTATTATTATTTCTTTATTTTATTTATTATTATTATATCGTTCCTAGTTTAGAAAAACTCTTTGGATTTCACAAAAATAATGAAGCTAAAAATTCTACATTGTAAATAATTACTAGCATGAAGCATAAATATATTTTTAGAATTCAACTGGTTTAGATACGATTTAAAGATTTTTACGTTATATAATAAAGATACATACAATTTTATTATCAGTTTATGAGGTTGGTTTCAGGTTTTTAATTTTATCGCGGCTTCCAGTTGCAAAATGCATATATTTTTAAGACCAACATTATATTCAAATTGGTCTACCAACCGATTTAGGCACAAGAGGTTGCGATGCAATTCCCGCCGGGAGACAAATGTCAAAACGAAGAGAAAGACCGACAAGCATACATTTAATAACAAGCAAGCAAGTTACATTCATCATCATCATTTCAGCCATAAAACGTCCACTGATGAACACAGGCCTCCCTCATGGATCTCCATGAGGGGTAGTTGCCATACTCACCACGCTTGGCAGGCGGGTTGGTGAGCGCAGTATGGGATGTTGATACACGGATAGACGCTGCTGCCCATCCTCCGGAGGTATCCCTTAGCAGGCTCTTACTGCATCCATGGGCATGAGAGGAGGGGTATCATTCTACTGCCGGCACCCCACGGCAAAGTTACATTCTAAAGGTGTTATTCGGGAATAAATTCAATATGAGGCGAAGAGTTTGCTGAACAAATTTCAAACCCCCTATTATGACTTATTGAAGGTTAAACAAACTTACCTTAAGTGAAGTTTGACTGTAATTATACGAGTCGCTGCATCCGAAGAGATTTTCAAATTCAACAGGTAGTACATCTCTGAATATACCGGGCACCGAACACATTTTTTATAGCTATCAAATAAAAACAACCAAAAGAAAACGCCTAGAGGCGCTGTCTCCCGCTCTGCGCCCGCGCGCCGCTGCTTTGTCTTCCCGTCATTCAGATATCCCGATTTCGCTAAAGGAAACTGAAACAGGGTGTATGTTTTTTTCATAAACATAGGGCGGGGGTGATTGAAAATCTCTTTGGATGCAGCGACTCGTATAATTACGGTCAAACTTCACTTAAGGTAAGTTTGTGTAACCTTCAATTATACTACGTCGCTGCATCCTCTAGATTTGCAAATTCAACAGGTAGATGTTTAGAACTTTAGAGAAATCGCCATTAGTGTTCCTAAAAAGTAAACGAATTTTACGATATTGTATTGTTTAATGATAACAAAAAAACAATTTCTAAAACATAATTGATACGTACTATTAATCATTATCATTATTGAAAATTGCATTTGCAAAGGTAGAAGTATTACTTGAAAGTAAGAGTCTGTTATAATATTTCCCAAAACCAATGACCTTTCGGACCAACCTGCGGCTTTTTTAAATGCCTCAATGGACACACCCCTACGATCAGCCGCGGAGGTAGCTGCATGTCGAGCAGAGTGAGCAGAATAAATACTCGTGTCTATACCACTTTCTTTAAGCACTTGTTTTACCCAACGACTGATCGTAGCTGCAGTTGCATTGTGGTAAGGATTTTTTATTGTCAAGAATAATCTCTCCGTGTTAGCGTTCTCCCTCATGGAACTGATTTCATTAATATAAGCAATTAATGTGCTAGCAGGACATATTTCATTTCTGTTGTCAAAAAAGGGAATGATTAGGCATGGTTCCAGGTCCAGAAGTTTTAATTAGATCGTCTATCAGTATTTCTATATTAGAATCATTTATTTTATAATATTTTATATATATATAATATATATATATAATATAATATATATATATATATATAATATTTTATATATATATATATATATATATTTTTTTCATATAAGACACAGCAATCAAAGATAGCGTCTCTCACGTTGTCAACCGCACAACGTTGCATAACGTATGCAGAGCAATCAATTTTTTAGTAATTGTAACTAAAGGTAAACCCTCGTTAGGAAACCAATAACTAACAGAATCTAATACCACATTAGTGTCCCATGTATTTAGATATTTGGGTAATTTAGGGCGAAGTCTGTAAGCACCTTTCAGCAAAAGCGAAACGTACACATCTGAACTAAATATTTTACCTAAAATGAGAGAGAGCGCTGACCGGATTGTATTTAACGTAGAATAATTAGATCCTGAATTAAATTGATTGCTCATAAAGTTTAACGCTAAGGGATTACAAATTGATAAACAATCATCAACATCAACAACATATTTGTAAAAAAAACATAACTTCTTATAGGCAGTATCGTACTGCTTCAATGTACTATGTGATAGTGATGTAATCATTATATCAATAGTCTCCGATGTTAATGATTACCTTGAAAAAAAAGTCCCTGATAAGCGACACGACACCAGGGTATGGCTTCGCCATAGTGGTTGTTGAGTTCTGAAAGGAGAACGTAACAAATCACGATTAGGTGACAAGTAAATCACCTCAGAAGATCTAAGTTCTAAAAATAATGGATAACACGCCTGGCTTGGCCAATACGGAACAACAATAATTCCTGTAGCTTGATCATTGATTACTTTACGCAAACAATTTAAAATGAGCGAAAACGGGGGAAAACAGTAGAAGAAATATTCTTTCCAATTTAGAGTAAAAGCGTCGATATTAAACGCGTTAGGGTCTCTTTTCCAGGAAACGTATTTATGGCATATGGCGTTAAGACGAGATGCAAATATATCCGGGTTACCAAATTTTCCAATAATATATTTAAAGCTGTTTGGGAAAGGCTCCACTCAGTATCTACATTACTCCGCCTTGACTCTCTATCCGCATTTACGTTTTCTTTAGACTTTATGTATGATGCAAAAATAAACAGCTGTCGTTCTTCACACCATTGCCACATTTTTCGAGTTATATCATTTAAATGTTTATATTGAACTCCTCCCATTCTATTGATATATGAAATAGCAGTGGTATTATCGATCCTCAGGAGAATTTATATAATAGATAAACTATTCGCAAGACATTGAAGACCAAAAAAGGCTGCTCTTAACTCTAGTAGTTTAATATGATCGTCTGTTTCTGACAAATCCCAAAAACCATGGGATGTTTTTCCATTACAATAAATTCCCCACCCAGTAAGAGAAAGATCAGAAAAAAAACCATAAATAAGATATAATTAGATGGAGAATAGATTTCTTCGAAACGGTTATCGAACACATAATTTCGTCTCCCACCAATTAAAACTAGATTTTAGGCTTAGGTTTAATTTTATCCTTTTATCATAATTGTCACTTGAGGACTGTAGTGCTAGAAATGTCTCCCTTTCAAATTTTTTCATGTAAACCCAGCCGTAATCTACGGCCGGACGAACAGAAGTCAATAATCCTAGAAATTTGGTAAAATCTCGAATTATAACAAATTGTTTTCTTGACATGTCTTTAACGATATTTTTAAGCTTGTCACGTTTATCTAAAGACAATTTAAGGGTCATTTGAAAAGTATCTATTTCAAAACCCAGAAAACGTTTAATTTGAGTAGGCGTGATATCACTTTTATTAAAATTTATTAAGAAACCTAGCTCTTGTAGCAGCTTAATTGCTACTTTCGTTTTCTTAGCACAACCTTCAGGTGAACCACTAATACATAGTATATCATCCAGATATATAACAAGACGATGGCCACCATTTCTAAAATAAGTTGACTGGTCTCATAAGTTTCGTAAATACGAATGGAGCTGTACTCAATCCAAAGGCTAAGACATTGAAATTCATAAGTTATTTGCTCGAATTTGAACCTAAGAAATTTTGCTAGATGGATGAATTGGTATAAAATAATATGCCTCCTTTAGATCAATGTTTGACATAAAATCAAATTTTGGCACTAGGCTAAACGCAGTCCGAATACCTTTCATTTTAAAATGGTGGGTTTCCACAAATTCATCCATCTTTTTTGGGAACAAGAAATATCTTAGATAAAAACTAACCCGGAACGTCTTTACATTCCATAACTGCTCCGGACCAAAATAGCTTATTGGTATCAATCATCATCATCATCATCATGATTTTAGCCGTAAGACGTCCACTGCTGGACATAGGCCTCCCTCACGGATTTCCAGTTATTGCGGTTGGAAGCGATCTGCATCCACCGTCGACCTGCGGTCTCCACCAGGTCATCATCCCATCTTGTTGGTGGACGTCCTACGCTGCGCTTGCCGGTCCGTGGCCTCCACTCGAGAACTATTCGGCCCCATCGGCCATCTGTTCTGCGAGCTACATGGCCTGCCCATTGCCACTTCTACGTGCTAATCCGTTTGGCTATGTCGGTGACCCGAGTTCTTCTACGTATCTCCTCATTTCTGATTCAATCGCGTAAAGAAACCCCGAGCATAGCCCTCTCCATAGCTCGTTGAGCGACTCTGAGCTTATTCATGAGGCCAATCGTGAATGACCACGTTTCGGTTCCATATGTCATCACTGGTAACACACATTGATTGTAGACTTTCGTCTTAAGGCACTGAGGAATTTTGGACGAAAAAACGTTGCATAGTTTCCCAAACGCTGCCCATCCGAGTTGGATTCGTCAATTGACCTATTTCTCAAAGTTGGACCTACCTAATTGGACAGTTTGTCCTAGGTATACATACGCGTCGACAACTTCGAGAGCCGAGTTCTCAACCATAACTGGGGCAGGCACCACATGGAAATTCGACATAACCTTCGTCTTGTCCATGTTCATTTCAAGGCCTACCCGTTGGGAGACTCGATTGAGGCCTTCGAGCATCGTGCCGAGTTCCTCCATCGACTTTGCCATGACCACAATATCGTCGGCAAACCGAAGGTGAGTCATGTATTCGCCGTTAATGTTGATGCCTAGTCCTTTCTATTCCAAGAGCTTGAAGGCATCTTCCAAAGAGATCGTAAACAGTTTCGGAGAAATAACGTCTCCCTGTCTTACGTCTCTTTTTAAGGGAATATCCTTCGAACTCTATTCCTGTACTCGGACTGACATAGTGGCGTTTCTATACAAGGACTTCAACACTTTAATATACCGATAGTCAATTCGGCATCGTTGGAGAGACTCGAGCACCGCCCATGTTTCGATCGAATCGAAGGCTTTCTCATAGTCCACAAACGCGAGACATAGCGGCAAGTTATACTCAATGCAAAGCAATATCTTCTGTATCACTTGCCGTAGCGTATGAATGTGGTATATGGCACTGTAGCCTTTTCGAAACCCGGCTTGTTCGGGACGCTAGAAGTCATCAAACCTGCGATCGAGACGATTTGCGATGACCCTTGAGAACAGGTTACAAACATGGCTCAAAAGCGAGATCGGTCTGTAGTTCTTAAGCAAGGTGTTGTCACCTTTCTTAAGGAAACAATACCACGACGCTTTTGTTCCAAGTTTTTGGCGTAATACCTTCGAGCAAGACGGAGTTGAAAAGCTTCTGAAGGACTTTAAGTATCGGTGATCCACCCGCTTTCAGAAGCTCTGACATGATTCCATCCTCCCCCGGCGCCTTGTCGTTCTTAAGCTGTTGTAGGGCCATCCTGATCTCGTACAGGCTGACGTCCGTGATATCTTCGATATAATGTCGGGTCAGCTTGGCTCTAGGGTCTTCTGCCACACTGCATACAGGTTTAGTGACCGAATCGTAGAGCTGTCCATAGAACCTTTCGACTTCCCTTAATACTTCTGCTTTACTTGACGCTATGCTGCCATCTTCTCTCTTCAGCTTCGTCATCTGGCTTTGTCCAATAGACATATCTCTCGCAAACACTTTGGAGCCTTTGTTCCGCTCTATCGTATCTTTAATACGAGCTGTATTAAAGAACGAATATCGTGCCACAAGGATTTCCGAACTTGTCTATTGAGCTGCCTATATGACTTAGCATCATCGGGAGATTAAGTCGTAATGAGCGTTGTTCAGCCATGAGGTTAAGAGTGTCATCAGAGAGTTTCTGAGGTCTATTTGTACGGGGTGTCTTAAAGAACTGAGACCCCACCGTATGGACAGTTTCTATGAACCTGTTATTGATCTCGTCCACTGATGCATGTTCTTCGAGACCCAGACAATCAAAGCGATTTGAAAGTTCGAGTTGAAAGCTCTCGAGGTTTTGGATATGTGCGCGAGTGGGTCGGAGCGTAGATTTCATCAGACGGGACCTTTCAAGTCTAACGTTCATATTCAATGTGCCTCTAACGATTCGGTGATCACTTCCGGTTTTCACCCTGTGAATCACAGTGACATCATTGAATACCCGTTTCTTGCTGGTCAAGATGAAATCAATCTAATTTCTCGTGGAACCATCGGGACTCATCTAGGCCCATTTCCTGTGAGGCGGCTTCTGGAAGAAAGAATTCATCATAAAGAGTCCTTCTTTCTCCAGAAAATCGGCCAGTCTCTGTCCCCTGGGGTTCCGTTGCCCATACCCAAATTGCCCCTCTCAACTCATCATCGCTTCTCTTGCCTAACTTTGCATAACAACAGTGAAGTGAGTGTGTTTGCATGTATGGCCCTGCTAATGTCCTCATACATAGACTCTACTTCTTCATCTGGGTGTGACGAAGTCGGCGCATACATATATGTATCTGAACGACCTTCAGCGAATATCTTTTAGATATTCTGAGTGTTAGGTATGCGACCCTGCTCGACACACTGTCGATGGTGACAATGTTGTTAATGAGTGACTTGTGAACGAGAAACCCGACACCACCTTGGGACTGTTGGTCATCCTCCCGGTAGTATAGTAGATTACCGGACTTAAGGGATATCGTGTCCTCGCCCTCTCTACGGACTTCTGATAATCCTAAAATGTACCAGTGTACACCTACTCATTTCTTCTTCCAGCTCAACAATCTTTTCGTCTGTCCTCAAAGTGCGGATGTTGTGTGTTACCAGGGCCAGTGGTCGTCGTTGTGGTTGGTAGCCGTCCGTCTCCCGGGGATTCTTAGCACCCCTAGCCCCGCCGTTACCGTGGCCGCTACCGTAGCCAGGACTAGCGGGGCTGCCGGGGACTCGGGGCCTGGTCCTTGGTTTCACAATCATAAGGGGTTGTTGCCATACTCGCCACGCTTGGCAGGCAGGTTGGCGAGCGCCGTATAGGGTGTTAAAGACGCGGAAGACGCTGCTGCCCATCTTCCGAAGGCATCCCTTAGCAGATTCTTACTGCATTCACGGGCAAGAGAGGAGGGGCAACATTCTACAGCCGGCACCCCACGGCTAAATTGATAATAGATATCAATACGAACATGAAATACCTCAGCATTGGAAAATGAAGGTTCACTCGGTTCGTATACGGGTATACGGGTTTGCAAAACGGAATTTTATACCCCGTAACATACTCAAGGACAATAGGGTCATTTTTAATAGATTTCCATTTGTTGAAAAAATATTTAAGCCTACCAGCGTAGCCATTTACCTAGTCTATTTTTTCTGGGTTGGCTTGGTATCCTTCGTCTTCGTCGAGTTCTTGTAACGATCGTTCGCCTGTGGACGGCGAGACGGCGGGTGATTCCTCGGCCCACCTCTTCCGCCTCTCTGTGACCTGGGTGGGCCCCGATAGTTTCCCGTACGGGTTGGACGTTGATTGGGTCTGTTTGAAGTCCAGGGCTGGGGTTCAAATGTCCTCTTTACTTGAAAACCAGACTTTTCTGCTAATTTACTAGCTCTAATCTTATCACTAAGATTCTCGCCAAACAAAAACGCGTCATGTATAACCCCTTGTATCATGGAAGAAATTTTTTTATCGAGGCTAAAGTTCATAAGTTTCTCCTCGCATTTGTATTTTGGCAATGCAGATCGTCAATCAAAGTTGTCATTAGATTTGTTATGGCCGCGATGCCTTTTCCTAAATGATTCTGCGTCTTTTCGAGGCGCCTATCTCTGTTTTTGTAGAATCCGAGAGAACGGAAGCAATTTCTACATCTAATTCAGGCGCCTTAAGCAATTTAATGTTTTCAGGAATGTGGATATTTTCCATCAGAGATTGTATGGATTCTTTACTTAGCCCTTCTACAATGATCCTTCCCCACCGTTCAGAGACCTCCTCTCTTATTTTGGGCGCAAAAGTTTCAACTTTATGTTTAGAAACTCCCAAGGCTTCCAAATTATCGTTGGCTAGTACCGGAACTTGATCCTGTATTACTTCAATAGAAGCTTTTGTTAAATTAACTGTATCGGTTATAAGTTACCCCGTAGAAACATTTTTGTCACTAGGCTGTCCTACAGGTATCGATACTAATGATAGCAGGTCTTGATCTGATGAGAAGAAAAGAAAAGAGTCTTCAGACGACTCGTCATCTGCAATTTATTGAATACCTGGGGTATTAATTTGTAGGTACTGAGATGGTAATCGCATCACCACTCGAGAAGTAATGTACATTTTAGTGTTCGACCGTAATCGCGTCTCGATTCAAAGAACAACAAAATAGCTGCTTGGCGTATAAAAGCTATAGGTAATTTATTCAATAGAAAAAGCTAGTAATTTATTCTATAAAAATCCCACATCAAATAATAATTTATTTATTTATTTATTGATAAGTTACACCAACAAAGTTAACACCATTAAAATCATAAAATTAATAACACTGACAAAAGTTAAGTGCAACCTTAATTATAGGTATAAACAACAAGCTTCAACAAAAGTAATCAGAAATAAAAAAAAATAGTTAATTAACAGTTAAAATACATGTCTATGAAATAAATAATACATTAAAACAAAACTAAGAGAATTATGCTAAAATAATATTTTAAAATTAAAATAAAATAAATAAAATTGGTCACTAAAAAGTCAGTTCTACGTATTTTTTAAAGGTATGAATGCTATTACCAAAAATGTCAATTTCATAAGGAACATTATTATTATCACTATTATCAGATTTTATTGTAGGTCTTAGAACGAAAACATTATGGATAGCATTGTAGTTTTTAGTTACTCTATTCAAAGGGGAGTACTGGCCTAACTTGGAACGAGCAGATCTCGGGACGAAGGGCTTATATTTATAAAGTCTTGGCATTACTCTAGGTATGGAAATGTTCAGGCGCGATAGAAGATAAGGACTATCAATATGGTTGTTTACGAGTTTAAATAAAAACATATGATCAATCAACTTTCTGCGGTTTACAAGTGAAATCAAATTGAAGTGCTTAAGACGGTCCTCGTAGCTTGGTAGTTTTTTAGCTAGGTTGCAGCTTTAGGATAGGTGCCAAAGGAATCTTTTTTGAACACTTTCCAGACGCTTAATGTAAATATCATAGTGTGGGTTCCACACTACGCTACAATACTCCAAACAACTTTGCACAAGAGCTCTATAAATATTAATTTTTTTTTAAATAATAATTAGGTATGTAGCTCAACAATTTAATGGTAGATGGTGATCGCGTCACCATTCGTAGTTTAGGTATATACTTATGTTGGACCCCGACAGTAATCACATCACTGTTCAATATGGGTACTTAGTTAGAACCAGACAGTAATATCGTCACTGTTCATTAATGGTACTAAAAATTCTAAAACTTAGTTTGGCTGTAATCGCATCACAACTCAAAAGAATTTGCAAGTGTGCTACGCACTAAGTCGTATAGGTACCTAGCTACTTATTGTAACACTGATCTGATCCTCACTATTTGTGATTGAGTTTATGGCAGTCGTTACATAATAGCATGCACCATAATGTCATACTGTGACTAGCAGTACCATAAACTACCTACTTGGTAGTAACTAATAATTATTTGTAGATAAGGTAGAACTTTTAAACCATATTTTTATGGTACAATTTTGTAGTCGGAATGAAATTGCAAACATTTTTGCGGGTAGGAAGGTAGTATACAGGTCGTAAATAGAAATTACAATCATCGCGAAGGAATAGGTAGGTATAGATGTTGTTATGTAAGAAAATAAATAGGTACTAAGTACTTACAATCATCACCTTCCCAATCAGAATGACTATCACTTGGTTCAGAACAATAGTTTTCCAAACGTCGTTCTAAACGTCGTATTTTCCGTTTAATTTTCACCGAATTCTTTCGCTTTCGTTTTCCCATTGTAAATCACACCTAATAACGTCTTTCCACTGCACTATAACTATGCAACACTTTGTAAAAAGATAATTTCTTAATTATGGAAAGTTTTGATGCCCGAACACAAGAAACGAATGACGGGAAGACGAAGTAGCGGCGCGCGGGCGCAGAGCGGGAGATGGCGCCACTAGGCGTTTTCTTTTGGTTGTTTTTATTTGATAGCTATAAAAAATGTGTTCGGTGCCCGGTACATTCAGAAATGTACTACCTGTTGAATTTGAAAATCTAGGGGATGCGACGTAGTATAATTACTTCCATCTCTGCGCGCCGAGGGTTCTGTGTATTCAATCTCTGGTGATGAATTTCTTGCAAAATCTTAACCTATCGGGAAAAACTTCGACTTAATAATATTACTTAATCAATCCCCGTAACTTACAAAATGTTTTTACGTCCATGTAATATCCAGTGTACTAAGACTAATTTATTTATTTATTTACTTATAAAGGAAGGCCTACATAACAGCTTATACAAAATCAGAACAAAAATAAAGTTAATTTTTAACCCAAGCTACAGATAGTACTAAACACTAGGTAGACAAAACATTAACTTAATTTAAACAGACACCAGACAAGCCAATAAGTGGCCTTCACGGCTAAAAAACAATTTAGATACACAAAAACGCTAATGCTACTGATAATTACTGATTGATTACAAAAATAGAAAAAATAAAAGTTTATCTTTACACACACAAACACATGTATTTTGTATTACTCTTTCATAATCAACGGTCCTACTTAATCGATTACACATCTTGGGTATTCAAAACCATCTCCCTTTATCTTTAGAGATAAACCTTCGGTAATAAAATAAACATACATGGTTAGCCGTGGGGTGCCGGCAGTAGAATGTTACCCCTCCTCTCATGCCCGTGGATGCAGTAAGAGCCTGCTAAGGGATACCTCCGGAAGATGGGCAGCAGCGTCTTTCCGTGTATCAACATCCCGTACTGCGCTCGCCAACCCGCCTGCCAAGCGTGGTGAGTATGGCAACTACGCCTCATGGAATGGGAGACCTGTTCAGTAGTGGACTTTTTACGGCTGGAATGATGAATAAAATAAACATGAGGTGCCTTAGTAATACATATTATAATAACGAAACCGTCGGTTTAACAAAACTCAATTGTATGTGAACCTCTTATGTATGTGAATACTTTTCTAGAAAAAAAATCACATAAAAATCATATTTTTATTTTCGTTCATAACAAGGTGTTCAAGAACTAGTATTATTATTATTTACTGACCCCGAGATAACGATACAAAAGTTACTAAAAATAATTATTGGGGTACCTATTATAGATAATTGGGGATACACTAAAGGTGGGAATTAATTTTTATTTTCCTTCATTAATAGGTGTTCAAGAACTATTATTGCGGGTTCGATTTCCGTCGGGAAACAAATGTCAAAACGAAGAGAAAGAACGACAAGTTACAAGAAAAAAAATGTACAACGTTATTTAAAATTCTAATAATGTAATCCTATGTTGACTATGAACATAATAATATTGTAAATTTTATATGTAGTTACCATAAAATCCTATTGTATTTTACTGTTAAATGTGTTTATCTATGACTGATAATATGTGATCAATTGAACCTCTGGTGAGGTTCGATCATTTTTATATGAGTCAATTCACTCGTATATAAGTAACTGTATTTAACAATATCTTAAGAGCTCAAATTCTAAAAAATCGAGTCCTACCCTTTATTTGTATCATTTGAAATACCTCATTCTTTAAGAGTATTTAGAGAAACAAAGCTTCTTCATTGGGTCTAAATCAAGTAGTTTTCTAGCTATGTTTTATAAGGGTGGGCGGGTTCCTATAATATTCGAGTGAATTGACTCATATAATAATGATCGAACCTCACCAGAGGTTCAATTGATCACATATTATATTTCGTCAATTCAATCTTCGAGACGAAAATAACAAGAGCATGTTCTGATGGAAAACGATATGTACGACGTCTCCCGAATACAGCATTCGACCCTAAGTACACGAAAGTTACATTAAAACACGGTGGTGGAAATATGAAAATTTGGGTGTGCTTTTCTGGACATGGTGTTGGACCTGTAAAGTTGATAGAAGGTAACATGGATCAGTTCCAATACAAAAATATACTGGAATAAACAATGTTACCTTATGCTGAAAACGTTCTACCGGTTAAAAGGCGGGTATTCTCCCTCTTCAAAAGCCGGCAGCGCATCAGCTTCCCCTCTGGTGTTGCAGATGTCCATGGGTGACGGTGACCACTTCCCATCAGGTGGCCCGTCTGCTCGTCTCCCTGCTTTTATTATATAAAAACAAAAAGTTTTTGAGACCATAAAATATGATTATTTCTAATACAAAAATCTGTAAATGTATTTATTATGTGTAGTTTTAGCATTTGTATAGTATATTTTTTTGACAGTAGCTGTTGTAATTAGCAAGATATAACCATTTATGTATAAAATGGGGCGTGCGCGCCTCGCCGCGAGTTGCGGCCGCGCGGCCCGGACGTTCAACGCAAGTTTACGCGCGACGGCTGGACGGTCAGGAGGATGCATTATTATTATGATCTTACCGTTTTCTTGAGGTTTATAGCGGTAATGTTCCACCTATTGATATTTCTGCGAAGAGCGCAAAATAGCGATTTCCATAATTATAAAAAAATTGGTTAGGTAGTTATTATTCACCTTTTTCACTTTCAACATGAAAGTGAGATTTAATTAAAAAAAATAATTATAAAAATAGTATTACTTATTTAAAAAATTACATAGTCAAGGAACTTCAATTAATGGAATCAGGCGTTACTTTGCGGAAATCCATCACAATAAAATGCAATAAAAATATTTAGTTTTAATTCCGCTTATGCTGAGATGCAGGAGCCCCCCCGCCCACTAATTATGCACATTCAGGGAGAAATAGTTTGTCAGTGCGGCATGCACTGACAAGCTAGTTAGCTAACTAGGCCGCTGGAACGATGGATGATGATAATTGATCCATGATGAATGGATGACGAAGTTTCGTTCCAGCGGCCGACCAGTCAACACCTCAGCGTCTCACCTGATGATGCCACGCGGAGACGCGAAACACGTGTCGTCGTATAGGTTTGGCTATGCATAACCACCAAATTCTAGTACGTATTTCGCAAATAAATACTATTTAGGCGCCCTGCGCGCCAAGGGTTCTGCGTATTCAATCGGTGATGATTAATTTCTTGAAAATCTAAACTAGTCGGAACAAACTTCGACTTTATAATATTACGTAAGTAATCTTACGTAATATTACGTAAGTATCTTACAAAATCCTTTAAAGTTCATTTAATGTCCAGTATACTTAAACTTTTGTTTTACTTAATAATAATCAACGATGTGGTAGGACCACATCGATTCTATATCTTGAATATCCAAAACCACCCCCCTGCATCTTTCGAGATAAACCTGCGGAAATAAAATAAACATGAAAATCCTGAGTAACATATATTTTATAGTCTGTTTAACATAAACTCAATTATATGCAAAAAATTTAATGCAAACACATTTCCAGAAAAAAAAATATTAGACATATATTGTTTCCGTTCATTGTGTGGTTTTCAAGGACTAGTATTATTATTATTATTAAATAACGCAAAGATAACGATACAAAATACTAAAAAAATATCAAGAATAAAAAAATACTTTATTCAGTGCGGCCGCATGGACTATATTGGGAAATCAACTAGTTGGGTGAAATTGTGCGTGGATAGTAGGTCGAAAAGTTGTTTTTCTCATTTGTACTAACCAAGGCATTTATATTTATATCACCTACTATAATTGCGCTGAGACCATCGGCTGTAATTTTACAAAGTAATTTGCTGAATAGTTTCAAATATCCTGCGTGGCTAGTTAAGTTTGAAGAAAATACCTACGATCAGAAAGTTTTCGTTTATAATATGGACTGCACAAACGTCAAATATCTGCTCCTGAGCCAAGTCACAATATTCTAATCTTAATAGATTAATATATCAACTTAATAGATCTACGTTCGGTCTGGTATCAAGGTTATATTAATAACCTTGAACGTAGATGCAGCTACCACCGCGCTCAATCTGCGGTCTACAATATGAAGAGATCAAATCAAAGTTGCATGATGTAACAGAATTTATTTCTTATGATCTAAGAAAATGCTCTATCCCATATTGTAGGAGTCCATTAAAACTAACTAGTCTGCCATCTTGGGTGTTCCGCCATGTTGGATTCAGAGTCACGTCACATAGCTGACCATGCATTGTCATCCAAAGAAATCATGCATACAAAATTTGAGCTTAATTGGTTGAAGATATCTGCTTCAAAATTGAGTTGCAAGATTCCGCGAACAAACATACATACATACATATATAATACAGGGCAAGCTAAATAAAAGCTTGTAAAAAAAGTGCTGCCATTTTAATTCATAATGTGCAAAAATTAGCTGTCTTATTACACCCTATACTGTTGTCTATCGCGTTTTAATTAATAATATATGTAAATGCCTAAAAACTAGTATGATGGTCGAAAAAAAATTGTGAGCAGGTATAATCCATAATATATAAGTAGATTATATAAGGATGTTTGTTAGTGTTTCTGGAAGAGTACAGTTGATTGGTTGTGACATTTATTATTTAGAAAAATGGAGTTTAAAGTCGGTTTATTTATTTGCTTAGTAGCTTGCTTGCATCCTGTTTATTCGGCTTCCGGTACGTTATATATTCAAAAAAATCAAAATTAAAATCAGTGTTTATTCAATAGAGCAAAACGCTACTTAGAATAGTCAGTTTACAAAATAATAACAAAACACAAAAAAAAATAGCACATAATTGAATTCGTTCGCTTCGGAAAACTTTTTTTTCCAAGTGAGGGAAAAAAGCGAACAAGAAACCTCACTCTTTCACTTCTATTAATTGTTACAATATTTGTCACATTAATATTATGCTTAATTTAATGTCTGCAAGGATATTGGATGATAAGAATATTGCAAGATGACATCATTTCTTATCGCGGTTGAAGCAAGCAACACTAGGCCAAGAGTATAAATATCAATATCATTCAAATAAGCATCTATAGAGTATAAGCTTTTCCTATGAGATTTCGTTTTATAAAAAGCTTAAACCTATGAATCGATAGTTCGGTCGCCTCAGATGAAAGCTTATTATAGAAACGCACACAGTTTCCCATAAATGATTTATTTACTTTTTGGAGCCTTAATTGAGGGATTTACAGTTTATTTTTGTTTCTTTTATTTATGCTATGCACATCAGATCTCTTGATTAAATTAGTTAAATTTTTGTGTGCGTACAGTAAGTTTTCATGAATATATTGCGATATAACAGTAAAAATGTTGATTTCCTTAAATAGTAGTCTTTTTTAAACTTTCGCGATCACGACACATTATTGACACATATTTATCGCGTTATTTACCTTTATTATTGCCCGACGTTTCGACAGGATTGCGCCCATCGTGGTCCCGGGAAGACTTCCTCAAATAGTTCTCTATAAGTGAGTCGCGAGATTTCATTTTGTAAATGGCATGAATCGCCCTTTTTTAAAGGACAAACATCGTCTGTCTCCCCGCGACCATGACCAGGTGCAATCCGGTCGAAACGTCGGGAATAAAATAAAGGTAATTACGCGATAAATACCCGATAATCCCATATTTTAATAAAACATCGTCTGTATATCGGCCGCCCTTCCCCAGAGCAGAACACCATAAGACATCACACTATGGAAGTAGCTAAAATAAACTAGTCTAGCTGTAGCTTCATCAGTAACAGTTCTTATTGTTCAAACTGCATAAGCTGCTGAACTAAGCCGACCTGCAAGTGCATCAATTTGAAATTTCCATTGAAGGGTAG
Organism: Pasiphila rectangulata; assembly: GCA_963082625.1. Lineage (NCBI taxonomy): Eukaryota > Metazoa > Arthropoda > Insecta > Lepidoptera > Geometridae > Pasiphila > Pasiphila rectangulata. Next base: position 14,938,051 of record OY720245.1, on the reverse strand, counting down.
AATCTATATTTATACCTAAAAATACTGTGGAATTGACCGGTTTAAGCATTTCCCCACCCGTTATTAGAACCCTTACTAGTTACTAAGTATTTTCGTTTCATGGAATACATACTCGTAATACCACAAGTATGGAGGGAGAAGTTTCAACTAAGCATGGTGCAACTGGGTTCTTTAAAGAACCTAACTTAGGAAAAAACCTTAAATAAAACTTGTAAACATGTTTACTGCATGTTTTAACACATGCGGTAAACATGTTTACAGAATTAAGTGCAAAATATTCTTCTTTACATTTTATATATAGAGAGAGGGGAAAAAATTGTTGTTTTTTTATTACTGCATAAACTTACGATCCGGTTTGGTTAGATCCTTCGGGAAAATTGTCCTGATGGTGATAAGATCGATAAGATTTACCTGATTATTTTAGATCAACATTATTGTTTGGACTAATTAAAAAAAACTATATATAAACCATAAAATAATGTAATATATCAGAAATAAATAATATTTTCCAAGTTTTCAGGATGCTCTGAGATTATTTGTATATTTTTATTTAGCCTAATTCATTTTATAGATTTAAAATACTTTTGGCTTCATCATCTCAGCCGTAAGACTACATCCACGTCTATTGCTGGACATAGGCCTCCCTCATGGCAAGATCATGAGGCATCTCCAAGATCATGATGTTGTTGTCATTCTCGCCACGCTTGGCAGGCGAGCGCAGTACGGGATGTTGATACACGGAAAGACGCTGCTGCCCATCTTCCACAGGTATCCCTTGGGATATTATTTTTGCATCTACGGGCAAGAGAGGAGAGGCAACATTCTACTCCTAGCACCCCATTGTGTTCACCGTTAACCCTTTTTTTCAGCCTCTTTTATCAAGAAATGCAAGATGGATGATGCGAAATGCATCAAGTCTTCAGCACAAGCGGCTCTCCCAACCTTCGCTGCTGGACTCCCTGAGTTCGGCATTGAATCTTTGAGTCCACTGTTAATAAAACATCTGGACGCCAGCTCCAAAGATCTGAAACTTATCCTGTCCGACGTTGTAGTTTCCAAACTTAATGAATGCGAGTTTAAGAAGGCAGAGTAAGTTTTTTGTAAAATAACCACTTCCTTCACTGTCATTTGTAAACCTCGGTGGCTGAGTTGGTTTTTATTTATTTAATTTACTTTTAATAAATCGGTACTACCAATAACATGAATTATTCAGACAGTTAAATTAATATAAAAGTTAATAATTCATAAATAATAAGCGGTAAATACACAACAATAAAAAATAGCCTAATTTTTTTAAATATAATTACATAATATACAAATTAATCAAATGATGAGATAAAAATGATAACGCCAGATCCAACGATATGAAACTTATCTTGTCTGACGCTGTAGTCTTCAAGGTAATTGAATGCGAAGATATGAAGGCACAGTAAGACTTTGAAAAATAAACACTTCATCATCATTCACGGTGCAATACAATACAAATACATTTTGTTGTACACCAAAACACACAAACAGATATTTTTTTAAATATGACGTACCCATCGACCTTATGCCAAAAGTGATCTCATTTGAAATGCCACTTATTGCGGTCCTGCGCTCTGCCTAGTCAGGAATTGCCCGAGACATGTCTAATGTACTAGTAAATACGTTTATTAGGTAACACACATTATTATCTGGGCAATCTTAATATTGACCACGCCTAATTAGGCATTTTCAATAAAAAGTAAAAACTTCAAAGATAGTTCCCTCGAACCTAATAGATGGCGTTAGTTTTCTTTACCGGTAGGAAACACAATTTGACAATGACATTAATTGTGATTAATCACAAATTTTCTACCTGCGCTCGCCAGCTCCATCTGTTAGGTTATGTAGAAAGCACTTTTTTCTTTCTTACTGAAAACGGCTCATTTGGATTATTATTTATTTGACAATGTCAAATGTCATAATGTTACTGACATTTTATTTAATTGACAGCCATTTTGTAAATATTTTTTGTGGATTTATTCTATTGACATGGCATGTATGACAACCTTATTCATAATTGTATGTTGGAATGATAATTGTAAATCTTTGTTTTTTTTTACGTGATCAATTTAAAAATATCTAACTGTGTATTTTATAGGCCCAAACCAAATTTGCAGTGCCCTTGCAGGGTGCATGTACTTTATTTAGGCTAATTATAAGATCTAAGCTGTTTAATATGTGTACATGTAAGCAAAATAAATGCAAAAGAAATATGAAATAATTTTAGTTAGAAAAATTACTGCAGTACAAATATGAACTGTCTTTCAATTTCAGATTCAGCGACAACAATTCTAAGCTAAACATTGTACTGCTCTGCACCGCTGATGCTCATGCCAATTATGATATGTCTGGAAAAATCCTGCTCCTTCCCATATCAGGAAATGGACTTGTACACACCGTTCTAAGGAGTAAGTAAAAACAAAGGTCTTTGCATCTGTTGTAGGTGTTTTTTTACAGCGTGAGCAACTGGTACGCTGTGTGAGACGCTGTAGTGCCTGGGACATTTTTAGATGGATTAAGCTTTTGGCTTTTCCATCCACTCAGCTAAGTCAGCTGCTTCTCAGTGGAAAGAACAAGTCAATACGTCTGAAGCAAACTAGGCCGCGGGTTCCCTCGCTATATTTTCCTTCACCGTTAAAGCGCAAGTTAAATGTGCAAATACAAAAATTATCCTTCGGATTGAAAGTAGAGGGTACCATTTGGCCAACACGGCTTATCTAGTAAAGCTTTTTGTAAAATAGCATAAGCGGGAATAGCTTTTTCAGAAAAGGACAACATAGGCTGAATATTATTTATTAATTTTATTTTATTTTCATTTATAATTTTTTAGATTAAAACGGCTTTCACCACTTATCAATCAATCATACAATAAAAACATTTTACAATTAGTGGTCTAGAAAAATGTAAACTTAGCTTAGTCGCTGCGGCATAATAATATGCCAAGTGACACGAAGTAGGGCGATGTTGAAAATATGACAGTATATATTGGTTGCACGAACTGTGATATGCGGTGCCGATGAGTCATCACCATTCTTGCAGTCCCATAAAGTACGGTTTTGCCACAGGCCATTTATACCGTTACAAAATAAAAAACTTAATTGGCGGGACTTTAATGACAGCTGTCGCAGCGATGATCACATTCCTGATTGATATCGTTGCATAATAAGGTCTCGGAAATATTTTTTTAATTATTCCTAATTTTGTTTTTTATGGATATCCCCCGACTTTTTAAACAACTTTGTGTACAATTATTTTTCAGAGGTACTAATCACAGCAACGCTTAACATCAAAACAGTGACTGGGTCTGATCGACTACCTCACTTAAAAATCGAAAAGTACACCTACGACTACGAGCTGAAGGACAAAGCGTCTATTGAGTTTGATAACCTTTTCAACGGAAATAAAGTTCTAGGTAAGTTACTAGAAATTGCATAACCGCTACTAAGCTTGTTGTTAGCTCGGAAAACACCAGCCTGCATTCAGCTTATTTCATACTAATAAATGACGAGACAAGCCACAGGCCGCCCACTCTGATGTTAAGCGGTAACCTCTACCAACTGCAATACGGCGGTGATAGCGTTCACTAACACGTGACCAACGCTGCATTGCATTGCGTCCATCACCCTGAGACATAGAGTTTCAAGGTCTCATGCGCTCTTAATTTCATCGGCCCCCTTACCTTTCAAGCCGGAACACAGCGATGCTAACCTTGCTTGGTGGCAGAAATAGGTGTGGCGGTAGTACTTTCCCTGATGAAATAAACCTCCATCTAGCTGGTAGGCGCTTCACACTAGCGGTTATTGGTTTCTCAACAGATATGGCTGCCACTTCAGCCTGCTAATCATGTATCTGAATTCAAATCCGTAGTTACGTTATCGACAGAGGACTAAAGTTGTCAACTTAACAACTTTAGTCGATAGATTGCGAGCATAGTACGCTGGTGGTCATTTACACCTATAGGTCCCGGATGAATGTGGTGATTGATCATGATTTTTCGTTTTATCCTATATCATCCAGCAAATGAACAATCATAAGCAGACCGTATTTCAAAACATCATCATCTCAGCCCTAGGCCATCCAATGAACCCATGTCTCCTTCTTGAGCCTGGCAGGCGGGTTGGCAAACGCAGTACGGGATGTTGATACACGGAAAGACGCTGTTGCCCATCATCCGCAGGTATCCCTTGGCAGATTCTTTATGCATGGGCTAGAGAGGAGTAGTAACATTCTACTGTCAGTACCCCATGACAAGTTGGATCATAATAAATAACCTTTTTGTATTTCAGCGCGTGCTGCACAGGATCTCATTGATTCCAGCCCCAATGAGATTGTCGCCGAACTTGGTCCTCCAATCATTAGGGCTATTGTCGACAAAATTGTCAAAGCCATCAAAACATTATTTGGCAAAGTCTCATTGTCTGAAATAGTTTTGTAGAATATAAACCTTTGTTCCTCTTAGATTAAGGATAAATACATTTTAAATACGAAACTGTTTTTTTTCACACGCCTAATCCAACGAAGGACCATACTAAGACACTGTTTTTTAAACTGTACCCGTTTTGATTATAAGTCTAAGTAAATCAAACTCTGCCAAAAGATCACTAATATTGTTAATATAATACTTTTAATCTCACTAATATTATAATCTCAGATATTGTTTGTATGGAAATTTGACTCTTGCCGCAAAAACCACCGAACAGATCAAGCTAAAACTTAGCACATAATAAGATGCTATTAACACATAGATAGTATTAACACATAGTCTACTTTGTTGTCCGTAAAATACGCGTAAAGCTCCGAGAAAAAGCTAGTAATAATAGCTTGATATATATTGAAACAATCCAATCATTAAACAAAATAAGAAATAAAACCGGGCAAGAGCGAGTTGGACTCGCGCACCGAGGGTTCCGTGCCATCATACAATATAATATATGACAAAGGCGGTTTTATATTTGTTGGAGAACCTTGACAGCGCCATCTCTTGTCTGATAGCGGAACTTATGTAGATTTTTACACTTTCGATGATTTCTAAAAAAGTATGCTAAGTAGAGAGTTTGTAATAAATTTCCTATAAAGTTTACATACACTTATATTAGGTATAAAAGTATCACGGGTTTATCTCTGCAAACTTCGGAGATAAGGGGGGGGGAACTGTAATTTTTTTAACATTTTTGTAAATATCTCAAAAACAATACGGCTTAAAGGAAAAATAAAAACTGTTTATTAATGTGCAAGTGAATACCTTTCATATGATACCCCACATCACCTAGTAACTTCACAATTTTTTTGAAAACCCCCCTTCCAACCCCCTTGTCTAAAAAACTATGCAAATTAGAGAGTTCGCTATAATTTTCCTGTAAAGTTTACATACACTTCTATTAGCAATAAAAATATCACGGGTTTATCTCTGCAAACTTCGGAGATAAGGGGGGGGGGAACGGTCGTTTTTTCAACATTTTTGTAAATATCTCAAAAACAATACAGCTTAAAGGAAAAATAAAAACTGTTTATTAATGTGCAAGTAAATACCTTTCATATGATACCCCACATTACCTAGTAACTTCACAATTTTTTTGAAAATCCCCCTTCCAACCCCCTTGTCTAAAAAACTATGCAAATTAGAGAGTTCGCTATAATTTTCCTATAAAGTTTACATACACTTCTATTAGCAATAAAAATATCACGGGTTTATCTCTGCAAACTTCGGAGATAAGGGGGGGGGGAACGGTCGTTTTTTCAACATTTTTGTAAATTACTCAAAAACGGTACGGCTTAAAGAATAAATGAAAACTGTTTAATAATATGCAAATGAATACCTTTCATATGATACCCCACACGGCCTAGTAACTTCAATTAAAAATTTTGAGATCCCCTTTCCGCCCCCCTGCAATCAAAATTAGAATACTTTTTAACATTTTTATATATGTTATGTTAGTAAAAAAGTGTTGTCTTTTACCATTTCAAATTTCAAGTCGATAGCATTAGTAGTTCTCGAGATATCCAATTGTGACAGACAGACAGACAGACAGACAGAGTGATTCTATAAGGGTTCCTTTTTACCATTTTGGTCCGGAACCCTAAAAAGACATCTTGGAAACAAATTAGTCAACGAAACGATGTATTTCACGGCATGCTTTGGAAGCAATGGTTATAATTGCACCAAACCGTGTTTCCTCCGTAATGAACCTGTCAACAGCACTAAACACTCCGTTGGTACAATAAACTAGAAAACTACAATAATACGACTCTTCACACGCTTGCGCCAAATAAAAACGTCAACACTCAAAGGCATGTGGTTGCAGTTGTGTTTATTTCGGGATATTAAATGAAAGCATTAAATTAGTTATTTCTAAAAAAGGCAGGTCAAGTGCGAGGGAATTTCGATCCAAAGAGTTTTTGTTGTTTGTGGACATCTTAGAACATGAAAGTGACTTTCTTTTATGAATTTCAGATGTTAACTGGATTTAACTTTAAGTTTTTAATTACATTTAACAAGACATATTCAACAATTCTCAGACAATTAGGATCCCTTTGTTCATAGTTTTAATCTTTCTAATCTGTTGTTTTAACAGACTGTAATAATAATAATGATGTCACACAGCATCATCTAGCCCCAAGCTAAGCAGAGCTCGTGTTATGGTTACTAGATGACTGATATATATAATATTGTATGTGCAGTATGTTAGATAGATATTTTTTATTATTATACAGAAAAGCATCTAGAATAGCCGGAACAAATATCTGCAGATCATACAGACATTTGTTCCGAGGCGGGAATCGAACCCGCAACCTCTTGCTTCGCAGACGGACCTTCGCCCGCGGCGGCGCCACAGATGTCCTCAAAAAAAGACTGTAGGTCATTATTTTATTAATTTACCCATTTTTTTACTTTTATCTTCTTCCCTTATGCGAATAATATAAATGTGTCATAGAAATCTATACTAATAATAATATTGAAGCTAAAGCTGAAATATTATTGAGCTGAAGAGTTTGTTTGTTTGCTTGCTTGAACTCGCTAATCTCTGGAACTACTGGTCCGATATGAAAAATTCTTTCAGTGTTAGATAGCTCATTTATCGAGGAAGGTTATAGGCTACATACCATCACGCTACGACCTACGGGAGCGGAGCAGTAACCGATGATGCGGGTGAAACCGCGGGCGACTTCTAGTTTAGAGATAAAGCTGCTTCACTCTGTTACCGGGTGGCTTTCCTTCTGTTTAACCTCGCTTTGTCTATACCTTAAAGCATTCCTGCATAAAAGTAACTTTCCCTTGATTCTTCGCAAAAAATCATTATACTTTTATTTAAATTGATTTGGTTAAAAAATATTTAGCGAGTGTATTTAATAGTCCAGTCAATACAAGAATTTTATCGATTCAACCCCAAATGAAGAAAGACCATGCTAGAGACCCACAGGAAATTATAGAAATTCTATAATATTATACAGTATGTAGTTTTATTAATAACCGTTTATCCGTAGATTTCGTGAAGATGGTAATGAGGCACCAAAGGCCGATGTTAAAAGTTACTTCTCACATATAAAAGTTACATTTCCCTCGATTCTTCGCAAAACAATTATTTTTATACGTTTAGAATTTAAAAAAAATATATGGCCATAAAAAAAACTTAGCGAGTCTATTCAATACTTCTAAACGGGAAACCTATGAGTTTGATTTGCCAAAAAACCGCTGCATAAACAATACAATGTTTTTAGAATGTTTTTAGAATGATTCTCGGATTACCCCGCTATTGTAGTGCGTCAGTGATGATTGCAGAGTACAAAGTAGATGGGTTTACAGCTATTCTCCGCAAAAAGACCGCTTGCCTGATGCGCATAGTCCGGGAACTATCCCGGACTATGCGCAGTATAGTGTTCGTACTAACGAACAGCATCCTGAAAACTATTGCTAATAGGCTCTCCTCTCCTTTGTGGATATGTTTTTTGCGTAGGGTTATAGGGGTAATTTAGTGTTTTTATAGTTGGTGTGTTGTGATTCTCAACACACTAATTGTAAAAATATTGTATTACACAACTTTATCACAACTTCTAATTGTTACTTACCTTATTTTTAAGTTTTTTCGATAATACCTTTACTAACAAATATGGATCTTGTTATACGAAATAAAATATTTTTATTTCTTTATTTGTTATTTTTTTTATTTAACAGTCTAGTCAAAACGCGACGAAGGGACAATAGGTTTTTAAAAACCAAGTTTCAGAATAAAAGACGAACAGTTCATTCATTGGTCGATGTTAGACTGCTTATAATTACTAAGCTCATTCATTACACGCTAGACATCTTATCAACTAGAATGATCTTACTATGCAATCTGGGAATCAGCTGCATTAATGCGTACTGTGCGGTCTCTATACATAAATAATATATAAGAATAATAAAAATTTATTGTCAAATTGTGTCGGTTAACATGAAGGTCTTACAAATAATACATAAAATATTTAATTATCAATATAATTATACATGTGAGACGACGTAACTGTCTATTTAATACAGAAATTAATTTTATAAGCAATTTTATTTAAAGTGTAAACCCACACTAAGGTATCATTATAGAAATGAAAAATGCAATCAAAATTTTGTCTCCGACGGGACTCGAACCCGTAACGTTCAGACGAACACCTTCAACGCAGGCTGCCTTAACCGTTCGGCCACGGAGCAATTAACCGTCGGGTCGAAAATCTTGACTGCCTTTATCGGTTTCGAACGAGTGGCGACATCTAGCTGAAATTCTTAAATCAAAATCGTCAAAATAGTAATGACACTAAAGGCCGAGCGACGGCGCGGGACGGTACGGCACGGCATCAGGGCGTGCTTCGGCAGCCTAAAAGACGCTTTAGCAGGATGCGGCATCCCAGCTCTGCGCAGATCAGGGCCTATTTTAAACCTTATTTCAATAAAGTTAGCTGTCATAATCCTGTGACATATGTGACTTGCGGAACGCCGCACTATGATTGTATCGAAATAAAGTAATAAGAATTCTAAACGTTAAAATAATGATATACTTGATCACGAATAAAATCATCAGCCGGTCAGCGCCAGCGTTAATGCAGGTAGCATTAACGCTGGCGCTGACCATGCTTTTGTGCTACCTACCTACCTACCTAAGTAGCCTACCTACCTAAGTGCATAGCATAAAAGCAATGGAATTTCGTCCTCATTGAAGGTCTCGGGACCTTTCAATTAAAATAGTTGATAAAATTACCACAATTAAGGATAAGTTCAAGGGGATTTACGAATTAAGTGAGGAAGCGGGCAATTATAAGTCTGGTTACTATATCACATGTCCAAGCAGAAATGTCGTTGCTAGAGGATTAAAAATCCCACAGTTTTTTGTTGTTGTTCAGAAATACAAAAAACCGAAACTTACCTAACCACAACATTGCTCGAGCCTGGCCTATTAGCAATTTAAATATAGTTTTTCTGATTTTATTTATTTGCTACTACGTTTCTTTACATTATTATATAGTATGGTGTTTAGAATCATCAACAATTAAAACCTATGAAATATCAATAATCCACATTATATCGTTGCTAGAGGATTAAAAATCCTACAATTTTTTGTTGTTGTTGAGAATATCTATACAAAAAAGCTAAACTTATCTAACCACAACATTTTTGGTCGGGCCTGGCCAATTTTATTTATTTGCTACTACGTTCCTTTACATAATATATAATATCGTGTTTAGAAACATCGACAACTCAAACGTATAAAATCTCAATAATACACATTAACGTAACATGAACCCCAAAATTGCCCGAAATGAGGAAGAAAACCGGATCAACCGGGGCGTTACTAACAACCAATCAATAACAAACTGATTTATTCCCGAGGGGATACAATATCAATGGAAATCTCTTGAGCGGTTGCTGATATGGGGGCCAGAGTTCAAGCGAATGTTAATATAAGCTAGATAGAGTGTTTGGCTGTGTAGTGTCCAGTACAGTAAATGTACCCACGAACAGGCTACTTACAAGGCAACTTATGTTTTATTTAGAGGCATACACTATACTTCAGCTATAAATAAGTACGAGTATGTACCCCTGACTTTCAACCTGAAGGTCGTGGCTTCGATAACGGCCGTGAACCAATAGATTTTTCTTTCTTGAAGAGTGTAAGCTCACATTTAACACGTGCTTAACGGTGAAGGAAACATCGTGAGGAAACCCGCGGCTAAGTTAGCTTCAGACGTATTGACCTGTTCTTTCCTCTAACAGCTGACTAAGCTGAGAGGATAGTAAAGATGTTGGGCAAGCCTAATCCATCAAAAAATGTCCCAGGCACTGCAGCGTCCCGTACAGCATGATTATCAGTTTCTGACGCTGCATAAATCATCTACAATAGATGCAAAGGCCTTACTACTAGATACTGGAGTTCCTCAAGGTAATGTTTCATAGCCTAATTTTAACCTTGCGGTTGGGTTTTTTGTTTCAGTTTCCATTTTTTATGTTGTTTCTGCACCCAGTACCGATGATGGGATCCATGATAAACCGAGGATAATACTCAATATAATTGTGGTTTGGGTGTTTACAGCAACAACTAAGGATAAAATCCTAATTTCAGGTAGTATATTGTTTTTTTTTTAATTTAATATATTTTTTATTATTTGAAATTTTTAAGTGGCTTTTGGGTCTAAATAAACAACTTTTTTGACTTTACATGCTTATGAATAAGTGACGTGTTAACGTCACTTATTAATTTAATATTCAAAACTTATAAATAGAGATAGACTGATTTTTTTGTGACGTCTTTCTGCAGACCCGCTGCCGTAGTCGAAGCTTACTTAGAGAGGGAAGAACTGGGTTAGAAAATTCATATTTAAAAATTGGCCATATGTGAGTCGGACTCGCGCACGAAGGGTTCCGTACTATTAGTCTGTGAAAAGTTCAAGCCTACCTGTTGCCGTGATTAATATCGAGCAAAAAAGGCATTGAAATCACTTCTGTTGTATGGGAGCCTCTTTAATATTTATTTATATTTAACACAAATTTAGAACAAAACTTTTTCTTTAAAATTCATGGTCTTCCTTTTATTTCTGACACTTTGTTGTTTAGCAAAAACTAATCCTTACGATGAAGCCTTTCGATCCGTATGATAAAGCTACAGGTGATTATTTTTCTCGTGTAACGGGTTTGATTCCCGGTTCAACCACGTAATTATTAAATAAAATATCTATGAATGCAGTTTAAATTGTTTTTTATATTCAAATAATGTCTTCTTTCAGTAAAATGTTCCATCTACAATATTCACGGTACTTTCCCTCCATGTGGCATATCCGTGGGACGCCCTGTATATATAACTAGCTTGTGCCCGCCGCTTCGCATGCGTTGTACCCGGATAAAAAGTAGCCTATGTTATTCCTGGTCCACATGTATGTATGGAAAACGGAGTCACACACACATACATAGGTGTGTGACTCCGTTTTCCGCATTTAGACTCCAAGTTGGTGCATTATGCGTGAGGTGTCTGGCTAGCATAGCCCCTCCTGGTCCACATCTAAGGTAAAAGCACCTATTACCGCGGTATGGAAAATTGGCACTTATTACCGCGGTATTAGATATTTTCGTATTTTATTTTAATAGCAGCAACTTCAGAACAATATCGTTTCGGACAAATTGTAACTTGTTGTATTCTACATCGAACCAACGTGTGCTAGTGGTCCTACCTACGAGCAAACGGACAAAAAAAATCGGTTTGTGGGACGGGAGCGCAGGAGCAGGTCGTATCCATACAAGGACGGAGCAATTTGCGTTAGTCCAGTCATATTTTTGTAACGTAATTTTTAAAGTAATACTCTATCTAACTGATTACCGGTTTTGTTTACCTGTTTTTGTGTTTTTCTAGGAGTATTATCCCATACTTTTCATGGTGAAATGTTGTATAAATACATAATAATATCAATTTTAAAAAACCGCGGAATTAGGTGCTTAAAATTGTGGGTAGCATCCATCACCGAGGGTACCATCGGTAATGGATAATATTAAGGGTCTAGATATTTCCTGATTTTATTCAAAGTCACTATCTTATTATTAAACATTGAAATATGTTTCATTCCCCGTGAATTCTAAAAACGAAAAATCTATTTCCGATGTATGCAAAGTCCAATAGAACTATTATTATAAAAACTATTGTACTGAAAGTCCATTTTTATACCGAGAGTCCAAAATGACATAAAATATTTGCTATATTCATTTGACAGAAAAGTGATAATACCGCATATCCAGTGGTTTTATATACTGTTTTCCATGAAGATTGAACACTCTTTTAGCGAATTGATACCGAAAATTTGTAAATGTATTTCTTTTTTAAGGATCGGAATTACATTTTAGAACATCCCGTTCCACTGCTAATACCGCGGCATACCTCGGTAATACAATATATAGGAATCTATCACCGAGTGTCAAGTACTCGGAAATAGAGTTTCCATGTAATCTATTACCGAGTGATAAGCCAAGTAATAATTAGTATTTAGGGTTCCGTTATATTATGACTGCCTAGCCGAGTGCGGTGAGCAGCACCCACGCGATTCTTTTTAATACTTACAATTTTAAATTTGTGATATATTTCATATCGAGTGTCCGAATCGAATAATTCAAACTTAAATAAAGGTATTGAAGCAGTCCTGTATACAAAGTAATTTATTTAAAAAATGATTAATAATGAAAGGATTTTACAGCGGCGGCATTTCAATTTTGAGATATAATTATGCTTTTGCGGCATAATTTGTAGATAACTTTCAGTTATGTAAAATTTGAGTTCATTTTTTTGTTCAATAATCAATAGTTTTCGCAGCGCACGTGTTATAACGAACTTTTAGGTACAACTTTTACATTATTGGAGATTTAAAAAGGATCCCTAATATTTTAACCGACGAAAAACGGATGATTATATTTGTTATTATGTTCAGGCATAACTACACCTACCCTACAATACTGTTATTTAGTTTCATTATTATTACCTACTACAGGGTGAAAATAATTTAAATAATAAAGTTGATCTCAATATTGCGTGTTTTTATTTTGTACGGAACCATCGGTACATTAATCATTAATTTTTGTTCTATACTCGGTAATAGGAGCCACATACCGCGGTAATAGATCTAAAAGGTAGGCCATACCTCGGTAATAGAGGAAGTAGTAGCCCTGACTAAAAACAATTAAAATAAATATAACGCTTCAAACTAAGTCAAAAAAAAGTGTGAAAATACGGAAACATAAGTCTATAAAACTCAAAAAAAAATCCTTATTAGTCTAGGACAGTCCATAATCCACAATATTTCATTCTAAAGTGAAACTTCCTCGATTTACCGCGGTAATAGGTGCATTTACCTTATAGGTGTGCGAAATTTCGGCTCAATCCGTTGGGTAGTTTTTGCGCGAATAGGTAACAAACCTCCAAACAAACTTTCGGCTTTACAATAATAGTGGGATCCAGTTGCTAAGTGACGAAGTTCTGAGGTAACAGAGATATCTTTTCGAATATTTATATAAATGATATTGTGTGTTGTTATTAGTTTTCTAATATGGAATTTTAATTTTTAATGGAATTGAGTATTGATTTTAATGTATTCGAATGGATTTTATATTTGTATTTGTGAATTGAATTGTTTATTTAATTTAATGGACAATTAAGGAATTGAATCGAATATTTATATTTATGAATTTCATGATTCTTTTTTGTTTGAAGGTAGATATCTCTGTTACCTCAGAACTTCGTCACTTAGCGACTGAATTAGAAAATTACTTTTTTTTATATATTAGGATACAAACACAAAGGAATAAAGCAAGCGTTTGCATTAAATGTCTAGACGAATGTCATTCACTTTTTTGTTTGGAACTTGTTAAACTTACTATAGAAGAAAAATAATTTCTTGATAACTTGACAGAAATTCTTGACAAGGTCATATCGGATAAGCACCGTTGTCCGAGTCATCATCATCATCATCATTATGTCAGCCATAAAACATCCACAACTGAACACAGGCGTCCCTCATAGATCTCCATGAGGGGTGTTGCCATTACTCACCTCGCTTGGCAGGCGGGTTAACGAGCGCAGTACGGGATGATACGCGGAAAGACACTGCTGCCCATCTTCCGGAGGTATCTCTTAGCAGGCTCTTACAGCATCCACGAGCATGAGAGGAGGGGTAATATTCTTCTGCCGGCACCCCATGGCAAAGAGTCACCAAGTCAAAAAAATTTATAACGTTTTCCATTTCCTTAAAATATTATACTCGCCACGGATTTTGAGACAATGGGAGAGGCAGGAAGAAATCTCTTATAATGTGACCCATTTACGGTATCCTACTTTTGTAGAAAACCATTATGTTGTAAGCGAGTCAAATTTACTTGTCAGCGATTCAAGGACAGATGACTAACAAGTATGCAAAACAACTCGATCAGAAGTCTTTATTATTTTGAGTTGGTTTCAGCTTTGGAAATAGAATTTGGAAGCAAATATTAATATTATATAACATTAAGTACAACAGATACCGTGGGGTGCCGGCAGCAGAATGTTACCGCTCCTTTCATACCCATGGATTTAGTAAGAGCCTGCTAAGGGATACCTCCGGAAGATGGGCAGCAGCGTCTTTCCGTGTATTAATATCACATACATAAGTATTTTATAAGCAGGTTTCTACTGCATCCACGGGCAAACAAGGCAGCAAGGCATCTCACGGCAAATCAAATCGGATAGTTTACGCAACATAAATATAAAACACTAGCTTTTGCCCGCGACTTCGTCCGCGTGGAAGTCATAAAACGTAAAATCCCCTTTTTCACGCAGAGCCACTTTGATTCGAAATTATAAATCCCATTTATTCCCTATCCCGTGGGAATTTCGAAAAATCCCTTCTTAGTGCACCTCTAAGATACTCAAGGTATAGGTGTGCCAAATTTCAAGTCTTTAAGTCCAGTGGTTTAGGCTGTGCGTTGGTATATCAGTCAGTCAGTCAGTCAGTGAGTCAGTCAGGACTTTGAATTTTATATATATAGATAAATCTTAGTAAATGCTCACAAGGAAACCTAACGTATTCTTAGTAGCTATTGTAAACGCCAAACATCGCCGATACGGCGAACACGTGCCATAACCATTCGCGTGACATTTCAAGAACGCTCCCTTGTATAACGACTACGAATGACGTGGTTTGTTTGGTAAGGGAGCCGAGAACAACCCACAAAAACACCCTTAAGCTCTACGACATAAGAATCACTTCGATGCTCAGAAAGGGGACCTGAAAGCTTTTACGGCCGAATGACGATACTATCGCACTTCCGTAAAATCGCAAAATGATAACCAAAATTTAATTTCAAAAGTCATTATAATTTTAAGGCCAGTGGGTTGATAACGCTGCGTTTATAAGACTGGATGAAGTGGTGCTAGTAAATAGAAGATTTATAATTTGTAATTTTTTAAGTGTAAAACCACTTATGTAGGACATTTTTGATAAGGGTTTTCTTTTCATTACTCGTATATATGCTAGCTGTCCCTCTGAAATTCAGACCGTTTCAGAATTAACTACCCTACATAATGTAGCCACAAATATCCAACAGTACTATATGTCATCCGCCATATACAATGTATGAGATAGTGTACGTTATAATATTTTTTTTCAGTAAATTTTACTATTTTTAAAAAGCCTACATGTTATTCCGGACGCAGATGAGTTATTTTGAAGATGTAGATAAAATAAAATATTACAAATAACAGGAACAGTGGATCCGGCTGGCACAAGACCGCCAGGAGTGGCGTATAAGAGAAGAGGCTTTTACTCAGCAGTGGTTGTTACCAGCTGATTAGATAGATAGATTATAAATAACATAAAAACAAAATGCAAATAACTAAAAGCTTGACATAATTAGTTCCACAGCGACAATAACAAAAACTATTCCGACCGGTTACTAAGACAAATCACCAAATATTCCATCACACATTACCGGTTTTTTTAAGTGCGGCTCAGTCGGAGTACTTGCAATTCCATGAGGGAGGCCTATTTCCAGAAGTCAAGGTCTTACGTCCAAGACGATGATGACCCCGCGGCTTAGTCAGCATCAGACGTGTTGACCTGTTCTTTCCTCTGACTCACAGCTGGCTAAGCTGGAAGGATGGTATAAGTGCTAGGGGAGCCTAATCTATCTAACAAATGTCCCAGGCACTAACCAGACAGGAGTAAGTTTAAAAACCATACCCAGAAACAAGAGTCCAAAGACCTTATGAAGAAAAAAACCATTAGTAAACACTGTAATCTTTATTAAGTTACCAACACATAAAAATTAAAGAGCTATGGTTATCAATGCATAATAAATAATTGAACGACTTCTCAAAATAATTTTTACGTCATCACTTATGTCCAATTAGTTTTATTAATAATCGGACCGGTTGCTCAACGTATGAACCCGATAAATTCCATTAGAACAAAAAATCTGACTAATCACGAATGCGATGCGAGGTTGTTTTTAAAAATCTTATCATATTTTAATGGGTTCAGTAGGATTTTCTTAGTAAAACTTCTCACTCAGATGGAGTGACAAAATGTATAGAAATAAAACTGTTCTGTTACATTTCCTATATTCACTCTATCTACTAGTACAGGCCGTAAGGTCTGGATAATTAGGGTAAATGTCCTAATATGATGTTAATAAGCACTATAGGAGCTAGCTAGATGCTTATCATACTTAAAAAAACACCCAGAACCGGGATAAATAATCTACAGAGCAGTCGAACGAACCAAACTTGATCGAATTGAGGGAATCAAATCCGCTACTTCCGGCTTATCAGTCGGGTATAAGACCAACTTGAGTCGATAAAGAAATACACAATCAAAAAAAATAATCAAAAAAAATAATCAAAAAAAAAAGTAACATTCTATTTTAGATGATTAATAAAGCGTTAGCAACTAGTATTTATGAGTTTTTTGAGTTTTTTCACACTTCTAAAATTTTGAAGCTAGCCAATTAGTGAGGTTTTAATATAAACAATGCTGCGTCTACCTGCTGTAATTAAAATATCGAGTTTTGTTTTTTACCTTAAATTTTTATGTGTCGTAAATTTATTTAATAGTTTTAGTAATTAAACAGCCAATTAGTTATATACCTTTTGTATATATTAGTCTTTAACTTATGTATACTTCCGTGTATTATTATTAAGTGAACTGTATTTTTTGTTCTTATGAGTCTAAATTCTCTAAACCGAAATATCCATTGGTGCACCGGTGTCGAACCAACAGACTTTGAATTGAAATTCGGAGGAATATAATACTCGGCCAACACGGCTTATATATAAACACAATGTATTCTATATACCTCTATAACTTGATGAAACTCGTGGTCGCGGCGTGTGAGCAAATTAAATGCCGTAAAAAGACTAAGTACTTCAATAATAAAAGAAAGAATTTCTTGGTCCAGTTCAACGGCGAAGTCAGCCAACCACCTTTACTACTCTTCACTGCCACTACCATTCTACTAACACTCTACAACTACTTCTCTACTACTACTCTAAAACTACTCTTCTACTACTCCACTACTACTATCGAAATTATACAAGAATATAAACGGCTTGAGTTTAATTTTAGTCTCTTTATAAACTTTCTGAACGCACCTTAAAATATTTGACAACTAAAATAAGTCATAACATCATTCGTATAAAATGTATGTGGAAATTAATTAACGTTATATGTCTATAAAATATAGACATTATAACAGTTAACATATAACGTTCAGAAAGTTTATAAAGAGACTAAAATTAAACTCAAGCCGTTTATATTCTTGTCTAATTTCGATAGTAGTAGTGGAGTAGTTAATTAACGTTATATGTCTTTAAAATATAGACATATAACGTTAATTAATTTCAGTAATTTTTTACGACATTTAAATATTGATAAATATAATACGGCTTACACCACGTACCTACGAACGGTGCTCATGAAGAAGGGCTTCTAAATGGTCTACGAAACGTCAGCAAGATGATAATAATTTAGGTGTAAGCCGTATTATATTTATTAAATGATGTCAAGCCACGATAATTTCAATTCAATGACTTTTAAATAGCCGATTATGTTCACCCGGGCTTAGACACCATCAATGAAATCTGTCCAGCCGTTCTCGACTTAACCCCTTGTCTGTGACCATCATGGTGTTGTAACTAGCCCGACTTTTGAAATCTATACATCCCGCTCTCTCGAAGCTGGAAACGAAGACTGCGTTTCCGATCTTCGAGCCTCATAGATGTGACAGGTCTTACGCACTGTCTTAATCCGCTAACATCTCCTACCTTGTCCAATCCGCAAAGAAAAACGAAATCACTCTAAGGCCTTTGTTAGCACTGCGTGAACGGAAGCCAACGATTAGATGTTTTGCTTTGTGAAAAGCCAAGGTGCAAATATTTCCTTACATTTTACAACGTGAAATGGCTATAATTAGCCGGAAGCCGTTGTAATTGACCTGCGAAAGTGTTTCTGTTTACCAACTTTATGACTTGAGACGTGAGATATTTTATAGCGGTTGCGCAGTCCATACAAATTAAACCAGAAAACAGCAAGGGGTTTAAAAATCTAGATCTGAATTTTTTGCCACGGGATACCGGCAGTAGAATGATGCCCCTTTTCTCTAACCGTGGATGCAAAGTCACGGTCAGTCAAAGTCAAAGTCTGTCTGTCTGAAGAGACTATTAGTGCTAGAAAGCTGTGTTTTTGCATGGACATTAAATAATCACGCCCAGATAAAGTTTAAAAAAAGTAATTCATAAAATAAAAGAAAATACACGAAATATGGGGATAAATTTGCTTTTCTCTTATCTATCCCATCGTGTGGGGTATTGTTGAATTAGGTTACGCAGACAATTTTTCGATTTAGAGTTCCGTTTGCGACATATTAAAGTCTGAAAAAAACATGACTTTTTTTGTCACCATGAACATGCTTATTTCTTGTTGTTTGTTTCAAGCATGCAAGCAATGTAGGTCGTTCTAGTTCAAATGATGCAAACTGAATTAGAACCACAACAGTCAATGGAGTAACTAAATATTATTTAGTTACTCCATTGGCTCGGGAACCCAAAGTGAGTCTTTGTCTCCGATACGAAAACTCGTCACTTTCTTCTGACCATTGCAACCTCATGTTATCTAAATCTGTCATGTACATCTGATAGGCCGGGAATTTTCATTAACTGCCAACTGTATTGTTTAGGTCGAAACATTGCAAGCAGTACTATTCCAACTCTTGGGCATCATCCCTTGTCCACTAAACTGTTATAGAACTTTTTTTTTCAGTGTGTCCCAAAAGCGTCCCATTACAGGGCAACGTTTTTCTCTTTTCCACTATTCTCGATTTAGCGCAGTTACAGGCGAAGATTTTCAATTGGCAAAAGCGCAGAATGAGAAAGCGTGACAATATTTCTACCTTGTCACACCATCTACTTCTGGGCACCATACGTGGAATTACCGACAAAATATAATAGTTCTTAGCATTGTTACGCATCATTATCTGAATCCCGTAACCAGCTGTGTCGCTGCAATTTCCCTTGTATTCCAGCAAGCCTGTTCAAATATTTGTACAGCACACGCGCGGTAGCAGCCCTGCGCTGTTAATAATTCATTGCGGTCGCAAATCACGATAAGGGCCTTGTCATACTGGCAGTATACGAACGTTATCAAAGCGCAGCGTAGGCTTCGCCGTCGCCGCCCGTCGTCGTGGATGCGCAGCAAAGACGCCATTTTGTACATTGGCATGTTGACAGGATATGAAAATCAAAATTCTATTCAGTCCGTCAGACAAAACAAAAATTCTGTATTTTAAAAACTAATAATATGTTAACAAACCGCGAAAGTTTAACAAGTTCTATAATCATAATTAATAATTTATTTAACACATTTTTTATATAACAATGTTTTGATTTCTTAGGATCTTGAACTAGCTAAGGCTGTTTAAATATAATAGGAACCTACGTATTTTTTAAAGTTAATAAAGAAGAGTGGGGCTCGTTACATCTGAAATTGCTATTAACTGAAGAAAGGTGTGCGTCACGCGACATTTCGCCTGCATCGCCATTTTGTTTTTTAATAACGTGTTCAATATTTTTTAACCAAGAAGAATTAGGCAACGTGCCTATTATTAGCACGTAAAACTGTCCCCATACGCAACATTCCAAGAAATTAATAAGCCAACAAGGGCGCTAGTACCATTAACGGTACCTACACGGACGAGGTAGATCCATACAACGAGTACTGTATTTGGTAAATTGGACAGTTGACGTGTTAGAATCCCCAGAGGCGTGTTCGCTGCGCGCCCGTTCCGCTTTGAATACGACTGAGAACCGCTAGTGTGATAAGGCTCTTATCCAATGCAGCCGCAAATCACGATAAGTAAACACTGACAGGTCGCGTGGCAACCCTGCTCACTCAGCTATTCATGGTGAGTATAAGATGTTCGGCAATTAATAGGAATGGAACTCAGGAGACTCTTGTTAAATTCTTCAACCTAAAGAAGGTTTTTGAATTTTGAACAGTGTTTTGATTGTTTTCTTCTTGCCTGAAGTCTTACGCGTGAAGCGTCTCTTACAGCATATTTATAAAATGCTGTATAAAATAACGCTATTCTTAGTGTGAACATCATCATTTCAGCCATAAAACATCCACTAATGAACAAAGGTCTCCCTCTTGGGTCTCCATGAGGGGTAGTTGCCATACTCACCACGCTTGGACCAAGAAAACCTTGTATGTAAATCGCCAAAATATTTGGGTTGAAACTCATAGAAAAAAATCGTTGTAAGAAACTTTGTGTCATCTGAAAAACAAATATCTAAAATTACAAGTAAGATATAATAATAATAATAAGTTTCTATTACTACCAAGAAACATTCACCCACCCAATCGATACGGTCTCCAAAAAATACATAAGCAGAATGCTCCATTGCGAGCCATTGTGAGTCAAATTGACTCACCTACATATGAGTTGGCGAAGCATGTAGCAGCAGTATTATAACCAACGGTGGGACAAACATCTTCCTTTGTAAAGGACTCGCGACATTACATACAAATACTAAAAGAGACACAGGTTGATGAAAACGAGGTGATGGTCAGCTTTGACGTAGAATCCCTGTTCATTAACATCCCGGTAGGTGATTTTATGAATGCCGTTGAGGCCAAGATACAGCAAGACGTTATCCCTGCGGAGTATGCAAAGCTCTTGCATCATATCTGCTCCACTAATTTCTTTGTATACAGAGGGCAATACTGCCTCCAAAGTTGCTATGGGTAGTCCAGTCGCGCCCGTATTGTCGTGGCCAACATTTGAATGGAGTGCTTCGAGAACGTGGCCATCTCGTCTTACCCTCTAGAAGTAAAGTTATAGAAGAGGTATGTTGACGATGTCTTCTGTATCATGAATGTCTTCTGTATCATGAAAGGAAATGTACCGGAAATCGAACTTCTTTTAGCACACTTAAATGGAGTACACAATAAGATCCGGTTTACTTACGAGATGGAAAAGGATCGTCGTTTGGCGTTTTTGGACGTGCTGGTGCAGGTACGAGATGATGGAAGTATAGGCCACTCAGTCCACAGAAAACCCACGCACACGGACCGGTACCTTCATGCTAGTTCACATCATCACCATCGACAACTTAACTCGGTGGTTACTTCATTGACAAATCGCGCATATGACCTGTGCGACAAGGAAAGCCTAAACAGTGAATTAGCTCATGTTCGAAATGTTATACGAAAGAATGGCTACAAGTTGCGTTCACTACCATCTCGTACGAGGCCCAAGACTCACAAAAGCACGGTGGAACGAAAACCTGCTTTTCTAACCTATGTATATAAAAGGAGTAACTGATAAAATTGATAAAATCTTGCGAAAATCGTACTTCAAGACAATCTTCACACCACTCAAAAAGCTAAAACAGTACCTGCGTTTGCCTAAAGATTTATAAAAAAACAGGGGTGTATAAGATTGATTGCAGCTGTGGGAGCTCTTACATAGGTCAAACTAAGTGAACGATTGCCTGTCGGGTAAAAGAGCACATACGGGCAGTTAAAAATGCGGATACCCAAAAATGAGCTATCGCAGAGCATCTTTTAGAGTCCGGCTCAAATCACTGGATCGAGCTACATAATTCACAAGTAATCTCAACTGAGCGACATTACATATCAGGAATGGTTCAGGAAGCCAATGAGATTACCAAGCACAGGAACTTCAACCGAGAAGATTGTTTTCAATTATCTGGAGCCTGGAATCCTGTTGTGAAGAAATGTAGCAAAATGAAAAGAGCAGTATTAGCCCCGCGTAGTGATACATTTAGTGTTGTATGCCGTGATCGGGTTGCGTTCGAAAGTGAAACCGATAGAAGGACCATCATTCGCAGTCAGAGACTTAGAAAGAGGGTAGATCGTTTTGTCTGTCAATGACTACCCACTCGCAAAATACTTCAGTTTATCTGTGATCATGACGTGTGAAACTGCGTCGAAATATCGGGAAACTCAAAAAGACTCAAATCATGGTAAATATCCCGTAAATATTGCATATAAAATATAATATTGTTGAAAGGCAAATGCATCGACTACAGTGAAGTATTGACCGAAGAGCGTATAAAAATATGAAATTCTGCAAATCTAATGGACATATTAAAAGAAAAGTGTTTAATGCAAATAACTAGAAAAGGCTTTATGTCAGCATATGGAAATCTAATTTGTGTTAAGTCCGTCAGTTACAAAATCATCATTTCAGCACCACACTGATCGTGAATAATCGACTGGTAAAGAGCGAGATTAAGATGATAGTACTTCGAGACTCTGAGAGTCATGTGATAAGTTCGGAGTCGACACTGAGAACTGCTATGAGATGGAGTCTCACGCAAAAACACTATGCACGAGAATTGCCACCTGTACCGAAACACGTAAAGTTACGCTACATTTTGACATAATGTAGAGCAATTAGGTCACACAAATCATACGCGATAAGTTTATAAACATGGCCCCTGACAAGTTAGATGTAGATTCGGTGATATAAGAACCTTTTTTTCATTAAATTTGCGAACTACATCGACTGTTTGTTAAACAAACTATTGAATTCAATAGGTTTAGATACTTGACCCAACACGTGTGATCGCCTCCGTGAACAGTCTAGTGAGGTCGCGCATCTAACGACCTACAATTACTACCGGGTCACAGTGCGTCGCGGAGATATACTTTTGTACACAGCTTATAAACTTTACAGGTGCATTGGACTATGAACGTCAGCGCCTTGTTACTGTAGGTAATCAAGAGCATCGCTTGCAAATTGAGATACAATAATGCATTAATAAATTAATAATGCTGGTTACACATGACACCATCTAGCTATAACCACCAACTCTCTCACAGAGGTTGTGTTATGTATGATGGTAGACCATTCATAGAAAAATACCGAGAGCCGAGACAAATATCTACAGTAAAAGCTAATATCTGTGGTCGCTCTTTAATCAGTTTCACTTCACCAATTTATACTTTCTGATGTAATGTAATGTCTATCTCAAGCAAATGCTTGCTTGTTAAACATTAAGCTTAATCAAAATCCCTATATGTTTACCCACAATATATGTGGAGTTCCCTCAATTCCTCATGGATCCCATTATCAGAACTCAGTTTTGAGAATGGGGCCTAATTGAAAGTGTTTCTATTCAAACTCAAAGGGAGTTTTCAAAATTGGTTCATATCATAAACGACGGATTTTTGAGGTAAAAAAAAGTAAAAAACCGGCCAAGTGCGAGTCGGACTCGCGCACCGAGGGTTCCGTACAAACGTGTAGGTATATAAAGTAAAAGTTCACCCATCACGACAATCGAGTCATAGTTATGGTATTTTTATTGCAAAATGAAATCCATAACATGTAATTAAAATTTTAAGGTTTTCGAAATTTTTCCTTTATATGTGCTATAAAACATTGCTTCATACCAAATTTCAATATTTTATATCGACTGGAATACCCTTTAGGTTTTGATTCCCTTGCGAATAGTTACGAGTTTGGAAATATGCGGCTTAAATTGCTGTTTCTTTTGATTGCGTTGACATAGAAGTTTGATTTTGTTACAGCTTAAAGGTATTATAGACTTGATTATTTGATATGAATTTCAACTGAATACTACTGATGACATAGAATTGAGTTTACGCGTTCATGAGGAAAGGGATATTAAGTTTAAAATTATTAAAAATATTTTTATTTCATGATGTAACTAAAAATACGGTTTTCGCAATTTTTCCTTTATCTGTGCTATAAGACGTTGCTTCGTACCGAATTTCAAGATTCTGAGTTCACAGGATATATTTTATATGTACCCTGCAGGTTTTGATTCCCTTGCGTGACTACAAAGTGATCCTATAAGGGTTCCGTTTTTTTTCCTTTCGAGGTACGGAACCCTAAAAGAGTTAAAAAAAAAGTACAAACAACTTGAGAACCTCCTAATTTTTTTCAATTTGGTTAAAAATATTTTTTTCTAGCATTTGTTTGCTAGAAAAAAGCCAATGTTTTCCATTGGGAATTGAAGTCTGTACTATGGCCCTGAAATCAGAATAATAATAATAATAAATAAATAATGCTCGACAAATCACACAGCATCATCTAGCCCCAAGCTAAGCAGAGCTTGTGTTATGGGTACTAGATGACTGATATACTTAATACATTATACTACATAGATAGATATTTTTATTATATATAGAAAAACACCCAGAACACCCTGAACAAATATCTGCAGATCGTACAGACATTTGTCCCGAGGCGGGAATCGAACCCGCAATACATATACTTTTTTACAATGTTTGAACTATTAAGACATTATTGTACGCTCTTATGTAACTTTAGTTAATGTTCTAGACTCCGTTTAATTTTATTTATTATTTATCAATCTATCTATCTTAATGTGGCTCTATGAGACAGTGATTTATGGATGTTAGGTTACCCGATTCAAGTGATTGTCCGATTGTTTGTTAGAAACCTGAGTGCGATAGCATCTACTTCCAATAGATATTGGGTCAAGGAGATAATGTAGTTGGTACTTTAAATAACCTACACCTTAGCGTTTAAGAGTATGCAGGAGTTTGTTATGATGATGATGTTTTCTAGCCGATGTCGGCCATGGCCACTGAGTATTTGGATAATGATGTATCGTGAGGGTTCTAGTTTTGTACCCTTTCGCGTATCTTAGACTATACACTATTTGGTTGTTTACTATTTGATGGAAAGTGCAGCATTATCATATTTACAAGTAGTAAAAGCTCCTTCCAAAGAATTTGCAGTCACAGAAATAATGCTTCAAGTGATTTTAGTTATCATTCCGTGGCCTATACCTATATGTAGTAAGTCTTACGTATAAAATTACGTAGTCCATGTTAAAATTTCCCAGGAATGTAATATACAATTTCATGAAAACTGGCAATTTTGCAGCCGAATAGCTTTTACTGCACAGACTGTCCTGAATTGCCGAAACCTCTCTGTGCTCACCTATGTCACACGGCAGAAACAATTTTACCGTACGTGCCTTTATTAAACGGTTTTATAAACAGTAACTTTTGTTTGCGCCTTTTTTCATTTGTTATATGATAAAATAAGAAGTAAGCCCTAAATACTACAACTAAACTTACTAGGTGAATCGGATACGTTATATTGGCATTAAATCCGAATTACCCTCAATTAAAAAAAAAGTTTAAAGCGATTTCTGGATACTTTCGACAGAGAATGGTATGAGTGCGAAGGATCGGGATGATGGGAGGACTTTTGAAGAGACCTTTGCCCAGCATGACGATAATTATAGGTTTGTAAAAAAAACTACTTAAAAACTTATTAGTTTTAAAATACAAGATTTAAAAATCTCTCGCAAATCGTGAAAGTTTTACAAGTTCTACATAAAAAAATTGATAATTCGTAGCAACACCGAACCATCAACTCAAGCTAAAGATCCGAAAAAAGCAATGAAACATCAGGCAATGGCGCTGAAAGTCGGATATCACGAACGGAGCGGTAACAAATCGCCGACGATTGCAACTCATGCTTCGGGGATCAATGGTCCCAGCGACAATAAATCTTAAAAAAACTAGTTAATTCTATGAACTGTTAGTTGGAGATTGGTTTCCTGAAAACGTGATGGATGGAAACGAATCGGTCGATGGCTGTTTGGCTTTCCCTTATGAGTTTTCCGGTTAGTAAAACTCAAATACCTGTTCTGGTTTGTTTGACAAAATAAAAACTATTTGATAAATAACTTTACTTATGTGCAAAAATTGTGACTATCACAAAAGTTAATCTAGTATTAGCTATACCATGCTATATAGTGATACCATAGTAAGGATAAATATATATTATATTATAGATCCCTTTTAAATAAGCGTAAATAGCCATACGTGTTAACCGCATAGTCAATTTTTGTTTTCAGCTAACAGTTTTTTTACACTACAGTTAATTTAAGGGTTCCGGACCAAAATGGTAAAAAGGAACCCTTATAGAATCACTCTGTTTGTCTGTCTGTTTGTCTGCCTGTCTCAAATGGATATCTTGAGAACTACTGATGCTATCGTCTCGAAATTTGAAATGGTAAAAGACAACACTTTTTTACTAATAATATAGCATATCTGAAAATATTAAAAAATATTCTTATTTTTAGGGTTCCGGACCAAAATGGTAAAAATGAACCCTTATAGAATCACTCTGTCTGTCTGTCTGTCTGTCTGTCACAAGTGGATATCTCGAGAACTACTGATGCTATCGACTTGAAATTTAAAATGCTAAAAAGACAACACTTTTTTACTAATATAGCATATATAAAAATGTTAAAAAATATTCTTATTTTGATTGCAGGGGGGCGGATAGGGTATCTCAAAAATTTTAAGTGAAGTTACTAGACCGTGCGGGGTATCATATGAAAGGTATTAATTTGCACATCAATAAACAGTTTTTAGTTTTCCTTTAAACCGTATCGTTTTTGAGTTATTTACAAAAGTGTTGAAAAAACGACCGTTCCCCCCCCCTTATCTCCGAAGTTTGCAGAGATAAACCCGTGATACTTTTATAGCTAATAGAAGTGTATGTAAACTTTATAGGAAAATTATAGCGAACTCTCTAATTTGCGTAGTTTTTTAGACAAGGGGGGCGGAAGGGGGGTTTTCAAAAATTTTGTGAAGGTAATAGGTGATATGGGGTATCATATGAAAGGTATTCATTTGCACATTAAAAAACAGTATTTAGTTTTCCTTGAAACCGTATTGTTTTTGAGTTATTTACAAAAATGTTGAAAAATTGACCGTTCCCCCCCCCTTATCTCCGAAGTTTGCGGAGATACACCTCTGAAACTTTTATTGCTATTAGAAGTGTATGTAAAGATTAGAGGAAATTTATTACAATCTCTCTTCATAGCATACTTTTTTAGAAATCATCGAAAGAGTAAAAAATCTACATAAGTTCCGATATCAGACAAGAGATGGCGCTGTCAAGGTTCTCCTACAAATATAAAACCGCCTTTGTCATATGTTATATTGTATGATGGCACGGAACCCTCGGTGCGCGAGTCCGACTCGCTTTTTTTTTTTTTTTTCGAAATGACAATATATGTTGTTGACCGCAGATGGCCATGACAACGTTACCGGGAGTCCGACTCGCCCTGGCCCGGTTTTATTTTATACTGCCACCTATCATCGATTATTGTGCTGAATTATTGCAGCTAGACAACAAAAAGATTTTGTTGTCTAGCTGTTGAAAGCTTTTTGTTGTATGAAAAGTGCGATTTGAACGTTTGATACGTTATGACAACTTCAGTGGCTCATTTGGGTTATTTGCGGGCTCAAACGCATGCGGGTTCGATTCCCGCCGAGGGAATGTACGCTTTATGTCAATCTCAATAGCCTCGGGTCTGATAATTATTATTGGTTGAAGTTTTTAATTTTAGGAATAAAACGTTTCCAGCAAACACAATGTGACGCAGGGTACCGGTAGTAGAATGCTGCCCCTCCTTTCTTGCACGTGGTTGTAGTAAAAATCCGCTAAGAGATATCTCCGGAAGATGGGCAGAAGCGTCTTTCCGTGTATCAAGAACCCGTACTGCGCTCCCCAACCCGCCTGCTAAGCGTGGTGAGTGTGGCAACAACCCCTCAAGATCTTGGAGATCCACGAGGAAGGCCTAAATGGGACAGCTTCTCGCACTCTAAAAAGGTCAAGTCCGATCTTGCATGGAGTATAGCAGCCACCTCTGGGATGGTTCAGCTAAATACCAACTTGCTGCACTTGATTCGGTGGAACGCAGAGCTAGGAGGCTCATTGGTGAGGAATATCTTGTGACGTCAAAGCTTGACAGCCTAAGTCACCGTCGCAAGGTAGCATGTATATCAGTTTTCTACAGATTATACTACGGAGAGTGCTCGCAGGAACTACATGACTTAATTCCACCATCACCCTTTTTCCATCGAAACTACAGACACACTGCACACTATCATCCTCATTCGGTTGAAATCCCAAAGCTGAGAACTAAACGCTTCCAATCGTCTTTTATAATGCGCATTGCTCTCGACTGGAACAAACTACCATCGTCTGTGTTTCCAACCTCTTATGACCCGATTACGTTTAAGAAAAGAGTTAATAGGCATTTTCTAGGGAAGCTCGCTCCATCGTCGATCTCATTCTTGCGATAGCAAGGATGAAATCAAGAGCTAACCTATATAACATAAAAAAAATCCAGCATTGGACGTGGACAGCAGTCCCACGGCTGAGATGATACAAACACTAAACACATTCCAAATTCAGGGACCTAAATGCGTGTGTACGAAAACAGCGATCTCCTGTGAATTCTAAACAAAGCAATGAAACAACTGGTACCGCTTGCAGCAACAAATGAACGTCAGCACATGCTGCGGCGCATAAGCGATGCGAGTGTTCGCGACTTCACGGGGATATTATCGCTACAGTTCTGAGTAATAATATTACTTTGTGACTTATAGAAATAACTCACACCAGTACACATCGTAGTTACCGTGGGGTGCCGGCAGTAGAATATTACCCCTCCTCTCATGCCCTTGGATGCAGTGAGAACCTGCGAAGGAATATCCTTTATTTATTTATAATAAATAAATAAATAAAGGAATACCTCCGGAAGATGGGCAGCAGCGTCTTTCCGTGTATCAACATCCCGTATCGCGCTCGCCAACCCGCTCCCAAGCGTGGTGAGTATGGCAACTACCCCTCATGTAGATCCATGAGGGGGGCCTGTGTAGTAGTGGATGTTTTACGGCTGAAATGATGAAAATGATGATGACAAATCTTAGTGAGCACAGTATTTGAGTAAAATTTCAAGCAATTAATGATTATCACTACAGGGTTAAATATAATGTGAAAAATGCAATCAAAATTTTGTCTCCGACGGGACTCGAACCCGTAACGTTCAGACGAACACCATTAACGCAGGCTGCCTTACCGTTCGGCCACGGAGCAATTAACCTATATTTTCTATAAATGATACCTTAGTGTGGGTTTACACTTTTAATACAAAAATAGCTTATAATCTGTACTAATCCAAAAGAGGGTGATTCTGAGTACTCCAAACTTAGTTATTCGACTTTCTTGGATTCCGTCATTCAAGGAAAGCCCACGAAAATTTTAACTTTAACAGCTGACAATACGATAATGAGAACCTAAACGGCAGCTGATTCTGGACAGAGTCATTGACCTCCTTATATAAAACTAGCTTCTATCCGCAGCTTGTACTTAGCTTAAGAGTATGAGCCTTGTGAATCCTGGTCAACATATATACATGTGCAAAGCTACAGCTTAGTTACAGCTTGCATGTTCTGTTTGCAGTTTTGCATGAAGAGCTAGCTTACATCTATATTAACAAACTTAGGGATGAAATATTGTTAGTAGGATTTGTGTAAATTGCATGTACATAATTGCACATTTCAAAATAAAATTGCGAAATGTAGGCACGTTTACTCTGATCTGACAGTACAAAATGTGACCATATTAACGGCCGTTGGGTGCCGACAGTAGAGTGTTGCCCTTCATCTCTTACTCGTAAATGCAGTAAGAATCTACCTAGGATACCTTTGAAAGATGGGCAGCACCGTCTTTCCGCGGATCAACATCTCGTTCTGAGCTCATCGAAGCCAAGCGTCGTGAGTATGGTGCGACAATGGACGTCCTAGGGCTGAGATGATATTTACCTTACGTGACTTTCAAGTGATACTTATGGCAAAATTCATTCAAAATGTATATCCATAATACTGTATTCATAGATTTTCAAACTCTACTTCCACATAATTAGCCTGTCTCATAACAAAAGGATTCATTTCTTCAGAACCTCGCCTTTGGAAATCTTGAAACCGTATTCAAAGCAAAAATTCCGCAATGCCTCAAGACCAAGGTTTACAACCAATGTGTCTTACCTATCCTCACTTATGGTGCCGAAACGTGACCGCTAACAAAAGAGCACGTGCATAAAATAAAGGTAGCTCAAAGGAACATTGAGCGAGCCATGTTAGGCATTTTACTGGTTGACCGAATACCCAACGCGATCCGACGTAGAACAAAAGTCGTGGATGTAGGTAAACAGATTAATCAGTTAAAGCGGAGATGGGCGGGACACTTGGCAAGGTGGTGACAGAATGGTGACCCCGCGAAGGGTATAAGATCACCAGTCAGACCACCAGTCAGGAGATCAGACGACATTGTCAGAGTAGCGGGAAGCCAATGGATGCAGTCGGCGCAGGGTCGGAGAGAATGGCGTGACAAAGAGGAGGCCTATACCCAGTAGTGGGTAAACGTGGGCTGATAGATAGATAGAACTTCAAAAACTTTACAATCCACTCCATTCGCTACCCTACTTTACCAAATAGGTACGACTACTCCAACATTATCTTAACCCAAAATACACCAAGCCTCATTTAATTTATCTCGTTTCCTTTTCAGCCAAATAAACCACATTCTGTGTAATTAATCCAATTTAATGGGCATTTCTGTGCCAACAAAATCTATTCCAGCCGAATCGGGATTCAGAGAAACAATTCTTGTTTAATAACGTGTCATGAAAGTATTTTAATGTGTTCGGTTGGTATGATGTATAGTGTGATGCTGATCAAGTTTGAAGACAGCGAGTTTTGGTCAGAACTTTCATGAATATAGTACAACGTTTTAGTAAAATAACGTGTAACTGTGTATAAAGTCCTGACAAGGAAAGTATTTTAAATTCTTTGGTTAATCACACTATACATCATGTATAGTGTGATGCTGACCAAGTTGGAAGACAGCGAGTTTTGATCAGAAATTTGAGTTAAATAACGTGTCATGAAAGTATCTTAAAGTGTTTGGTTGGTATGATGTGTAGTATGATGCTGGTCAAGTCTGAAGATAGCGAATTTTGGCCCGAACTTTAATGAAAACAGTAAAAAAAATTTGTTTGATGTCATTTGGCTCAAAAAGTGGTCCTTAGTTAGGGTACACAGTTTTTACTGGTTTATGGATGTTATAATATACATATTCTGGTGATATTATATTTGAAGTGAGAGGAGACCTTATCTTTATAATTATAGTCAGTTTTTTTTATCTAAGTTAATTAACTAAGTAGTATAATTTTACTACATTATTAGACGATTTCATTTGTAAGATGATTTTGTCCCTGATGATAATATCTATCTAAAAAAGTAAATCGTCACTAATTGTTGCCATTTTATTTTTCTTTAACCGTTGACTGTTTGTAAATGGAAGAGAAGAGAAGAAGTGAAATCCAACGGACTTTTTAGATTCACGACAGTCTTGCAGTCTATAAAGTCGTATGCTAGACCAAATTAATTTATAGAATTTTCATTTACTCCAGACTTGGACAGTAACTTGTGGACAAAATAAATAAAGAAAGACATCCATGCCACCCATGATTAGTGATCCATCTGCAATGAAGTGAGTGCAATTTATAATTGCTGTTGTAGTTAATTGGTTTTCAGAAATATAAATTGAATTGGATTTAAATATTCTTGGACATTATAAATAATACAATGAGACTTTTTACATATATTCGATATACTCCTATATCCGCTCGTTTGGTTTTGGTCAGTTTACTTACCAAGATTTTTTAGCCGTCGTTTGGTTTTGGTAAGTAAACTGACCAGTGAGTCATCGTTGAGTCATCGTTCCACGAAAACAATTGTCATTTTTAAACTATGGTGTTTATCAACTTCTTCTTTGTTTTGTAGCCTTCTCAATGAAGTTGACAATGACAATAACAAATAAAATTTACGTAGCCCAAGAAAAAATAATTTTATTCGATCAAATTAAAATTAAAAAAAAGATTACGCAAAAAAAATGCATAAAAAATGCACTTTATAATTACGATCAAAAAATATTTTGTTCTAAGACACCTAAATGTTATGTTATATATAGTGAGGTTATACCACATACTATGTATATACCGCAAAACATGTAGATATATGATAATACATTTACAACGTAGTAAGTACGCGTAGACATGTTCTGAAGATTTTTTGATTAATAGCCCGCTCTACACCTACTGGTAACTGGTTACACTAGTTACATGTCAAATTGAGCCTTCAATGGCATCCGAAAACTAATTGTTATACATTAAAGGTTTAATCTATTTTTATTTAATAGTAATAATGATAATACGTTTGAATGCTTAAAAACACATAAACTTAATTCATCATCATCATCATCTCAGCCGTAGGATGTCCAGTACTAAACATAGGCCTCCTTCATAGATCTTTGTACTGATCATGAGGGGCTGTTACCATACTCACCACGCTTGGCAGGCGGGTTGCCGAGCGCAGTACGGGATCTTGATACACGGAAAGACGCTACTGCCCATTATCCGGAGTTATCACTTTGCAGATTCTTACTGCATCCACGGATAAGAGAGGAGGGGCAGAACTTTACAGCCACCCCACGGTTCCACGGCCTGTAAACATAAATATGAACAGTCTCCAAAATGAGATAACATTAGAAATGATTTAACTGTATTCATATCTGTCATAATATCTGAGAGTGGCGTAATACACAATTAATTTTGTTGCCTCTCCACGCAATCTTACCAAGTTAATTGTAGCGTAACAGTCAACCGCAAGAGGAAATCTTCTCATTTATCATCAGCTACAATATGCACTCAACTCAGACGTCATTAAAGACCCTACGAGTGAACCCCACATACGGAGCCCCACGGCATTACATTTATAAATGACAAGGGAAGATAAAGTGAAGGATTTGGGGTGCCCTGAATGAGGCTTTGAGTGGAGGAAAGATGTTATTCGGTAATTTTTGGCAGCAAATATGACTTACAGATTGCCATGACAATTTTGGTTTGGTTTTTGGAAACGCACATGCGTTTAACTTTATTGTTTATGAAAATATGAAGGGAGATTAGATGTCAGATTATGAGATTAATGTCTTTTTTCTCGCTTCTTTATCGCTACAAAACAAGATTTTTCTCACTATTTTCACATGTTTTTAAAAGTGACATTTAATTTTACTATAATAATTCTGAACATCAGGCATACAGCACCGTCTAGTCCAAAAGTAAGTAGTAGCTTGTGTTATGCTGCCCTCCTTATCATAAATGCAATAACTCGATTTGTGGGGCCTACAGAGTTATTGCGTTTATGATAAGGAGGGCAGTATGGGTACCCGGTGATTAAAATATTTTTTTGCTGTGGGGTACCTGCAGTTATCATGGGGTGCTAGCAGTAGAAGGCTGTCCCTCCTTTCTCGCTTGTGGATGCAGTAAGAATCTGCCAAGGCATAACAAAGATGGGCAAAATCACAGGCGACCTTAAATCACCAGTGATCTTCGTTTAAATACTACCTTAAGTCAAACATTCCAAATATCTGCAGAAGAGCAAACATGAGAATCGAACCTGCAACCTCATGCGTATCAGCCAGATATTAACGGCTATACTAGCACATCTGAGCCACGGTGCTCGTCAAAAAAATAATAAAAAATAAGAATTGTATAAATGTCCAAGGCTGCAAGGCTGCTGTCCCGAAGGAAGCGAATGAGCGGTGCGAAGAACGGTGCGAGAACGCAGATCCGCAGGCTGATTACATCTTAGTAATGATTACATATCTCACGACAAGTTTGCAACAGGCGTAAATCTTGTAATCATCGCTGTCAACCGTCAGTTTCAAAAGGTCGCCAAAAAAATTAAAGTCTTCAAATGGCCGAAAACGTCTAAAAACCCAAAAATTCCATTTTTGACCTTTGGTGACCTTTTGAGGCATTCGGCCCCTTTTCTGGTAACCCCGTACCAAAGCTTGTTTTTAAAAGTCACGGCGTCGTTCAAAAAAAATCGTCGGTGCACTGACGCACCGCTTAACAGCCACGCATCGCTTGTACACCGCTTCCCGCGCCGCTGCCTTCGAAACCAGTTCCATATAAATGTACCTATGCATTAAACTGCAGCGTTTCCGCGCCGACTTCGTACCCGCAGCCTAAATGCAAAAAAGGTTAAGCCAGTATATGTAGGTATGTACATAGTTCAGAGTAAGCGTTTTTTGCAAAGGTCTCCTCGAATGATTTACTTCCCCAATATTGCTTGCTCGAGTCAGGTGGGTGGGACGGACGATAGAATTAAAGTTTCCAAGGAAATATGGCTTTGTCCTGACAAAGGCTTCTAGGTAATGGGTATTGAAGAGACTGTAGAGCTATAAATTATGGGCATGTTAAAAGTTACGGCTGACGGTAAATCCATTTTTCAAATTAGCCGACTTCAAAAAAAGGTGGAGGTTCTCAAGTCTTTTATTATTTTTAAGCTTTGTTACCTCAGTACTCCGTCGTTTAAAAAATAATTTTTGGGTTCGATTAGATACACTACGAGATTAGTCCCATTTTTTCAAAACTCAGTTTTTATGGTGGGATCCATGAGGAATCGAGAGAACTCCTTAAATATTATGGGCATACATAAAGCATTTTGGAATTTTCTGCAACAAGCCAAGCCTTTTCATTCAGAGTGTGATTCGGTGAACTAAAACTGATGAAGAAGATTTCAGATGATGGTGACGCTGATGATAATTAAAAATTAAGAATTATGTTATAAATGAGCTGTGTATATATTTCGAAATATATCGGTAGTTTATAGCCGTAATATAAAAGACGGAAATTTTTGACTCGACAATTTTTTTTATCAAATACGTTGATTTCCGCATTAGAATCCGCGCCACCTGAAGTCAGTTAGACGCGGCCCTGCTACCATAAAACTAAAAACAGACTTCAAAATGTTCCACAGAGTTTAGTTCCCGCTTTTTCCGAAAGACTTATGTATGAGTAATGGTTACTGGTGGCGCCGACTCTAAATCTGATTTAAATGGAAAGAGTATTTCAAAATTACTACTAAAGCTTTAGACGTTTTAGTCAACGCTGAAACATAATAGACACTAAAAAAATGGCGGAAATTTGAGAGTAGTAAAAGTTTTAATGAAGATAAATTTCCAGAAATGAGTACGTAGGAAGGAAAACATCTTAATTTGTATACCAATAAAAATACCAAAAATACTTATTAAGTGTGTAAAATGGAGCCAACGGAAAAAGCGAAACAATTTCGCTTTACGACTTCCGCTCCACGCGCTAAGGGGCTTCTATACTTCACCATTCTATTATAATATCATCATCATCATCAGCATATCAGCCCGTTTACACCTACTACTGGGGATAGGTCTCCTCTTTAGTACGCTATACTTTCCACTCCCTTGCGATTTGTGTCCACCGGTTTCCAACGGAACTAACAATGTCATTTGACCATCGGGCGGGTGGTCTGCCTCTTGGTCACACTGACTCCCTTGGCCACCATTTAGTAACGGCTTTCGTCCATCTTCCATTATCCCTTCGAGCCAAGTGCCCCGCCCATCTCCATTTCAACCTGGCTATCCTCGTACCCACGTCCACAACTTTTGTGCGACGACGAATTTCGACATTCCGAGCATGGCATGCTCCATTGCCCTTTGAGTTTATGTATTCCTTTGTGAGCGGCCATCTCTCTGAAGCATATGTGAGTATGGGCCAGACACATTGGTTGAACACCTTAGTCTTCAGGCATTGTGGGATTTTTGATTTGAAGACATCCTTCAACTTATTATAGGCGGCCCACCCTAGGTGAGTTCATCTTGAGAGCTATTTTAGCTGTGCAGCCGGACCAAAGGATAAACAATGACCAAGATATATATATTCGTCCACCACCTCTATAGGACAGTGACCTACAACAATATTAGGTTTAGGACCTGCAGGGTTGATCGTCACCTTGGTTTTGGTCATGTTCATCCTAAGGCCTACCCTCTGCGAAGCATGCTGAAGTTCTTCTTTATACTATAACTAGCCGCACCCCGCAGTTTCACCCGCGTAGTTCCCGTTCCCGTAGGAATTTCGGAAAATCCCTTCTTAGTGCACCTCTAGGATACTCAAAGTATATGTGTGCTAAATTTCAAGTCTCTAGGTTCAGTGGTTTAGGCTGTGCGTTGTCTGTCAGTCACTCAGTCAGTAACGGAAGAGTTTTATATATATTGATAAAGTATAATTAAACTAATTTAGCATAATACTTGTATTTGATTTATAAATAAATAATAATAAGCTCGTGGGGTGCCGACAGTAGAATGTTGCCCCTCCTTTCTTGCCCGTGGACGCAGTAAGTAGCTGCCAAGGTGGGCAAGGGAGGAAGATCGGCAGCAGCGTCTTCTCGGCAACCCGCCTGCAAAGCGTGGTGAAATATATAGGCCTCATGGACCTTGACAGCGCCGTCCTACAGCTGAGATGATGGTTAATAGTCACAAATACCTTGTTACATCAAGATATCGTTGATTTTAGCTTTTTTTTTAAACTTTCTTAATATTTTTTGTTATTAATTTTGTTTAAACTTACTAGCAAGATAGGATGGGCAACATTCTACTCCCGGCACCCTAAGGCATTTTTTATTGACTACAACAGCTACCAGTAAAAAAATGCTCTTCAACAGATTATCAAAGCAGATCTCTTAAACGAAGATTATTTCATGTTCTTTGTAAGTATTTTACGTTTCATAGATTATTTCAAGACAGCTAACTCCAGCCCGTGTGGCGGATTCATTAAGAAAATGAAGTTTTTATGTTGAGAGTACTTTCGGCATTCTTCGGATTTCGCTTGGAATTAACGCGAAGGTTTATGATTTATATCCTTTGCTTTATGACTTGAATAAAAGAGCCAACAGTGATCTTATGTATATCCAGTGATCTAGAATGATTACGTCGGCCTTGTCTAATCATAGATTTTTTATAGTTTATTCCCTTCCTTGATTAATGAGCTAAACCAATTTTTCAATTCAAAACTTTCCTGATGATGACAGAACGTTCCTGGGATAAGGGCGTTCAATCTAACAAACAAACAAACTCTTCAGATATTTAATATTATATGTAGTATAGATAAGTATAAAAAATACACCGAACACACACCGATACACACCCTAATCACACACACACGCGCGCGCACGCTCAGTCATTTTATATTTATAAAAGAATCTCTTAAACGAAGATTCTCTTGTTGTGTAAGTATTACACGTTTCAAAATTAAGATAAGCCGTGGGGTGCCGGCAGTAGAATTTTACCCCTCCTCTCCTACCTTTGGATGCAGAAAGAGCCTGCTAAGGGACACCTCCGGTAGATGGGCAGCAGCGTCTTTCCGTATATCAACATCCCATACTGCGCTCACCAACCCGCCTGCCAAGCGTGGTGAGTATGGCAACTACCCCTCATGGAGATCCATGAGGGAGGCCTTAGTTCAGTAGTGGACGTTTTACGGCTGAAATGATGACGATGATTACACGTTTCTTAGGTTATTTCACGTCAGTAAACTCAAATTATGTTGTATTAACTGACCCGGTGCCCACTTCATTGGGCGGTAATTTATAGCCTATGACACTCACACATACTGTGGCTTTCTATAGTAAAAGAATTTTGAAAATCGGTTTGCTAGATCCAGAGATTACCCCCTACAACCTCACAAACTCACAAACTTTACTTACCATATTATAATATTAGTATAGATATGTATACATATATATTTTATTATGTAAATCAAGTTTTTATGTTGAGAGTACCTTCGGCATTCTTCGGATTTCGCTTCGAATTAACGCGAACGTTTATGATTTATATTCTTGGCTCTATGACTTGAAATAAAGAGCCAAATAAAAACAGTGATTTTATATCCGGTGATCTAGAATGATTACGCCGGCCTTATCTCATCATAGATGTTTTATAGCTTATAGCTTCCTCGATAAACTAGATTAGTACGTTCAACCAAACAAACTTTTAAAATTTATAATATAATAGTAGATATATATCTATATAGTATATACACACGCGCACACACACACACACACACACATACATACACACACACTCACATTCACACGCAGGCACACTCAATTTTTTTAAACGCGAACATTTATGATTTATATCTTTGGCTCTATAACTTGAATTAAAAACCCAAATACTGCAGTCATTTTATACCTGGTAATCTAGAATGATTACGTCGGGCAAATCTCACCAAAGATATTGATCCTGGGCCAAATATTACGTAATAGTCACCATCGTCATCAAACCCAGCCAATTCTATTCATTGCTATCAGGCCTCCCTAAGTTTATACGTTTATACTGTTTCCTACGCCTTTGCCTGTAAATATTTAATTAAATGTGCCGTGGGGTGCCTGCAATAGACAGTTGCCTCTCCTCTTTTGCCCGTGGATGCAGTAAGAATATTAGCTGCTAAGGATATTAGATACTGCAGACGCCAAGTAGAGAATGAGCAATTACCAGGTAACTTGTAAAATAACGGAACGACCCTCTCACAATTCGCTTAACACGACTACATTTCTCGAGACATGCTAATTCCGTCTTATCAACATTCAGTGTTCAAAACGGTTTGTCAACCGACTGAAACCTCATTTCGCCTGCGATTCCTCAATTTCGAGCTCTAAAACTGTTATTTGAAAACCGCTAGCGTTTGTCCTGGTACTATTTGTACGTGTAATTGGCGGCCGCACGCGAGGCGCTGTCAAGTGACAGGGCATTTGCCGCTTCTCGCAAATTGCTGCCAAATGCAAGCAGCCGTTACTTGGTTCTAGGTTTGTAGCTGTCTCAGCTTAGCTGTATCGTTTTTGACGTGCTATGTAAATCACAACTTTATAGATTACTAGCTTGTGCCCGCCGCTTCGCACGCGTTGTACCCGGATAAAAAGTAGGTATGTGTTAATCCTAGTCAACATCTATACGATTGTAAAATTTCAACTCGATACGTACGCTAGTTTTTGCGTGAAGAGGTAACAAACC
Source organism: Pasiphila rectangulata (assembly GCA_963082625.1). Classification (NCBI taxonomy): domain Eukaryota; kingdom Metazoa; phylum Arthropoda; class Insecta; order Lepidoptera; family Geometridae; genus Pasiphila; species Pasiphila rectangulata. The sequence goes on along the minus strand of OY720245.1, from coordinate 14,898,717 downwards.
TCCATACAAACTATCTTTCGGCAATCTTTTGTATACTGTACGGAACGTTGCAGAACTTGGGGCAATGTAGATTAATTAACTTTGCCCTACATCTCTTAACTCAGTCGCTATACCTATGCATAGAAAAATACAGCTGAATACGTTTAAAGCTAAGCCGCGGGTTTCCTCACGGTGTTTTATTTTAGCTTATCTTTGCCGCATTTCGTGTAATAAAAGTGTTATAGAGGTATAAAAATAAAAGTGTTATATAAAAACGCTAGCGCTCGTCCCGATACTATTTGTGGATCACTCTCACTAGTTGTGGATCACTCTCACTAGATCAAGTCAACAGATCCAGCCTGGATCTAGTGAGAGTTTTCATTTTAGAAAACTCTCACTAGATCCAAGTATTTAAAGTTTTTTCAATACTGGATCTAGTGAGAGTTTTTTATTTGTTTGTAGTCTCAGTAGATCCAGTTTTGGAATTTACAAAAATTATTGAGTGTTTCTATGTTAATGCAATTAGAACTTGAATCTTTAAGTTCCATATCGATATTTTTGACAGGTGACAAAAATGACAGATGTCAAAATTTACAGAATTTTTCATACATGACAAATGTCAAAACTGACAGATTTAAAAACATTTAAACGACAGATGACAGCTGTCATACTTCAAATGGCCATAACTCGACAACTCTGAGCCCAGACATTCCGCTTAGGGCTCAAATGAGAAGCATTGATGATACCTACTTTTTCAATGACAGCTGTAAAACTTCAAATGGCTATAACTCGACAACTACTCAGCCTAGCCGCATTTCGCATAAAAACTGTTATTTAAAAACCGCTAGCGCTTGTCCCGTACTATTTGTACGTACTGCATGTATAATTGGCGGCCGCATGCGAGGCGCTGTCAAGTGACAGGGCATGTGCCGCTTCTCCTAAATTGCAGCCACCCATTACTTGGTTCTTAGTTTGTAGCTGTATGAGCTTAGCTGTATAATTTTTGGTGTAGCCAATTTACAAAGTAAATTGGCCTTTCACATCTATCTATTTAATATTTCATTTAATTTCCGATTTTTACATTGTCAGTAATGATGATTCATGCTTTGCAGGATTCTGCAGCCTTGTACATTGTCAGATGGATTCAACTTGAATCTCAGATTAGTCGCCATATTCAGAAGCAAGAACAGGTAGGTAACAATACGTTTGAAGCTGGCTTAACCGCAGGTTTCCTTACGATATTTTCCCAGTTAAAACGCGTATTTGACGTGGTTACTTTTGATAGATTAAATAACCACCCTCTATATTGATGTTTTTCACAAATTGTTTTCAAGTCCAAAAGCGGTCGAAACTTGGTTTTAGGGTTGCGTGAAGCGTGATGCTTGGAGATGTGCGAGTTAGTACTAGCAGTACTAGGGCGACTGCGCTAATAACTAGTTACTAGGGCGACTGCCCTTCGTCCATCGTGTCCATCGTGTTGACTGTGGCGGCTGGGGCGACTGTAGCGACTGGGGCTACTGTGGCGACTGTAGCGAATGTGGTGACTATGGCAACTGGGTCTACTGTAGCAACTGTGGCGACTGTAGTGAAAATGTTTTACATCTGCCAGGCGTCCCGTTTCGGCTCAATTTTTTATTATATTCTGGTTAAGTGAACTAGCTGTTCCGTGTGTCATGAAGGTATTAGTTATGTAACATATTGCTCGAAATCCCAAAACTATAATGTTAAAAGGAGCTTTTTAAACATTTAGGACGACTTGTTTAGTTAGTCTGATACTCAACTGAGACGTAACGTAGGCGGGTTGCAGGTTCAATTCTCACCGAGAGACAGATGCATCATCGAGCAGGAGAGTATTTTATCAACTATATCATTAACCAAGTGGGCTAGATAGTGCTGAGTGAAATATCTAGCATTATTATGTTATTATTAATTATTTGATATATTTGCCGTGGGGCGTCGACAGTAGAATGTTAACATTCCTCTCATCCCCGTGGATGCAGTAAGAGCCTGCTAAGGAAAAACTCCGAAAGATGGGCAATATTGTCTGTCCGTGTATCAACATCCCGTACTGCGCTGGGCGTGCCTTGCTGTGGGGCGCCGGCAGTAGAATGTTGCCTCTCCTCTCTTACCCATGGATGCAGTAAGAATCTGCTAAGGGATACCTCCGGAAGATGGGCAGCAGCATCTTTCCGTGTTTTTTCACTACCCTATACTGCGCTCGCCAACCCGCCTGCCAAGCGTGGCGAGTATGGCATCAACCCCCTCATGATGACAACACAACAAAAAACCAGGCCCCGAGTCCCCGGCGGTCCCGCTAATCCTGGCTACGGTAGCAGTCACGGTAACGGCGGGGCTAGGGGTGCTAAGAATCCCCGGGAGACGATCGGCTACCAACCCCTACGACGACCACTGGCCCTGGTAACACACAACATCCGCACTTTGAGGACAGACGATAAGATTGTTGAGCTGGAAGAAGAAATTAGTAGATTACACTGGGACATTTTGAGGCTATCAGAAGTCCGTAGAGAGGGCGAGGACACGATATCCCTTAAGTCCGGTAACCTACTATACTGCCGGGAGGGCGACCAACAGTCCCAAGGTGGTGTCGGGTTTCTCGTTCACAAGTCACTCATTAACAACATTGTCACCATCGACAGTGTGTCGAGCAGGGTCGCGTACCTAACACTCAGAATATCTAAGCGATATTTGCTGAAGGTATATGCGCCGACCTCGTCACACCCAGATGAAGAAGTAGAGTCTATGTATGAGGACATCAGTAGAGCCATACATACGAACAACACTCACTTCACTGTTGTAATGGGGGACTTCAATGCAAAGCTAGGCATGAGAAGCGATGATGAGTTGAGAGTGGGGCAATTTGGGTATGGGCAACGGAACCCCAGGGGACAGAGGCTGGCCGATTTTCTGGAGAAAGAAGGACTCTTTATGATGAATTCTTTCTTCCAGAAGCCGCCTCACAGGAAATGGACCTGGATGAGTCCCAATGGTTCTACGCGAAATGAGATTGATTTCATCCTGACCAACAAGAAACGAATATTCAATGATGTCTCTGTGATTCACAGGGTGAAAACCGGCAGTGACCACCGAATTGTGAGGGGCACATTGAATATGAACGTTAAACTTGAAAGGTCCCGTTTGATGAAATCTACGCTCCGACCCACTCGCGCACATATCCAAAACCTCAAGAGCTTTCAACTCGAACTCGCAAATCGCTTTGACTGTCTAGGAGTAGATGCATCGGTGGACGAGATCAATGACAGGTTCGTAGAAACCGTCCATACGGTGGGGTCCCAGTTCTTTAAGACCCCACGTACTAATAGACCTCAGAAACTTTCTGATGACACCCTAAACCTCATGGCTGAACGACGTTCTTTGCGACTGCAGTCTCCCGATGATGCTCAGTCACACAGGCAGCTCAATAGACAAATTTGGAAATCCTTGCGGCACGATATTCGTACCTTTAATACAGCCAGTATTAAAGATACGATAGAGCGGAATAAAGGCTCCAAAGTGTTCGCGAGAGATAGTTCTATTGGGCAGAGCCAGATGACGAAGCTGAAGAGGGAAGATGGCAGCATAACGTCAAGTAAAGCAGAAGTGTTAAGGGAAGTCGAAAGGTTCTATGGACGGCTCTACGATTCGGTCACTAAACCTGTTTGCAGTGCGGCCAACGACCCAAGAGCTAAACTGACCCGACATTATACCGAGGATATCCCGGACATCAGCCTGTACGAGATCAGGATGGCCTTGAAACAGCTTAAGAACGACAAGGCGCCGGGTGAGGACGGAATCACTTCAGAGCTTCTGAAAGCGGGTGGATCACCGGTACTTAAAGTCCTTCAGAAGCTATTTAATTCCGCCTTGCTTGAAGGTACGACGCCAAAAGCATGGAACAAGGGCGTGGTGGTTCTGTTCTTCAAGAAAGGTGACAAAACCTTACTTAAGAATTACAGACCCATCTCGCTGTTGAGCCATGTTTATAAGCTGTTTTCAAGGGTCATCGCGAACCGTCTCGAACGCAGGTTTGATGACTTCCAGCCTCCCGAACAAGCCGGGTTCCGAAAAGGCTACAGTACCATAGACCACATACATACGCTGCGGCAAGTCATACAGAAGACCGAAGAGTACAACTTGCCGCTATGTCTTGCGTTTGTGGACTATGAGAAAGCCTTCGATTCGGTCGAAACATGGGCGGTGCTTGAGTCTCTCCAACGATGCCGAATTGACTATCAGTACATCGAAGTGTTGAAGTGTTTGTATACAAACGCCACTATGTCAGTCCGAGTACAAGAACAGAGCTCGAAGGCGATTCCCTTAAAAAGAGGCGTAAGACAGGGAGACGTAATCTCTCCGAAACTGTTTACGACCACTTTGGAAGATGCCTTCAAGCTCCTGGAATGGAAAGGGCTGGGCATCAATATTAACGGCGAATACATCACTCACCTTCGATTTTCCGACGATATTGTGGTCATGGCAAAGTCGATGGAAGAGCTCAGCACGATGCTCGAAGGCCTCAATCGAGTCTCCCAGCGGGTAGGCCTTAAAATGAACATGGACAAGACGAAAATCATGTCAAATGTCCATGTCGTGCCTGCCCCAGTTATGGTTGAGAACTCGACTCTTGAAGTTGTCGACGCGTACGTATACCTAGGACAAACAGTCCAATTAGGTAGGTCCAACTTCGAGAAAGAGGTCAATCGTCGAATCCAACTCGGATGGGCAGCGTTTGGGAAACTTCGCAACGTCTTTTCGTCCAACATACCTCAGTGCCTTAAGACGAAAGTCTACAACCAGTGTGTGTTACCAGTGATGACATATGGAACCGAGACGTGGTCCTTCACTATTGGCCTTATGAACAAGCTCAGAGTCGCTCAACGAGCTATGGAGAGGGCTATGCTCGGGGTTTCTTTACGCGATTGAATCAGAAATGAGGAGATACGTAGAAGAACTCGGGTCACCGACATAGCCAAACGGATTAGCACGTTGAAGTGGCAATGGGCAGGCCATATAGCGCGCAGAACAGATGGCCGATGGGGCAGCAAAGTTCTCGAATGGAGGCCACGGATCGGCAAGCGCAGCGTAGGACGTCCACCTACAAGATGGGCAGACGACTTGGTGAGAACTGCTGGTCGGCGGTGGATGCAGACGGCTTCCAACCGCAGTACTTGGAGATCAATGAGGGAGGCCTTTGTCCAGCAGTGGACGTCCTACGGCTGAAATGATGATGATGATGATGATTGCCCGACGTTTCGACAGGATTGCACCCATCGTGGTCCCGGGAAGACTGACATGTTAGAGGTAACCGCAGCAAAGCGAAGGCGTCTTTTCAGACTACCCTCACTTGGTCTTCATAAATATAGTAACTTGAGATTAAGACTGTTTCACACTGGGACAGCACACTACACTAACTGTATCAGCACACTTAGGTTGATTCATACTCGACGTATGAATCAACCTAAGTGTGCTGACTCTTGGCTATCACTGGATTCCATGATAAATAACGCGATAAATACCCAGTTAAATATGTATTAATAGTTAAATTCTTTGTTAGTTTTACTTCCTCATACTACAAGTTTTTTTCTAATAAATAATTTAAATATTTACCCACAAAGTATTCATTACTAAAAATAAAAACATCAATGAATAAAATTAATTTATCATAAGTGTTTAACAACTAGCGGGTCGAATAAATATAATCTATATACATATATAAAACTCGAAGTCTTGACTGACTCACTGACTGACTGATATATTAACGCACAGCCTAAACCACTGGACCTAAAGACTTGAAATTGGGCACACATATACCTTGAGTATCCTAGAGGTGCACTAAGAAGGGATTTTTCGAAATTCCCAATTCCCTGCGTGAAAAAGGGAATTTTACGTTTTATGACGCGAACGAAGTCGCGGGCAAAAGCTAGTTGTATATATAACATTTAATTTTCATTATATTAAAATGCGTAGTAAACCTCACCTATGAAATATTCTGTAGCGCACTAAAATGTTTAATAACTATGCATCATCATCATTACAGCCGTAGGACTGCTGTCCACATCCACTGCTGGACATAGGCCTCCCTCATCTCCAAGATCATGAAGGGATTGTTGCCATACTCGCCACGCTTAGCAGGTGGGTTGGCGAGCGCAGTATGGGATGTTGATACTCGGAAAGACGATGCTGTCCATCTTCCGAGGGTTCATCTTAGCAGATTCTTTATGCATCCACGGGTATGAGAGGAACATTCTGCTGCCGGCACCCCACGACCTTAGTGGCTTAGTTAGTCTGATACTCGATTGAGTCGCAGGGAGTGGCGATCCCTCGCGTAATAAACCTCACCTATAAAATATTCCGTAGCGCCACAAGTTACATAAAGTAAGTAAGGGCCTTTATTATTATTATAGATGATTTATGCAGCGTCAGTAACTGGGACATTGTTAGATGGATTAAGCTTGCCCAGCACCTATACCATCCTCTCAGCTTGGTCAGCTATTATTCAGAGGAAAGAACAGGTCAATACGTCTGAAGCTAACGAAGCCGCGGGTTTCCTCACGATGTTTCCTTCACCGTTAAAGCACGTGTTAAGTGTACACATACATTTTTCAACAAAATCCACTGGTGCACGGCCGGTATCGAACCCACGACCTTCGGATTTCATCATCATCATTCCAGCCGTAAAAATTCCACTATTGAACAGGCCTCCCTCCATGAGGGGTAGTTGCCATACTCACCACGCTTGACAGGCGGGTTGGCGAGCGCAGTACGGGATGTTGATACACGGAAAGACGCTGCTGCCCATCTTCCGGAGGTTTCCCTTACTGCATCCACGGGCATGAGAGGAGGGGTAACATTCTACTGCCGGCACCCCACGGCTATGAAGCGCAGTAAAAGGTTTTAATAACTATTCAATTTATTCAAACACGGTTTCCGTAAGCTCACATTGTAAAGGTTTTATTTGATGGTGTTTTAATGGTTCTATAAATTAGAGGTGCGTCTCAACAGGAATATTAGGAGTAATCAACTTATGGGTTAATCATAAAACTGAGCTATTAATAACGGTAGGGTTGACAACTTTTAGTTAAATTAATGTTATTAAAGTATTGTAAATTGATTTGAAATACAATGTAAAAGGAAATTTGCACAGCCCATTAGTTATAAGTTAGTATATTTAGTATTTCGTAGTCATATTTAGGAAGGTTTTGCATACATTTTAAGGCTTTTAGTCTTAGCTCAACACAATATTCTTAATTAACTAATACTTGTTACTATAATGTTGAATGTGTATAAACTGTTGACGTTACTTTTATTAATAAATTAATTAATAAGCGCTAAGAGTACTAATTATCGCATAGTGGGTAAAATACTGTAAAATATAAGAATAACTTTATGACACATTTAATAAACTTAATTTTAATACTGGAGCGACTTATGTCAGTAAAAAGTAACAGTTGAAGACAATGAGATAAAATTCTCAAGAGAGTTTAACAAAATTTAAAAAATACTAAAATGACTAGAAGTATTTTTATTTACAAATAGAATCAACCGCAAAAATACTCATGTACATATATACATATAATAGTGATAAGACCGAGTGCAATTATATGGTGATTTTATTTTTGTTATTTATTCTGTTTTAATTTGGGTTAATAGATTTTTTATTCCTTCATTTTCATTCAAAAAATAAAATAAATGCTAAGTATTTTTTTAAATTACACTTAATAAGAGCCTGTTATTAGCGGTGTATGCATATATTTTGCGGAATCGAACCCGCAATCCTAGTTTCCGTCCTCTCCACCGCTGCGTCATTAAATATTCCAACAATGATACTACAAAGTAATAGTAATTAAGCACAACCCTACCCAACAAGAATTAATCACTTATTTTACAGTTCGTGGGGGGAACTTTATGGACGATCTTCAAATAATGAAATATGAAAGTTATAAGCGTTCAACTTTCAACTTGGCTGGAGACATGTGTTATTTATTATCTACTGGGAATGTCGAGACTCGATTCAGATGTGGATTTTGGCCGAAATGACGTTGCCATCATCATCTCATCGCAAGACGTTTGATTATCAGACAGCAGACTTATTTCGCAACCTGTCTTTGAATTATTGGTTTTGGAAAGATGCAACCACTATTTCGTTTTTATTTTCAGCTAGGTATAAGTTATTCATCTTTATTGCATGTAAAAAAGAAAAAAACACTTAAAATTGCACCTTACATGTTTTTTTTTCTGTTAGTTTAAGATGTTACATTTTTCTCTTTGAATAGGGTAGCATTAATTTCAAAATGTATAGACAGTCCAAAATACCGTTAATGTTAAAGTCTCTGGCTGGCCTCCACTATACAAGCTATGCCTAGTTTGAAGGTCGCTGATATATCTGCTGAATGGTTTTGCCAGAGACTACTGCATGGCGGCAGAAATAGGTATGGTGGTAGTACGAGTACGTCCCCGGAATAACTATTCACAAAAAGTTCTACTACTACTAAACTACTGAATAAGAAGAAGAAGAAGAAGAAATACATTTATTAGACACACACACTAAACTTAAAAATAACTATAGTAAAAAACAACTAAATTATTTCTAATTTTAGTCTAGGAGTACCTACCCAGTTAAATATTCTGCGACATAGTGACAAATAGATGGTAAGCAGCTCACTCAGCAGGTCAAAGCAGTATGAATACTATTTCAAGCAATGAACACTACTGAACCTAAGTATATCATATCCTACGTTCCACCACTTCGCACTTCCCCTTATATACTTACTCCATATCCTGTCCATTCTCGTCACCCCACAGAACCATCTCAACATTCTCATCTCTACTGTATACCTACTCATTTTTCATCAGTCATTTGACAATGATGAATTAGTTTCAGCTGTTTTAAGCTAAGCTGCTTTTTGTTCTGACAGATGCCTCTCATTTGTTTAAGTGTGAACTATTGTTTTCGCATCGCTAATTTAAAAATTGGCCAAGTCCGAGTCAGACTCGCGCATGAAGGGTTCCGTGCCATTATTTGGCAAAACCATTTGAGGGATTAATATTGAGTAAAATTCGCCAAAAAAAAGTTAACACCTAACAATTGTGTAAGGAGGACTTAACGCTAAAGCATTCTCTGCCAGTGCAGAAATACGGTGTGGCTTGTTTTATATTATGTTTTACGTCAACTTTTCACGAAGGTCAATGAATGTGCCAAGATTCAGCTGGCAATTAAATTGGCATTATCGTTTAAGTAAACAGAAGACCACGAAAGTTTTATCAGCTGTTGAAGTTAAAACGTTTGTGATCCTTTCTAAAACGAAATTAACCGAATCCTGGAAAGTCGTAATTCTAAACTTGTTCCCTGGGGTGGTCAGGATCACCCTATTTCGGGTTACACATATTATGATACACCCTGTATACATAAAACTAACACGTACAATGTTATAGCCAAGGCAGGTAATAAAGGCCACACTTAAGCATTAATTCGGCTTATCACATCGCGCACCCCGCTGAAATTATAGCACAAACCTACATCTTAATAATTAATTTGAGGTCCCATTAGAGTCGTGATAATCTTTATGGGTCCTTAGAATAGTCCTTTAAATCACGAAAGCGCTTCTCTTCGATATAATCGCATTGTTTCTGGTGGTGTCGGACTCGACTAAATTTAATTTTAAAATCTATACTAATACTAGCTGTACCGGCGAACTTTGTACCGCCCAGAATCAACAACCTACTACCATATCTTCTAACTACCACTCTGCTACTACTACTATTCTACTTCTACTACTACTACTCTACTTCTACCCTACTTCTACTCTACTACTACTCTACTTCTACCCTACTACTACTCTACTACTACATAATAATTACTACTCGATTACTACCCTACTTATTTCTAAGCTACTACTACTTTACTACTCCTCTACTTCTACCCTACTTCTACTCTACTTCTACCCTACTACTATTCTACTACTACTCTACTTCTACCTACTTTTGCTTTACTACTACTCTACTTCTACCTACTTCTACTCTACTACTATTCTACTTCTATCCTATTACTACTCTACTTCAACTCTTCAGTTTTTTTCTTTCGCGTTTAAAAAACAGGGGTTGATCGTAGAAGGGTGAAAATTTGGAGTAGTATGTATTTTTCAATCATAAAAAAATAAAAACAAAAGAAATTGTCCAAAAGATAAAAGCTAAAATTTTGAGTCTGAACACCCTTAACATTTAGGGGTATGAAAAATAAATGTTGGCCGATTCTCAGACCCACCTGATATGCACACAAAATTTCATAAAAATCGGTCCAGCCGTTTCAAAGGAGTTTGGTAACAAACACCGCGACACGAGAATTTTAAATATTAGATTATAAACCTGTGTGTTTACCGAGAGTTGTCACTGTTGGATCACCTGTCGTTACTACAGTAGTAATTACGTTACTATGACATCTGATAGATTTGTAACTCATGGTACCAAATTCTAAGAAAATGAAGCCCAAACTACAGTCGCTGTAGTATAAGTTTACTGCGCATTTTAGTACCACACTATCCGCTAGAGGCGCTGTACAAGTTTTTGATACATTTTTTTCAATCCAACTATGTCCAACTAGTCGCGGAGGCAAAGTCGTCAGTGAGGGCGGCCTAAATGTATGCTATCTCACCTGACATAGGGTGTTTACCCGCGCGCTAGAATGAAATGCACAATGATTCATTCCTAAACCGACCGCGCAAAAATATGTGAATAGACTTTTAGCACAAGGGTTATTATAGAAAAACTTGAGTGTACATAATCTTTTCAAAGTAATATTTATTTCAACTTTTGATTAATTAAACTGTGTCGGAACGGCGTTTATTTTTGAGTTTTCTTTCTCCTTATATTATTTAGTTTCGTCCAAAGTTGGGCTAAAATCAGTGTTGAAATACGAAAGTTTAGAAGCTTGTATTTTTGAAATATTTTTTTTTACGATTTGGGGTGTATACAAACATAGATTATGACGAGATAAATTGATATAATCCTTAGTGATGGATGCTTAATGTCAAACAGTGAAGTAGTTACACTTCCACGTTTGTATGGAAAGATGAGCGACTCGTTTATCCTTAACTACAGTCGCTAGCGAGTATACATACATTGTAAAAACTCATGGTAGACCAACTGAAGAGTTTGTTTGTTTGGTTGAACGTGCCGTGCTAATCTCAGTAACTAATAGGTACTCTTTTTTTGATGTTGGATACCTCAATTATAAACGCTCAATTATAGAAAGGAAGGCTATAGGCTATAACGCTATGACCAGCAGGAGCGGAGTACCATCGGAAAATGTTGCATCATCATTACAGCCGTAAGATATCCACTGCTGGACATAGGCCTCCCTCATTGACTTAGAGATCCAAGTGCATGAGGGGTTGTTGCCATACTCACCACGCTTGGCAGGTGGGTTGGTGAGCGCAGTTCGGGATGTTCTTAAACGAAAGACGCTGCTGCCCATCTTCCGGAGATATCCTTTAGCAGATTCTTACTGCATCCACGGGCAGGAGAGGAGGGGTGACATTCTCCTGCCGGCACCCCACGGCTATGTTGCATGAACGGGTAAAATTTGTTACTTTTGGGAGCTTCCATTGCTTGCGCTGCGTAAACGGTTGAAGTTACGCAGCCATTATGTATTGCGGAAGTCTTCCTCTTATAAAGTTCAGGAGGGCATTATGGATATCTATCTTTTAAGGTTGACCCACTAATAACCTTTTTAATTATTAAAATATGGGATTATCGGGTATTTATCGCGTAATTGCCTTTATTTTATTCCCGACGTTTCGACCGGATTGCACCTGGTCGTGGTCGCGGGGAGACTGGCGTGCTGAAGTTAACCGCAGCAAAGCGAAGGCATCTTTTCAGACTACCCTCACTTGGTCTTCATAATTAGAAATTTGAGATTTAAGGCCGGTTCACACTGGGACAACACACTACACTCACTGTATCAGCACACTTTGGTTTATTCACACGCCGAGTACACTTGGCTATCACTGGATTCCATGAGGCAGAGAGTCTGAAGCCGTCTTCACGATTAAAATTAGGATATTTCTTAATTTCAATCGCTTCCCGAACCATGATCTTGTAGTAGTGCCTCTCGTTGGAAATAATCTTGGGATTGTGGAGTTCGATCCAGTGATTGGGTCCTGAGTCCACTACATGCTCCGCTATAGCTGACTTGTTTACTTGTCGATTTTTGACTGCTGCGATATGTTCCTTAACACGTTCGGCGACTGTGCGCTTCGTTTGGCCTATGTAAGAACGACCACAGCTGCAATCGACTTTGTACTCCACTAACTACAGGTACTTGCAAGGTAATTACGCGATAAATACCCGATAATCCCATATTTTAATAATGTGTTGTGATCGCGAAAATTAAAAAAAAAAACCTTTTTAATGGTAGGTAATTAAATTACTTTCAAAATAATGCATTATTTGCTGAGGTGTTTTATAATCATGGTAAAAATAATTACGTTATATTATAATTATCATGTTAATAACTCCAATAGTGCACTTAATTATATTATTTATGCGTTTTCTTATAATTTGTGTTATAATTATTTGTGTTGTGTTTGTGTCAAAAATAAATGTATTTCTTCTTCTTCTTCAAAACGGTGGAAGTTACGCAGCCATCATGTTTGTCGGAATTCTTTGTCTTTTCGTGATTCAACATCCCGTACTGCGTTTTCCAACCCGCTTGCCAAGCATGGTCAGTATGGCAACTACCCCTCATGGAGTTCCATGAGAGAAGCCTGTTTTCAGTAGTGGACCTTTTACGGCTAAAATTATGATAAAACGACTTGGAATTCTAACTTAAATTGTTACGACTTTTAGTCGCGTCGTACACCTTAAGCTAATGTCGACTCTCAGTCAAAATCTCACGTATTTCTCAAGATAAGTATGATGTATGCATTCGCTTAAGTTATATGTGTTTTAAATTCATGAATGGAAGTTCCCCGAACCGCCAACTGGGTCACCAGGGTGTTTACCTGAAAATGTTAGGCGTAAAGCTAAGATAAGTTTGGAAGTTAAATATGTTTGTTGTTTAACGTGAGGATAAGATTAGATAGACGTGAAGATTAGATATTACTTTCTAATAAAACTCGAACTTAAACTCAAAAAATACTTTATTTAATGCGGCTGCATGGACCTTATTGACACGTCACAAATTACAAAATAAAACAACACAAATGAATAGAATAAAGCACATAATTTAATCTGTTCACTTATGATGAGACGCGAGCCCGTTCGCTTAGCCTGAACTTAGCTGGACACGCACACGTGTGTCTAGATAATAACCGACTAAGCTGGGAAGATAGTATAGGCGCTGGGCAAGCCTAATCCATCTAATGTCCCAGACACTCGCTGTCACTGTCCCGTACAACATAAATACCAGTTGCTGACGTTGCATAAGTCATCTATAATATGAAATATTGCCGTGGGGTGCTGGCAGTAGAATGTTGCTCCTCCTTTCTTACCCGTGAATGCAGTAAAAATCTGCCTAGGGATACCTCCAGAAGATGGGCAGCAGCGTCTTTTCGTGTATTAACATCCCGTACTGTGCTTACCAACCGGCCTCCCAAGCGTGGTGAATGGCAACTACCTCTCATGGAGATCCATCAGGGCACGTGTTCAACAGCGAACGTTTTACGGCTGAGATGATGATAATGATGATGAAAGGCGTAAAATATAACATCTTTTGCGATTTTATAACGCCTTGACAGTGGATGATTGGATCTTAAAAACAGGAATACAGAACCACAGTGCCAGAGCACCTTTCACCTAATCATTCATTAATCGTCAACTAGCCGCACCCCGCAGTTTCACCCTTAGTGCAACTTAAGGATACTCAAGGTATACATATGTGTGCCCAATTTCAAGTCTCTAGGTCCAGTGGTTTAGGCTGTGCGTTGTCTGTCAGTCACTCAATCAGTAACGGAAGAGTTTTATATATATTGATTTAGATAATGTTAAAAACAGTAAAGCTTTGCTTTGCTCTTTCTGTCATTGCTAAAAGAATTTTCCGATTAATTTTAATAAGCGTCTTAAAGGTCAAAAAAGCATCTCTTGAATGAAATCTCTCACTAACTTTCGCACCGTAAACAACGCACTAAGACTTAATGATTCGCAAAAAACGTATCATATCTAAGTAAAAAAACGTTCATTCATTCATTTTAGCCATTAAACGTCCACTGATGAACACAGGCCTCCCTCATGGATCTCCATGAGGGGTAGTTGCTATTCTCACCACGCTTGGCAGGCGGGTTGGTGAGCGCAGTATGGGATGTTGATACACGGATAAACGCTGCTGCCCATCTTCCCGAGGTATTCCTTAGCAGGCTCTTACTGCATCCATGGGCATGAGAAGAAGGGTATCATTCTACTGCCGGCACCCCACGGCGGAAACGTTACCTATATCAAATTCAAATTACATCTCTGGTATTCGTTACTAAAATAGGTTATCAGAAATTCTGATCACGGTCTTGTGTTTACTAGATCTAAAACTCGACGCTTATCAACTACAATAATTAAAAGTTCGCCGTGGGGTGCCGGCAGTAGAATGTTACCCCTCCTTTCATGCCCGTGGTAGCAGTAAGAGCCTGTAAAGGGATACCTCCGGAAGATGGGCAGCAGCGACTTTCCGTGTATCAACATCCCGTATTGCGCTCGCCAACCCGCCTGCCAAGCGTGGTGAGTATGGCAACTACTCCTCATGGAGATCCATGAGGGAGGCCTGTGTTCAGTAGTGGACGTATTACGGCCGAAATGATGAGATGGTTGTATATTGCGGCTTTATTGTGGTTCGTCAATCGTAATAGTTTGACTAAACTGCTTTGAGAAGTACCTTTTAGGTAACAATCATCGCATCATCTAGGTAGGTCACGTTATGTTGGATAATTTATTGATGCCGTCGTGAGGATCGTAGGTATCGTATTCCATCGTTTGAGTCTTTTTGAGTCCTCATAGAGATCCATGAGGGAGGCCTGTGTTCAGTAGTGGACGTTGTACGGCTGAAATGATGATGATGATTAAAAGTAAGGTCCTGAGCACCCCCTTGTGGTTCACCACTTCTTTACACACCAAGTAGCTTATCTCCTCGGCTTTATCTTGCCGAACCAATCACGACGAAAAAATAACAAAAAAACCTTCAATAATAGCACAGATTAGCTTGTCAGCGGAATCTTTGAGAGCTAAGAAAGGGAAATGGTTCGTATTATACCCTAATTAACACCAGACAGAGATATCCCTGAATATACTTTCGTTGTTTTGAGATAAGATTTGTTCTGCTTCGCTTCCACCTTTTCGGTGATAAAAAAAGTCTTGGCGTTTTGTCGCCACCGTGAGGACAGGTGCTGGTACACGTCGCCAAAGATAAATGAAAACAGAAAATAGTCATCCTGAGTGGATGACATAGGTGCCCAAACTAGGATAACCCGTATAATATAAATACCCTCCGCCCGACATAAAGTTTACATGTTAGAGTTACAAAAATGATATTGTTTTAGAAAAAGTTTACATATATTTTATATTATAGTTTAAATGTGGTACCTATGTGGGGTTGGTATAATTTAACCCTATAATTCCAACCATATTTTTTATGATTTGGCTAACTGTTTTTAAGATGGCCGCTAGTCTAACGTTAACCTACTCTAAGACTTCTTGTTGGAATTTGTTATAAGAATTAAAAATTGGTCTATGTACATCTATCGTGGGGTACCGGCAGTATAATGTTGCCCCTCGTCTCTTGAATGTAGATGCAGTTAAAAAAAATAAAGTGATACCTCCGCTCCGGAAGATGGGCAGCAGCGTCTTTCCGTGTATCAACACCCCGTACTGCGCTTGTCAAGCCTGCCAAGCGTAGTGAGTATGGCAACAACTCCCTCAATATCAGTAAGTGGAGATCTATGAGGCTTTTATTCAGCAGTGGACGTCCCACTGAAAATACCGTAAGTTGAAATTTACATGTGAAATTAATAGGATGACTTATGAAAAATAGCGTCTTCTGACGTCTTGGATTTAGCTAAGAAATCATGCGCCAGTAACAAAAACTTTTTAATGTTTATTGCAAAAGTACTTACTCAAAGTTTTTATGTTGGTTCAGACTTCGCCAACACTTAACCGTATTTTTAACTTTTAACTAGTCACACGCTTGAGTTATATCCTGTTTAGGCTTGTAGTCTTTAGATGATTTTATATAAACTATACTAGTTTTTACAAAGTTTAACCAAATAAGTAGGTATTTTGTCATAAATACATTAAAACTCGGCATAAATTAAACTGAATTGAAATAAATTGATATTAAATTAACATTAAATTTACACTTGGCATTACACTCGGCTTGACATTAAATTAAAATACGGCTTTCACCACGTACCTAACCTATTATCATCTTGCTGAAGTTTCGTGGACCATTTAGAGGACCTCATTTTTCTGACATTGCTTTGCTAAGGCCTCTCCCAAATTCCTCCACTCGTATAACTACGTAAATAAATTTAGCAATGTTTCATCGCTACAACGTTCTCATCTGTACGAATCACCTATTCTTTGACCAAATCCGTAGGCAAGCAGCATCAATATCAATACCACCTGCTTGGCGGTCACCGTGACAATTTTATCATTATTGCGTTTTAGTCACGGTCGGGGCACCTTGTCACCCCTTTGTTTCGGAATTAATGGACCGAGAGCAGTTCGGTTCATTGATTTCATCGTATTGAACTTTGATGTTGATATTGGGACGATTGAAAATATCTTGGCGTGAGGCTTTTAATAGGTACTTCGCGCACCGGCCTCCGCCATATTAGTTCATTTTTGCACAACCGGGTGTGCATTTGGCATTTGAGGAGTGAACGTCAAAGTCAATGTTTAGATGTTTTCTCAATCGGAGCCAAAGACTACATATATAATTTGTCGATTAAAAAAGAAAAAAACAAAAGACATTTCAATTTATTGAGCACTTCAGAAAACTTTTTTGTAAAGTTAGGGAAAGAAGCAACATCAAAAGTTCAAAATCAAGGTATGTCAGCGTGCGATGGAGCGTAGCATCCTGGGTGTCAGATTAACGGACAGAGTCCGCAAGACCGAACTGCGCTCTCTGTCATAGCTTGGAAAGCCGCAAAGCTGAAGTAGGATTGGGCTGGTCACGTCTGCCGCATGCCAGGAGAGCTGTGGCCAACCCGGTGGCGCCCGGATCCGGCGAGAAGGCGACGCGGTAGACCCAAAAGGAGATGGTAGGACAAACTGGACAAGTACCTGGTTAACTGGTCAGAAGCGGCTCAAGGTCGAGATGTCTGGAGGGAATGGGGGCAGGCCTTTACCCACCAGTGGATGAAAGTGGCTCATAATAGAGAGAAAGAAGCAAAAAAAGCCTTTTGCCATTACGAGCGTTTTTCTTACATCAGAACTCTTAGTTTTGATTATGTATGATTGTGTTTGTTGATATATAATATTTATCTCAATTGCTCTCGTTGTATTAAGAATACAGGGTAGGTACGTTTATTTTGTCATAATACATCATCATTTCAGCCGTAAAACGTCCACTACTGAACTAAGGCTATCCTCATGAGGGGTAGTTGCCATACTCACCACGCTTGGCAGGCGGGTTGGTGAGCGCAGTACGGGGTGTTGATATACAGAAAGACGCTGCTGCCCATCTTCCGGAGGTGTCCCTTAGCAGGCTCTTACTGCATCCACAGGTAGGAGAGGAGGGGTAACATTCTACCGTCGGCAACCCACGGCAATATACATAATACAAAAAAAAATAGATATTTCATTATAGTTTAAGCGTATTTTTAGAAAGCACGAAGTCACTTCAGTTTTGAAGACTAGTTATTTAAAAAGCTCATTTTCATGCAGTGGCATTCGTTGGGCCGAAACACACCTTGACGTCAACATTACGTGAAGTTTTTTCCAGTCCATAAAATATTTCTTCAAAAGGTTAAAATGTCTAGACGGGATGCACCATAAATTTGGAAGACATTTTAAAAGCCAGTAGAGTCGCAGATTACCTACTTACCACCTTTCTATGAATAAAGGGTCGAATGATAAACTTAAATGAGCCGATAAAACACTGCCAGAATACAAAACACACATCTAAATTCATATAAAACGTAAACATCAGATTTAAAATAAGGGATGCCATTTGTGTTTGTCGTCAGTTTTTGAATGCTAAATTAGCAGTTTTGGAAGAGCCATAACGAGTATTTAATAATTAACATTTCGTGGCAAGAATTAAGAGTTTTGCGGAAAATGAGAAGTCTTGAGTTTGGTTTTCAAAGTCTGAGCATTCGATATATCGAGCTTCTAAACAGGTGTATTTTAAGACAAGCCATTGTAAAGTGACACGCAGCTATGAAGAATGTATGATTTACATCAAGTCACGAGGTAAACATACTCTGACAGCTTGAGATATGAGAGAATGTATTGAATTTCAATTCAGGAAAATATCGTTCATTGTTATCGTATGTAATGTTTTCTCCTATAGCAACATATGCAACTGTTTTGCTAATTCTAGAGGAACTCTTTTCCATCGAGTTTGCCAAACGTTATGTGTATATTCAGTAGAGTTTCTTACCTTCCAATAAGTTCACGTTCATCATTCGTTGTTCGTTGGTTTGATCCTGCCGCAGGACAAATGATTGTAAGTTTTCTGCAGACAGGTATTTGTCCAAGGTCCAAGGTATTTTTTTATGTGTGAATATGTGTTATTTCAGTACCTGTCAAATTCACTGTCTGTCTATTTTGTATTAGAGTAACAGCAAGAAATTGGGTCAAAACTTGTCATGCAATACTGTGTAATGGTGATGTAATGGTGTGTAAATGGTGAAAAAAAATGGCCGCTGACATGGCCAGCCAAATAACATGAGAATTTATAAGCTTGACACTGGCGGAATTGTGTAAAACCAAACACAAAAAGCCGTGGGGTGCCTACTGTAGAATGTTGCCCCTCCTCTCTTGCCCGTGGATGCAGTAAGAGCCTGCTAAGAGCTACCTCCGGAAGATGCCCATCTTCCGGAGGTAGCTCTTAGCAGGCTCTTCCGCAGGCTCTTAGCAGCGTCATTCCGTGTATCAACATCCCATACTGCGCTCGCCAACCCGCCTGCCAAGCATGGTGAGTATGGCAACTGCCCCTTATGGAGATCCATGAGGGAGGCCTGTGTTCAGTAGTGGACGTTTTACGGCTGAAATGATGAATGAAACACCAAAATCCATAAAATAAAAAGACAAGACAAGCAAGAAATTGACGTTTCACAGCGATGATCGCGAGATTTACGACTGTTGCAAACCAGTCGCGAGATACGTAATCAGCCCGCCGGTTTCCAAAGCTCCTGTAAATTTTGAACTAGATGGTTTGAAGTGTCCAGGATTATTTATTTATTTATCTTTTCCTTACCCAACAAGTTCTCCAATCTTTCCACCCGTCTGTCGAACCTGCAGTAAAAAAGGTCCGGTGTTCGTCTCCCGGCGCGGCGTCGCGCGGCCCCGCGTTACTTTGTCGGCACTTTTTGTCACCGTGACTGTTTTAGTAATCGGATAGCGATCGCGGCAGCCCCATAACAGTGTAGCTTGCTTTACAGAAGCAGAAATGCATGTTTTACTAGTGCTGGAATATTTCAGAATACATACATCATTGATTTTCGATAAAGGTTGGTTAGCATTAGGTTTATACATTTCTAAAAAGTAATTAGCTAGTAGTTAGAGGTTTAAATAGCCAGTGTTCGCTTTTTTTCACCCAGACTGTTTTAGTAATCGGATAGCGATCACGGCTGCCCCATACCTGTATTGGTTGCTCTACAGAAGCTGAAGTGCATGTTTTGCTAAAACTAGAATAATTCAGAACATTTTTCAAAGTTAAAGGTATATAAAAACATTTATAAAAAAATTACATATACATATATATATAGCAAAACAATCATAATAATTTCCACTAAAAATTACAACACAGAGCGGAAGTTATTAAACCAAACGCCAATTTATATAATAATATAATATATATATATATATATATATCTGCCCTTACTCCACAAAACGTGGCTAACAACAAAGAAAGGACTTAGAATTATTGATTAAATTATGTAATGCCTCGTTTGTTCGTTAGGGGCCGGTACGGTTGACTGGGGCCCACTTACCCCTTGTGTTTTAGACATAGAAATTGTTGTCGAATCTGTTGTTTTACTCTCTTAAGCTAAATAAATTTAGAGATATGACATTTTATTAGGAGCTGTCACCATAAAATTAGGTAAAATTGTTCTGTTTTAATTTTAGAACAGCACTAACTGAATAGCTGTCATTTTAGTCCATTTTACGCAAGTTTAGTTAACTTTGCCCATGCGCCAACAGAATTGACACCATTGTTAGGAATAAAAAACTTCTATACGTGGGTATAGTATTAGTTAGTAAGGTAGTGCTGTGGATCACGACCTTAGCATATTGTAGAAGTTGTATTACTGGATATATATTACTACCTCACCGTAGATAAAGTACCTAATATAAGTGATATAAAGTACCTAATATAGTCATAGCGATGTTCAGGTAGTGCTGAAGTAATACATATGTAAGTATTGAAAAAAATATTACCAGCTTTTTAATATGGATAATTGGTTCACTCAGCATAATAAATCCACTTAGCTTAGTGCCTCTATCGGGTTTTTGTGAAGCTTTATTAAAATGTAAGTCCAATCCTGTAATGATGTCATTTATATGTAACAAAAATTTCATATCTATTAACTTCGCCGACAAAACTTTAAATTTATTAATGTATATGTGTGGTATAATCTGAAGTATAAAGCTGACGAAGCCTCACGCTGTTTTCCTTCAGCGTTATAGCACGTGTTAATGTGCACATACATACATTTTTACATACATACATACATAACGAAAAATCCACTGCTACCGGTTTAAAGACCTCTGCAAAAGCTTCCAAGCTTCCATTTTCTTTGTGAAGTGACGTCACAGACCAGGATAGCAATATAAATAATTAGTTCTTGTTTCAAGAAAACGTGGTTTAGCACTTATACAATTTAAGTTGTTGTTTTTTTTTTGAAAAAAATCGTTAAAAAAGTCAAACAAATCTTGGACTCGACTTTAGATTCACAAAGTTGTTGACAAAGCTACATGCAGCGCCATCTGTTAACGAGTGGTTGAACTAACAACATGGTCGTGAGTGATCTTTTCTCGCAAGGAGTCGCTACTAAATATTCGGCCTTTAAGAAGAAGACATTAGCTATATCTTAGCCCTATTATTATCTAGTTCATGGTTTACATGATTCTAAAACGTGGAAATAAAACATTTTGAGTATATTGAAATGGATACTTTCTTTGTCGAACCAGTACTTAAACGATGTAAGCTTTATAACGGTATTTAGTATTTTTTTTAATAGCGGCTTACGCTGCGCAAAGAGCTTAGGAAACTCAGAAAACTTAGTTTTGGTAAACGTAGAAAAAGCATACATCAACTTCTTTTAACGATTAAAAACGAAAGCCTATATTGCGTGGCCCGAAACGCATCTGGCCTAATTTATTCAAGTTCGCTACTAGCAACTTATCTCAAACTTCAAACTTCCATGATAAGAGGGGCCAATCCAACTTACTTTTCATACAACGCTCGTAGTGGGTGTGGCGTCGTCAAACAAAAAATCAAAATTTGGAGAAACAAATTTTATACTGAATTTGTTTTTCCAAATTTTGATTTTTTGTTTGGATAGAAACCTAGATATAGTGCACAAGATACCTAGTAGATCAATAGTTTCATAAAAAGATATATTACGACGCCACCCACACCCACGTACGAGCGTTGTTTGAAAAGTAAGTTGGATTGGCCCCTCTTAATACCGTTTGTTCCATTCAGAAAAACAAATGAGGGAGAGGCCTATGTCTAGCAGTGCACGTCTTCAGCTGAAGTAAAAATAAATTAAAAATCGCTTTGAAATAGAAACAAAGAAAACATATAATAACAAAGGATCCGGTAATCATTAGTTAGCTAATTTAAATAATTTGAAGATAAATCAAAACCGAGTTTGGGAATTAATACCATTTTTTGTATATTTTCCTCTTAGATAAAATTCAATATTTGACTTGCAAAACAAATGGAATGAACGAACACATACATACATACATACATGCTAACATAATTCAATTGAAACAAAATCGTTTCGGATATTTTTCAGCACCATAACATTACTAGCTAAGCTTGTAAAACGTGTTGGAAATCAGGTGTTTGTTACATCAGACATAGAACGTCCACTGCTGGACATAGGCCTCCCTCATGGATCTCTAAATACTAATGATTTATTTAACGAAAAGTACATAATTCTTAACTCTTATACTATACATGAGGAACGGAGAGACCACTAAAAATAAAAAATAAAACCGGGCAAGAGCGAGTTGGACTCGCGCACCGAGGGTTCCGTGCCATCATACAATATAATATATGACAAAGGCGGTTTTATATTTGTTGGAGAACCTTGACAGCGCCATCTCTTGTCTGATAGCGGAACTTATGTAGAATTTTTACACTTTCGATGATTTCTAAAAAAGTATGCTATGTAGAGAAAATGTAATAAATTTCCTCTGATCTTTACATACACTTCTAATAGCAATAAAAGTTTCAGAGGTTTATCTCCGCAAACTTCGGAGATAAGGGGGGGGAACGCTATTTTTTTCAACATTTTTGTAAATAACTCAAAAACTATACAACATAAAGGAAAACTAAAAACTGTTTATTAATGTGCAAATGAATACCTTTCATATAATATCCCACATCACCTAGTAACTTTCCAAAAATTTTGAAAACGCCCCTTCCACCCCCATTGTCTAAAAAACTATGCAAATTAGAGAGTTCGCTATAATTTTTCTATAAAGTTTACATATACTTCTATTAGCTTTAAAAGTATCACGGGTTTATCTCTGCAAACTTCGGAGGTAAGGGGGGGGAACGCTCGTTTTTTCAACATTTTTGTAAATATCTCAAAAACAATACGGCTTAAAGGAAAACTAAAAACTGTTTATTAATGTGCAAATGAATACCTTTCATATGATACCCCACATCACCTATTTACTTTACAAAATTTTTGAAAACCCCCCTTCAACCCCCCTTGTCTAAAAAACTATGCAAATTAGAGAGTTCGCTACAATTTTCATACAAAGTTTACATACACTTCTATTAACTATAAAAGTATCACGGGTTTATCTCTGCAAACTTCGGAGATAAGGGGGGGGGGAACGGTCGTTTTTTCAACATTTTTGTAAATAACTCAAAAACGATACGGTTTAAAGGAAAACTAAAAACTGTTTATTAATGTGCAAATGAATACCTTTCATATGATACACCACACGGCCTAGTAACTTCACTTAAAATTTTTGAGATCCCCTATCCGCCCCCCTGCAATCAAAATAAGAATATTTTTTAACGTTTTCATATAATATATGCTATATTAGTATAAAAGTGTTGTCTCTTACCATTTTAAATTTCAAGTCGATAGCTATAGTAGTTCTCGAGATATCCATTTGTGTCAGACAGACAGACAGACAGACAGACAGACAGAGTGATTCTATAAGGGTTCCTTTTTACCATTTTGGTCTGGAACCCTAAAAACTGTGGAGCAGCCTCAACGCCCGCCTATCAGGGGCAAAATTTACACTCAAAGAAAAATATACGATAAACAAATTCAAGTAGATAATAATAAAAATAATGAAAATAAAATTTGAACATAATATTAATAATAAACATAATGTATATGTTGGTATAACTCATGATTAGTGGTTGTTACCAAACACACCACGCTCGGCAGACGGATTGGCAAGCACTGTACGGGATGTTGATACACGGATAGATGCGGATGCCCATCTTCCACAGGTAACCCTTAGCAGATTCTTCCTTCATCCACGCGCAAGGAAGAGGTGACATTCTACTGCCGACCTTATAATTCAAATGAAAAAAAAATCATTTTGTATATTTCTCAGCACCATTTTACATTAGATAGCTTACGTAAACTATCGAGGCTTGTAAATCGTGTTAGCAATCATGTGTTTGTTACATCAGCTGTAGGACGTCCACTATACGTAGACCCCACTCAAATAAAAAATCATCTTTATTATTTATTGTACACAATAATAAAATAATATAATAATACACAATAAAAAGTCATGTACAAAGGCGAGCTTAACCCTAAAGAGTTTTCTTACAGCAAAACCTATTAGTGAGAAATGATTTTAAGCGTAGGGGTCGTGTACACAAGAACTAAACATAAAAAGGATACTATGAGATACATAACATAAACAAAACTAGAACTAACAATATAACCGAATTCATAAATAAATATAATATAAGAACTGATATAAAGGTACATAATTATATATACAAAATAATACATAAATTAATAATCATATACATCATCATTCCAGCCGTAAAAAGTCCACTACTGAACCGGCCTCCCTCATGGATCTCCATGAGGGGTAGTTGCCATACTCACCACGCTTGGCAGGCGGGTTGGCGAGTGCAGTACGGGATGTTGATCGCGGAACGACGCTGCTGCCCATCTTCCGGAGGTATCCCTTAGCAGGCTCTTACCTCTCCCACGGGCAAGAGAGGAGGGGTAACATTACTCTACTGCCGGCACCCCACGGCATCATATACATAATATATACAAAATACATACCAATAATGATGATATACTTACATAATATATAATAAACATATAATCAAAAAATTCATAGAGATAGATAGTGCTCTTTTACTTTACTTTTAAATACATTCATCATCATCATTATTTCAGCTAAAGCTCCAACAGTGGCGGTCCACACAGGCCACCCTCATGGACCTTCAAGTATTGCGGCCGGAAGTAGTCTTAATCTACCGCCGACCAACATACCTTGCCAGGTTGTCCGCTCATCTTGTTGGTGGACGTCCGACGATGCGCTTGCCGGTCTGTGGCCTCCACTCGAGATCTTTTCGGCCCCATTAGCCATCTGTTCTTTGAGATACATGGCCTGCCCATCACTGATGACACACACTGGACTTTTATATTCAGGCACTGAGGTATTTTGGATGAGAAGACATTGCGAAGTTTCCCAAACGCTGCCCATCAGAGTTGGATTCGGTGATTGACCTTTTTCTCGAAGTTGGACCTACTTAATTGGACTGTTCGTCTTAGGTATACATCATCATCATCATTGTGAGCTCATAGTGGCCCACTGCTGGGCGTAAGCCTCCTTCCCTTCACCTCTATTCTGGGTCTTTTGCATCCAAGTCTCGCCCTGTACGGCAACTATATCGTCCATCCATCTGGCAGGTGGTCTACCCGTCTTTTGGCCACATTGAGGGCGCCTACTTTAGAAAACGATTACGATATTATCGTCAGAATGACAATCTTTACATTATGGCCATAAGCATTACTTTGGCTTGATTACGATTTCGATTTATCGCGATTTGCATTCAAGAGAATGCCCCCAGGTATTCTTAGGTACCTTTATTTAGTCAATACAAAACAAGAATTTAATTAAAAGGAAAGAACGCTGAAGGCGTGGAAAATAAGTGGGTTTTACTGCGCTGGAATATAAACAGAACAACCGTGTTACAAACACAGACGTTTCTTTTCATATTCAGGCACCTCGCGGTGAATTAAAGTTAAATTTCAGCACTATCTTTTAAAATCATATTTTCGACGTTCAACAAAAAGAGAGCAATTTTTTCTGTACTTTTAAGCAGTTTTGAGCTTAATTACCATCTCGTTCGGGCTATGCATTTAAATGTTACTTAAGGCCGTGCTTAAGGCTTAAATTTGTATGCATTGTAGCATGCTTCACGAAAAAACTGGACCAAATGAGGTCTTTGAAACACGTTTGCGTTTCGTTTCTTATGTTTTTAAATAAAGGAGGCAATTTGGAAACGTGTTTAGACATTAATATTTTTAATTAATGGTAATTCAACTGATTTAATTCGGTCTTTCATTCCTTTAATTAAAATAGTAAATATGGCTGGTCGTTGTGCTCACTCCAAAGCAAAGCTTGTTTTATTATCAAAACCAGATGTGTAATAAAGAGAGGCCTTTACATCTATTATAGATGTTTTATACAGCGTCAACAACTGGTAATAATGCTGTTCAGGACGTTGCAGAGCCTGGGACATTGGCAGGGGGGTTGGCGTGCGCAGTACGGAATGTTGATACACGACGAAAAGACGCTGCTGCCCATCTTCTGGAGGTATTCCTTAGTCCTTCTGCATCCACGGGAATTGAGAGGCGGGGTAACATACTTGTGCCGGCACCCCAAGGAAATAGTAATAATATCCTGAGGCAATTTTTATCCAGATAAAAGCGTGCGAACCCGCGGTCAGCAGCGAGTATAATAAATAATGAAAATGGCCGATAACCTGAGAACTGCGTCAGTGTATCTAGTCTATGCAAAACATGTTTCGAACCTGATGCGATCTTGTTTTATTTGAGATCGTCGCTGCGATTGCGGGTTGATAGAGCGCTTTCCTGTGTCTCTACCAAGAGTTGTCACTGTTAGATCGCCTGCCGTTACCACCTTTGAATAATAACGTAATAGAAACCAGGCTAAAATAGCAACGAAAAGCAATCATTCTGTACTCTTTTTACTTATGACATTTTAAAGGAGCTAAAAAGAGGTGCATATACAGTTGTATCTTCGTAATTTACAAGGATGGCATAAATAATTAGTCAAATGGTTCTAAATTTGGTTGTACTTATGACGTATAAAGCTAAATAAAGCAATAATAAACGTGAAGTTAACTATAAAGCTTACTTCTAACAAACTTCAAGTAAGGCTCAGACAGAATTGTATTTTAGCCTTACTTCTATTATGTTATTATTCTAAGGTTACCACAGAGTAGTGTTAGTACGTTACTATGACATCTGTCAGATTTGTAACTCATGGTACCAAATTCTAAGCAAATAATGAAGCCCAAACTACAGTAGCTGTTTACTGCGTATGCGTATGCCTGCAAGCGCTGTACAAGTTTCATACATTTTTAGGGTTCCGGACCAAAATGGTAAAAAGGAACCCTTATAGAATCACTCTGTCTGTCTGTTTTAACTACAGTCGCTAGCGAGTATAGATTGGAAAAAACTCATGGTAGATCTTACTGTTCGCGACACAGACGAATATTTGTATAGCTGCCTCGTAATTTGCATTATACGACAAAATGACGAGACAAGCCAATGACCCAGCTGATGTTATAACCTCTATCTTTTATAACTGCAATACCTCGGTGATCACGTTCACTAAACACATGACCAGCGCTGCACTGCATTGCGCCCGTCACCCTGAAAAATCGAGTTATAAAGTCTCATGTGCTCCTTATTTCACCGGGCCCCTTACAACCGGAACACAGCAATGCTGACATTACTGCTTGGGGGCAGACATTGATATGGTGGTTGAACTTTCCTCACTTTCCCCCATGAACTCATCACCAAAAAGTTGTTCTAACTAAAAATTTTATGATCTTTCGTCCGAATATATATGTATATTGTAAGATGTAGCTGCCTGTAATTGGGAACACTAGCTCATGATTTTTATTGCTTTTACTTTTGTAATTTTTTACTTGTGTATCTTCTGTTGGTGGCTCAAATAAATAAATAAATATGACGTTACGCTACATTTCGACATAATGTATCGCCATTATTTTTGGATGACCTTAGAAAATAATAATAAAAATCGGCCAAGTGCGAATCGGTCTCGCGCACGAAGGGTTCCGTACAATATGTACAACTATATATTCTGTAAATATTTCAAGCGTTTACCACATTAATAACGGCAGAACCGTTATAAATATCGAGCAAAAGACGGCAAAAATCACGTTTGTTGTATTATGGTAGGTTATATATTTATTTTATTAGTTTTTTGTTGTTAAAGTGGCCACAGAAATATATAACTTGTGAAAATTTCAACAGTCTAGCTACCACGATTCATGAAAATCCTAAGACCTACTTACTAATTCATGAAAAACAGCTTGGTAATAGACAGACAGACATACAGACAGATAGACAGACAGACATGCGAACAGCGGAGTCTTAGTATTAGGATCCCCTTTGGGTACGGAACCCTTAAAAAATACGTGTCCAATAGTTTAAGCTAAGCTACATGATGGGCTAAAAATTAAAATTTATTCAAATAGCCTTTTATGAAATTAGAGATTATTAAGCTCTAGCGAACACGGCGCGGCGCCCGGAGCAGTCTGTGCACACTCCGGTCCAGTAAGTAGATAATAAATAATGCTGGACATTTCACACAGCACCATCTATCCCCAAAGGAAGCAAAGCTTGTGTTATTGATACCAAATTCTTGCTAGAATACATAGATATTTTTTTTGTTACCATTTCAGGCTCCAGATAAAGCAAACATTTTGTCCCCAGACGGGGATCGGACAGCCAACACAGCATTGTCCTTTGTTTATTCCGGTAGCAACTGAGATTTCAGCATGTTGTTGCAACTGTTTTTCACCTGTAACACAGGTTTCTTTAACCTTTTTCAGGCACCAGTCTCTCACAATGCAGGTTAATACAACAGTAACATAACTTGTAAATTTCCTGTAAGAACTGTTATTTTGGTTTTGCTTTCTAGTTGTTTGTATTTTAATCGTTTTCAAATTGTTTTATTCCATTGTAAGAAAATGTGTATTAACATTTTTGTAAAAATCGTATGTGTGTGCTGAAGTAGCAAATAAAGAATTTATCTATCTATCTAAGAACTGTTGTGACAGAAAAATATACGTTTTGTTTATTTATTCTTGGGCGGATTTCTCGTAACGGAAGCAAACTGTCTATCCGAAAGTAGTTAACCTGCTGTTGACTAGCTTATCCAATAGCTTGGAAAGGGCACTTCTTCTTTTTATTTCTTCTTCGTCAGCCCGTTTTAATCCATTGTTGGGTACAAGACTCTTCATGGTTCCTTCAGTCAAGCCGATGCTTTGCAATACCATCTGTGCCAAATACACGTACTCGCTGATTGATAATACAGGGTATATTATAAATTTATAACATGTGTACTAACCCAAGGAAAAAAGTCTCTCTGGGGGTCAAATCGAGAATTCTACCAGGTGATGTGGTGTGAACGTGATGGATTTAGATTTTTTTTAGGTATTTATTTGTACCTCTACAGCAAATCTTTGCAAAGGTCAATAATCAGTTGTCGTTTAGATTTTCACTATCGTATAATCAGCTGTTGAAGTTGGCTTTCGTGGTATCTTCTATAATGAAAATCACTGAATACTGGAAAGTGGTAGAACTAAAGATGTTCCTCAGAGTGGTTAGCACCCTCTATAGTTCAATAGTTTTCAACGAAATAACTTAACTTGTTCGCCTAAGTACGAGCTTCGTGTAACAAGTAAAATAATTGCAGTACCCGGAGCAAGAAGCTAATTATAAAACTAGAATTATGAGGTTCTTGCGAACGCGGCGCCCGGAGCGGTCTATCATACGTGTTTTTGCACGAGACTACTGACACAATGTTGATAGGACTAAGCGTTATTGTAGGAACAAAAGACAAAGCCCAAGTGATTATGACGATTTCGTCCATTATGATTGTAGTTGAAAATCAACGACATAATTTAAAAAAAATTATATATATATTATATATAGTTATATATATATATTATTTTTCAGCCATTTGTGTCCCACTGCAGGGCAAATGCAGGAAGCATTTCCCTTCTTCCACTCTTCGCGATTTAACGCTGTTACAGGCTGACGCGATGAAACGCTGTTATAGATGAGTGTCCAACTCATCGCGGCCTCTCCTTTTTTTAAGTAGGTTTCCGAGCGGTGGTTCTTAAACATGTTTTAACAAAGACATTTTATACTTATATTAATGTTTAACCACACTCAGGTAAGTATAACATTTCAAGGAAATTAAAAACCTTATAAATATTAACGATTCCGGTAAATGATAAACTCACTCGCATCTTAACAAACAACTCTTGTGTTAAAATATTAGTGACATAGTAACACAACAATTGTTGGTTATACCACCCACAGTGCACACTAAATCTCCACCGCACTCAAACCCATACATTTTCGAGTTGAAATTAGACATTTCGTTTCACAGCCAATAAATTTATCGGAACAACCCGGGAGCAGATGATTTAAATGGCCGCAGACTGTCCACAAAAAGCAGTCTGACTGTTTTGAGAAACAAAACGTTAAAGCGAATTTAACCGTAGAGGTTTGTTTAATTTACAGTTAAAACGAAACACGCTGTTGCCAAATTCGAATACAATAGATTTATTTTCCAAAACTGATACTAAGAAGCATCTGAGGCTATAAATAGCTTACAATGGCGATTTGTTGTTGCACTAACTAGCCAAAGCTAACTAAATTGACGTAAAACGGACTAAAATGAATATTGCTATTCGGTTAGTGCCGTTTTAAAAAGTGTAAAACAGAATCGAGGCCAATAACTGCTGACAAATCTAAATTAATATAAACAAAGCTGCAGCTATATCTACGCGTAAGCAACGCGGGATGCGGGGACGACGCGGACGCTATCGAAGTCGGCTCATTCCAGAAATCCCCTGCGACGATCCCCTGCGAAGGGGATGACACATATTACTAAACTTAAACTGTCCATGGTACTTATGGCGCCATGCACGCACACCTACGCGATCACAACAAGTAACGACCGCATCGGCAGAGTGGGACGCTATTCGAGATTCACGATGTAGTCGTTCAGGTGTGCACGTTTAATTTTGGCGTAGTAGACGCTAGCGAATAAGCTCGGAGTATCTCAACGAGCTCATGAGAGGGCTATGCTCGGGGTTTCTCTACGGGATCGAATCAGAAATGAGGAAATATGTAAAAAAACTCGGGTCACCGACATAGCCGAACGGACGCACGCTGAAGTGGCAATGGCCCACCCATTGCCACTTCAGCGTGCGTGTAGCTCAAAGAACAGATGGCCGATGGGGCTGAGAAGTTCTTGATTGCAGGCCACGGTACGGCAAACGCAGCTTAGGACTTCCACCAACAAGATGGGTGGACAACCAGCGGTGGATGCAGGCCGCTTCCAGGCGCAATACATGGAAAGTTCATGAAGGAGGCCTATGCCCAACAGTGGACGTCCTATGGATGAAATTATGATGAATGATGAGAGGCGCCCGCTTCGCGTCCCGCATTCTGCGTCGCTGACGCGATGGTGATTGCAGCTTACACGTCCACAACTGGACATAGGCCTCCCTGATGGATCTTCAAGATCATGAGGGGATGTTGCCATACTCACCACGCCTGGCAGGCGGTTTGGCGAACGCATTATGGGTTGTTGATATATGTAAACATGCTGCTGCCCATCTTCGGAGGTATCCCTTGGCAGATTCTTACTGCATCTACGGGCAAGAGAGGAGAGGCAAAATTCTACTGCCGGAACCTCACGGCATGTATTTACATAACATACATATAAAACTTTCAGACCCGAGAAAATATCTGCAGAGAAGCAAACATTTGTACCCCGGCGGGGATCGAATCCGTAACCTCCGCACCTCAGTCGGGTTTTAGACAAACTGATCCACTGAGGTCTTCGACTGTGGTTTTTAACTTTACAGTGGCTTATTCGAAACGAAACACGCTGTTGCCAAATTCGAAAACAAATATATTTCTTGGCCTAAACTGTTTTATAGACACACGTTGAAGCTATGTCTGCTATCGCAATGCTAACATCAGGACACATAATAGATGTATTTGTAAACCGGATATTTAAACGTTAATGGCAGCTGCGATCCAGCCAAAGTTTTGACAATTAAAAAAAGGTAAGGAAATAAGGCCTTGAACTTCTATTTTAGATGATTTACAGCGCTATTCCGTGGGGTGCCGGCAGTTGAATATTACCCCTCCTCTCATGCCCGTGGATGCAGTAATAGCCTGCTAAGGAATACCTCCGGAAGATGGGTAACAGCGTCATTCCGTGTATCAACATCCCGTACTGCGCTCGCCAACCCGCCTGCCAAGCGTAGACTAACCCTCATGGAGATGAGGGAGGCCTGTATTCAGTACTGGACGATTTAGGGCTAAAATGATGTATGATAACAGCGTTACCAACAGGTATGCGTTGTCATGTGCCATGCTGTGTGGGACGCTGCAGTGCCTGGGGAATTGTTAGGAGGATGGTACTTGTCCGGCGCCTATACCATCCTTCCAGCTACTAAGCTGGCCAAGCCTACTAAGGCTATTAGTCACAGGAGAGAACAGGTCAATACTTCTGAAGCTATCTAAGCCGCGGGTTTCCTCATTATCTTTTTCTTCAAAGCACGTGTTAGATGTGCACATATGTACATTTTTCAACGAACCCACGAACTTCGGATTGAAGGTCGGGGTTATGCCACTCGGCCAACACAGACAAAAAATATAGGTCATTTTGTCAGAAATACTTAGTGATAAACATTAATAATATCACTGATTAGATTTTCAGTTTACCCTAAATAACTGACTAGGCCGTGGGGTGCGGCTGTAGAATGATACCCCTCCTCTAATGCCCGTGGATGCAGTAAGAGCTTAGCAGGCGCTAATGGATACCTCCGGAGAATGGGCAGCATCGTCTTTCCGTGTATCAACATCTATGCTTGTACTGCACTCGCCAACCCGCCTGCCAAGCGTAGTGAGTATGGCAACAACCCCTCATGGATCTCCATGAGGGAGGCCTGTGTTTAGTAGTAGACATTTTAGGGCTGAAATGATGAACTGACAGGGCTCTGATGGAGCGTGCTTCAATGTATATTTTAAATTCATCAAAAAAAATACGGGTATTTATCGCGATGATTGCGTAATACGTATTTCGCGATAAATACCCTGTTTTTTGATAAATTATAATGTGGAAAGTTTGAGAAAGACTACCTATGTACATATATTATCGCAAATAGGTATTTCCCTACACATATTTCGTTCCAACTTCCAGAATGCTTCTGACTCACGGAAACCCTGAAACTCAGAATCAGTATTCACTCCACGCACCCACAGCCGAGGTACCTAATTAAATACTCGTCTCGCCAATCCCTTCCGTACAAATATATTCAGAGGGCATCCACAAATCCATTATCTCTGACAAAAGGCACAGCTGATCCGATATCCGTAGTCCTGGCAAATTAGATTTATGTACCAATGCCGTAATCAATGCTGACAGACTAGGCGCATCTGTTCATGCCTTGCATACTCCTTGACCATCGAAGCGAATTAATCTTTATCACCATCAAATATAGTTGCGATTGTTGTGCACGTCCTCCGTAGCCTTTGACCATAGAAGAGAACACAACTTTATCTCATTGAGAAAGAGCTTGCCTCATTATTTTATTAAAGGTTAGTGTCACATTACTGGATGAATATCATAGAATAAAATAACAGAAGAGCCATTCTGCCGTCCACTAACTAAAAAACCAACCCTCAAAGGGTCAAAATCGTTTTTTTTTTTCAGATTTAGATTCAGTACAAAATTCTCTATCTTTCTGTTTTACAAACGTTCTTTTACAACAAAAAGCTACAGAGATATAGACACCATGTCTGCAGTTAAGTGACAAAATTTAAGACCATTCCTCAACTTAAAAGAAGTTAACCCACACTGCTTAAAATAACAGTTAAGGTAATAACATACGTTAAAATACCTTAACTGCCCAGGGAAACGATAAAGGCGTTATCTGATAAGTCTTAACTTTAAAGGCGTTAAGCACCTTTAACGTCTTTTTAGGTAAGGATTTTCTTAGGAATATGATTTCAACTTTCTGACTATAAGACAGTTTTAATAAAATACTTATCTAAAAAGCCGTTTACCTCCCTTAACGCCATATTAGCCCAATGTTTTTAATTAAATTTTGAAAGAATGCTTAGCTGAATCGCAGTTAAGCCACATTCGTTTCAGCCGTAAAACGTCCACTACTGAACACAGGCCTCGCTCATGGATCTCCATGAGGGGTAGTTGCCATACTCGATTTTGGTACACGGAAAGACGCTGCTGCCCATCTTCCGAAGGTATCCCTTAGCAGGCTCTTACTGCATCCATGGGGATGAGAGGAGGGGTAACATCGCAACCTCTTGCGCGTCAGCCCGCCACTAATTTCAGCCATAGAGTTCACGTACAAAATGTTATTTAAAACACCTGCTCAATAACTCAATAAAGAGGTACCTGCTTTTTGCAACCACAGTAAAGTAATTTTGTTTTATAGAGCAACCTGATTGAACGCGCTAATTCCTAATTATTTATTGAACAAGCTTTCAATTTATATCAATCATTAATCGGCTCGTTTGGATTCCGTGCATAAAACTGAGCAAATTACATTGCAAACTAATTGATTTTATGCTTCTGTTTTAGGCAATATTGAGTTAACTAATTAATAAAAATATAAATGAACAACAAATATATAGTAACGAATCCGCTAACCTATCTAATGAGCGCCTGAAAAACCACGCAAAAATAATTTGACACGTAATTAGCTCTTTGCAAGGCAGCTACAGGAGAAAACGGCGCCCTGTTCGTCAAGGAATATACTTATAAATATCTTACACCAGTTAAATCACGAGAATGTTGCGCATACCATGGACAGCAAAGCGGACTAAAAGATCCATTCTTAACTCAAGAATACAAGGCTATCCAGTATCTGCTTCCAACAGGTGCAAAGCTACTTTGGTCACATTGCCCGGAGACACTTCTAAAAAGAAAAATATCATACTAAGAATAATTAACCGCCGTGGGGTGCCGGCAGTACAATGTTGCCTCTCCTCTTTGTCCCGCAGATACAGTAAGAATCTGCCAAGCAATACCCACGGAAGATGAGCAGCAGCGTCCCGTACTGCGCTAGCCAACTCGCCTGCGAAGCGTGGCGAGTATGGCAAAAACCCCGTCATATTAGTTTATTTGTTATAATTAAGAGCTGTGGATTTTGTTAATAAATAAAATAAAATAAAATGATCATGGAGATGAGGAAGGGAAGACCAACAGTGGATGTGGACAGCGGTCCTACGGCTGAAATGATG
The DNA here is from genome assembly GCA_963082625.1 of Pasiphila rectangulata. NCBI lineage: Eukaryota > Metazoa > Arthropoda > Insecta > Lepidoptera > Geometridae > Pasiphila > Pasiphila rectangulata. The sequence continues at coordinate 14,863,753 of OY720245.1, read as the reverse complement.
AAGAATAATTATTACTAAACCATATTACTACGATAGTTTTGGAATACTTTTAAATGACGAGACAAGCCGAAAGCCCACCTGATGCGAAGCGGTAACCTCACCTATAACAACTGCAATACAGCGTTGATCACTTTCACGAAGCCCGTGACTAACGTTGCATTGCATTGCACCCGACACATTAAAATATTTTATATAGCATTATCTTTGACCAATCTAACAACACGTCCGCAAATCCACACTAACCCAGCCTCATTTGCTGTAAAGTCGGAACAAAGTATATAATTTGCTAGCAAAGGGGTGAAGTAAGAGCTTTGTAAAGGGACTATGACAAATGGAGTCGATGCGCACTGTGACACTTCAATAATAGCGAGTGTAGAATTTATTGATCTTGACGTTTGTAGCGGATTTCATTTTTGAAATGGTGGCGCGAAATTGACTGTGGCATGTGTCAGTTCATATTGTAAGTTATGGATTAAGATAGGGAAAGAAGATTTATGTTTAGGTACCCACTTACTTATAAACGCTGGTTAAAAATAATCACAGTAATTGACGGATTTTTTGTACAGTTAGTATATGTCAATAAATATGTGCATGAATAATTAAATCAGCGTTTTAGTAATGGGTTTAGGTAAAATATAATAAGTTAAGGTTGCAATCACTTAAGTAAAAAAAAAATTGAAAATGAGTGAATACTTTAATACTTTTGAAAACTAATCAAGTAATCCATTACGCTCAGCTAAGCTAGCTATAACACAGTGCATGTATCACTGTAGCATAAGTACTGGTTGCGCATCAATAGAATTTTCTATCTTCAAAAATGTAGGTATATGCATTTATCGGTCAATGAAAACAGCGCGAGGAAACCCGCGGCTTTGTTAGCTGACCTGTTATTCTCTGACTAATAGCCGACTAAGCTAGGAGGATGGTATAAGTGCTGGGAAAGACTAACAACATCCCAGGCACTGCAGCGTCCCGTGAATATCAGTTGCTGACGATGCATAAATCATCTATAATAGATTTTAAAGGCGAGTATGGCAACAAACCCCTCATGTTTTTAGAGATCCAATGAGGGAGGCCTATGTCCAGCAGTGAACGTGGACTGTAGTAGGTACTAAGGCTGAGATAAAATGTGCTCTTTCAATTATAATATATTTCACTTACACGTACCCGTAATGAAAGCTTAATAAGAGAAATAATTAATAATCGGTCGACTGTTCGTCTCGAATCACTGAATCGATTGATTGGACTCGTGCTAAACAGGCGGAAAAACAATGGCATTAACGTACACGTAACAGATTGATGTGTTTAGTTTGATTGTATTGAATAGCTTCGATATCTAATCATTATTTATCTAATGAAATGGAACTGTCTGTTTGTAAACAATAGCAATTCACACAGCACTATCTAGCCCTAAACGTAGAACCAAGTGGTTAATAGAACAGTAAGGTACATTGTTTTTTGGTTCATACATCTATATTTCAAACATAGAAAAACCCGGGACGAATCCAGGACGAAGACAGTCCACACATGTTTTTTTTCTGCGACCAAATGACGAGACCAGGTGAAGGCCCACTAGATGTTAAGCGGTCGCCTCTAACTACATGTTATAACTGCAATACCGTGATGATCACGTTCACTAAGCACGTTACCAACGCTGCACTGCATTGCGCCCGAGAGGTAGAGTTGTTAAGTCAGATGTGCCCGTAATTTCACTGTCCCCTAACCCTTCAAACCGGAACTCAGCAATGTAGACATTCCTGCTTGGCGGCAAAAATAGGCATAATGGTAGTACTTACTCTGGATGAACTCTTCACAAAAGAAAAAGTAAGGCCTTCGCATCTATTGTAGATGGTTTATACAGCGTCAGCAACTGGTTATCATACTGTACGAGACGCTGCAGTGCTTGGGACATTGTTGATGGATTAGGCTTGCCCAGCACCTATACCATCCTCTCAGCTTAGTCAACTATTAGTCAGAGGAAAGAACAGGTCAATACGTCAGAAGCTGACTAAGCCGCGGGTTTCCTCACGATATTTCCTTCACCGTTAAAGCAAGTGTTAAGTGTGCACATACATTAAAAAAAAAACTCCATAGGTTCACGGCCGGTATCGAACACACGACCTTCGAATTAAAAGTCGGGGGTACATACCACTCGGCCAACACGGCTACACTCTTTACAAAAAGTTCTACGGCTACTAATTATTTATCCCGCGCTAAAACTCTCTTGCATTTCTGCTGACTATTTGATTTTGAATGCCAATAAAACTATTTTAGTTTAGTTAGACCATAAGGACTGTCAATTCATTAGAAACCTCTATTGGAAACAGTGTGCAAATATAAGGGTTAACGGGAACTTCTCATCATTCATCGAGATAGAACGAGGGACAAAATGCAGCTTGTCGTAGTCTCCCTTACTCTCTTCTCAAATAAGAGAGTTATAAGGGTTCCTTTTTACCATTTTGTTGGTCCGTAACCCTAAAAACGACGTAGGACGCAAAGTGCATTATTGAAATTTGTTTTTTTAAAATACGTTTATTCCATATAGTACGTCGATTACGCACCTCATTTTTTTATCATTTTTTCCTCAAATTTCATTTCAATGAAACTATGAAATCAACTAACGTGTGCCGTCAACAAACCATATTCTCAAAATGGCTAGAGGTAAACCAATAAACAACTTTTGAGATTGCATTATTCACCTCATCATAATCGGTGGTACGTCGTTTCATTTCAAACAAAAGTGAAGTGTCATCAGCAAACAATACAATCTCATGATTGTTTTTGACAAGATGATGTAGATCATTTATGTAAATTAAAAATAGAAAAGGTCCAAGAATTGATCCCTGCGGTACACCTATTGTAACTACAGATCCGAAGAACGTATTTCATTAACATCAACTCTTTGTATCCTGTTACTGAGATAAGAAATAAGTAGATCCAAAGGGATATCTCTTACACTATAGTAGTGTTGAGTACGATATTGACATAAATACGAAATAGACAAAGTATATGAAAATAATTCGAACACCTGAGCTACTCGTACTTACGCCTTTTTACGTTAATGGTCAAGGTCTTGAAAAAGTGTCCAAATTTTGATACTTAGGGACAATGGATGACGACAATGGAGAACACAGCCTCGAGATACGCTGCAGAATAAAGCAAGCTCGCAACGCCTTTTCTACAATGAAAAAAGTACTTTGTAACCGAAACATAAATATATATCTACGTACACGAATAGCACGGTGCTATGTATTTTCTGAACTCTTATATGGCGTAGAAGCTCGGACGCTGACAGAAGCCATGACCAAGAGGTTAGAAGCGTTTGAGATGTGGGTATACAGGCGCATGCTAAGAATTTCTTGGACTGACCGCGTGCGTAATAGCACTGTGCTACAGAGAATGAGAAAGGCTCTAGAAGTACTTACGACTATAAGGAGAAGGAAACTCGAATATTTTGGACATCTGATACGTAACACTAAGAAGTACGAAATCCTTCAACTTATCATTCAAGGAAAAGTGGCAAGCAGGAGGAAGCCTGGCCGCAGAAGAATATCATGGCTCAAAAACTTACGCAAGTGGTTTGGGAGGAGCACCAAATCACTATTTAAAGCAGCGGTCTCAAAGTTGAAGTTGCCTTAATGATTGCCAACCTTCGTAAGGAGACGGCTCACTAAGAAGAAGATGCCAATGAAAAACGAATATTCGATACACTATCGCGAAGATACTAGGCACAGAATCGCAGTTAGCGCAAATGAGGTGAACCATTTTAACTTTGACAAATGCTCAACCTACCAACCGAATTTAGCACTTCGTCGTCAGCTCGTGGAATCGAACGTTGGTGGACTTAAGCTATTCGGTGGTCATTTAGATGGATTTTATCTTTGAAATTAATAAAATATTGAATTACACTTTTGTCTTCGAGTATGATAGCAGCTTCAAGTCTAAGGATAGATCAGATAACCTTAATATCACGTACTCATGGGTCTTCAGACTTTACTTTGACCTAAAATAGTTTATATTCTTCCCTCATGAGGTCAGTAAGGTCAGCCGTCCAGCGAATTCTTGCCGAGTTAGAATCCCAGCACCCACATACCGACGCGGCGACGCCGACTTGATTGCATTACTCTAGTTTTAATTGTTTTAGTAATTACTTGTTGGGGATTTGTAATTTCTAAAATTAAACTGAAATGGTGGAGGTCTTATTCAAAATTATGATGTGGCGGATCAATTAGAGGTATCAGCCTTGTTTGAGTGGGCTGGTATGTGGGAACTGTATTTAAGGCTAGTTTGTGACTAGGTCGATAGCAAGATTGCACTTTAAAATTACGTTGCACTTTAACATTGTATTTTTCTCGATTAGCACAAGTTAGTCAAACAGACAATGTGGAGCACATCAATTTTTGTAGAAGTGTATTGTAAATCGTATTGTCATAGACAAAAAGGATATGCTAACTAAACAGGAACATGTGTGCCTAGAGATAACTAAACAGGAAGTCTGTTTTGTTCCAAAAACAATTTTGCCACCAAACCTCATCTACAGCTTGACTTAACCCGCTGAGGCCGCCGTTTTTTAGGGAAATAATTAACCACACACCAGAAAACTTCTTAGTATTCCTTAAGACCCAACACCTGATAAACTACACGTTCACCCTTATAATGATTGCGCTACTAATTAACTAATTCATATTCAAAAGTTAACGATACAATTTTTTTTAATAAAACTTCTATTTTTTACTTATCATCATCATTATTATCACAGCTGTAAAACATCCACTGCTAGACAAAGTACTCACATATAACACATACGAGTAAGTACAGTAAGATCTAAGTACTAATGATGAGGGGTTGTTGCCATACTCACCACACTTGGCAGGCGGGTTGGCGAGCGCAGTACGAGATGTTGATACACGGAGAGACGCTGCTGCCTTTTTTCCGGAGTTATCCCTTAGCAGATTCTTACTGCATCCACGGGCAAGAGAGGAGGTGTGAAATTCTACTGGCGGCACACCACGGCATTTTTTTTACCTAAGTCTCCCCTAAATTATTACAAACAAAATACTAACTGCCCCACAAAAATACTATTTACACATCTCTAAACTTGAATATTAAATAAATTTTATTTTAACCCAATTTAATTTAATTTCTGCTCCACAATTAAAAATGGTTTTTTCTGCAAAAGGGTTTTAGGGTTTCGTAATAAAACAAGAAACTCTTAATACTTTATCTTTGTCTGTCTGTCTGTCCATCCGTCACCGGCTTTGCGAAGAAACTATTAGTCCTAGAAAGCTGTTTATTTTGCATGGACATATAAAATAATAACGCCGAGCTAACGCTACAAATAAAAGCTGAAATACAGAGAGGGACGTGAACAAAACGTGACGCTAAGCAGAAAAATAGTTAGAAGAGATGTGCCGATGACGCGCCTAGAGCACGCTGCACCCGCGTCTTACGTGCGAAGACATCCCGCCTATATGATTTTGCTTAAATGAAGGGAGGGCAGGGTACAGCTTTACGCTATGCCTACCTTACGATGCCCAGACATGGCCACTAACGCAGGTGACTGTGTACAGGCTACGATTTCCACAGAGAGCGGGCTGTATTCGGCATTGTCGGCATCAAACTTGTCGACCGAATCGCAAAGGTGGAAGTTTTTTTTTAATTCCCATCGTGTGCGGTATCATGGAATAGGTATTTCGAAACTATTTAGGTTTGCGAAGACAATTTTTCAATTTCGGGTTCCGTTCGCGAAATAATTAATAACTTTTTCTTACGGCCCTCTAAAACTACTACAGTAAACAATAAAAACGTTAAATTAGTAAGCAAAGTTAAGAACGCCTAATTATTATTATTAAAAGATAAAACACGGTAAGCGAATTGCGAAAGCTTGTAACTTAATCGCTAATGGCTAAGTATAACCATCTTAAAAATCATGTAAAAACATACAAGTCGAGCTACTGTTTCAGAACTGACATGAACGAAATCTTTCAAAACCTCTTGGTAAGAGGAATGGTATGTTCAATGCAAAATACGTCAAAGAAAACTTTATTCGCTTGCTGCACGATAGACGTAACGAGCCAACAAAGCTGTTACTCGTAAAGAGCTGTCGGGTGGGTCTTGGTCCAAGTCACTAGTGAAAGCGGTTTTTGTGGTATTAGCTCCATTAAAAAATATATCTTTTTCTAAAAATTTAATCAATATGAGTTCAATTCAATATAATTTATTAAAATTTAAATAGTTTCTTACATTATACAATCATTTTTAACCATCTTAAAAATAAGGGTAAGATTTATGTGCGGTTTGTGTGCTATTTTCAGGAAGGTTTTGCTATGTAAGGGACTGCACACGTTTCTGCTTTTCTCTCGTTTATTGACTAGGAGTAAGTTGAGCAAAATTGTTACATAATAATTGACTCATATGAGAACATATTAATAATAAGTAGATTTCTGCAATTTCAAGCCTAAATCGATTAATTATTTAACACGTAAACATGTATAAGACTTCCGAACGAAACGCGGGCGGATTTGAATGCACCTAGCAGGAAAATCCCTAATACAGATAGATATAGGCATAGCGTTCCTTCGCCTCAGCCTGGTAATCTTAGTCGCAGAGTAACTAACTTCATTAGATACTCTGCGACTAAGATTACCAGCTATATGGAGACGATCACGTGCTACTTCATCAACGATCAATCAAAAAACGTACAGATACAAGGACGGTGATTGGTCGACATCGAGGACATACCGAATAAAGAGTAAATGTTATTTTGTCTAAACATGACTATAAATGACTATAAATGACAACAATTCTGCCAAAGAAAAAATGGCCGCCAACATGGCCAGCCAAATAACATAAGAATTTATATACTTGACACTGGCGGAATAATTGTCGGAAAATTACACAGGTCGGCTGTTGGCGCTGTACTGTCAAAGGCGAGAGACAGTTGTCATTGCATTAATGTGTTTCGGAATTATTATGACCCTATTTCCCCTCTATTGAATATGTGCTCGATGTTGGTAGATGGCGGAATGACAAATAGAATAGAAAAAGTTTTACTGTTATCACAATCACTTACATTGTACATACAGTTATTTAATTACATGATAGAGAAGTGAAAACAATAAGGCTACCCCTCAGCACTTGCTACATCAGCACGAGGGCTGCTGGAGCGCTGGCTTTCAGTAGCGCCCGTAATGTGGCAAATAAATGTTTGTAACTGCTCATAACTTGCCCCCAACATAGACAGATGCAAAGCGTTCCTCTGCCACAGCCTGAAGTTAGAGACTCTGCGACTAAGCGTTTTATCGCCTCCGAGCAGCTCAGCTGATTCGCAGCATTCCTCATCTCTCACTGTTGTTCCATTCACAACTTTAAATTAAACCTAAGCAAAGAATATGATTTTCTTTGATTCGCAAGGTTTGTATTTTTACAATCTACTCCGGTTGAGTGGGACTAGATGCTGAGTGAGGTCCAGCATTATTGATATTACTTCGTAATAATATTGTTTGTTAGGTGTTTCTGTCACTTCAAGCCAAAAAGGTCGCGTATGTCCAAAGGCACTTTTGGTCGACGATATTTTAATGTGTTGTTCTCAGCTGAGATATTGATATTATTTAAGATAATTACTCAATGGTTGGTCTAATGCGGGCAGCATCGCTGTGTCGTAAAGTTATTTAAAAGGCATTATAAAATTACTTTGACCTCTTATATCCTTCCTTATACCTCTTATATCTATATCCGCCTCTTCGAAATATCGCTCATAGTCAATTTCTGCTTTGTAAGTCTATTAATTTCCAGCTCTATGGAGACTACTACTTGCAACTTCATATCAGCCAATAAAATAAAGTACTACAAATTACGGTGATTGGTCGATTCAGTTACAAAATATTAGATTAGAAACTATAGGCCAAGCACAGCTTATATGCTGACCTAAAGATATCCGTAAAATTAGAAATGATTTAGGGTGTTGTCTTTCTCCTTCGCGATCACAAAACATTGCTACAATACTGGATTAGGTAAATATCAAACATTTAAATCGTTAGCCCTTACCATAATGAGACCGCGCTGTTTTGTTTCCACTCGAAATGAGTGAGCACGCTCATTTGGAATCAGTGTAGGTACCTCGAAACAAAGTGTCAGCCGGACGTGGTGCGTGTTATTTTTCTCACGAAAGTTGGTGCAGTATGATTTCACAATGAATGAAAACAATAACAGTTTGGTTTATTGGCAAAACCAGTGCGTCGACATTTTTCGGTGTCAGGGCGCATCTAAAGATTTATATTATTTATATCTCTGGTAAATGCGATAATCCAATATTGTAATTATATTTAGGCTGTTGATAATTTTTCACTTAATTATAATCTAACTAGTTACGAGTTACTTATAAGGTCACATATACACGGCTTGTTCATAAAGTGGTTATAATTTGTAAAATATGAATATTCGTGCACCCACTAGATATGACTACCCTAACTTCTAATCGAACAATATAACTTGTAAGCACTTGAAGTTAATACAAACGAATGTTACAAGCAAAACAAAATACAAATTACACCTACCGTACCCAATTGAAGTTCTGAAGCTTACCAACAAAATCCAGTCGAATACAAACAAGAAAATACTAATATTCAAAATCACACATGCGAAACAGAAATAACACAAGTTGGAAAACTAATTTTATCCGCAAACCCAAAGGTAAAACGCGAACCACAAGGTTCCAAGCATGTTCCCACTATTTGTGAAACACTATAAAGTAACCCGGGAACCCGAAATAAAACCCTTCCCCTGAAACAAAAAGGATACAACTAGGTTTTGTTGTTGTGGGCGTATGTACATCGAAGGTTTAAATTTTCAGGAGGTATTCACCTTCTTCGATCAACATACCTAATACAATCTTTGTCCGCCTGAAAGCTTTCTTTGAATTTATTTCTTTCGTATTCTATCAATCAACTGGTTGACATAGCACAAGCTGTGCTTAGTTTGGGACTAGATGGTGCTAAGTTTAGTCATCATCATCATCATTTCAGCCGTAGGACGTCCACTGCTGGACATAGGCTTCCCTCATGGATTTCCAGTTATTGCGGTTGGAAGCGATCTGCATCCACCGTCGACCTGCGGTATTCACCTATTCTAAGTTTAGTGTCTTGCATTCATCATTTCAGCCATAAAACGTCCACTGATGAACACAGGCCTCCCTCAAGGATCTCCATGAGGGGTAGTTGCCATACTCACCACGCTTGGCAGGCGGGTTGGTGAGCGCAGTATAGGATGTTGATACACGGATAGACGCTGCTGCCCATCTTCCGGAGGTATCCCTTAGCAGGCTCTTACTGCATCCATGGGCATGAGAGGAGGGGTATCATTCTACTGCCGGCACCCCACGGCTTGCATTATTTATTACTAACTGTCCCGCACAACTTCGTCTGAGTTTGGGAGAGAGTGGGTCGTATGCGCCTTTTTTAAGTGTTACGTTCCAGTACGGGCAATGAAGTGAAGCGTACTTGAAAGTCTAGAGGAACGACCGTATCCGTAACACGTTACGTTTGCAAACTAAAATTGTCGAAGTTGGAGACTCCTAGGCTCAAACGGAACGGGCGAAGACGCCGAGGCAGGCCTGGGAGACGCTGACATGGCCTTCGCATCTATTATAGATGATTTATACAGCGTCAGCAACTGGTAATCATGCTGTACGGGACGCTGCAGTGCCTGGGACATTGTAAGATGGATTAGGCTTGCCCAGCACCAATACCATCCTCTCAGCTTAGTCAGCTATTATTCAGAGGAAAGAACAGGTCAATACGTCTGAAGCTAACTAAGCCGCGGGTTTCCTCACGATGTTTCCTTCACCGTTAAAGCACGTGTTAAGTGTGCACATACATTTTTCAAAAAAGAAAAATCCATTGGTGCACTGACACGACGATCTGGATATATTTAAAATTGATTGGTGAGACTCGGCAAGAAAGCGAAATTTCTGGAAGGGAGAGACCTTTGCTCCCTGCTACCCCAGTGCGACAGAATAGGTTGAAAAAAATACGTGTCATAAGACGACTCAAAAAGACGTTTTAGTACGGTACTAACCAGGCATTCTTGGCATTCGTCTTGTATTAACAACCTGTACTGCACTCGCCTAGCGTGGCATGTATGGCTACAATCCCCTAATGGTCTTCGTAATATCAACGAATACGGTCTATGTCTAGCAGTGGAGGTGGACAGCAGTCCCAGGTTGAGATAATCACAGTACCATACACATTTATAAAAATATTATATTATACCATTTATAAAAATATTATATGTACCATACACATTTATAAAAATATTATATTATATATTCTTAATCAGAAAAAATATTATATAATATTTTTTTATATAATATTTTTTCTAAATTTATGTTTTCATTCTCCACCAGGAGGTATTTTGAGTTAGCTATGGCTAATAAACGCCGTTTATTGCAATCAAAGTAGCAAACCTTAAAAAATATTCATGTTGTAAAATATGAGTATCACGCGCGGGGAGGGACCCCGGGTAGGAATGGCGCGGAGAGTGCTGCCCATTCAATTCCATGATGATGATTTTCTAGAAAATCGATTGTCGTCGGAATGATCTTTTACGTTGTACTAATCGTATTTTACACTATGTACTGTCCGTATTTTAAAAAATAATAGTAGGTAGGTACTTCTCACGTTAACTTAGAATCTTATTTCAAGTTTTTCAGAACAGGGGGTTGGCTCTACTCGCGTTCGTAGGTGATAACCTTATGATACGCTACACGTGACCTCTGGGTGGTTCCAAACGAGTAGTCAGCGCCGAGTCACAGGCGGTCAAGTAACCTGTCCCCCGAGCAATCGCAGTGATTCTGGGGCCCAGGAGTACAAATTCACGGTTGATCACCAAAATAATGTTTGTTAGGTTAGCTTTGAGAACGAAAATGAAAAACCTGAATAATTTAGCCGTGGGGTGCCGGCAGTAGAATGTTACCCCTCCTCTCATGCCCGTGGATGCAGTAAGAGCCTGCTAAGGGATACCTCCGGAAGATGGGCAGCAGCGTCTTTCCGTGTATCAACATCCCGCACTGCGCTCGCCAACCCGCCTCCCAAGAGTGGTTGAGTATGGCAACTACCCCTCATGGAGATCCATGAGGGAGGCCTGTGTTCAGTAGTGGGCTTTTTACGGCTGGTATGATGATGATGATGATGAATTTAGAATGTTTGTTAAAAGGTATATTAAAATAAAATCTTTAGCTAAAACAGCAGTTTCACCACAAAATCGTAAACTACACTCTGTGAACGCTGGCCACGTGATTAAGGCAAAACGCCGTTTTGCGGTCACGATATTCATGTTTGCAATGTGATTCATACATCTGCCTGTAGTTTCTGCTTTTGGGTCATGTTTCGGACTGGAACCAACCTTTGGAATCCCTTTGAAGGTTAACAGGTTTGTGGTTTTAATGTATCGTTTGACGCAGCGGATTTTCATTAAAATTTTGGGTGTGAGCATTACTTAATTGATAGAATATTCATAATATATTTAGCAGCAAAGTTGGTTCATAGATTTAAAGAATAGGATAATCCAGGTAATGGTTTGTTCCAGTTAAATCACCGTAGCTTAGAATAATAACACTATAGAAAGATAATCTTAATACAAGCGCTTTGTCAATAATGAAGCACTAAACCGATTCACACAGGTGTGACGATTACTAGCTTACGCTCGGCGACACGCACACATACACTTGCCTAATGTTGCCAATGGAGGTGCAATTTCCCCGAAAGCGAAGAAATGATTCCGCCGCTGATAACCATTTGTTTTTGCCAATAATGTTTTTATTTATTTATTTCTTGATTCAAATGAAATACAGTAAATTAAAGTTGAATCTCAATATAAATTATATAAAAGAAAACAACAATGTAGTAAACGTAGAAAGTACATGATCCACTCGGTGTAATAAATAAATAAATGAATAATGCTGGACAATTCACATAATTATTATCTAGCCCCAAGCTTAGCAGTTATGGATAAGATGTTATTGGTACTAGATAACTGATAAACTTTATTAAAATATGGGATTATCGGGTATTTATCGCGTAATTACCTTTCGACCGGATTGCACCTAGTCGTGGTCGCGGGGAGACCAGGTGCAATCCGGTCGAAACGTCGGGAATAAAATAAAGGTAATTACGCGATAAATACCCGATAATCCCATATTTTAATAATGTGTTGTGATCGCGAAAGTTTAAAAAAGACTACTGATATACTTAATACAATACATAGATAGATATTATTTATTATACATAAGCGACCAGAACACCCTAAACAAATATCTGCAGATCGTACAAACATTTGTCGAGAGGCGGGAATCGAGCCCGCAACCTCCTGCGTCGCAGGCAGACATTCGCCCGCTGCACCACAGAGGTCGTCAATGTAATGTTCGTTATTAAAATGTTTTGAACATATTCGTGAATTTTTGGTCGGCTCTCAATGTACTTCTCCACGACTAAGCCTTATATTTTTCACCCATTTTTCAGCAATAACAGGGTCGACAGGAATCCTTTGAACAACAAAAAGTAATATCTATCTCTAATTTGTAATTTTAACAGTGTGGTAATAAAGTTCGTTTTAGACTTCTCAACTTTCAAGTAACAGAATTTCAGGTATGATGTCGTTAAACCACTCAAACACCTATATTAGAGAGCGTGTCACCTAATTATATATCAGTAGCAAAACTAATCAGTCGGAGGCCGGAGCAATCAAGTCAGTTAAAATGGGAAAATATTTCCATGCAAAATCGGGCAACACTGAGCATTGAAACAAAACATAAACAAAACGTGTCTATTTTGACCTAATTAACTAGAAGATTCTATGAAATATTGCATGCTTACATGTGAAAAGTGTAATTGTTACACTTCATTTGTTTTTCAGATGTGTTGTGACACAATTTAATTACACAAACCGTCATAATTATTTTATTTGCGCGAGACACGTTCGGCGTAATTTGACATTGAACACTACGGCGCGGCTCGGCGTTTGGAGCCATCATTGCTTCAAAATGGACGCGCGGACTTGGTTTCTATAGTGATTATTCTAAGCACCGTAGCTTGCTCTATGTGAGTAAATGTGGATTTATATCGTTTTGTTATTCAACTCGTCTTTCCTACTTCTTTTTTAAAGCAAAATGTAATTTGAATCGAAAATGCTCGTTTTAAACTGTACGAATTCGTACGTTAAACACCAAAGAACAAAGCCCAATGATCTCTTGCCTACAAGCGATGATAAACCCGGTAATAAATTCCTTGCATCTATCGTTGCTGCCACTCAATGCTTGAACAGAGGGCTGTTCAATCTCACGCCGCTTTGTCGGCTTACCAAAGATAGATTGAAAGCGCATAATTCTCGATTGCTTATAAAATGTTCAAAGGAGCGAGACAGGTTATTGGTGGAAATATATTTCCCTAGCGCACCTAAAGATTTTCATTACATTTGTAGTCACTTGACCGCGTTCGAGCACAAAGGAATCTAACTTTTATACCTTTAAGGTCAACTGCTGGAGGAAGGATAGTAAGCGTCTGATTAAGAATATAGTATGCGAATTTCACTTTCTAAATTAACGGGAGATATTATATATTCCGACACGTTTACATTGTTTAAGAAAATCATCATCATGGGATTGAATGCCTATCGGCGCGGAGGAGGGATTTTTTTTTCAGTATTTGTTTAAAAACGCTTGGTGTAAGAACTATAGTTGGTAATTTCATATTTTGAGGTT